>JAGSMS010000022.1:9215000-9867500 GCA_029286595.1 Bhutanitis thaidina
TGTCATTGGTCACGTCCTGACGTTGTAGTCATAAATATATTCTGCTGTGTGCCCCGCCGGCACTCATTTGTTTTCTCTAAATCCGAATCAAAATTATTTTTGGCTACAAGGAATTAACGTCCAATACATTTTATCATTACTTTGTGTCTTTATTTTCGTTGCATTTTATGTTTCAATATTGATTTAGATATGGAAGGCCATGTTATACTCAGGTATGTATTTTCTAGCCCCTATAGTTTTATATACGGTAGGGTAATTGCTTGCTCTCCAATACTATCTCACATTTACGTGTTGAAAAGAATCAACGACAATTAGAACGGGTAGTAGACATTTGTCTTTTCTTCAACAAAAGTGATACAACACCCACTCGGTACTGTACCTCCTGCGGACTCTCTTGCTACACATGGAATTAGACGCGATGTCTTGAATTTGCTGGTTGAACTGCGCACACATTGTTGGAGGTACCTAGTAGGTCTAACAATAGTTAAAACGTGGGATAGTATCGGAACTCTATGTAGCGCATGCATAACCGAGTAGTATGGTGTTAGTGGGCGGACACTCAACGTGGGACCCGCGCAGGCACCACTACGAGCGTGTACGCAGACCGCGATTGCGCCGCGCTGGCTCCGGCGACACCATCTCCACAGGTACGCGCTGAGACATACAACTACAAATGAATGAATACCCGCAATGTCAATGTAATTTAACTCAAAAACATTCAAACATTATGTAATGGCTTTCCCTAGAATAAACATAATGAGCTTTTCCCTAACTACATATCATTCTATTTTCTACCATCTATATCTTTACCATTGGTATTTTCATAACCAACGCATACAACTTGAATCTGCTTGATTCGTTTTAAATGGTAGAATTATGTACTACATTTAATAGAATGAACCTTTAAATAAATGTTACAGTGTAATATAGGATTTCTGAAATTGTAAATCGCTTTTTAAATAGAAATGAAGGAGAATAATAACTGAGACTAATCTCTAGTTTGATTACAAATTTATATTATATTATTGATGTTCAGAGAATTCCTATAAGCGTATTCTCAATGCGTATTTATTAAATCTGTGATAAAAAAAAATCATTCATGTGTAGATGTTGACTCTCTCAGTGGACACGATTTTTTAAAGTGATCACATATTAATAATCTAGACAACATTATTTAAAAATTTATTAATATTAAAAAATTATACTATTACAAAGTAATTATAAATAATTGATCACTGTAAAACAATCCAGAATGTTAGACAACAGATACTAACAGAGTGGTGTGGACTAACAAAGGTTTGGTAAGTTGTGTAACTACAAATTGCAATGTAGAGATGTACTTCTTGTATGTATTGCATGCGTTATGTGTAAGTAATTACTAAAAAAAAATAAAAGTATTATGAAATAAATCGAGTTTTATATTGATTTCCACCAAGATGCATGACAGCTTGTTGATTCTACGACAGCTTTAACACGACAAATAATGTGCACATTATATGTAGGTACCATTGCATAATATATAATTTAACTATATATTGATTGGGACTCTATACATGTATATATTTATTATTTATTTTTACATATTTGTGATACTTTTTTGCAATTTTCGGCGTACTTTTACTATTTACCAAGTATGTATATTATGTAAGAATAGTCTTATTTTAATTATCGAAAATACACCATATTTTGAGTACAATATACCTTTAGATGTGAGGGTGTGTTCTGTGTTTGAGAGAGAGAGAGAGAGAATGCGTCTATACTCATGTATTTGTTAATAACTACAAATACTAAACCATCGACCAACCATCGATCAACCAACCATTTGATTATTCTATGGTGTATTCAATATTGGCGACATTTATAATTAAGCTACAAGTATAACATTAACCCTTCACGTGTCATAACAAAAGAATTTCTGTTGTTGCATCACATCAACAATTATTAAATAACTGTTTTATGATAATGATTGTACAGGTATGGAAGACGAGATCTGCCCGTACGCGACGTTCCATCTGCTAGGCTTCCGCGAAGAGATGGACCCCAGCAAGGCACTGGCTTTCCCCCATCACCACCCTGCTCACGCTGGAACTTTGGCTCATCCTCATCCCCACCACCCTGCTCACTCGCGTGCTGGATCACAGAGCATGGTAAATAACAATTAGTTACTCTAATACTCGTAATTGACAATTTTGCTAAGTAAAAAGTAATAATTCGCCGTAATTAAATTATTAATATGGCCTCGGTTTCGAAGTGTCCGACACTAGGATCGCTCACCCATCTGTTGATCAATCGTGGCGATTACGAAAAATCTTCCCGACTTGGGAGGGGCCTACGTATATCCACACTGGGCTATTTAGATGATGACGGTAAACAGTCGAATTCCTTATAATAGAATTATTTCTTTTACCTTTCAGCCCCGTGCTAACAGTCGCTATGCCCGAAAGAACTCCCAGGGAGGACAAAGCGCCATCTACTCCACCGCTCCCGAATACGACGACCCCGCAACCTGCGCTGAAGAGGATCAATATGTAAGACTTAACAAACCACCATTAAAATTTGAAAGAAAATGTTATGAACATGAAGTTCTTTATCTATATACATTATTATATGAGCTTTGATAAATTAAGTTTAATTCGCTTTTGCTCAATAAAGCAACAGTCAAATTTAAACAAAACTAATTAGCATATATTACATTGACATAGAAATCGAGTAATTTTTCTTTTATAAGTATTTAGCGTTACCTTACACTTTAACTTCATTGCTAATACGGGACCCTTAGGTCATTCTACACGCGTTTGTAGGTGTGCATTATTATAAATTTACAAGGGCATGCGATTTACTCAACTCAAATCGCTTCTACGAATTATGTACTTTATTAATTCTTACATTATTAAGAGAACACTGTAGTTAACACCTGATGATTTATAAAAACATTTAAACAACATATGTGTAAGCCTAGTTTGTTCATTCATTCATTCTTTCTAGTTTGTTAATAATAATTATATTTTTAAATTAATAACAGCGTTTGGGGTAAGGTTTTGGAATTCCAATACTCTTTTTTTCTTTAAATTATTACCGTTTTAAAAAAAATTATGACTGACACATGTTTGTAATTACATAAGTACATAGTAGCACATCATTTTAAAACCTAAAATATAAAAGCACTGAATACAAACTCCTCATTTGTCAGCTAAGACATTAATGACCGTATAAATAACGCTGTGGGTTGTGTATTACATTGTTGGTATTATAAACTGTGATAATGATAATGTTCTACTGGCCAATGTTATCGCCAGTTGTCTACTACGCAAGAGATAATATAGTGCCGCAAGTATATGTGTAAACACAGAGGCACTCGATCGTCTTTATCCCCCCGTATTCGACGTATCGCTTATCCGATAAGATCAAGGAAAGGATCGGATCCAATATCATTGAAACGGGACGATACACAAAACCAATAATTTGTGTGTAGCACAAACATTACACAGTGAGTGTATATGTATTACAATAAGTTCGTTGTTGTTGCGAGCAGCGCGCTCGCTACTCGCGACCAATGTACGCGTGCGGCCCCGAGTACGACGAGCCCGCGTGCTGCGCGCCCGAAGACGACCAGTACACCGGCGCCTACGGCACTCCCTACTCCGACCACTACGGCTCGCGGCCCAGCATCGGTAAGACCACATCACTCCAACTGCCTTGTTGTTATTTCCCCCCTGTCTTGTAGATTAACATAGTCAAAACAGCACACAATCTACAAGAGGATATGAGGTAAATCTAATTCATACAAACCTTTACACTGTGTTTACTACATTATCCATTTTTTTAATTCTAGGAATACTGTTAACATTACTAATTTTAACCACTGCAGTGTTCCACAATAATATTTCAATGTTGCGCTCACACCTACGTCATGTTTCGCAGTCCGTACTTTAGAACATTAAGCTTTTGGCCCGTGCTTGTTGAGTATAACATAAAAATAAATCTACTCAATTTGTTCTTGCGTCGATCGGACCAAATATAACATTACTCAAAAAGACAAAGTACGGTTTAAATAATTGCCAAATAACCAGACCTACTTATCTGCTATGCAGTAACTATTTCTCGTTTTATAGTCACGCATGGGGGAAGTAAACCGATATATCTACTACTGCTTTAGACTTTAGACGATAGTAATGCTACATCGCATTACTAGCATAAAATATGGCAGATTCGAATGGATATTTCGCCATCGTTCGGTCGCTAGAGCCACGTTTGCTTGCAGGGTGCACCTCTTGCAGTTTTCCATTGGAGAAAGTAATGGTTCCCCCATTACATCGGTATAATATTTATTAATGTTTGTAGGAACTCGCAAATGCGGCGGATCTCCCGAGCCTCCCCCACCCCCTCCACGCAATACCAACAACGACAATAACTGCTCTTCCTCCTTCAACGAGAGCAAGGACTCGAACGAGATCTCCGAAGCTGAATGCGATCAGCCACGCAACTATCCTGGTGCGTATCTGTAGTTTCCCTTAAATAAACGTTCTCCTTATAATACCAAACACTTCATTTGGTTGGTTACCTAAAAATATAACCTTTCAAAAGGTACATAGTCCGAGTATAACTTTATCCAAATATTTCTTTAATTTATAAAATGTGTTTAAAAGATTTCCTATTCACCTAAGATCTTCATATCGGGTGATATCGATATGTATTAGTAAATGCAACGTCTACTTCGGTATTTGAAATTGAAAAGATGGAAAAGTATTAAAAAAACAACTAAGAAATGTAAAATTAATATTGAAATTGGTCTGTGCCATGCGCTCATGGGCGTCGCCTGAACAGAAGACGGTAAAACGATTTTAACTCAATTAGTTCCTTTGATTGTTTATAATAATTGTGACTGACAGCATGCTAAATTTGTTTCAGTAATAACAAATGAAAATCTTACAAGCTTCTAGAACTTCTTGCAATTGGCTTAATACATTTTTTATTTTCAAAATTTCCTTCATTACTTTTTTGATTGAATGTATGTATTTCATTTATATCACTTGGCAAAAGTCCATACTAAAATACTTTAATAATTTATTACATTTTTACACGTAATTTGTTCATATGTAAACATTAACCATCCATTAATAAACAATTTTGCCAAGTGATAGAGTTCAACATCAGAAAAATTTATCTTTCATTAAATCTTTCAGAAAATTGTGCTTAGACGTGATTGTGTTAACAAATTCTATTTGAAATGGTTCTGTAGATATTTAGTACGTGTTTTAGATATATTCGAATAACACCCAAAGTATATAGTCCATTATTTCAATATCAATACTTTTTAACTATTTTGGAAGAAATTGGGTGTTATACGGATTATCGGAGTAGCGGGCAGGTATCTCCGGGTGACGTGTCTAGTGTAGAGCGCGTCGTGACTTGTATGTTGTTGCAGTCAGGGCCCACACTGCCAAGGACGGCTTGCACAACGAGGAAATGAGAAAACTCATTGACAGGTCAGTTTATCCAGGCCTTTACACACATGCGTACGTGTGCACACACACACCTTACTAACAAGTTTACCTCAATATGTTATGGTATTAGATGATTTACCTTTAACTAGATTTTTATATCAACGCAATGTTTAATAACAATATTTTATTTCACACGATAAAATAATAATTGCAATTTATATATCACTTTTTCTTCTGTATGATTTTCGGTTTTGAATTTTGTCACGCTAACATAGACTTACGTATCAGTAATTTAAGAAAACAATCACTACACTGTCATAACTAAAGCTGAGGATAAATAGTATTATCTAGAAACATCCGCGCGCAAGTTGATGCCCCTATTCATTAAACTCATTGTTGAACGAAAAGATATGTAAAGTCCGGCAACTCGCATCGGGAACAGCGTGGCGGATTTTTTCCGGCTCAAAACCCTTTCAAATAAAAAAAGTGGAGGCCT
Organism: Bhutanitis thaidina; assembly: GCA_029286595.1. Taxonomy (NCBI): domain Eukaryota; kingdom Metazoa; phylum Arthropoda; class Insecta; order Lepidoptera; family Papilionidae; genus Bhutanitis; species Bhutanitis thaidina. Next base: position 9,220,941 of record JAGSMS010000022.1, read on the forward strand.
TTGACTAACAATAGCACATTATGCAGCTATTACTACAATTATTTCAATACGCCGCTAACTTCCTTGGCCACCTCAACACACCAATTTGTCTCTGTATCTGCTACAGATGGTATACATGGAAGGTTTCAGCGCCCACTGGGGAATAGTATATATACGATATGCTTTATACGATATGCTTAGATACCTCTGTGTTTAAGCTACTGACTTAAATATCTAAATCATCACATCTTATATAAGTACACTTCAATATTTTATTAAAATTTTCAAAATAAAAAATGAAAACGTAAATCTGTAAGTCTATCATTTTATACACCGACACTATTTAATAAAATTTATATGCACACAATATTTATGGTTTTACAAATATAGCCGACTCCTTGTGTGTGAGCCGGAAATCTGATTAAAAATTAAACTAAACACTACTCATGTTGTGTGTAAACTAGCATACGCAGGTAATTAAGCATGTGTTATGTTCTGCATCCGTCGTCTACAGGAAACAGTAAGTCAAAGTATGTGAAAAGCAAATAATTATCTGCTGAATGTTCATTGTTTTTGCCTGAACTGTTTTATATTCATTATACTTTTGTGGCTAACCACCTATATACCTTGTGCACCCGACTCATTTCTTTTGCTAACCAATTTAAACCCAATATCAAAATTGAGCTATTTTTCTTATTTTATATTAAGCGTGTAATCGTTATAATCCATTACATTTACAGTTTATGTTAGTTTTTTAGTCGACATATTCGCTTGTTATCTTAATCACAGAGCTGAGCTAAACTCTGCACTTGCGTACACCATAATAATGAAGCAGTCTAAACAGTTGCATTTAATTATTGTTCAGTTTGATGAGTTCCATTCATAAATTATTAAATCTACATAAATTTGCAATCCGTAGAGTCAATACCAGGTAGTGTCTAATGACGTACTTATATAGAGAATATCATTGGTAGTATCACTTCATCAAATAGTTTTTGCTGGAAGAGAAGTCAAAGCATAGAACAACAATTTTGCCTCATATCATGATAAGCTACACTATTGTGGTATTAAAAGTCATTAAAAATGTTACAGACCAGAAGCAAACACCCCAATCCCCCAGCAAGCAGTCCACGGGCGGGGACTCACAGCCTACGATACTGTGGCAGTGTAACCTGTAAATCACCATTGCGCGTGCGCAGATCAAGGCACACAATAAAATCACCTCCAATGTTCCTTTATCTTTTACTACGTGAACAAATATCAGCCTGCTACTGCACTTTTCCATAGCTTTGATCTTTTTCAAAGCATTTTATTACAGCCGACCGTGTTTTGATATTCTTAGTTGCTATCGTTGCAGTCAGCAGGATGGTGATTATCATTATTTAAATAATTTTTAACTGTTTCGCCTCTGTGTGTCGAGGTTTTTTCATTAATTTTAAATTTATCCCAACTTAGTTGCTGGATTTTTTTAACTAATTTCCCACATTGTGATGCACATCCGTGCCATATTGACATTGATTCTCATTTGTAACATCGATTAAGCTGTGGGAAACTAGCAAAGTTGGGTGAAACTATAGCGTCACTTGTGTGTAGTGTTACCATTCAAAAACAGAATTATGGTTGTGGTAGTTATTTCAAATTGATATATTCCCTTAAAAAAGTGACGTTTTTTTAAATTGATCCCAGGCTACCCAACTTTGCTGCAATCACTGCAGACATCTAAACATTAGAACTTGTATGATTTACCTAATTTTTGTCTTATTTGTTCAGCTTAATTTAAAGTACGCTTTGAAAGGGCTGGATCTTGGGGTGGATGACTAAGTTTCAATTTAAATTAAGCTCAACACGTAATAATGTGATATTTTGTATTTTTTACCCATTTTATTTTTACTTGAAGTGTACTAACTAAACAATATTTATATTTGTGTACTCGTAGTTTGTAATGTTTATAGATTACAGGCGACCGTGACGTTGCCATGATGCTTCCTTTTTGCTGTTATATTTTTCGAAATGCTTTTATACCATTTACGTTATTGCCATGTCCTAACATGATTTTTTGTCAAACGGTTTTTAATGTTTCTGAGTTTACATTGCGTACACACTACTCTATTAAGGTTAGATGTAAGTAATTTACTAATCATAATTAATCAACTCTTTAAATAAAGTACTAAATAAACTGTAGCTAGTGACTTAAGTGACATGTTACACAATTACACTTATGTAAATTTTAAATCTTACAGTACACTATTGAAATATACACATTAAAAATAGGGACTATCAGATATCGACAAATTATATCCTCCAAATGTAATTGGTACCTACTCAAAACTTTCTAATATGGAATTTAAGAATGTTCTATGATCCAGCATTACCCTATTATTAAGGTGCATTTTTATCAATAATCATAATCTTCTCTTTCTATATTATTATATGCAAATAAATTAGATGTAAGACACAGGCGTGTCCTTTTCTAGGTGTCTCCTTATATGTTGTGCATCGTCGTGTAAGCTTGGCAATGTAGGCTTGTAGTTAGGTTTTCGCGACTTCCTAGCAACCGATCTTCTCTTAACCTTCCATTTAGATATTTCGAATTAATGACAAGGCTAGGTAAAATTAATGTGAATGAAATTAAAAATGAATTATATTCAAAATTATAAGATTAGCGGTTCAATTAATTTAAATTTTATAAATCTTTCTGAGCGTTTGAAAGTTTTAATGGTATTGATTTCACATTGTTCACTGCCTTTTTATTGCATTTTACTTATCTACGGCTAGATGCTATACAATAAGTTTATAACCTTTAAAAATTGCGATTTGACATTGCTTACGCAACTAACTGTTTGTACCAAAGTGTTTGATTTGTGTTAAATAAATATTCTTATGTCAACTACAAATTATTCTTTCATTTTACAGAAACTAGAATTTTAGTTATGTATAACTAAAATTAAATTAAAATGGTATAAATATTACAGAGATAATATACTATCTTTTTCTCCAAATGCCAACCTCTTCTGTATGTGGTGCACCCTGATAACAAACTAGGCTCTAGGGACCGTATGATGGTGGAAAATCCATTCGAATTCGCTGAACCCTGAATCTAAGACCAGTGATCGGGAGCAGCATCACTAGTGCAGGGGTTGCCTTACCAGAGTGTGGGTAAACCTCACGACATCAACATTGGCATGCAGGCTTTTGCTGGCGCGTTCTTGTGGAGTCCTTTTTCCGGCAGTCGATTTTAATAACCTGATGAACCAACATAGTATGACTTAGAGGCTGACTTCGCACGGAATTTTTATGAAATATTTTTGTGGCATAGCGGATGAGACTCCTGATTTACCACATTTTGGACTGCCTGGTGAGGTAAATATGGGCAAAGCTTTTGTTGACACTTTTATGAAAAGGCATATGTTCCTGCAATAGCCTTTGCACAGGCTGACAATGATATTGTAATTTTTAATCGTTAACGAATATAGACTCAACAAAATGGATCTTCACAGTATTTTATCCGTCTGAGAACCATGGTCACCGACGCAACTCTCTTTGTTTCTTTGTTGTCAATATCGGTGTTTTTAGGTGTAGTGACCAGACTTACAGAACTATTTTTAAGCGTGGTAGAGCCAAGCGGCGGCTTTTGGTGCTGCTCGAATGGGCCGGCTCGACCGGGTGGGTACCACGACGTCGCAGAATACCGGCGTGAAGTAGAGGCATATTGTGCTTCTGCGTTTCGTTCGGTGAGTGACGTAACCGGAGGCCCGCTCTCCCTTCCCATCCCGATCCTCGTCCTCTCTCCCATCTCTCTAATACCCTTTAAGGCCGGCATCTTTGGTGTTGCGGATGTACGTGGGCGACGGTAATCACTTACCATCAGGTCAACCGCTTGGTCGTTTGCCACCTTTCCCATAAAAAAAAACTTAATTTTAAATCTTGAAGGGGGAAGTCAGTGGCTAATCATTAATATTTACAGTTTAGACTCATACTGATTTCTTATAAAAATTTCCAAATTAATTTCGATTTGAATACTGGTAAAGGTAAAACGAAAAAAGTAATAAATGCTATAGAACTTGATGTTTATTATAATTTAAAATTAAATAGTTGTTAGTGCTAACATTTACTGACAGTTCAACATTCTACTACGCATTATATTCACTTTACGCAGTTGCAGCCTTAACAATCTCTTCCGCGACTTCTACTGCAATCGCGGCTTCAGCTTTTGCCTGTGGAAGAACCAGACAATTATTAATATTATCTTTACTTTAAAAACCAGTTTGTAAAAACCTCGCCACATGGTGACGATGTACTACCCGTCTCATCCCGTGGGCGTCGTAAAAGTCAACTAAGAGAACGTAAACGAAAATATAAGGACAAAATAACGCGCTACGACGCGCAGAAGGAAAAGACAATCGGCCCGTCCGGTAAAATAGGGACGCTAAATCTCGGCTCCGTCATATTAAGGCTGCCGGGTCAACCTAGTATTTCTAATGCGTGGCGTTTTTGACGGTCCGGTACTTAATGCTGATCTCGACATCACCTGCCCACTGCCTTCAGTGACAGGTAGGTTGTATGCACCTTTCCCCAGGTGAGAAAGAGGGTCCATCACAGTAACAACAACGAAGCGGAAGCAACAACATGTCACCACTAATGCACTGGCTCCTCAAGCGTTAACGTTAAAGTCTGTCTCTAAATGCACCATAATTAAAGCAAAAAAAGAAAGTGCTATACAGATGGCTACATTATTTTAGTTCTTTTCCCAAAAGTAATTTTTAGTGTGATATGTTCATGTGTTGTTAGTTGTGTCATTGGTTGCTTTACTACTTTAACAATACCTTACTTTCCATTCACTCTGATAAGATGAGTGTAGCCCAAAGACTTTCATAGCCTATTTTCTCCATGACTAGAGTTCTCTACATGGCTTGTCCGGTTCTGAACGGACAACAGAAATATAAACCAACCTTTTCGTTGGCGGCAGAGCTAAATTCAGACTGAGCCTTGTTGAGGGCCTCCTGTGCGGAGCTGCGGTCTAAGCTCTCCAGTGGGTGAGCTTCTTCAGCCAATACCTAAAAAGTAATATCTTTTATATTAAATGGAAATGTGTGTTTATATATACATACAAAATATTTTAACTATCATATTGATTAATCGCTCTTCACTTAAGTCGTTGGGATTGTATTACTGTTGTTTTTTTTTTTCAATTACATTTAATTAAACAAAATCTAAATTTACACAAAAACGAAATGAGCTAATGGAATTTAGTCATGTACTGGGTAGTGCCACCATAACACAAAATGAGTTTACTTTCTTTGTCTAACATTCTGAGTCCTTTCATTAAAATCTATTACCTTGTTCAAATTCATATAAGATAACTCAATATAATTGAAAATAAACCAAGAGATAAACAGTGGGCAAATAAAACCTCAAATTTTTCTTTTATTTAGATCCATTATTTTTATCATTTTAAGACTAAATAGAGTGATGAACTACACAATACAAATACACAATGGATGCAGGTGCAATGCTTTGTTGTAATTTATTAAGTATAGGCCTATGTTCTTCAACAGATAATGTTGCTGATGGTTAATAGCATGGAACCTTGATGAGATGAAAAACTTGAAGGAAGTGAAATCTGCCAACCCACAATTGCTGCTCATACTGTGTAGATGACATGGAAGGATTTGCCAGCTCTAAACCCCTCAATATATTGAGAAGAAGCTTTTGCCCTCCAGTGGGTCACTTATAAGCTGCTACATTACTTTTACTTTATGTTCACCATCACACACAAACATTAACTTAATTTTTTGACTAAAACATTGTTACCTGAACAGACGAGTCATCATTGACTGTGATTGTTCCCGAGGACACAAATATTTTAGTCTGCTTGCCATCATTTTCAACAACTGTGACAACACCAGGCCTCAAAACAGCTGAAAAAAGTTTTGACTATTGGAGTTGTCGAATAAAAAACACATGTAAGAAGCTGTTCCAGACAAGTATGTTTTTGTAAATTTACATACAATAATTATACTTCAATTTAAATGCAATTTGAGGAATCAGTTACCGAATCCCTTTCCTTTAGAAATCAAGAAAATAATGCTACCACAAATTCTTTTTGGGGATTTTTCACTTGGAGTACTCTCAGGAAACACTCACTGGTCCACAGGACATGGGTTAACAACCATTGATCTAGGTCATCCTTTTTTCACTTTTTTTACGAAGTACATATATGCCCAAGAATTAAAAGTAAAGCACATAGATAAACTATAATGCCACAACAACTAAGCGGTTTGGGGGCAGCAATTAGTTTTTCTAAACATTGGTATAGTTTTTATTGATGGCCTGAACACTAAAACAGCAACAGAATCATCACCTGTCACATTTCAAATAAGCTCTGGTTAAAATGGGTTGAAATATCTAAAATAAAGGTCTTGACTCTCTGACCTGACCTGACCACACTGATTACATACTAGTATTGGGTATACAGTCATGCAAGATTTTTTTATTACAAATTATATACATGCATTTAAATAAGAAATAGTAACCAATAAAACTTACCCAGAGTAGGTACATGCTTGGGTAAGATACCAAAAGATCCACTGAAGGATGGCACATCAATCTGTTTTACTACTTGTTTGTCATAGAAAACCTGTAAGTAAATTGTTGAAAGAAGTGTATTAAAAAATTATATTTACAAATTTCGTGTACAACATTTATAGCAATATAATTATGGCATGTGAGGCATTCCAATTGAGTCTTCAGGGGTGATAACATATCTGTAACCTTAAGACGTTTGCAGGTGTCTATGGGCTGCAGCAGTCACTTGGCATCAGATACAACTGTTTTTCACCCCAATCCAATAAAAAAAAACTGAATATGATATGTGAAGCAGTGTTCAAATTCCAGGTCAAACTCTCAACTCAACTTTTTGTAAAATCCTTTCTTAGCAGATGCTTTTACACCCTGTAATAATCCTACCTACCAAATTACTAGTTTATAAGGTTTATAACTTTATAGTTTGATTAGTCAGGTCAGTCATACTTTTAGTATTTCACTTTGAATCTCAAACAAAGCCAATACAAATATGATACATAATATAACCTAATGATTCTAAAACATACCCGAATATAGTCGGCCACTTCTCTCAGTTGACTATGCTAGAAATTTGTGTGAAACAATCAATTTTAAATTCCTTATAACAAGTATTTTTGTACTTAGCCTTATAAGCATTATTAAGATGAATAATGTTTATACTTCTATATAAGGTCACTTTAAAAAAAATAAGGTATCACAACTGTTTACACAATACTTCTGACTGATCTGATCCTGTGACCTGGTGGTCTTGACATTTTATCTCTTTCAACCCCACATTTCACCAGAGCATATTTGAAACAATGTGACTAGTGGTGAGCCTGTTGCCATCTTAGTGCCCATTCCAATGATACAAATTGTGCATAAGTTTAGAATAACTCATTGGTACAAGCCTTCTAGATTGGAAATTCAACTTGAGTCTCCTGACTCGGAGGCAGATTCTCTAACCACTTGGCTATCATGCCCATATGAATGTAACTAATATTAAGAAATTTGAAATGTCAGAAAATAAACCACCATTCTAAATAAAATGTCAAATAAAAATTATTCAATGTGTTAGCAATTTACTTTATTGCCTGCAGCAAATGTTAGGGCCATTTCATCGCCTTTAGGAGCATCAGCGTAATTACGAACTTGAATCCTCCTTACCGCTGTTCTAAGCATATTACGAAATACCAGTGCCATTCTGAAATAAACATACACATTAATGACAAATAACAATTAATAAAAAATTGAATTACTTATAATACTAATAAACCCAGCCAAAGTCTAACCTAACCTCGCTTAGATTAAAAAAATCCACTTTTTCTACATACCCAAAACAAAACTTTTTTGATAACGTTATAGTAATCACTTTAAATTAAGATTAAAATTATTTAATTTATAGGTTTATTACTAAGGAGAAACACATCTAAAGATTATGTAATATTAATAAAACATCGAATCGCTTACATGAAAAGTTTTGTAAATAACTGTACTATATTAAAACAACATTACGCATTATGTTACATGTTTAACTTACTTTGTAGTGTGATATTTCTTTAACTGCAAGTTCTAAATATTCTCCAGGTAGAACGAGGCAGGAGCAGCACAGAATACCTTACCTTCTCTTGCTGTCAAAATGTCAAGAATGACATTGTACATTAACAAATTGACAAGTCTATGATTTTTGTTATTGTTCTCTTCATCTCAAAGGGAAATGCATAGTATTATAATCCATGCAGCCTTTTCATTTATTTCGTTTTTCCATGGTTTTTCTACATTGTAACTTAATTATTATACAAAGATAATGTACTATATTAAAACAACATTACGCATTATGTTACATGTTTAACTTACTTTGTAGTGTGATATTTCTTTAACTGCAAGTTCTAAATATTCTCCAGGTAGAACGAGGCAGGAGCAGCACAGAATACCTTACCTTCTCTTGCTGTCAAAATGTCAAGAATGACATTGTACATTAACAAATTGACAAGTCTATGATTTTTGTTATTGTTCTCTTCATCTCAAAGGGAAATGCATAGTATTATAATCCATGCAGCCTTTTCATTTATTTCGTTTTTCCATGGTTTTTCTACATTGTAACTTAATTATTATACAAAGATAATGTACTATATTAAAACAACATTACGCATTATGTTACATGTTTAACTTACTTTGTAGTGTGATATTTCTTTAACTGCAAGTTCTAAATATTCTCCAGGTAGAACGAGGCAGGAGCAGCACAGAATACCTTACCTTCTCTTGCTGTCAAAATGTCAAGAATGACATTGTACATTAACAAATTGACAAGTCTATGATTTTTGTTATTGTTCTCTTCATCTCAAAGGGAAATGCATAGTATTATAATCCATGCAGCCTTTTCATTTATTTCGTTTTTCCATGGTTTTTCTACATTGTAACTTAATTATTATACAAAGATAATGTGATCCGTATAAAGAGGCGTAAGGGGGAAAGTAAAATCCTTTTCTGCAAATGCTTACCTCAGTTGCACATGATGCAGCCTACAAACGAGGTTCCGGCGACGGAACATGAAGACAAACCTCAAACCTCGCAGACTATAGGGGTTATAGTGTGATGATACTAGCACTGCACTAACCAACACGCTGCCCGCCTGGTTAGTATAGACATATCTTCCACGCATGGCATACCAGCTTAGCTTAGCGCTTTTATGGAGTGAACTATGTCCAGCACTTATACAGTTAAATTAAGAAAAGTTAAAGATCTTTTATAACATTTAAATGGTACCTGTTAATTTACCCGAGTAAGTAAGGTAATTATCAAAAGTAAGGTAATTTAATTTAAACAAATTCCCGAGTATATATGTTTAATTTGTGTAAATTTGTAGCAAATACCGTCAGCAGTAGTCATTATCGATCAGAAAACTCAAAATTTCTACAGCAATAAGATTACCTGCAAAATGGCAAGAAGTTATCAAACAAAACATAACATAAATATAACATGGCACATAAATGATAAAAATATAACTATAATAAACTTTATCTTGAATTTGTACATAGAATTCGAAAAAACTTTTTCCCAGACTTACTAATTAGGGAACCATAATGACATTGATTATTTTTAAACTTTTATCGGTACAAATACCTTTTAGTTTATTAATATAAATATACACTTTAGCATATAAATGTTATAAAACATAATTATCAAAACCATCGTAAGTTCATTTGCATTAACTTTTATTAATAGTTACTTATCTATTGCTAAAAAAAACTAATTATCATAGGCGTAACTAAAGCACAAGTTACATAAAATATTAAAAGCTATAGGTCTACCAGGATCTGATGGCAAAAAGGGAAAAAAGAAATTGACGCTAGCAATACTACAATTAGTATTGCTAGCGTCAATTTCTTTTTTTTTCAAGTTCTGATAGCCTATAATTAATTAATAAACTCATGAACAGAGTAATTGGAGTTTTCATCTAAATTTCGAACCCCACATTCGCCACAGTAAGATTTTCAAAAATTATCCTTGATCATTGGATGAATTTTTATATTTATTTGCATATATCACACACAGAATCAGCCGCTATAAGGAAAAAAAGTATCAAAACATTTTACTCCAATTAGTATTGCTAGCGTCAATTTCTTTTTTCCCTTTTTGCCATCAGATCCTGGTAGACCTATAGTTACCCCTACGGTTTTCCGCCTGCGCTTGGAACAGGATATATTATAGATTGAGAACCTAACCAATATACTGTACACTGATATCTGATAGCGAAGAAAAAAATATATAAAATAGCGTTACAACTATATCACGCGTCACACGTCATGAATGGTGTGCAAGCTTATCGCCACAGCGAACTACGACTCTATATGCTGTTAGAGCTTGTCTTTTGTTAGACCGCAACAAAATGAAATAGCAGACTGCGGCAGTTATTGTTTAATGCTTGCTCTTCTACAATCATGTAACGACGCTGTCAGTAATTGATTCTGCTGAATGTCACCTGTGGTACTGAATTATTTTGTACCATAGATGATCACGATATGACGTCGTTATACATTGACACTTATACATTACTGGAATATCACGCCGTAAAACTAATTTAACTATTAAATTTTTTACGCTCTTTCGCATTGCTGGCCGCCACCTTTGCTAGGGCACACAAAATGTGCTTTAAATATAGCATATCCCTACAATTCGTTAGTACGTTCGTAGTCGTTCCTAAAGCCGCTGTCACGACTATCTGATATCTGTCAGTGTCAAAGAAATACGCAACTAAAATAAGTTTAAGTTCCCGCGTCTAACAAAATGTGTTTAAAAGGAATAGATACAAATTTGTTAACGAAATTTTGTGCCCAACAAGTAGATCATGTAACTTGCCTAGAGTGGTAAATATTTTTACGTGTTACTTATGCTTTATACTTTAATTATTATTACTTACTAACTAATGTGGATATTGTATTCTTCGTACAGCTAAGAGGAGTGGGGGGCCAAGATTGCAATACAGGCATCTATTTTGACTAAAACATATGCCAAAAGTATCTAATTATTAACCCTCCGGCCGTTAATCCTTAATAGTAATGTAAAGATCGTAAAAATTACCCGTGCTCACAAGGGAAAATCTTTTAACTTCTGCAATTAGATAGGTGAAGACTGGAGATGAAAATTATCATTAAAGATTTATTTTATTTTTAGTTGTAAATATTATATTGCACCCGCCACTGCTGCCTGTGGTCATACTTTATGCCATGGATGTTGGCGAGGCAGGCGCAAATGCCCCACTTGTGCAATTCCTGTGGAGAAGAAAAGCCTACAGCTAAATTTGCCATTGAAAAATCTTACTGATCATGTTCATTTGCTTGTTGAAGCTTTCGAAAAACTGTTCAGCATTAAGTGTTAGTATTACCCATTTTTTATTAATTATTATTTTGATGGTATATCCTTGATGGTGTGGTAGCAATGTATGAAACTTCTTTATCCCCTTTTATTCCATAGGTGTTGTAAGAGGCTCACCTATAGCAGAGATTACGGATTTCCAGCTGTAATCTCTGCTATAGGTGATGGGCTTGAATGTTTGTACTAGCAGCAGTACAGGTGCATATGGTTTTGATCCTGGGGGTAGGTAATAGTTATAAAAGAAAAGTAATTGTATTTTATTAGACATTAGCTAGGGTTAGTGCTACCTTTTTGCCTGTTTTTTTAGCTTTCTATGTAGAAAAAGGTAAAAATTAAATCCCATTGATGTTAGCCTCCTATTAAATAATATGCAATATTTTATTAATTTTATGTAATTGTGTTAGTAATCAAATAGTTGGCCTGATGGTAAGAGGACCATAGAGAGATTCATTTCTTGAGTACATAAATATTAGTATAAGTATAAAAGTGCATAATTATTATAGTTAAAATTTCATTATATCAACAATTTTGTTTAATAAAACCTCTTATTTGTATTATTTCAATTTATTAAACAAAATTGTGAATATGTTGATAGATAAATTATTAGTGATATTTTATTACATTACTAATTTCAAAACTATGAAAGAGATCTCATATCATTTTCCTGAGCTAATTTTTAAATAGGCTGATCCTGATCAAAATTTTTTATATACCTATGCATAATGGATAAATATTTACAATTGGAAAGTTTCTATATCAACTCATGCAGTACTTCCACATCTAATAACAAGCATTAAGTAAGCTACTTTTGTAAATTTATTTTGTTGTGCAGCAAGCAGAGACACCCTTCTGTAGCTATAGCACACCTGTTACAATACCACATCAATAGGTGGTTTTATATAATGCTGAAAACAGACACTCCCTGAGTTTTTGGTAAACAAACTTCTAATGTCATTATAGTTCTGATGTTATGTTATGTTATGATGGGCTGGTATCCGCAACTCCACGACTGTGCGTGTATTTTGCGTGTGGGCAGGAATATGAACTATTTGAGCCAACCCAGCTCCTCAAGGAAACTCAGTAAACCCTTAAAGTTACTGGTGACCGCAGGGAGCGACCTCGGCGACCTGAGGTACTCAGCCCTACATTCTGCAACCTTCATATACTGCAACAGGGGCCCTCGTTTCTTCCTCCTCCATTCACACTTGGCACAGAGGACTGTCTGTAACACCTATAGTAAACAGATTGTTAAAATATTCATGTCCATCAGTTATACAGTTATATACTAGCACCTAGTTACTATCCGAATTTGGGGCTTATTCAGGCGTAGTAGCATATTGGTTATGCGATTATTAACTGTTGGAAGGGCTTTCCTAGAAGAGCCTTAGCCTGTCTACATTCTAGTTCCGGTCCAATAGAGCACCGACCAGACCCGCCCTGTGCAAGCTTGTCAGCCGCATCATTAACTCGGGAACCGCTGTAGGATCCATAGGATTAAATTATTGAACTGATATACCACGTTTAAGCGCTGGTAGCATTCGTACAAGAGCCCTGACGTCATGACACTGCTGACGAGAGCATGTATAACCGCCAGACTGTCAGATAGTATCCTAATATTGTGATATTTTACTTTCCTACTGGCGATTGCTATAGCCGCCTGGATAATGCCCAAGTATTCAGGCATCATCAAGGCTGAGTTGAGTTTGTATTTTAATGTTTAAATCCTTAATTCGCGCGGGTCTAGACCTGCACGATAGAATAGTAACTTATGACTCACGATTTTGGTCTTCCAGACTCAGGTTTTTTTAAAATAATTGAATAATAACTGATCAACGCTCTGTATCATTTATATTTAACATGAAACATTCGAACAAAACCAAAATTGAGAAATTTCAGCAATGGAATTTGGAGTTATCACGTTCAAATACGAAATATCTAGACCGGGGCAGGGAAAGTATGCAGCTGACGCTTTGTCTCAAAATTGTACCTCGAAAAAATCACGTACCATGAAATTATAATCATTGCATGAAGACTTATATCTTACATAAGTATTGTGTAGCAAAGACTTTACACTAGATGGTAATCAGAAACATACCGTACTCTGTTACAGAAATAAGAAAATGCTCAAGTAGATGCCGTATTTGCTCTAAATATTGATAAAATTATCATCCAATTAATGGTACTTCGACCCTTAAATGTCTTTGTATCGATTTTAGGCCCCTTTTCCTACAAATACGAATATAGATATACTAGGTGTTATTGTTGAATTATCACGATTCTCAATTGCGTTTTGTTATTCAGACACCAGTACCAATATGTAATTGAAATCAATAATTGATATTTGGTTTTTCGTCGTATGTTCCTAAACTCGACCGTGGAACAGCTTTCTTTTCCTGTTTCCTACATGGCTTACCAGAACATGTTAAGTGTTAATGAAATGATTTAACCGGACTAGTAAATATCGGTCACTGATGAAAGTAGAAAATTAACATGCGAATCCAGACTCTTCTTTTGTTAGACTCCAATAGCGGCGAAACTACAGTCACTAATCGCTATCTGGCACCAACTATAGGTATAAAAATTAAGAGCACTACAGAGCGTACAAACGATAATTCAGATAGACCTATTGGGACAGCGTATGAAGATAATTTAAAACTTCACAACGGATAGAACCAAAGACTGACTCAAATTCATTGCTGGACGTACCAGCAAGAACTCTTCACCCATGAATTAACGTCCAATTGTGGTAAGACGGTCAGATAGAATCAAGAGACCTAAATATTTTGAAAACTACTTTTTTGAAAGTGTGTTTGTGAGAAAAAGAAAGATATGAGATCTCTTTCGAAATTCATTTATTTGTTAAAATAATAAACAGCTACTTAAAATTTGTCCGTTTTAAACGTCTAAAGCCGCGTCTGCTGGAATAATATTTGTTCATCTAACTCAAACATTGTTATCTATAGCGGACGAAAAGCTTCCCCGTTTTTGTGTGCGCGGGAGGAACACATTTTGCGGAACTAATTTGTATCATGGACGACTTATATTTGTCTGTGATTTGTACGTAGTGTGATGTGTGATGTAGCTGGAGACGGCATCTGAAAATGTTCGATGAACAATGTTTTATTTGTAAAATTGTCGCAGCCGACGCGGTTTTAGGTTTTTTCTAATATTTCTAATAGCATTGCTAATATTCTTTTTAATATCTTTATATTCTTTTAAAAGTGGACGAATTTTCTCTGGAAATGCTAAATGAGAAACAGGAGAAAGATCCAAGTAAAAATGTTAAAGATTGGTTGGCTAATTCTCAAAATCATTTCTCTGCTCCTATAAGCTCTCAGTCAACTCAGCATTTAAATCAACCTATTGAATATTTAACTGGAAAAATCCAAATCCATACTACCAATGTAAAGACAAATAGTCCAGTAAAAGTACTCCATACACCTCTTCCTCAAGATGACTGGGACAAAATTGAAGTAATGCCAGAAACTGAAGAATGTTTGGCTAAAAACCAGCAAAATGTAATAGGTCCTATGGACATAGAACCATTTGTTATTGATGATAATGAATACACAACTGAAAAACCTCGTAGAAGTACCAGAAAAAGAGACTCGAATACTAGCAGAAGGCAATCTATTACTGATGATATTCCAACACTAAAAATTTGCGCTAAAACTTCAACCGTTGAATCTTCAAAAACATCCAGTAAAATAAAACAAACATGGAATAATGTGAAAAAAATGAAAAAAGAATTTAGTAGATTAAACAAAGAAAATAGAAATAAATTAAATGTGTCTATTGAAATGTGTAAAAAAACTCAAGTTTCTTATAACACAACTAACTTACCAGATAAAGAAAAACTAACACTTGACATAATAGAGGATGTTACTCCTAATAATTCTCACAAAGATAAAGAATCAAGAGAGGAACATACTGTTAAAGAAATATCAGTGTTGGAACCAGAGCAGAGTAGTAAACCAGAGTTGGAACCAAAAGTACCAAGTACTACTAGCAATTTAACCAATATCGAAAATAAAATAATTATTCAAGATGACAGGAATAATAATACAGATAATGAAAACAAATGTAGCAATGAAATTGTAACAGAACAATCTAAGGTGAAATTCTTTAAGAAGAGTACTTTACAAATTAATAGAAAAATAAATATTGATGCATTTGAGAACAAAGCTATTGATACAACAAGTAATGACGATATCGAAATTTCCATAAAGATTGGTAAAATTGTTACAAATATTTGTATACAGAAAAAGGATAATGATCTGAATTTAAAAATAAAAACAGACCGTGAAATACAAACTTCATTAGGAACAGAAAATCCCATCAATAATATTTATAATTGTAATAATAAAGATAATAATACAAAAAATATTCAAATTAAATTAGCGAAGCTGGGTTCTCCTAATACAGTCGCTCAAATAGAACATGGTCAATATACTATCAACCCAATACCAAAACAAAGTGTAAACAGATCTGTTTCAACAAAGAAAGATACTGCGTCTGCTGATACTGGAACCGCGCATTTTGAAATAACTGAAAGTGTTGAAAAAGAACTCTCTGATATTTTGGAGTGTGTAGAAGGCCAAAATATGCAAAATAAAGAAAAAAATATTGATCTTCAATGTTTACAAAATTCATCACAAAAAGAAAATATTCCTGAGAATATAGAATATGTAAATGAGTTAGATATATTTGACTGTGAATCATTAAAAGCACCAAGTGTTCAGTTACTAAATACTTCAAAAAAGGTGCCTTCAAAAATCTTACTACCAACACAAAGCAAAGATAAAAAATACGATAAAAGAGATAGAGATTTAAATACTGATGAGGATTTGCCTGTTAAGAAAAAGCAAAAGATTTTCAAAAATAGTGAGGTTGTTGATAACGTAAATACAACTATACAAGATAGTTTTAAAGTGGTTGTTAATGACAGTGAATGTAACAATTATGATGTTGTTATGGGCAAAGTTTTTGCCAACATTGATGCAGACATTGATAACGTCCAGCAAGATGAAAAACTAGGCAAACGGGTGGTAAGTGGTAACGGCAAGATGAAAACAAAGCCAAATGATGAAAATTCTTTTGAAGCCCAACGTCAAATGAAAAAAAAATATGGTCAACAAAATGTTCATTTGAAAAATGATAATCAACATATTAAGGAAAATCTAAAGTTTAGTGAAAATATATTTTCCATATTGGAAAATGATGAAGATTGTCAATCAAATAATTTTAATACAAACACACAAGTAAGTATTAATGTCCGTTATTTAAAATTTTTAATTTGTTTTTTTTAAATAAATTAGTGATTAATATTTCTAAACAAGTTTATAATAATTTTAAAAAGTTATGCAATTCAATTAACGAATTTCAAAATTCTTTATTAACAGATGATAAAATCTACTCAACAAAACATAGAATCATTAACACCCAATTTATGTCGAGAATTTCCTTTAGTACATGAAGAAAATAGAGAAAATTGTGACATAGAAATGGTCGAATTGGGAACACCAATTTTAGAAAATGATGATTCTGACAAGAGTGTAGTTGAAGAGACACCACAAAAGTTAGTATTCGGTTCAGACAGTCTCTGTTTAATTTTTAGGTTTAATTTAACCCGGTAATTAAAAGGGGTTTTGGCACATATACAATTACTTATGACTACACGGATTGTTCCTTTTCTCGTTTATCTTCGTTATACCAAAATCGTTTTTTCATACATTTTTCGATAGCTTTGTTTCCAAAACTTCTTACTTCTTACAGAAATGTTTCCATACCAAAAATTAAACAAAGAACTGAAGCATCTATTCATACGGACAATGATATCTATAAACAACCGAAAGATATAAATTTTAACGAGAATAAACATACCGTTAGAAGTGTTATTAACTTATCTGATAGTGTAACGGATTCGACTAAAACAACGAAAGAAATTACCGTAGTAGAGACAAACAAAGGAAGACAAACTTTAGAAACACCACTAACAATAAACAAATTTGTTGACC
The DNA here is from genome assembly GCA_029286595.1 of Bhutanitis thaidina. Taxonomy (NCBI): domain Eukaryota; kingdom Metazoa; phylum Arthropoda; class Insecta; order Lepidoptera; family Papilionidae; genus Bhutanitis; species Bhutanitis thaidina. Next base: position 9,238,373 of record JAGSMS010000022.1, read on the forward strand.
AAATCAAATATAAATCTACTCCAATGGCGCGAAAATCACTAAATTTTAATCGTGATAATGTCGAAGATAACGATCCAGAACAAACCTTGTGTCCAAGTTCAATTGCAGTGGCCAAAACCACCCAAGAGAAGGAATTCATGAATGAAGTCTTCGAACAAAGGCCAAATTCACCTGTGTACAAAACTTTGCCTGTCTTAAATCGTTTGAATAGGCCTTACAAATTATGCTTAGCTGGTTCATGTTTGATATCTGTTGAGGTTGCGAAACTTAAGCTGCTTTGTAAAGAAAGAGGATGGAACTATGTGGACAAATACACAAAGGATTTAACCCATTTAGTTGTTGGTGTGGATGAAGAAAATAGATCACAGAGGTATGTTTGGTGTTTATGCAAAGAATAACTGATTTTAAATTTTAAAAAATAAAGTAACGTAGAAATCTTATGTGGGACATTAGATTGCAACTGGAAAAAAGCCTTATCTTATTTTTGAGAGATTTTCGAAACCTAGAAGTCTTCTGTTAGCCACTGCTCGAGTGCGAATTGTCGGAGTTCATATGTCTGATTTTTAATCTGAAAATCTGGTAATACTCCAGCTGACAACCATTGATTTACTTCACCAACCCACTTGCCAAGCGTGGCGATCATGCCAAATCATCCCAGTGTACTTTTAACAGGCTTATACAAAAGTGTAATATCTAAAAGGATGTGAATCCATGTTTTGCGCTATTAAGTAAATAATCAGGGTTATGAGCATCACACATGTCGAAGATAGTAAAATATATTTATTAAAACAGATTCTGTCTTAGCTCACCGTAAAATTCAGTGAAGATACTGTAGTATTTTCATCTTAGAGTATCTACAGATACTCCCGACATGCATCAGATATATTAAGATACGGGAAGAGGCATCACACGCGAGGAAGATAATATATTATATACTGTAGCGCGTAATGTATAGGATATGTTATCTTAACCGACCACACGGCTAAGATACGAAATTATATAGTACACGTTGCGACCGGATTCAGTAATCAGTCTATCCACGATTTTCCCTATTAGAGATAGAAATTTGTAATTTCTTCTTGGTAGGTTATTCGTGTTTTTGCAATGAAATACATCTTATGGCTAGACCTACTTGACAGCTCCTCATATGTTGTCTGGGACTGAGAATTTGATATTCATGTTGCATTAGCTAAAAGTAAAAATCGACGAATTTGGACAGACTCACAACAAAGTGCATACACGTAGTTCCGACAAAGTCGTGGAAGTGTCGCGTTCAATATAGATTCTTTAGTGTTCATAATAAGTTAGTCTATCACGTCCGCCCGCAACTATTAAACGTCTCGACAAAGCCGTGGACACGCGCATCCGGGGACTTCTGTACCGACCGTGCCATTTGAGTTGTCGGTCATTTCGGCAGTGGAAGAGAGACTATCTCTGTACAGTTTAAAAGATGAAGGAGTAAAATAAAGTTATGGGAAGAAATTGGAGTGATAAATAACAGGAATTGGTCTTGTCAAAAGAAAAAGAAAAAATTTAAAGGTACATAAATTATCTATTATTTTATAAATTTAATAGGATATTAAAAATGTAAGTGTTGCCATCTGCACCAACGATTTACATTATATGCATTATTTGTAGTCATACTGCCATGAAAGTGCACCTACAAGTTATATAAAATAGTTAGCCTTTTTTTCTCTAGCTCCTAGTTGTTAGACAATTTTGTCTTCTAACAGCTGTTGTTTGAAGTATCTTTTATGTTTATACATGATACTTAAATCTAAAAAGGAAAAAAAAGGATGGAGATCTGGCTAAAAATAATATAGTAAGAAATACGAGCATTTTCATAAATTGTTATTACCAAATATTGATCACCGGTAAATCTGAAGCAATGTTTCAAATAATATTAACAATCAAATTTCTATTAGCCATAATCTAAAACGAAAAGCTAATACTAATTTTGAGGAAAATTTATTAACAATTTTAAAATCTAAGAAAGGTAATGATTGTTTTTTTTTCTGGGTAAGGCGGCAAACGAGCAAGCGGTTCACCTGATAGTAAGTGATTACCTTCACCCACGTACATTTGCAACACCAGAGGTGCTGCTGTTGCATTGCCGGCCTTTATTTGGGAGATCGGAGAAAAGATGAGGAGGTGGAGAGGCCTCCGGATACCTCACTCACCGAACGAAACGCTGAAGCATAATATGCCTCTACTTCACGCCGGTATTCTGCGAAGCCGTGGTGTCAACCCGGTCGAGCCGGTCCATTCGAGCAGCAGAAAAAGCCGCCGCTTGGCTCAAAGAAAAAGTTGCCAACTGCTAAAATTGGAGTTAGTGCGCGCTGTTAACCAAACGATATTTGGTTTAGATTGTGGTCGAGGTCCTACCAGGTTTGAAGGCCAATCTGGTCCTGGTCCATCTGGATATCAAGCAAATTATTACAAATTTACTGATTACCGAGGAAGAGGCTATACCAAGACAACACAAAACTATATTTAATAATGTGTCACATGAAGAACGATAGAAAAGATCATTCGTCAATGAATGAAAATTAGAACTATTCATCAATAAATGATGCATGAGTCCTGGTTCGACTTTATCTTGTACGAACTGCTGTTGACCCTTTTGTATTCTGATTATTAATAAAACTATTTATCCTGAGTGTTATCGATAGCCTGTTTTAAACTGATATTGCCTGCTTTATTTTTAGTTATTTTTCGAAATAGACTATCCAATATATGCGCAAAATAAATCAAATGTATTTGCAGTCATACGAAAACAAGCATGAAATTTATTTTCATTCTGTCGTAAATTAATATACAATGCGTGTAACTAGCCATCAGAAAATATTCTATTTATTGGATAAACGGAGTATATTCTTTTTCTGTTTTTCTTTCTCACATACCGTACAAAAGTAACGCAACAAAATCGCTCTCAATGAAATCCATATTGAATTGCTAAAAATGGGTTGCGTAGTGGTGTCGTGGACAATAGAACTCTCCTTCGATACTTCCACGACATAGTCGCCGCGTCATTTTCGGAACTATGTACTTAGCCTAAATCGGTTGTTATCAAGTCCCATTTTATTCGGGTTTTCACTAATTCACGAATATTTTTTTCTTTTCGTTAATGCTACATGAATATCAAATTCACAGTCCCAATCATCAGCTGAGGAGGTGTCAAGTAGGTGTAACACAAACGGTAACATCCTGTAAATGAGACTTGCACGAACAAGACCTGCGGCTCGTGCGTCGGTTTGCGATAAAATGTAACGCCTGCTATATATTATAGTAGAGCCCTTTGTGGACGGTTAACACAATATATGATGTACATTACACACTATAGGGTAAATTATATTCATTGTGTGTGACGTGACGCCTTTTACAAAAATATACTCTATGAAAAAAGTAGAATGCTTAGGAGTTCAAACCATAAAGAATAGGAAGTGCTGATTAAACACTCGGTGATGAAGGACAACTACTTGCCTACTCAAGAATTAAAAAAATATTCACGTTTTCTTGATCAATCCATACGGAAGCAATAATATAACCATGTACTGCTTCATAACATTCAACAATTTGATTCCTCTTTGTGTCATCTACCTAATGCATACTTATTACTACAAAATTTATTTTCATCCATTTACAGATCTGTAAAATATATGTGCGCTCTGGCAGCGGGAAAATGGATCATAAGTTATGCATGGGTAGAAAAATGCATACAGACAAGAACTATAGTACCGGAGGTAAATGTTATTCAAATGTAAAAACTTGTCAAGTTTAAGAATTTCATATTTCAACACATAGTTTCGGGTATTCACAGCTAACTCATAACGGGTTGCAAAAACACAAATTCTATTTCTATGACAAGATGAGTGTTATGTTCAAATAATTTGTGTGATATTCTCAGTTACAAGAGAAACCGTATAACTGTTTGTCCCGATGGCATTTTATTTGCTAACAGACTCCGCCTCTGGACTGTCTAGGTATATTTGCGAACATAAATCCTCCAAAATTTAGTGCATTATGTAAAAGAAAATCTCGTTACAACATATTTCGCATACAATAGGGTTATAATTTATTGAGAGATATTGGTCTAAGAAATTTTATTCAATTTACTCGGCGCGTGGTATTCTAGTGGGAAACGCTTTAGTTTCATAGCGATAGACTTGTTTACGGTCCAAGGTGTCGGCACTACTAAAATTGTTAATAGCAATTTTAAGTGCAGAATTTTCGGTCGCCGAATATAAGACTAAGTACCTACCGGCTCGCCGAGGTGCTCCCCGAGGTCACCAGTAAGTTTAAGGAGTTTACTGAGTTTCCTTGATGAGCTCCGTTGGCTCGAATAGTTAATATCCCACACGCAAAATACGCGCACAGTCGAGGAGTTGCGGATCCGTCCCGGTTCCTGAAACCCTCACAGATATTGGAGAAGGAGGCTTTTAATTTTACTCGGCGCATGTAAAAACCGGTTCATATTTCGAAAGTAGGGAGATGGTAAGGACAACTGCTTACTTTAAACATAATTTAAATCTTTTTATTAGTATTTTACATCTGTACAAGAAATGTATAAACCATTTTTTGGTCGTGACATGTTTTTATTAATTGCTGTTTTTTTATAACATTCAGTACTGGCTAAGCGATTAGCTAGCGTTGCGGGTCCCGAGTTAGTTTCCCGCACAGTGCAAGTATTTGTATATGGTCTACAAATAATTGTTTCTGATTTGAGAGGTTTAAGTGCATAAATTGCACAACATTGTAAAACGTCCACACTATACCGGAGGTCACTACAGCGGTCAACTTTTAAAAATAGTTTGAAAAAATATTCAATGAAATATATGCCTAATACACTGATTTTTATAAATAACGTTTTTATTTGTTTCTTTAAAGGAACCCTACGAGACGCTAGATGGCACTGGTGAGCCGGGCCCCCGGCGCTCCCGTATCGCCAAACAAAAGTTGTTCCAGGGAATCACTTTTTACTGCATGCAGCCCTTTAGCGTACTCGACGTCGAAACTTTAAAGGTACCTTCACAATGTCAAATCATTTGCCTATAATAATATAAAATAAAAATAAATATGGTAGAAAAAGCTCTCACGATCGGTGTACAGTCAATAATGGTATGGTCAAAGATTCGTTTCATCCTACTTTTCACTTTAGCTTATTTACACAGATCAACATATGGGTTCCCACTCGGGTCTCCTGATCCAAAGGCAGTCTGGTATCGTGTCGTAACTAAAGAAGTATCTATAATATTTATTGGATTAATGTAAATATATATCATATTCAAATATCCACCTAACCACCTTTTACAACACTTACGTGACGAGACCTCTTATTGGATTCTCTTACGACGATACCCCACTGTCAATTTCAAAGAAAATAAAAAAAAATTGTTCTAAACACGACCGTAAGTACGTACTTGGCTACGCTAAACCCATTCATATCGATGTGTGTTTCGTATATATGTATGTCCGTTTCCACTTCCCACGCGGTTTTCTTCTTCAAATACTTTTTATTTCGCTTTTTCGAAATGGTTCGATTTTTTGAATTTCATAATTTCGAAAGAGTATCTTCTTTCTTATTTAAGAGTCGGTATGATCACAGCCAACATAGCTGTAGGGGGTGGCTTCGTCCCCCGACCGTGCTTTACGAGTGAATATGCGCAGAACCGCCGCATGTGTCGCCGCCGGTCACAGAGCAGATAGAATTTAATTAAACTAACAGTACTGTTCTAAAAAAATCTCGGGAAAGGAAATTTTTACCGAGAGAATTTCTCTTAATTTAGAAAAATAGTATTCTATATCCTCTCTGTCAAATTGACGTACAAACTTACTAACTTTCCCAATTGTTTGTCTATCGAAGTATAAAACATGGCTTATAACACTTCAGAGAGAATTTTAACATTTTAAAACTGGTATAAGTTAAATCTGTATAAACAGGCAATATATGTATGATGGTAAACAAATACACCTTTAAAAAACGCATTCCAGTAATAGTCACTGCCCATTTGTTAAGATATTCGAAAAATTCATCTTATAACTTAAATTCGTAAGTCGCAAATTCATAAAATTTCGATTAATTATTAAGCATGTCTTGGATTTGAAAATGTATATCATTTTCGTAATATCACCCATATCATAAATTATATGCCATATACAAAAATTACATGTCCGCCATCTTGGATTTGTAAGTGCAGGTTTAATAGAAAAGACATACATTCATGTACATACAATGTAACGTCCAATGGTCCAACATTCAAACCAAAAACGATACTTTGTAGCCAGGGGAAGACATAGAGGTATTTTTTTTGTCATAAAATATAATCTACCGTAGACACAAATCCAAATTTTACTTGAGGTTTTTACTCTTTCGTGAAGACTCGACGTTTTGTCAACTATGATCGAATATTTTACAAAGCACCTGTCGATTTTAATGAAACTCTTTTGTGGGTAAATAAGAGGGACGAAAAGAAAACGAATATTTTACAAAGCGCCTGTCGATTTTAATGAAACTCTTGTAGGTAAATAAGAGCAGCGAGAAGAAAACGAATATTTTACAAAGCACCTGTCGATTTTAATGAAACGCTAAATATGGCTGGCTTTAAACGGGTAGAAAATATGCAATTTTTCTTAAATAAAAAACTAAAAAAAAAAGTCGTTTAGAGAATATTTTAGAAATTTCGAAATAGAAAGACGATGGAAATTAGGGACTAACGCGCTAGAGTCAGTGTTGAGCTCCGAAGTAAGCGGACGAGGAAGACAAAAAAGAAGAAAAACGAGGAAGAAGACAAGGAGTGAAGGCAAGGCAACCCGTGCAGGAAGAGACAGGAAACTGTTTACCGACAGGAAGATTCGTGGAAGATACCGACACCGCATCGGCCAAGAAACTCTCCATCTTCTATGAGTGGTAAAGTAAATAGAAGCTTAAGATACGGGCCCTTAAGTTTTATCCCCGAGCCCATAGCTCGTAACAAAAGTATTAATTCTAAAGTTACTTGTACTATGAACGTTCTTCTATTCCTATATTATTTATATCACTAATATCTGGAAAAAACCAAATCGAGTGCTTATTAGTGTCATCGTCATCGACTTTATTTTCTGAACCTAATACGAACTTATGCGATAACGATAACATCGCAGGAAGCGAAAGGTCAGATGCAATGGCATAGACACGAGACAATTGCACCACATCTAAACTCGAAAAGAAATTTTGCGCATGTTGCATAAATATCGACTGCACCCAGGGCTTAGACTTGCTCGTCCTACCTAGAGACCTACGACTACCAATAGACATTTTTTTTATAAATAACCACTAACATTTCTTTGCTTTTACATCCATATTCTTGAATAAGATTTACTATTAATTTGTTGGTTAAAGATTGTCCTTGTTGACTTAGAAAGAAGATAGTATAAAAAAATAGTTCTAACAAAAATGTCACGGGCATTCTAGAATTTTTCTGCTGATTCGTTCCAATAAATGCAAAAGAGTTCGTTTTTCGAGATTTCGGTGTCTAAAAAACTAGGTCCTGGCGACCAAAGAATGGCGGAAAAAGCCATCCGGATACGTCGAACCACAGCCTACCGATGGAGAGTAGCATCACTTGTCAGAAGGTATTGGCACTGCACTCATTGAACTGCTTGCCCAGCTTGGTGAATATGGGCAAACCTTTCAAGAAATGTATGCTGGTTTTTACTGGCGCTTCCTGGGAGAGATCTATGTTTAGCAATGGATTTTAAAAGGCTGATGATGAATATTATGTTACTCTATCGATCATCAGATTGACTTTGGAAACATAATAACATTATTTATTATTATCACTTATCACAAGGCGACTGTAATATGTTGTGCGTAAAATAACAATTTCACAAAAATTCTCTGTGTGGTGTGCTCTCATACCTCGGTGGTCTGAAAAGTGTGTGAAGATAGAAGAAGAGAAAAAAACTTAACTCGTTCTCTTAAGTAATTTGAACGAGTTAAGGAGATGAGAGCATCGCTGGGACAAGTGTGTAGACTTACAAGGATACTATGTAGTAAAATAAAAATAAATTTGAAGAAAAAAACTTATCGTATCTTTGTTAGGTCGGAACTTTTCAGACCACCCTGGTTTATTCATGACACGGTTACCAATCAACGAAACCATGTCTTGGATGTGAAAAATAACAAGGTATGATTTTACAGGGGATTACCTTCATACGGAATTGTTGTGAAATGTTTTTAAGGCATAGCTGATACCTCTTATTTGATGACTTTTCAGTGGCCATATAATTATGTGCCGCCAAATATGGTAAAACGTACTGCAAAGAAAGAGGAATGCTTTTTAAAGAGGATTTTAACTATACGTTGGTTAAAATCCTCTTGTTACGAGTCTAAATGATAACTTTGCCTTTATCATCCGATTGTCTATAATTAGGTTGTGTAATGTAATAAAGTAGCAGGTGTTATCTTATAAAAATATTGGTCTGTCTTTACACAGACACTTGTTTTGAAACTTTACGGTGCACTTTGGCACGAAGTGGTCACCACGCTTTCCACACGCGTTCTAGTATTAATCATTTGACATTGTCTAGCAACAGAAATGTGAACTCGGGCACAAAGTAATTAAATTTTATTTAAATTATTGCGATAACACGAGGTGAAAGGAGACATATTATTATTATAGATGGAATTTATATTTTATACATAACAATGTAAACTTGTAAACGAGCTTTTACGTATTCAATCTCAGTGCCATTAAACATTTCTATTACCTTAAAAAACTGTCAGCTCGGGTTAATCTTAGAAACGGCTGAACTGATTTTGATGGAACTTTCACTAGAAGGTAGAATTCTCTAATAAAGCAATCTCTGAGTTGCGAAGTATTGCAATCAGGTACCATAGGTTTTTCCATCTATTTATTATGATTAGTGACCGAGTTATTTTGTCACTTATTCTCCACACAATGTTGTCTTTCCATAATAATAACATATGCGTCCAATAATGCCGGAGATGTCGGTGTCATAATAGTTTTTTTTATGACACCGGAGATTTCGAAAGAGCCAGTTTGATGACGTTGATGTGTTCAAGTTCTTTAGTTCTTCTAAAGTTGATAGTTTTGTTTTAGGAAATTCTCGAAGCGGCAGGCGGTCGCGTGGTGAATGAAGCCGGGGACGTCCAAGTTGTCGGCGAGAAGCCAGGATTGTTGCTGGCCGAGCCCGAGCACACGCAGGAGGATCGATTTATATGTGAGGAATGATGTATTTGTTCTTTTCTACATTTTATCATAACTCTAAAAGCTTCGCCTTAAATTAAGCGTAACAGCGCATCAGTTGCATCGATAATTGGCCCTTACTGTGTCTATGTAGGTAAGTATTTGAGTAGCATGTTTGCATACAGGGGTGTAAGTGGGAATATAACCCCATTTTATCCAAATGTCAGTCAGAGATTACGAGGGATGAAAGGTGCAAACTTTGCCTAAATAAAAAAAATGGGAACCTTGTGCTCGTGCTCGCGGTGCTCTCCGCTGGGTCTAGGAGTTAAAGAATTGAATCACCCCGACTATTGGTGGCAGACGTCAAGCTAACAAATGAAAAATAGGCTTCAAACTTTGGCACATTGTGTCTAGTATCAAAATATGATGAAGTATCATCTTTGTGTGAAGTTACAACGAATATCAACACTTTTAGTGACAATTTTTAGGAAAAAAACAAGAATAATCACTGGAACGGCCGAGTTAATTGTATATTTTGACCTTTCAGACCTCGCAATGGAGCTCAAAATCGTGCCAGTGAACTATGAGTGGGTACTGAACTGTTTGGGCAGTTATACATTAGGATCCATTCATGAACTATTGCTGTGCCCCTCTTCGCTTCTGCCTCCACTTACAAATAAATGGCCTACTCCGTTACTCGCTCGCGAATTTGACTAGTGCAATAAAATTATTAAAACGAAAAACATACAATATTTTTTTTAATGAACTTATAATTAACAATTTAATATTTAGTTACATAGTATTGGTGAATATACCATCATTATTCCAAAGGTCAACCTCCCTTGCGTTTGCCGACTAATAATCCACTCGAGTTGCCAATTAGTGACGGTTAATACATCCTTTTCATCATTACCTACCAGTATTCAGCATTATGATGTACATTTATTTGGCTAAATGGCCAATCAATTAAATGAAAGGTATATCAGAGAATTTGACATCACAAGCCTGATGGCGTATTCGGTTCGCACCCATTTTGGGCTTAAAACTAGCCGCCTTCTTGACTATCGCAATTTTAGAAGTATAGTTAATCAAAAGGTGTGCAAAGGGCAATAAAAGTATGAACTTTTGTCAATATACTCGTAAGTATCAATATCAATCTCACCTCCACGCGGACGAGGACGAGGCTCTAGCGACCGTGTGATGGCGAAAAAATTCGCAATAACATAATTCTATCCACATGCATGGTCCAAATAATCGAAAAAAAGGCAGTAAGAGTAGTCGTTTTGATATAATGTTAGATAATAGAAGAAATAATACTTTAACTGAAGAGATCAATTTTGGCACAAAGTATAAACCCTTATCAAATTAAATATATTTATAGTTTGTTTACATATCACGAACATGATAATTGTCTTTCAATTGTATGTCATTTGGTATAGTAAGGTTTTTTGAACAACAATGTCTCCGAGGCAACAGGCAACGCAGTGGGCTATACCTATATAAAGGCGAACAGTTAAGCGCGCTCGCTTCTTACGCATTTCGTTTTAGAGGACCAGGCCTCTCTCTCTCCAACAGGTGCATCGCATGTTCAACATGCGTACGAAACCACCTTACAACCTGATACATGTCCACCTCGGCGTCTCCCCTGAAGGGACTCCAAGTTTTGACATACGTAGCGTAAGTATCTCAGGCACGTGGAGGCACCAATTCCCCAAGTCAATGTCACCGCTGCCAGCTTTACGGACACGCAGCAAGTGTCACTCAACCAACCCACTGACGAACCCCCTAGCTGCTCTGCGGTAGCAAGGGCCACCCTGTACATATCGCGTGTGCCCAAACGCGATATGTACAGGGTTTATCCTATCTACCGTTTGGCTGCGCATCGACAGCGACGACCATCCGCGCGTCTATGCGTGCCTTTACAGGTCCCATAGCGGTAATACCGTAACTGACCGACTCATCGACCACATCCAAATGGCTACAGATTCCGTGCTACAACAGATCCCATCCGCAGAGATCGTGATTCTCGGCGATTTTAATGCCCACCACACCGATTGGCTCGGTTCTCGCATAACCGATCATGCGGGGAGATCGGTTCACGACTTTGCATTAGGATATGGCCTGACACAACTGGTAACCTCGCCGACGCGGATTCCAGACGTGGAAGGTCATACACCTTCCCTGTTGGACCTTTGGCTGACCTCACACCCGGACGGATATTTGGTCTCAGTCGATGCCCCTCTTGGCTCGTCGGACCACTGTCTGATCCGGAGTGTAGTGCCTATCGCGCGCCGATCCCGAACGCGATCTGCGGGCTTCCGCCGTGTGTGGCACTATAGGTCGGCAGATTGGGATGGAATGCGGTATTTCTTTGCTTCCTACCCATGGGGCAGGTTTGCTTCTCGCTGGATGATCCCAACGCCGTTGCAGATTCTGTCACCGATGTGCTACTTCAGGGAATGGAACTTTTTATTCCGTTCTCTGCAGTGCCTGTCGGAGGTAAATCCCAGCCTTGGTTTGGTCGCACCTGCAAAATAGCGTCACGCCGAAAGCGGAAGTGCTACCAGGCCTGGGCCGATGCATCGGCGTCTCGGGATGCAAAACCAGTGCTCTTAAAACGAGTACAACTCTGCCTCCAGGTCCTTCAAAAGAGTTATCGCTGCGGCAAAGTTAAAGCACATTGTCAGAATTGGCGAGAGATTAGTTCGCCTCCCATCGGGATCCCGCGCATTCTGGTCTCTCGCCAAGGCTGTCCAGGGAATTTCTGTCAGCCATCTCTCCCATCTCTACACAAGGAGGATGATTCGCTGGCCCATACTGCAAAGGAGAAAGCCGATCTCTTGGGCTCTCTTTTGCATCCAACTCGACTCTTGATGACCGGGGAAACTCTCCACCTACCATCCCGTGGTGTAAGTGCTCCATGCCGGAAATTCAGTTTCTGCAGAGCTCAGTGCGAAAGGCACTCCGCTCCTGGACATTCATAAGTCGAGTGGGCCGGACGGAATCCCTCAATTGTGCTGAGGATGTGTGCCCCTGAGTTGGCACCGGTTCTCACGCGTCTTTTCCGGCACTCCTACTCTTCAGGCGTCGTCCCGGAATCTTGGAAGACAGCATTTGTGCATCAATACCCAAAAAGGCGACCGCTCTGATCCGTCCAACTACAGGCCTATTGCCATCACCCCCTTGTTATCTAAAATAATGGAGTCACTCATCAACACCCAGCTCCTAAGGTACCTGGAGGAACACCATCTGATCAGTGACCGACAGTACGGTTTCCGTCGCGGACGATCAGCTGGTGATCTTCTAGTTTACCTGACTCACCGATGGGCAGAAGCAGTGAGTCTAAGGGGGAGGCTTTGGCGGTTAGTCTGGACGTAGCGAAAGCATTTGATAGGGTTTGGCATAAAGCGCTTCTTTCAAAGCTTTCATCTTACGGGGTTCCTGAGAGATTGTGCAACTGGGTCACCAGCTTCCTCACGGATCGGAGCATCAAGGTTGTTGTCGACGGTGCATGCTCGGACCCCAAACCCGTGAATGCTGGTGTTCCACAAGGCTGTGTGCTATCTCCCACTCTGTTCCTTCTGCATATCAACGACATGCTACAAATCAGTAGCATTCATGGCTATGCAGACGACAGCACGGGTGATGCCCTATATACAGGCCGTGCGAATATTTCTCGGGAACACGTCGACGAGTGCCGGAACAAACTTGTGTCTGAAGTCGAGACCTTGTTATTCAAAGTCTCGGATTGGGGTCGACGTAATTTGGTCCTATTCAACCCCAAAAAGACACAGGTTTGCGCGTTCACCGCTAAAAAGAATCCCTTTGTCGTTTCTCCTCTTTTTGAGAACATTCCCCTTATTGCCTCAGCCAGTATCAGAATCCTTGGCGTTGACATATCGAGCGACGTTCAGTTCCATGGTCACTTGGAGGGAAAGGCCAAATTGGCCTCCAAAAAGCTTGGTGTGCTCTTTAGAGCGGGACAGTATTTCATGCCGGTCCACTGTTTTGCAACTTTATAAGGCGCAAGTTCGGCCCCACATGGAATACTGTTCTCATCTCTGGGCAGGGGCACCCCAGTACCAACTCCTTCCATTTGACCGTATCCAACGTCGAGCGGCTCAAATTGTCGCCGACCAAGCTCTCTCTGATCGGCTTGATCCTTTGGCCTTGCGAAGAGATGTTGCTTCTCTTTGCATTTTTTACAAAATTTTCCACGGGGAATGTTCTGAGGAATTGTTCGGATTGATCCCAGCTGCTGAGTTTCACCATCGTACATCGCGACAGAATTCGAAGTTCCATCGATACCACCTAGATGGTTGGCATTCCACCACAGTGCGTTTTAATCGAAGTTTTCTGCCACGCACTTCGATTTTGTGGAACCAGCTGTCGCCAGCAGTATTTCCGAACAGTTACGACTTAGGGACCTTCAAGAAAAGAGCTTATTCCTTCCTTAATGGCCGGCAGCGCATCTGTAGCTCCTCTGGTGTTGTGGATGTTCGTGGGCGTCGGTGATCACTTACCATCAGGTGAGCCGCACGCTCGTTTGCCCCCTTCTTCTATAAAAAAAAAAAAACGCACCGCAAGGTTAACCACACAGGAGAGGTCGGGTAAGGATGGGTGCTGCCGCGATGGCCGCCCTGATGGACCGACTTCTTCGAAATCGTAAATGTCGATGAGCTTCGCACGCTAGCATGTGCGGCCTGTTGGAGATCGTAGAACACGTTATAAAGTACTTAAATAACTAATTATTTGTACACGATATAAAAATCGCACGTCTGGAGGCTTTAACCTACGTCACAATATTAATAATATACTTAGATGACTATAGAATGGATGGCAAATCAAAAGTCAAAACTAGAACGATAGCTGACGGCTTTTCCAATGCATACGGCCTTCAGAATCAATTGGAAAAAGTTAGAGAATTCCTCACCTTTTTAAAATCCAATAGACCCGATCCCAAAATTGCTAATTATCGTCTTGTAAGAAGCGACGGTCCCGCGCACTGGGCGATACTCTTTATCTACCACATTTCATCTGCACTGCGTGACGATTGAAAGTCCTTCCTTAACAAATATAGAGACGTCCGTTTGTAGAATTGCTTTGACGGGCCATCAGCCCATCACAGAGCATCTCTTTCCTACTAAAACAATATTAAATCATCAATCATGCAATTACAGAAGACAGACACCAGACTGACGTTAACCTTTATACATGAATTTAGAGGACAAAGGTGGGACAGACTGATGGAAGACCTCATGCCCTCACATACTGCCTACTGACAGGGGAGATCTCTGAAGTCAGAAATATTGTCGAAAGCCCTTTTGTTAGCATCAGCCAGCGTCGTTGCTCTTTTATTTATTTTCCTTGCGGGCCTTCTGCTCGCGACTCTTTCCAGAGACAGGTATGTGGCGTTACACATTAATACTCACATGACAAAAAACACGCTCGCTTCTTTTGAAACTGGCTGTGGCAATGGATGGCTTAGCTCTTAGAAAATTACTATAAAATATGTATTTTTTTATAGGAAAGGCGGCAAACGTGCAAGTAGTTCTTCGGTTGGTAAGTGATTATCATCGTCCACGTACATCTGCAACACCAGAGGTGCTGCAGGCGCGTTTCCGGGCTTTAAGGGTATTTGGGAGATGGGAGGGAGGATAAAGAGAGGGATGGGGTGGGCCTCCGGTTACCTCACTCACCGAACGAAACGCAGAAACACAAGCCGGTATTCTGCGAGGCCGTGGTACCAACCCGGTCGAGCGGCCCATTAGAGCAGTAGCAAAAGCCGCCGCTTGGCTTTACCATTTTTAATAAATATAATATTTGCGTGATACTAGCTCATGTCTGGACTTCGTCTACGCATGAGAGTATTATTCATATATAGTTATTCCCTTGGGAATCGGGATAAAAGTAACCTTTGCCACTCCCCGACTCTAATTGTCGCTGTGCTAAAAGTCACGTCGATCGTTTTCTCCGTTTGACGTGAAAGAGGGACACACATACCAATGTTAAGTGCAGCATTTATTTATTTATATTTATTTGTTGATCATATGTGATATTTGTATAGATGTTAACATTTTGTTTATGTCCTATATGATCTACCACTTATTGGCATACAAATCTTACAATATGATATAATTTCATATTCAGACATAGTTATATAAGGTATATTACATTACATTATTATCAAATCAAAATTTATAACAACTATCAAAGTAAAATAAAATAATAACAATATAAATAAATGAATATGTCTAATTTCATTATCAGTTAAAAAAAAAATTTAAGTTATTATATCTATGTTATTAGTCAAATTTTATCGGAAAGAAATTCCTGTATTGTGTAATAAACTTTTTCAAGCAACATTAATTTAAGATTTTTTTTTAAATCTTCTATTTTCTTGTTTTTGATAGTGTTAGGTAAATGATTATAAACTATAGGAGCCATCCCCATTACACTATGACGCAGCAGAGCCGTTTTTCCCGGTACATTGGCAATTTTATATTGCAATCGTTCTGTAATCCTTTTTTTGTCTGAATTAAATGTAGAAATATTGGAGTGAACAAAAGCTGCAATTTCACTAACATATATGCTAGGTAATGTCAAAATTTTATGTTCTTTAAAGTAAGGTTTGCAGCTGTCAGTGGATCGTAGTCCTAATAGCCCTAATACATTTTTTTTGGGTTTTAAATAGGGTGTTTTTTTCCGAACTGTTTCCCCAGAATATTATGCCGTACCTTAATATTGGTGCAACAAAAGCGTGGTAGGCAGTTAGTGCAGTTTTGACATGAGATATTTTTGATAGTCGTTTTAGAGCGAATATATAGCTAATTAGGTGTTTTTCTAAAGTCTGAACATGTGTTTTCCACTTTGTGTGATTATCTAGTTCTATGCCCAAGAATTTTGTGACTGTCACCTCATTTATCGGTGATCCTTTGTAGTTTATATTTAATTTCAAAGGTTTTACTTTGATGAAAATGCATGAAAGTAGTTTTGTCATGTTAATTTGCAATTTATTGATAGCAAGCCAATTTATTATGTCAGAAAGTGTATTATTTATGTCATCTTGGTAAGTATTGTTGTCTTGAGAGTATCATCGGATGTTTTATATGTTTTGGCAGGTCATTTATATAAATTAAAAATAATAAAGGCCCGAGGATGCTTCCTTGGGGTACACCAACAGTTTTTATTCTATATTTTGAAGAGTATAATTTCTCCGTTCTAGTTTTCTGGCATATTCTTGTTGTTTGAGTGCATTGTTGCCTTTCTGATAGATACGAATCTAAAAGCTGCAAAGCTTTACCTCTTATACCATACATTTCAAGTTTATGTAGTAAGTGATTATGATTAACGAGATCGAAAGCTTTAGACATATCTGTGAACACTGCACAGATCGGTATCCGTTTATCTACATTAATTATGGCATTATATATTAGTTCATACATTGCCGATAATATAGACTTCCCTTTACGAAACCCATTTTGTTCTTTCACAAATATATTATGTTGCTCGAAAAAGGAGTATAGCTTATTATATATTATTCTTTCCACAATTTTAGAGAATATAGGAAGAAGTGCTATTGGTCTATAATTTTCTAGTTTATATTTATCACCTTTTTTATGTAAAGGCTTTATAATTGTTTTCTTTAGATTGTCAGAGAAAATACCTTTTTCTAGAACAAGATTAATGATGTAAGTTAATGGGTATACTAATTCCTCTGCATAAAATTTGATAACTTTTGTACTAATCTGATCGTACCCATTACTAGTTGTATTTTTTAGTTTTTTTATACTTTTATATATTTCGCACGGTGTGCAGGGTGTCAAAAATATTGAATTCATTGGTCCCTGAATTGTTTGTAACACTCAAAGTAACTCATATCGAGGAGTTACTTTGAGTGTTATGGTCAAATTTTGTTGCTTCTGTCAGATCTATAAAAAAGTCCTTTAATTTATTTGCAATGTCAAAATTATTTGTAATTACACTTTCATCGTCTTAAACAATTTTGATTACATTTTCCTTAGGTTTCGTTTGCTTGTTATTGCTTGTAACTTTCCATGTTGCTCGACATTTGTTAACTGCATCTTTTATAAAGTTATTTTTGTGAGCCCTTTGTGTTAGTGTTATAACCTTTTTCAATCTTTTTCTGTAGTTTTTATATTTCATTCTGTTTTCTGTAGTAGGATTTAATCTATAATACCAGAGCATTTCCCTTTTTCTTTGTGTGCATGTTATTATGCCTTTCGACAACCATTTTATTTTTGTCACATTTTTAATTTTAATTTTTTTATAGGGAAAACATTGGTCGTTTAATAACGATACGATATCTATAAAAGTGTCATATGCGTCCTGTGTTCGTTAAAATATAGTGATCGCATGCGACAAAAACACGACAATATTGACTTCTACGGCACACATACCTAGACATTCGGCACGAAAAATCTGAGCAATGCTACACGTCTCACTTGAAGGGAAACCGAAAACAACCGTCTGCACGCAGAAGCCAGAATTCCGTCACTAGAATTCGACATTGTGCGTGATGAGCTTACTTGTCTGTATAATATTAATAGTGGTTTTATTGTTAGACTAATAGATTTAATTATGTGTGCTTATTTTCGAACTCTAAAATAGAGAAAACTGTGTCCTGGAATGTGTTACTCAGGAGGTAAAGTGCATTTTGTCATATTCCAAGAACTACCAGAGCTCTTGTATACAGCGAAGTTTCATAACAATCTTCCATACAAAATGTATCTTAGATTATCACAGCGGCCTGTTATGTATGAACCTGGTTGTATGACTCTCCCTTTTCTTTTTAGGTTTGACAGATATAGACCCTTTCTCTAATAGACATCAGAGCTGCGCAACCTGTCCTTCCGTGTGTGTCTCTATTAATAGTACTCCAAGTTATTTTTATTTTATTAATCGCGTTCTAAATTTCATTGCTTAAATGTAAGTTTGGGGTTCCTTATGGAGCTAAGTCAACGCCGTCTGTCCGTCTAACCGGCCGTCTATCCTACATTTACCTTAAAACGGCTGTATATTTTGAAGTGTTATAGGTAGTCGGTTGAAATTATCACAGAATATGTCTTATTATAGCGGATATCCTAAAAAACAATAAAATAAATTAAGGAGGCCCATAGAAGAAACGTGTTTTTCAAGGTTTTTTGTTTTTGCTCTATCGTAAAAACTGTAATACATAGGTACAAGCGGCAATGATGAGATATGATTATAGTGCAAACTCTTAAAGTAAAACAACAAATAATAAAAACCGGCCAAGTGTGATGGGTTCGCGCTAAGGATCCCGAACTGAAAGAAAGGAAACCATTTTTTTTATTGTAAATACATAATACAGATATTGTGTGGTTGTACGAAACCCTCAGTGCTCGAGCTCGACTCGCACTCGGCTTGCACCAAACAAGTGCATTTTTAACATATTCTTTAGATGTCTCACTATGGTTATATGACTTTTTGCTGTAACGTTACCTTTTGTAACCTTTGCTATCATATTTGTTACAAGTCTGACAGGGACGCACTTCTGAGATATGGGGTCGCGGGGGGAAAGGAGTGTCGGTATTTAGATGCGCCGTACTATCCGCGGCAGATCCTCTGCGGGGGGCCAGGAGGGCTGGTACCTTCATACCCTCTAACCTCCTATGGTGGGCTCGTTGGGATACACTACCCATGTGGGTTTCGAGACCAAGCAGGAAGACGAGTCCGTATTCCGGCACGCCTTCCCGAGATGGAACTACGTAGGGCGGCCGGCGCTGGTGGGGTCACGGGTGTGGGCGAAAGCGTTCCCGTAGCCCTGTCGACAAACGGCGAAGGCGGAAAACCGGAGACTTTTCATCGGTGCAAGCCTGACTTAACCTGTCCTTGGTTTCGCTTTACCTATGTTATATATTTCATATATCGTATACGCTAGGTATTTCCCCACTTATAAAAAAGGGGCCTCTGGATACAACGACAATTAAAACGTGGGTTGTGTACTAAACAGGGGCATACATAAAGATTGCATACGATTCACAACCTTATGTCGCTTATGACTACTCATAAGTACTCTGACCTTCCGTATTAGTGACCTTTGATATGGAACGCGTTGAGAATCGTTTGAGATTTGCAAAGTACCAAGTGGCTATTGTAGTATCTCGCTAGTAATCATTACTTGCACATCTGCATATGATCCACTATCGGTCTACCCATTATTTTTCGTTACGTTCGTCGTACTTCTAGTTACGTTTACTAGAAGAGTACCTCTATACCTGTGTTAATTAAAATATTTATTGATACCTACTAATAATTATTATCTAATATCACCTATGTTTTTCCTTAAATTTGTTTTATTCCACTAAAACAAAACCACAGAACACAATAAAACCCTTGTTACTAACACAGTACCAGCTTCTGAAAATAAAACTAATTAAACTTAACCTACTATGATGATATGATCTACTATCGGTCTACCCATTATTTAACGTTTACTAGAAGAGTTCCTCTGTAGCTGTGTTAATTGAAATATTTATTGATACCTTTAGTAGGTTTTATTATTATCTAATATCCCCTCCGTTTTTCCTAAAATTTGTTCTCTTCAATTAAAAAGAAAACCACAGAACACATTAAAAACCTTGTTACTAACACAGTGGCAGCTTCTGAAAATAAATAATTATACTTAACCTAAACTAACGACAAGTAGCAATTTAGTTAATAATTATATAAACCAGGCTACAAAATAATTCTTATTCTCACTCTTTTTTGATTCGCAGACAATATATTTAAATATCATATACCATGTCACTCCCACAATGAAGACGAACCTCGTGTTATGTTGAAATCCATCAAGCCGTTTAGGGTACAGAGCGCCAAAAATTTAGACATACATACTTACACTAGTAAAACATTAACATTCATCTGGGATAGTCGAGAAAAAAAAATTAAAAATATTTGGGTGTCTTTTATTAAATGAAAATTTATTACAATTATGTCTCGTGCGAGTCAGTCTCTACATTCGACTTTCCCAAAATTATAATAGGACTAAGTGGTGGACTATTTCCGTACGTAATGTTTTTTAAAATCTTAATTGGGGTATACTATACATTTAATGCTGTTTTAATACTAACGATACAGACTACAATACATTTTCGGATTTCGATAGGATTTACACTATAGTGTTACTTAACGGTTTTATTCATTCCTGTGCATACCCATATGAGCACATGAGTAAATTTACTCACATATACAAACAAAGAATCAGCAGGTTCTTTGACAGAATCATAATATCAAATCATAGGAACCAATTTTATTGAAGAATTGTAACACGTCCGAGTATCCGGCTGATATTGCACTTGTATTTGGGATGAACAGCATTGTATTTTAAATGATTGCATATTATACAATTTAAGTGATAGGTACTAACAACTACCAATGTACAAGTGTCAAGTGTACCTTCTTTTGACTTCAGATGATTAGCCGCTATTTTTTCAGGTGCTTTAATGTTCGGTAAGTAGCTCAGGTTAGACCCTTTTCATTTCTCTATTTTTCAGCAGCTACAGTCTACGTTAATTTCTTTTATGTAGTTTTAAGCGATAATTTTTTAGTAGTAGTAGAAAAACTTTTCTTTGCGGTTTTCTGTAATATTTTCTGCACTTCTTTACCTAGTTTTATTTTCTTTATGATCTTTTTTTTTGGAGATTTTCTTTTGTAATAAAACGAATAGAGAGATGAAATATACCCAGCGCCTAATGTATGTGATTTAATAGGTACCTAATCGGTTATTTATTATTTTGTGGTAATTTTTGTTGTTAATTGATAATAATTTATAATTTGTTACACCACTTGAACTGACCGGACATGGGTTCGTAATGCATAGGATTCGAAGTCCTGTACTAAATAAACTACAACAATAGCAATAAATCAATATAACTCTTAATAAAACTTGGACTAGAGGTACAGAGACAGTATGCTAGCGAAGCGCGCTAGTAATTCACGGACTGATCTGTAATATAATAAACTATGTAAATGTAAAAATGTGTTCCTCATTCAATGTTCTAAATTATGGAGCAAACCGCATAGAAATCCACTAAGAATTTTAGAAGTTATGAGCGAATACACTGCCAAAAGCGGATGGCGACTTTGATTTGTAGTATTTATTGATAATATTTATTAAACTGTTCTAGGGACCTAGATAGACTTCATCATTGTTGTTTAATAGACATAATTTCTTATTTACTAAGAAGGCAAATCGGAAACTATGACTAATGCATTAATTTTCGATGCACTTCGAAATGGTCCGAGCACAGACTTAGGTCGTGGTTCTATTCTATAGTGGATATTGTTGGTAGCGAACGGATTGAACGAAACGAGCGACATAGTGCCGTTGGCGTGGCGTGTTGCATCGCGCCACCGTGTTGTCCAATCCACGGGGGCCGTTCGCGTCGTTCTGCGACGCGCTTAAAACCCAAACTAAACAAAAAGAGTGTTGCCAGATATGGATATTTGCTGTTTAGTCAGTAACTTTCTGGAGTAAATTTTTTTATATATTAATTAACAATTTATTAAATAATAATTGTTACTATGTTTGCGACAAAATCATCATAATTGTTGGCACATATAAAATACACAACACCGTTTAAAAAAACAGTCAAACACGAGTAGGACTCGCACCTTGCGGGTTCTTAAGAATTAAAATAACATAATGTTTTACTTTGGTCCAAAAAGCTTTGAAGTAATTACGGCAAATTTTAATATGAAATTGATTGATCTTGTTTCTTTTCCTTATGAAATCTTAGAACTAATCGTGAACAAATTGTCAATTGTCGTTTTTGTTTGGAAATTTACACATATTAAAACCTTTTATAGACTCAATCGTATTCGTATATTCGTATAATAGTGTTCACTACTTATATTTTATAATATTTTACAACATCTGAGATAATGATTCTAATCCTATGATTGATTGTAAGACTCATAGTAGAAGAATTTAATCCTTCTTTTGAAATATTTTTTTATAAGTATTGTTTTGGTTTTTGACTGACTGAAAAAGGTGGAAATTCATAATTTGGCTATAATTGCTGATCATTACGTACTTTAACAAATGATTTTATTAATTTGTTTAATTATTTTGTCAGCGCGTATTGGCGAACGACCGATATCGCCGAAATGATATTTTTATTATTTTTCACACATGCAAATTTGGGGATGTTTTCCTTTACCGCCAAACACGTGGTAAATTCAGCACTTAAAATTCCTAATAGTTGTATTTCCATTTTGTATTAAAAGTACACTTATTTAATCATAGTTGATTAGTTTAGCCCCTTTAGTTTTAATAAATTGTAGAGGTTAAAACAAACAACATTAATTTATTTAATAAGAAAATTGTACAACTTTTGCTAGTGTATAAATGAAATATTAAGAATCTCTGATCCATTAAACGTGAAAGTTATAACTTAACTCTAGTCCAGTTACAAAATTCATAATGATGAAGTTTCACCAAGTGAGAACAATCACAAGTGTAAATCGTAAAAACAACTTGATTGCAAATGCTTTTAATCTACCTGGTAAAATATATACCTCTATGCTTTTATCATAAGAGAGTGTAATATAATAGAAAGCTTTCATTTTGTTTAAGGTGTTTTATGAAGACCAATCTGGCAGCACCGTGCCTTCATATGTTTGTAAAGTTTATACAGGTTTATATTGTAATGGAATAGTGACGTGAGCACCAGAATAATGGTACCATAAGCCGGGATTGCGTTTATGCGTTTAGTCACTTTATTCGCCTTAAATAATTGGTGTTTTCAATTTATACTGTAGTGTAACATTAGTGAAAATAATAATATACCATTTTCGGGGTACAAAAAGATTAAAAGCAAGTTCGGTGTATTTTGTGTAGTGAATATAGATTTTAAAACGGTAAGTTTAGGTTTTCTCCAATATTAGCGTAAATTGCCAAAAATAGGATTTGTAGAACTATGTTTTTCTTATGCGGTAAATACATCAAGTACTACCTACTTATACTAAATACATCGTTACATAATAAAAAAAAGAATAGTAGGTATCAAGTTAAATTGCAAAATTACGAAAAACGGTAGGTAATAAAAATTGGATGCTTCGACTGAAAGCTGAAACACTTACGCCTAATTTAGGTTGTGTTAGGTCACCTTTAGGTTATGAATGGTAGAGCCGAGACTACGTTATTAGAGCTCGAAAAATGTGCAGTTATCATTGCATTTTCTTCTCTACCTTGGTTTTTTAGTGGGTATAGCGACACATTTGTTCTTGTCCATTGTTAGTAGGTGAGTAAGTTTTAAATAATATTCTGAAATAATTTTACATCAATACTTGCCGACCTCCCACCCTTCTGATAAGCACTGATGCAAAAGAGGACAAAACTTAAATGATGAAACGTAGAATTATACTTGTAATAACAATAATCATGTGACCATGCGTCGTACTTACAGCGGGATAACTTGGTTTCCGATATAAGAGTGACAAGACAAAACAACAAACGCCCATTTATAATTACTTCTCTTGGGAACCCCCTCCCCCTCACGTAAAAGTTCTGTCGACTGAACATTATAAAACAATAATGATAAAGGACGGGTGACGGCGAACGTGGCGGGCAGGGCCACGGGAACGATATCGCACATATCTCCGAAACCACAAGCGCCAGCCGCTCTAAGCTGCCCGAGAAAGGACTCTTAACTTCCCGTTCCTTTCTTCTCGCTTTCCAAACCCTTGTTGCCATTGGTCCTCCGAGTCCGCCCGGTGGCCATAGTGATCAGAAAGCCGTGCGCTCGTCAGCACCAGCCCTCCCGGCGGCGAATCTGGTCTATTTCATAAAGTTTAGATATTCTGTTATTATATCGTTTGAACAATGTGACAATAGCACACTTATCATTTGTCATTCAAACTTCCACTTAACTCCTTTCATCAAAAAAAAAAACCCACCTAATGTCATTATTGCTAATATATGCCTCATAACCACCACAACAAAATAATTTCAATTGTTTTTAATTTATGACAGGTGAATGGATAAGAGAGTTTCCTGCTACCGCTCGAAAATGTGGACAATTTTTCATGAAGTTTTGATAAGAGCAAAACACGTTGTTTATCTTGTGTGAATCGTATCGATGCATTACAGACTGTAAATTATTCCTATAAAATGTCATACTGCGGCGACATGGTATTCATTCAGCTAGCATTCTTTTCGATGTGTAGTCTTCAAATAAATGCAAGGAAGTTCAATGTTATTGTTTTACTTAATAAGTATTGTGATTATTTCAATTAAAATATAAACAAGTGTGTAGCAAAACTCGTGTGTTTCGTAAGTAAATATTTATATATACAGAAAAAAAAATCTGCGTTACATTTTTGGGCGTTGAGTATATTGGAGTTAAAAATGGACTACCACGGTAGTTTAGAAATAACCAATTACAGTTTCTTTATAATAATATAAAGAAACGATAATCGGTCATTTGTATAATACCTATGTTATTGTACACTCAGTTTTTCTAGAGTATACCCATTTTAAATAGCACAAATAAATTTAAAGCCAATGTTCAAGATTACCATGAGTACCTACGAACATATTTCGTATCGAATAATATTGATATAATTTTGTTTTCTTTTATGATTTTTTTAAATAATTCGATTCTTCTTTATAAGTGTGTATTTCCGCGATTGGATATAGAGTTCCAGAAGGGACAATTTGCCGTCATCATCACGCATGACGTGAGCATTTGCGTCTGCAGCTACATTTTTCAGAGACTTCTTTTCGTTGCACTTGCGACTACCACGGAATTAGACAGTGTGGCAGATTTCTTTGTGTGGCCACCACACGCCGGTTTTTTCTATTGTTGCTTTATTATACTTCGCAATAATACCTAGGATTGCTCCATGGATCGAGCATTATTGATTTGACTTGTTGTGGGTTGTCATTTTAAGGCTAAGATAAAGTAGTCGATACCTACGAGGCTTTGGTTACGAAAGTTGTTAGGTACGTACGATAGAGTTAGCGCTAACAGTTAACACTCCAGAAAACTAAAAGATGTATTGTAATGGAAATTAAATACAGCAGTAGGCATAGAAACAGTGCCAATGATTGCAGTGTATTGATCAACCAATATCCTTAATATCAACCACTTATGAAAAACCTTATCTATCCAATTCAAAGGCACAATCAGTAAAAAGCATAAAACGTAAGGTTAGTGAAATTAAAAAGTAAGGTAAACGAGCTACTTGCTTATCTAAGAACCCGGCACTTGCTACTTACAAATTTTATTTCTTTAGAAAGTTAATCTAAACATTGAAAACGTTATAAAGGTTAACACTAGAGTCGCGGAGTCGGCTTTTAAGATATGCCTATGGCTGTTGTAAGATTCGACTTCGACTAAAGGAAATGCCACAAAAACCTTGTGACTTCCGACTGATACCAGCATAACCTTTGCTAGTATGAAATCTACTTGCATGAATACAGTGTACCTAACTAGCTTCCGCCTGCAACTTCATTCACGTGGAAAATTTTCCATGCTCTTCCCCAGAGTTCAAGGTATCTCCATATCAAATTTCATCACTCTCGGTTCAGCGGTTTAGCCATGAAAACGTAACAGACAGATAGAGTTACTTTCGCATTTATATATAAATAAAAAAAGTAAGAATTGTACATTGATCGATAAGGGTAAGAAGCGACAAATCGATGGCTGATCAACAGCGATTACAGCAAGTCCTCGGATATTTAGAAGAACCGGCTATGATCGGTAATACTGATGAAAATTATTGTGAACACGTGAGAGAAAGGTGCACGCCACTTACCTGTCTCTGACGGCACGCGATTACTGGATATTTTTTCAGGAACTATGTACTAACTACGTCTTCTTTATCAACCAGTTAACTATTAAACATAGGCCTCTCCCAATGGGAGGATCTGCCATGATTGCCACGCTTGGCATGCGGGTTGACATTATACCAGCGATTTGAATAATATCTGAACTTTTCCATAAATTTTAATAAATTATTAAAAAAAATGGCATGGAATACATCGCGTAATAGTACTACGCGAGTTAGACTGGTACTTACCGGTTTACTCGCAACTCATTTATCACAGAGTTACGTGTACTTGTGTGGAAGGTTTTACTGCAGACGAAGATAAGAAATGATAACATTACTTGAATGACAAATTGTCTGAAATAGCTTATAATGAAAGTGCCTCGCGTTGAAAACAACAAATATTACTTGAAATTTTGTTTTTCAATTTGCAGATAGAAGCACTCAAAATGGCTCCCAAATCTGCCGATGCTAACGGAGTACTGTTTGAGACGGATGCAGCCACGCCTGATTTGGCTCTTGCAAGCAGGCCTATCCAACAAGCCGACAATCAACCAAAACAACTTGTATGGAGGAATATCATTTTGTTTTCATACCTCCATCTTGCTGCCATCTATGGAGGTTATCTCTTCCTCTTTTCCGCTAAATGGCAAACAGATATATTCGGTAAGCAAACATTATTTTGCAGTGTTAGTGTTCATGTTTAACGCATTCATAATCAATTATTTAAGTCTCTGATTTTGAGCTTTTATTGTATTGTGTGCGTATTTTATCATTTTGATTATATTGTCATTTAGTCGTGGTCGAGGGTCAGGGCACTCGGTTTAATTTCATAACACGCGAGTGTCCAAGGTTGGTATCCCGGTGCGAGTACCAATATAATTGAAAATTTCTTATTTTAATTATTAACCACGTGCTCGGCGGAGAAGATAAACATCGTGAGGAAACCTGCATGTTTGAGAAATAATAAAAATATATTTCGACGATATATGTATGGAAAAGTCCGCCAATCTACAGCGCAGCCAAACTGGCTTCCGTAGCCCAGTTTTCACCTCCTCGGGAGATAGAAGGTTTCGGGTGGTGAGTCTCCACGCTGGGTTTTCTCCCAAAATTTGCCATGAGATTTATTTACTTGTTAAATAACTTTTTAAAAATATGTTTTATTCCACAGCCTACATCTTGTACGTGATGTCCGGACTGGGAATCACAGCGGGTGCCCATCGACTATGGGCTCATAAGTCTTACAAAGCAAAATGGCCGCTCCGACTGATACTTGTAGTTTTCAACACTTTGGCTTTCCAGGTAAGAAACAGTTTTTAATACAATGATGTCCTCCTGGCCGGTTTCGACAATAGCGACAATTTTCGAACACCATCAGTTGTTGTTAACGGTGCAGGATATATTATAGTGCCGTACGCACAAACACAGACACTTACTGTCTTTAATTTCCACATTTAATATAACGCTTAATGAGATATCAAAACCAAAAAAATAGTAATTTATGTTTTATTTGTGATTCGAACCCGCGACTCAGCAGTTAGGTATTTTAACCGCTAAGCATCTATTATTACATTGTTGCAAATTTTTTTTCGCTTTTTTAATTATGTCAGCGTTTTGATACGTGTGAACCGTTTCTTCAGATCCTTTTATACTAACTGTGACACCTGTGGCACTTCAAGCGATTCTCAATATATTGTAATTTAATTACTTGTCTGTTTCTTATATTTACCAGAAGGTACATTTACTTTATATTAATAGTAGAATTAAGACGTTCACTCGTACTTGGACTCAACTTAAAGATAAATAACTTAACAATTCAAAATGAAGTGGCACAAAGACACCATGACCATGACTAATTTCTAATTAATAGTGTTATTAGAATGCGTTGTCTATGTATCAGAATCAATCACTACCATTTAGCCTAATAATAAAAATTTAAAGGACAACATTCAGACAAATTATAAAAACGAAAATTGAGCGCAAATTCTATAACCTGGTACGGTCATTCCTGCGTACGTGTTGCCGGCAATGAAGTGGCATCATGCTTGCAGGCCTAACCGCTATAATGACAGGCAGTTACAACCGCAAATAATACTTACAGTAAATAACGTAAACCGTCTCCTTACGTCATTATCCGCCATTATTTATTCTTTTCATACCATGTCTTGTTCTAAATAGGTTTGGCTGGTTATTCCTCAGCGTCTATTTTATTTTTTTACGCGATATCTTTACCGATTTTGATGAGCCTTTTTTTATTGAATAGAGCCATCATTCCAGGGGTGGGTTCCATTTTCCACCATTCTGAGTAGGAAAAAAAAGGATTGAAATCGGTTATTTCTCTCAAGCTGTGTTTTAATTCACTTGGTCTGAGTAATTTTTAACTTTATTATAGATAATCGAACTCGAGTCACCTGATACAGAAACAGATTCCCTAACCACTCTACGATCTTAGCCTTTAATATACTTTTCTTTTGATAATGTAGACGCGATAACATTCTTTCTTCCTACGTATTGCGTAGGAGGATATGTGCTAATTTTATGTGTAATGATAAATAATATGTTACAGGATTCAGCGATAGACTGGGCCCGCGACCACCGCATGCATCATAAGTACTCGGAGACCGACGCAGACCCGCACAACGCGACCCGCGGCTTCTTCTTCTCGCACATCGGATGGCTTCTAGTGCGCAAGCATCCCGAGTTGAAGAGGAAGGGCAAGGGGCTCGATCTCAGCGATCTGTACTCCGACCCAATACTTCGCTTCCAAAAGAAGTTAGTTTGGATACTATTTAACATCTGCTTATAATTGATTTAACAATGGGGACAATGATATCGACTCGATAGTGATCCGGACTAAAGTTTCCGCTTAAGTCGTTGGAGATAAGACAATTTTAAATAGTATAGTAGTAATATTAATGCCTAAATGGTCTCTTATTGCTCTCCTCGAATCTGCGCACGGTTTTGATTATCGTTTATGTTAATTTTTTTTTTATCTTTTTGAAATTCATCAACGGTCAAGAGCGACAAAGATCACTTTTTCCTGCGGGTTGTGGGTTCTTTTGTCACCCGTTACATACTTAAAGACTAGTAATCCTTATTATTTAAGGGTCTAATAAAAATAATCATTAGTGTACGCTATGATGCAATATTATTATAGTGCACTATTATTACTGTCCGATAAGATGTAACTGAATCAGTTTAGATAAAATTACACAAATTATGGGTAGTAGTAACTCCAGCATCGATTTAGTTTCGGTTTTATCGCTACATCTCAAATACTACCATTAATACTCCAATAGTTTCCAATTGTCCATGCGAACAAAATCGACTTATTAAATTTTTTGGGTACTTTTCTTTCTTTCTTGTCGGTCTGTTCAGTAATAAATTTGTAATCGATTTATAACTATCTTCCTGATGAGCTAGACTTGAAACTTTAAACATAGCTCAGAACTGAACGACAATGGTGTATTAAAACTGGGTTTCTTGTCTTTCTGTTCGGTACAAATATTGCATTCGGTTCTAAAGTAACTGCCCGAAGAGCATGGGGCTTGAAGCTGAACTGAAAGATAAATAATAAAAGCGACGTAAACAAAACATTTCTATGTATTAAAAAAAATCTCTTTATATGATGTTTGAGCTACCGTGATTTTGTATGCGCACATATTGCATTATAAATAATAATTAATATTCGATACGCAATAACGATAAATATTGCCAAACATTTATAGTGTGTGCAAATGTTATATAAAATGTTATGACTTCTCTTAGTATGTTATTATAATTTTGTGAAAAATAATCTTGTTATGGCTGGAATACTTCGTCATTAAATAAATTTTCCCTACTATTATCGGGAGTAATTAATAACTTCGTGAATTGCAGCAAAGGAAGAATATTGAATAATTTAACCTTCTAAGTTTTCGATTTTTTTTAAGGTTGCATGTTTTTATGGATTTTTAAGATGATGACTATGTGACAATATATCCTATACATTTAGCATCGATTTCCTTTAACAAACAAAAATATTTTTTTTACTGGCTTCGGCTGGGTTCGAACCAAGTTCTTAGCAGTCAGGTACGCTAACTACTAAGCCACGCGATCGTCAATCAATAATTATAAGAATCCAAAAGTTTTCGTTTAAAGGTAAAATAACAATTAGTAGTTCAGTAGACAACACACTTCATACACTATTACTTTCACTCTGTATGTGTCAGCCTTTTTACAAAACATTTTGATATCAGTGGAATTATCTACCTGCTAATTGAAGTGATGTATTTATAACTGGATTGGATTGTTGGATTTGTACATGTTGATAACGAAAAAGAAGAGAGGGAATAAACCACTTTTTATACCCTCGGAGAAGATCCATCAAGGAACGCTGGGGCCTTTGATCTTCATTAAGATTTCGAAGTTTTAGCACTTCTTTCTACGTGCCGTGATAAATTAGAGGCGATAGTCTGTGTTGGACCCAATCATATAACACACTAACATATTCTTTTGCAGGTACTATTTGATATTGATGCCGCTGACGTGTTTCGTCCTGCCTACGACGATCCCGGTATACTTCTGGGGAGAGAACTGGATCAATGCCTTCTTCGTCGCAGCGCTATTTCGTTACACCGTCATACTTAACGTGACCTGGCTCGTGAACTCCGCCGCGCACAAATGGGGCGACAAGCCATACGACAAAAATATTCAGCCCTCCGAGAACATATCCGTTTCGATATTCGCGCTTGGCGAAGGCTTCCATAACTACCATCACACATTTCCCTGGGATTACAAAACCGCCGAGCTCGGTAACAACAGGCTCAACTTCACCACGAACTTTATTAATTTCTTCGCCAAAATCGGTTGGGCTTATGATCTAAAAACCGTATCTGATGAGATTGTTCGTAATAGAGTGAAACGCACTGGTGACGGATCCCATCATCTTTGGGGCTGGGGGGACAAAGATCACCCGCAAGATGAGATGGACGCGGCTATCAGAATTAACCCTAAAGATGAATAATTTTATTTCTCTATTAACTTTCTCTGTCTATTAATTTTATAATTAAATTTTCATTTAAGAGATCTGGACATTTAATGTCATTAAAACTAACTTAAGAAATAAAAAGTAAGCAGAATTTTATCACATAAAAGACAATAAACATACTCGTTTATAATATTTTGGCTAATTAAAAACCTTAAAAGCACTAAATATCTTACATATATTACCTTACCGCACTTACATAATACGCACCATAGTAGCATAGTGAATGATTATTATTGCACTTCATTATTAATTGGTCAAATTAGACTAGAAATGACTATAACACTATACACAAACATTTTAGCAGTTTTCATAGGAAGTTTTGAATATTCTTTTCCATGCTTCCAAAAATCTCTTTCTGTAAATATGGATAATCCTGAAAAATAATAGCTAAAAAGACAAACAATTGTTTTCTTTTAAATTTGATTATTTATTTTCAGTCATAGTTTTATAATGGATTTGGCAGTGTTGATGCCTAAAGACAGTATTAGTTTTTTTTTGATAATAATTAGTAACTTATAATTTTCAACATTTTGTTGTTTTTGCATTATTACTTTGCTTTTCACTTCAGATTGTAGTTTTACTAAATCTTTTGTGGTTTATTTATTACAACTAAATATATTTTGATGCAAGTCATCTAAAAAACTGACTTAAATGTTACTTTATGATTAGTACTAATAAAAACTTAGTAAGAAGAATTACTAACAATCGTAATTGTTGGAGTGTTTTATGTATGAAATTCTTAAATAACATATTTAAGTTTTGTAATATAATATTACCTATATTTCTTAACACCCAAGTATTTAATGTGTAGTAGTAACCATATGACATGTGCAGAGATCAGTGTTTCTGGCCTGATGACCCCTGAATCCCGATTTCCAATTCGGCTGTATCCAACATTATATGTGCTGCAACAAAAATTATTGTTTTCTGATAATATTTTATTGTTAATGTTCCGTGTAGTTAATGCTAAAAACAGAGATAGAAATATTAAAAAAGTATTGAAAAATATGTAATCATTAAAAATCCAGTTACTGTTCTTATTTATATTTATTCTTACTGTAAACAGTAGTGATTTATAATATTTTTGCTTACTCTTGGAAGTGAGGAAGTAAGAAAATTTTTAAACATAAAAATTTGAAATGTTCTGTTTCGTTATTTTACTTATTGTTTGCCATCATTGAAAGTTTATGTTACATTCTATAAAATTTTTTAATACGTAGCAAAAATTTTTGAAAGTGATGAATAACACTCATTTTCGACAAATATTTTAGGCAAAATTTGGTATTACAGTACAGCTTAAGAAAAAAAAGTTGTGATATATTTTAAACGGTAAAACTTTGGTCTGATTGTATTTGAAGTCAATTCATTAGGAATGTTGAAAATATTTTGTTTCTAACCAGTAATATGTCGCACAGTTTGCATATATATTATAGTAAAATTAACATATTGCTTGTGTCAGCTATAAATTCACATTATACTGAGACTGAGAAATATATTTGGGTTTTATTTCCTGTTGCAAACCCTCGCTAAGTTTTGATACAAAATAATCTACAGAGCAGTATTTAAAAAGTCCACAGCTGGGATGTTACGGCGATTTTTGATATATATACAATGTGTGGAACTATGCATGATATACCACGTTTGCAGGGTCGTTTTTAAAATTTGTCAGTTGGGACCCTTATCGTCTGTAACCCAAGCCGTGGTCTCGTACCTTCATAAGAGTGGGGCCCTTAGGTTACCGCGAGGCCCCCTCTAGATGTTTATCGATCTTTCGTTAATAGGGATTAGAGTAGACTCAACTCTGGCATAAGGGATAAAAATGAACTAGATCTGTTTACAACATAGCTCGCATTTGCTCGCCTGCTCAGGGAATAGCTCAACGGCTCAGTTAATGCCTGACCTTTGCCGATAAACAGCCGAACGATTTTGCAAGTTGTGCATTGTACACAACCCCGGGCGGGCCGCGCGTGTGACGGTGCGTTATCTCTGTCACACAACGTTTTCTGTCTCTTGTGTGGGGCAAGCGCCAAGTTATTTTTAGAAATTTGGCAACGCCGTGTCCATTAATAATTGCGTGTAAATGGAAAATTTTTCTTTCTCGTTTTAATTAATTTAATACGTCTTATTACCAATGTTGGTCCACCTTTTCAGTTTACCTTTTCGTTTTCGATTTTTAAGTGTAGGTTGTTCCGAAATTATGAATATTTACGAATTCTGTATGAAAGTTATGTCGAATATCTTAAAATGGGATACCGAACATGAGTTTTCATTTAATGTCGTACATAGATCAACACGTATATACACTGATTTACATCGTTCTGGAGCGAAAACGTACCAACTAGAAATAAATAGAAGTAACGATTTGTAATGTTAAAATGATGCTTTAGTAAAAAGAGGTTAAAAGAAATTCCTTTGCACGATTTGTTCTAACATCTTTAAAATAATAGTGAAGTGATGCCTGATTCTATTTACTATCTGATGATATAGGGTTAAGTAAAAAAAATCCAAATTTCATAACTTTGTCTTCTACGTATACGCATATTATTAGATAGGTAGGTATAAAGAGGTCATTTACCGCACATGCGCTGTCGCCGTGTCAGCCGTACCTACACAGCGCTCGGCCTTGGTCTTTGTTTCAGCTACGACGATATACCTGGCTAACATACTCTTTACTGCACGTATTTTTTATTATTAGGTACGTTACGACATGTAATCGACTTTGATGTAGGATGTATGTAGGTGTCATGGTTACTTATGTAAATAAGATATCCCTTTCCCTTCGTAATTCACTTGGGCGTAGGATATATGGAGATTACTTATTTCTGGTAAAAAAGATTCAAAAACAAAATAATTATCCCTGAGCATATTTCGAACATACTTTGAATGGGAGTAGACTTGAGTGTGTCATGCTTGCTTCAAAATCTTTGCACGCGGCGGCGTTGTGTGACGGGTCGTTCACTGCCCAATAATATGGTCGAGGAGGGCGATGGCTGCCACCGTACTTGCTTCGGCAGTATATATACTAAATATGGCTGATGTGGAGGCGTGGACAGGGTCTGGTCAGCTCGGGTTTGCAGACCCTTAGTAACTTTTTTAAATTGCGCCTTTTTCTATAATTTTATTTTAAAATGTGCTTTAATTGACTGTGGGACTGGGGTTTAATTGACTATTCCTTGCTACCTATTTGATTTTCTGTTGTATAATTTTGTAATGTACAAAATATGTTTTAAAAAAGAGGACACCTACGCCGCTTATGTGACTCTAGGGCATTTTTTTTTATTTGTTAATTTTTATATTTGAATTTTGAAACAGGAAAAGCATTAACTTTTTCTTCAAAACTTATACTACCAATAGATTCTGTAAACGAAATACCATTTATTTTCTTAGTTTCTAGAACCATGTAAAAGTCACCAGGTATATTTTTTAATAATAAAATTGCCAATGTCTGTCGGAACATACTTTAAACTTCCGTACAGTCAAGGATTTTATGTATCGATTCAGTAATATCTCTACACTACAAACAAACAAACAAACAAACAAGCTCTACACTATAAAGACAGTCAATTATCTTTATTAATCTCCTATAAAAAAAATAAATAAAACATCCGATGCTGAATCTTTGGCGTTAAACTAGAAATTCTACTTCAAAAAGAAGTGGTTGCTCACTGATGGTTTTGGTATGTACTCAACTAGAAGTGATACCAATAGCATTTAGGTATTATTTTCCCTATGCAGTACGCTACTGTCGATATAAACATGTTCTAAATGGATATAACCGTTTGCATACACAACACTGACAATGTGAAGGGCAAAAAATCTTGCTTAAAAATTCTACCGAGTCTCTGTGAGTTATATCGTATGATTATTATTTTTTTTATGGGAAAGGGGGCAAACGACAGCGATTCACCTGATGGTAAGTGATTACCGTCACCAACAACTGCAACATCAGAGGTGCTGCAGGTGCGTTGCCGGCCTTTAAGGGTATTTGGTAGATGAGGAGGAGTATGAGGAGGTCGAGCCGGCCCATTCGAGCAGGATTACAGGACAGATGTTATAAAAATTAATGTCTAGTAAAAACAGTTGATTACGATGTTTGTTTATGTTTTATTTAATTACCTACAACTTTTTACCTTAAATTGAGAGATGGTATAAACGTAATACCTAAGTAGGTTTAATAAATTGTATTAAGTGCAGAGTTACACAATCGCAAGTAGGGAGATTGATCACTATGCTGTCCACGATGTTGTGAAGATTAGTGATGATGACAGGCCATCTGTCGCAAGCCAGACACCTTCAAGCGTTTCTTCTCTCTAAGTCTACACCTTGAACTCTTTTTCATCAAAGCAGAATGTTCTTGTATTTAGTACAAATATTAGCCTTAGCTTAAAAGTAATCTGTATAATAGAAGATTATTTTAAACTCTTTAGTAGTATTAAAATTAATTGATTCGAAGGCGGGTGCAGTTCTTTCGCAATTAATTTTAACATTTCGATCATTCTCCTTAGTGGATCTAGAGACAATAAAGCATTTACAAAAAAATCAAGTGCATTATGATTTAGGTTTATAAATTTAGAAACCCGTTATTTATTTATTAAAAAAAAATTGGGATTTATTTAGAAGATAGCAAAACCTCTGAGCGTAAATAATTTTGTTGAGAATATGGTTTTGTACCTCATACTAATGGTATGATTGAAGTTGCATTGGGCCAACATAGATCGGGGCCGTATCCGCTATGCCACAAAAATATTTTACAAAAATTCAATAATATGGTATCGTTTATTGGTAATCATGTCGTGGATAAAAAAACCATGTTAGAAAAATAACACGGTATGGTTTTATAAGGAAATGAAATCTAGCGGCATAGCTGATAAGGCATATAGTTTTGATAAGACCATTGAGTAAGATATGTGATATGTTGTTGTTATAGTAAAATTGTTAATTATCTTGTGGAACCTAGTTTAGACTAAATAGTTGTGAACAAAAAAAAATAAACAGAGAAGACACATTTATTATTAAATATCCACTGACCGATATATCTAACAAATTGCACTGTCAAACAGCTAATTTAGTTTTAGCGTTTCGGTAGGTGCGCGACCGTTTGGACAGATCATTGACATTCCGAGTCCTTTTTCTGAACATGCTTGTGTCGCTTTGTCAGCGTACTTTGTATCATATGCTCTCTTCGCAGAAGAAGTCCTGCTCGTCGCACTTGTCGGGGAGGCAGACGAAAAATTCGATTAAATTCATAATAGGCCCCCTTGAGAATGGATTTTGGTAGCGACCCCTCTTGTCCCGCAAGTAAGGATACCTCTTGTAGTTGAACATTTCATTTGTCGTTAAGTTCATGCAGGCATGTAGAATCTGTGAACAAACAGTGCTCGACTTAAAATAATAATTTTAAATTTGAAAAGAAACATACGTAGATATAGCTTAATATGAAAATATTTCTTTACATAAAAAAAATCCGTGTCCCTATCACACCTAGCTTCATGTGCATCGACGAACCAATACGAAAGTAATTTAAATTTCACTTCAATGTTACCAAATTTGTTTACATAGCAATTGGCACAAGAGTTAATATGTGATTGTTTATGTGATAATTTTAAAATGTGACGATGAATGTGAAAAGAATTGTGTTTCACTTGAAATTTTTTCCATAAGAAAATTATTTATTCTCCTCGGGAATGTGTATCCAACTGTCAGACCAAGTAAAACATCTGAAGAGCCTTATAAATTGGTAGAATAAAATAGAATGATGTCCTAAAGTTCATCGGCTTCTTCTCTGACAGTCCTTAAGTGGACTATCCTCTGCTGAACGTATTGAGTAATTATATTTTTATAACAAGAAGAATGAATCACAATGTATTTTAAGAAAACTAAAGAGAAGTTAAACATTTAGATTAAAAAAAAGTTAAATATTATATACTTTATCATAATTTTCATAATGAAGATCTTCTATTTTCCCCATGGTACAGTCAACCAAGGCAACAAAGACATTATATAAGATATATTAACCATAAAATACTTACAGATGTACACGTAAGGATCCAGCCGAGCGCGCAAAACGTAATTGCTTCCAAGAGTCCCAACATATAAAGCAGTCCGAATCCTTCCAGAAACAGGCAGTAGCAGGCAAAATATATTGACAGGGTGCAATTGATGGCGACGCTCATCACGAACAAGAAGAACCACATTCGGTTGCGCACGCCAATGCAGTTGTATATAAAGGGACAGTGATGGTCGAAGTAGGCCACGCAACGCTTGCAAATGCGACAATGTTTGGCTCTGAAAAGTTCGTCACAAGACATTTACAACTCACACACAATATTCGTCATATTAAACCTCTGCAAGATACAAGATGACATTTTGATGAGTTAATTCAGTGAACCGAAAAACATTTATTTTCAATATTTTTTAATATATCATTCTGTTATTCAGTAATAATCACACACGTTTTTTTTTATGAGAAAAGGGGTAAACAAACGTGCGGCTCAACTGATGGTAAATGATTACCGACGCCCACGTATCTGCAACACCAGAAGAGCTGCAGCTGCCTTGCCGGCTTTAATTCTTCCTTCCAACGGGGTTTCAAACCCATAACCCTCAGCTCCGAAGGCAAGGTCACTGCCAACTAGGCTATCAGGTTTTATCTTGTCTGTGTTATTTTTCTAACATCTATAACTAATAACATTCACAATTAATTTATGACGATTTTGTAGAATTACATCTAAAAATTAAAATACCAAGGAATAATATTGCGTTATAAATACTATGGACTAATACCAAGGAGTAATTGTTCCTTTATAAATTCTCTGTATAGCGGTAACATACATCATTCAACTAAGTGCACTACAAAATGAGTAGAAATATTTTAACATGATAATTATAGAAGCGAATTAAATTAAAAATTTTGCCATATATTTTCAGTTATGAATTCATTAGCTTCCTGATGTTAGGTAACTGTCTATTACGGTTTCACAGACCAGATGCATACAGACTCATTTTGAGAGTGTAGTGGGGCTGGAAGAGTCCGTCGCCGCGTTGCTTCAGCGCCGGTTGGTGAGCGTAATTAGGTATTCGTGGTAACTACTATCTACTCTGTGATGTCGGTACGTGCGTACTTGTATAATATGGAAAACTTACCGCAGAGGCCTCAAACATCTGCAGGTGTGGCACAAGCGAGACAAAATAACGTTTCTCTTCTTCCATTTATCATAGTACGGTATCTGCCTTATTGCGCGGTAGTAAGTCTCCGAGTTCTGCGGTATGTAGCCGGGATCGCGACGGTTGGCGATCACCCAACTTATCCACATTATAGCGTTCCAGTACAGAAAGAAATAATGAGAAAGACGTAATGTGTTCCAAGTCAACGGGATGCACTATAAATGAAGAAAGCATGTCATTATAATTATATATAGCAAAACATTATAATTTAAACTCTCAGGGTTTTACCCTCTGCGATCATGACAATGATGGCCCCTCCTTGTCGATTTCGTTCACTGGCAACATCTTCTGGTTAACAGTGAGAAGTTGTCAGCTGCACAGGATATATTCGAGTGCCCGTGTCAGAGCAAACGAAATTATTCATGGGGTATGATATCATACCACCATGCGACTATATTGGTGATGAGTGGTTTAATTTGGTTTTTATCATTTGCGAAGCCATTTTAGTTAATCCTTTTCCTTGTTGTGCCTATTTAGTTCGAGTTATTGACAGCCTATTTATTCTATTAAGTGGTTGTTTTCCACATTTATCTCTTTTTGATTGAGACGCATCTGAATTTATTTCTGATATCACTGTTAAGAAACAACACTGTTAGAATAAGGTTTAATTGTTTCCTTTATCATTCAAGCATCCTTTTGCACAATTTAAGGCTTTCCATAATAGCAGCAGCGATAAGTTGATTGTGTGTTTCAGAGTATGAACAAAAAGTATACATCATACACGAGTGATAACGACCGCATGGCTCAGTGGTTAGCGTACCTTACTTTTGAGACATGGGTCTTGGGATCGAATGCCCGAAGATTGCGTCCCGTTATTTCGACACTCTAACTACGGTGTTATCGCAAAAGCGTTACATCGCGTACGAGTAGGTGTTGACACTTCTGACAATTGCTTGTCAACTGCACAGATGATACTATGGCGCCGCAACTGTTCGCGCAACTACAGCGGCGAATGGAAAGATACGAATGATTTACACGCGTACACCTACAGCACTCTAGCACGAGTACACGTGTCGCAGTTGATATATTTATTTATTTTTTTATTTATTAATTCTTTATTGTGTCCCTAGAAAAAGAAAGGAATACAATGAGCGGACTTAATGCCTTTTGGCATTCTCTACCAGTCAACCTCATTTTGTTAGGAAGTTCACCACGTTGGCAATATAATGGTGCTGAAAGACATCTATAGAGTTTAACGTAACTCACAACGTATTTCTTTTAAATGCCAGTTTCACTATGTTTAATTCACGTTACCAATTTTAAACTACCATTTTAATAATAAGTTACTTATCGTGTTTTATTCGTTTAAACTACATTCAGTATACATATATAGATATAAGAAATCAACAAACTAACTCTGATTATATACATTGGATAGCCCCACAACAGAACGGAAACCAGAAAGAATAGAAGAGGTCCTTTAGAGTCTCCAGCACCACCAAACAATAGAGCCCAGAGTTCGGAAAGCGGAGGCATCCAATGAGATTTTCTTTTCATTTCTTTTTGCAGCAACTTTACCACCTCAGCATGGCGATGACTTTGTGCGAGCATTAACGGCGTCTTACCATTTTTATCGCGGGGTTCTAATTCCGCCTTCACCTGTAAAATATAAATAATTATATTTTCAATATAGCAATTCATTTTTAAAAAAAAAACCCGACTGTAAAAATTTTTTTTTGGTAATATGGTATATAATAGAAGTGGTGATGAATAATCATAACATAGAAATCAATAGACGTAAATTTTCATTACAGCATTTCTACGCTTCGAGCCGTAATACAAACAATATATATCTTCATGCTACCTATTAATGGAGCTAGGCAGTAGGCATGGTTGCATAAATACCCACAACTTTAAAACCTATAGACAGATTTTGATAGGACCCCACTACTACAGTCGAGCCGTTATATGAGTAGTTTTTCTTTTCTATGTTACGTTGTCACAAAACTTTCATGATTTTGATATATGGCTGATCTAACAGACAACCTGGTGGTTAGTGGTTACACTACTCCAGCCCGTGGACAACTGCAACCACCTTCAAACAATTAAACAGAGGACTAATACGGAAGGCCTCATAACCTTTACTGGCTACAACTAAAACTGGGTATAATTATACCCTTAAAACTGAAATACATCTGTAGATGCTTTACTGCTTGGTAGCAGAAATAGGCAAGACCTACCTACCTAGACGGAATCGTAGGCAAAAAAGGAATCCAGGAAGAATACATATATTTAAGAACCGCAATAAATTTGCAAAATAACAACATGTTTCGTGAATAAGTTATTTCGTTTTGCTACAAAAATTCGGACGAAATGGAAACATATTGATTCCCAACACCATCGTTTCATGTTTAACAATATTAAAAAGTGACGTCTTTCTTACCAATATTCTCCTAACACAACATGGAAGTGATGAAATTTATTTATTCCTTATTGCATTCCCTCATACATAAGGTCACAAAAAGCGGACTTATTGCATATGGCAACCTCTACCATTCTCAACTATGGTGTGGTGAAATTTTATGGTAGGCGCAACAAAGACTGAAAATTACTTTCTAAGGGAAGTACTTCACGCGGATAAAGCCGCGGGCGGTCGCTAGTGTGTCATAAAATTTCGATCGCTGCCTTCGCTATATTATAAAAATACTAGAAATTACCTTTTCACATAGAAGTCTAACACACGTGAGATTTCCCGAGAGACAAGCCAAATGAAGAGGCGTAGAGCCAAAGTTATCGGTACAATGTAGAGGAACGCCCGAGTAGATCAATAATCGTACTAAATCCGCATGCCCTTTGTACGCTGCCCAGTGCAAG
The DNA here is from genome assembly GCA_029286595.1 of Bhutanitis thaidina. Lineage (NCBI taxonomy): Eukaryota > Metazoa > Arthropoda > Insecta > Lepidoptera > Papilionidae > Bhutanitis > Bhutanitis thaidina. The sequence continues at coordinate 9,279,446 of JAGSMS010000022.1, forward strand.
GCCGTATCTCCGTTAATATCTGACAGTCTGGTAGCTGCTCCCATGCCGAGGAGATATGCTGCTGTTGCCGTCTTACCGTACATACATGCAGTCATTAAAGGAGTTAGCCCTGGAATGGATGATAAATATTTAATGCTGTAATAACATATTAATGTAAAGATGAAACTTATATGATATGTTTATTGTTAAAATATTAGAAAAAAGTCAATACGGTCTTTCTTATCTAAGCTTACCTTTTCCAAATAATAGTTACTATTAATGCAAAGTAACGCCTTATGAACGAGTCAGGCGTTAATACTTTTCAAATTAGAAACAAAGTTAATATTCTTCCAACATTTTATTAAAAGTTGTATATTAACGATGTAAAAACATTTTTGATAAATTAGTTTCTCGATTGCTAAGCGTTGCTACAAAAGGTACAAAGCGCTATGCGGTTTCAGACCTATGATTAGAGGTTGACAGATTTTGGAAAACTAGTTTTTATTGTAACTTAGTCACGTCCGTATACCCAATACTGAGGTGATCAGAAATTACACTAATATTTAACGTTTCAATAACCCAATTTTCACTTTTTTAGTGCTTAATTTTGGAACTACATGCCAGTAGGTGAGCCTGGTCACCGTCTTTGTGTCCCTTAGCATCATAATATTCAAAGCTTCTCATTTCTCTGGAAATATCGTTAATGAATTTTACCCTTAAAATCAGCTGCATTTACTGCGACACCAGATTGTAAAAGCACTTGCACGACAGATGCGTGTCCCTTGCGACATGCCCAATGAATCGGACGTGGTCCCTGAAAGTCATTCGGCGAGATTAGTTAGTGTGTAGTATTATAGTAGTGTCTATTTGTTACCTAAGTCACCTATTAAATACTATCGAATATAAAAATACATGTTCCGAACATATGTAAAGTTCGTAATTGGAGCAAGAATGAGAGTATGCAATTACCCACTGTTGGATATATATAGGCTGTTACTTTCTAGATTAATACCTGTGTTCCCAAACAGGAAAGATCGATGGGTGCACCTCTCTCCACCAGATATCGCATAACAGCAACGCTCCCATCTAATGCCGCCCAATGAGCCGGCGTGTAGCCGTGTTGATCACGAGCACTTAACACCTCGACACACAGTTTCTCCACCACATGCTCTATCTCAGACACTTCGCTGGAATTGTAAATTAGTATACTTAAACAGGTTGTTGATTTCCAATTCGTAATATTAACTTATTAAGACTGTATTTTTTAACTTTTGATTAGCGGCCACTAAACACAGACGAGACTTGGTCCTTCACTGCAGCCCGTATGAGGAAGCTCAAAGTTACTCAGCGCGCTATGGAAAGGGCTATGCTCGGTGTTTCTCTGCGTGATAGAGTCTGCAACGATGATATCGGCAGCAGAACTAAGGTAACCGACATAGCCGTAAAGATCAGCAAGCTGAAGTGGCAATCTGCCGGCCACATAGCTCGTAGAACTGACAACCGCTGGGGAAAAAAGGTTCTCGAGTGGCAGCCACGTACAGGCAAACGCAGTGTAGGACGACCCCCCACAAGATGGAGTGACGACCTGCGCAGTGTTGCGGGAAGTCGATGGATGCAGGTGGCTCAGGACCGAGCTTCGTGGCAATCTTTGGGGGAGGCCTATGTTCAGCAGTGGACTTCTGATAGGCTGAAATGATGATGATGAAACACAGTCCACTGCTGGACATAAGCTCCTGATAGGAATTGCCTAGAAGAAATTTTCTTGTTCTCGTCACGCCTGGCAGACGAGTAAGCGAGTGCCAGTTACCTCGCACCTTTTACGCTATTGCCTGTTACTAACTATGATCTGGGTATTTGAGAATCGAGATGATAATTCTGTCGGAAGTTAAAATATTTTTCAGGCATTTCCCTTAGTCGACTTTTACGGCGTCCACGAGATGAGATGGGTCGACAGATAATCTTACGCTGCTACAACATGAAACTTAGTCATTATTTATCACCACAGAAATAAGATTATTGGAGGTTAGATCACCTCACATAACACAGTAGGGTTCTCCTCATCAAAAGAGTAATTTTAATGTTTCAATTCTAACCAATACATTTTAAAAAACTAAATTTCATTGAATGAATTGTGGCACAATCCCTTTCTTTTCTTGCCAACATGGAAATTGGATTTTGTATTACTATGTTTCACTAGTATAATTCTTTTCAACAACATTTAAGGTCTATACGAGTAAATCACTTTAGTCTTTAGTGTTTTAAAATAAATTACCCTGATCGTACTGCTTCAAAAATCAATTGATGAAGATCAGAAAGATGATTAAAGTTGGTAGTGATTCGTGGCGGGACAACTGCAGTGTCAGGAGACAGTGGCGAGCACGGAGGTAAAGCCTCTTCCGCCGCCATGTTGCATGGGGGCGGCTGCGGAAGCGCCCAAACGCCCCGCGCCGCCCCCGGACTTGGATAAACCTGGAATGTGTGGACAATCCGCATTGCAACATTGACATAATTATAAGCCATGGTCCAACAGTATTATCAAGCAATTATCAATCCTGAAATACTTACCTACTTGCAATACGTATTGTTTACATTACGTACCTTACCTTACCTACTTATATGCCTAAGTATACAAACAAGATACCATCTTTTCCTCATTATTTTCTTCACAAATTTCTTATAAACTTTATGCAACTCAACAAAGCAGTCTAAACATTAATCTAAATTTAATATTTTTTTTTAAGTTTGTTTAAATCCCGAAAAACGTAGTACTACGAGACGAGTAGTCCTCCTAGCTGCAACTCTTGTAGTATTCAGGTTATTGTTTTCTTTGTTGGGCATTCCTTAGAGTCAGTGGTACTACTTGTACTTTTGTACCACGTTTGTTCCAGGTCGGAATTCAAAAATCGCACGAATTCTCGATAATTACTTGTTTACGTACAACAGTGGCTGTAAAACTGGCAGGCTGTACATTCGTTTTAATTTTATATTTATGTAACAATTATTACCAGTACTATAAAATAGCAATTTTTTATAGTTAAACTTGTGGCGTCAAGGCCACTTAAGTCACTCAAATTTATCATCAGGGCGTTGGCGGTTAATAACATGCTTGTTCGCTGACCTGCTCGGTAATCAATTATAATTTTTCGGTAGTTATGTTCTACCACTTCTCAGTGCGAGACACAGGTTGACGGATTTCATGTAGGTATTAGGTACTATGCCCTCGAAAATATTACATACAGTTCATCTCACACCGTTTTCCATCACCGTGAACGTAGTCAAAAAGACCATAATATTTCAACTTATTAATTTAATGGTGTCGGTATCGTGGAACAAACCTAGGGTACCAGGTATTACAGTAAAGTACCAGCTTGTAATAATATCCTCTCAATATTCGCGAGGGTTTTGGAGCCGGAATTGTTCGCCACACTGCTCCAATGCGCTTTGGCGGACTTCTCAGACATGCAGGTTTTGCACACTAAATTTTCCTTCAATACCGAGCACATAGTAATTTCAACACTTAATTTTTTCGTTAAATAATTCGTCGTCTTAAAAAGGAATTTGAACTCGCATACTATGAAATTAAAGTACCCTGAACCCCAAAAAAAAATTAAAGAGCACTATCGCCTAACCAAATACTATTTACTACCCGTAGCTTGACTGACCATATTTCTAATTGTCATATTCTATTTTAATTTAAACAAAAATCAAATCGTCTTGTTACCCACTCGTACACACATTCAATAGCTATACATATAATATTTATTTCATTGTAATAGTATATATAGGTTCTGGAAGTCTCTCAGTAGGCCATGTCGCATTGCGGTTATGTGAAACAGCTACACCACAACATATTACGTTGTATTAGGTGTAGATATATACTTTGAAAGTACCTTAGGTTACACCCTCTCTCTAAGTCGTGTATCTAGTACATGTCGCTAGCATGCTTTAGTTAAGTATATACTAAAATAACGTTCATTAAAAACAGATTCCATTCGGTTTGTCTCAAAGTTCGAACCTATACTTGTACACAAAAACTACTGATCTGTTTCAATGAAATAGGTATGCGTTTATTATAAATATATTATGTAATAACCCCCGAGACCGTCTTAGTTTCGCCATACCTCAGAAGGTTCGTCGGTAAATAGGTATGAGATAATTTAATATATTGTATAAGCATATTATGTTAATATAAATATGAAATCAAAACTACGAAGTTTGAAATAAGTAACCCATAAAGTGCAAAAGTATTACTTCCTATTATAGTCTAAATTTAAATTTACGAACCTTACTATTCACGGCGAGGCCGACGCCACCCGCCGCCACAGAATTCTCTCCGTCCGCCACGGCCACTATACCTCGGCTACAAATACTGAATCTTCACTCCTAGGCCAGTTTAAGAGACGTATTAATCATAAACGACTTTTTTAACTAAGAACGAAGCGTACCCTTGCAGCTAGGAGTAAGTACAACCCGATATACGTATACCTATCGATTGCTAGTTATACTGCAGAGCATGCGCATTTAACTCTCCATTTCTACCGCGATATTTAAATAGGTACATTCTTACATAATTAATTTTAAAAATGAAATATGTCCGTATATTTAATTATATTTTCTTAATCTTTTCTTAAGAAAATTATATTTTCTTAATCTTCAACGTGACAACAATATAATTTCTATTGTTGCATCACGTCATGAGTTAATGAACCAAGCCTTTGTTGTATTATCATGTCCATCGGTTAAACTTACGATAGTTTGAAAGGTTTAATTTTAATTGTACCATTGGGTTCGTAGACCCAAACCACATGTGTTAAATAGAGAATGAAAAAAATAAATGCTGAGCCACATGATTTTAAAAAATGTTCACCGAAGGCGCACCTATAACTTTTTATGTAAATTATTGTTATATATTTACTTACATGGCTATTTTTTTTCTTAATCGTAATGGATTAAGGCTTTACAGAGATCCTAGTCTTCCAAGACTAATTCCCTGATGCAGCTTTCTCTCTTACATAAAGTAGAAGTCATCATCAGTCAGTTAGCAGTCCACAGTTTTCCGTTATCACCACGCATGACAGACGGATTGGAGATCGCAGTACCACACCAGCACCAGACTTTACACACCTCTAGACAATGGTGGCCGTCATCGGTTAGATACGAGTACCAAATCAAGATTAACAATTATTGATCAAATACGATTCAATCTTGCGTATGTATTATACAAATATTCAGTAACATTAAAGATAATTATCGATGCTAATCCATCTAAATTTTTTTGACAATAAGAGAAACAAAAAAATACTACATTATTTGTACATTCGATGCAATACCAAACTTTGTTTTGGCTTAATTTATCGCATTCCAAAGCGTTCTTCATCTTCACTACAATGAAAATTAATTGTGGTGGGGAACGCTTTGAAATGATTTGTATCTAGTTATTATACTCGACTTACAACGTGTTATTTTTAACATAACAAATTTATATTAACCAAAAAATATATCACAAGCGAACGGCCAGACGGTTAATGATCACTGACACAACACAACACCATAGGAATTGTGGCTGCGTTGCCAGCACAGATATGATACCCAGTTGCCGACATTCCAGTACGGTCTAGGCTCTTTTCTTAAAGTTAGGTACCTTAAAGAAACGAGCCCACTCCGTTATTATATATTACTTTTTATTTACTTAATTTTACTTTACTTTTTTTAGCGAGTCAATAATACACGTTATGGTGACCGAAGATCAAATTTCAGCATTGTATAAGTCAATTTCTGGGCGTATTGATACAACAGCCCATTGCAGTTATGTAGGTTTAAAGGCACCTAGAATTAACATAACTATGAAGTAATTAAGTATACATTTAGATAAATTAAAATTTCCTCTCTTCTTTAGTCTCTTTGAGTGCTCGATGAATGCAGTCACCATGTATTATCTGTATTTTCTTATATTTATGTCAATAAATATATTGAATACAAAGAGTATAATACAACCACTATGTATTGAATATCAATATCAATAACAACTGTTACAAACAGGAATTTTATATGATGTAAAAAATGTGACAAATTGTAACATAATTAGAACATATTAAATTAAATGTAATAAGTAGAAAAAATAACGAATTAATAGTACATGCAAGCATAACTCTCGTACTAGAAGATCACTTTACAATATTATGACAGATAATCATACATAGTAACTGTGTATATAATACTAATCAGGAGACAGAAGGTGAGCAAAAATAAGTAACCACTTATTGTTAAACTAGTGATGTATTAAATTTTATTAAAGCAAGCTATGTTTCAAAACATTGCAAACTTTTTGCATAAATTATTATAAATGATGATTTTTATTTTTATTCAAATTAAACTATGAATACAAGTACAGATAGATTCCAAGTAGTAATAAAATTGAGATTAAAAAAAATATACTCATTAAAGGAGATGAGAATAAGATAAATAATAAGGAAAGATTGTAATGTAAAGAAAGCAAACTATAAAAATATTAATTCTCTCAGCAAGAGAAAGTAAACAACATTAGAAATACAAGTAGAAATAATTAGAGACAATGGTGCAAGCTACTTAAATTTGTAAGATCAGGAATTAATGAACTTGTATACACTTGTGTGTAAACTGTTGTAATTATGTGTTTTACAGACACCTCATATATGATAATGTAACTCCTTATACTTGCAGAAAATATTTTAGAGATACATTTTTAAGTATGACACAATACCCTGATAAAAAGACCTTTTTAGATACACTTACAAATTGCCTGTACAGACTTTTAGCCTATACTTACCTAATCTATTTCAGAATATAAGCACCTCTAAATTTATTGCAAAATGTGATGTTTGGAATTTACTCTTATAATTTTTATTACATCACTACTAAATAAATTAACTATAATTATACAACATGTTTAGTTTTCTGTAAAAACAAGTAAGTGAGACATAGAAAATACAAAACACATATTAAAATTGTGAAAATTAACTTTAATTCAGCAAATTTTATACTAAATGTATAAATATGATATAATCTAGATTTCGTTTTCACTACCTAAATAGACATCATGTTATAAAAAGTGTACAACTAAAACTAGTAGCTGATTAAACATCTCAATGTGGCTTAAATTAGTTAGATCTTGTAAAAGCACATTCTTTAATAAGGTTATTATACTTAAACAATAGATAAAAGTAATCAAAGCACATAGCTCACAACTGATGTTGAACTTACAAACAACAATCATCATTACAAATCTTAAACTTCTAGTAAACTTGAAACATTTAACGAGCAAACTGAATAAATTATTATTCATAATAAGAAACAAACTTAACAATGTCGATAGCTCAAGGTAATATAATATTTGTAACAAGAGTCGACAAACTTTACAAACAGTTAAAGTGCACACAGGCTCAAGGCTTGGAACTATTTCATAATGAACCAGTCGATGCCAATCAATGATAAAGTATTTAATTTGTCTATTTATTACGGTATTGATATTGCAAATTGTATAAGGCCAATGCTTGTGACATTATCTTTTTTGTGTTTTAAAACTTACAGAGAGAGGTTGGCCATGGAGGACATAACCATTCAAAGCCTGTATTGCCATTGCAGCCTGGTCATAATTTCTCATAGTAACAAATCCAAATCCTTTACTTTTATTTGTTTGATGGTCTTTAATAATTTTAACAGATACAATAGCACCATATGGACCAAATAATTGCCATAAAGTCAACTCTTCTACTTCAGGGGCAATATTATAAATATAAATAGACCATGTGCTTGGCGAGTTATGATCTCCTAAGGCGCTCATGTGATTAATCCAATGATAAGGCTTAACCAAAGGATTTTTTGAAAAATTGTTGTTATTGTTTTTATGTTTGTTTGGATTACTCTTATTAGCATACTTAACAGTTAATGGATGTAAAAATCCAGGTGGTGTTGTAGCATTTATATTTTGTATTGCTCTCTCTGCCTCATATTGGTGTTCATATAATACAAAAGCTATACCAGCTGCTATACGAGAATTGACTATTTTACCATATTGTGCGAAAAGTCCATGTAAGTCCTGCAAGGTCAATTCATTAGGTAAATTACATACGTAGAGGTTCCAATCCGCTTCCGGTTTCGTTGGTGGTTTTAGCTCGGGATTGAGCAGCGCATGTGACACTTTTAGAGTTTTATTCTGCATCAATAGACCATTGAAAGCTTTTCTAGCCTTCGTTGCATCTTCAGGACAAGTGTACTCGACGAACCCATACCCTCTATTCGCTATCAATTTACAACTTTCTAATTTACCCATAGTTGAAAATAATGAGAACATCATATCCTGGGTCATAACTTCAGGAATGTAATTGACAATAAGCTTTGTAGGTGATTCGTCAGGCCCAAATTCATTAATTCCATGACAATTACCGTCTTGACACGATTCCGACATTTTTTAATTGTTGTCGCAGAATGACATTTGACTACTAAATATTGCCAATTTCTGTAAAACGTTCAGAAATAATTTGTACTTATAATAAAACTATGTACAATACTTGAAAAAAATAAATAAATACGTAGGTAACTAAAACAAAACATCAAAAATTTAAAAAATCTGTAAAAAGTGTCATTATAATAACATTCTATTGTTAAATTATTATTTAAATAATAAAATCTCAGAGCAGATATATGCCCTAAAAGTAAAAAAAAACACCAAAAAAATATAATATTTGGCATCAATTAAAAGTTTTATTGCTAACAATAAATCTTCAACGTAATAGAGGCAAGCGGCGGCTTTTACTACTACTGAACGGGACGGCTCGACCGGGATAGTGCCACATCCTCGCAGAATACCAACGTGAGGTAGAGGCATCTGGCGTTTCGTTTGGTGAGTGAGTAACCGTAGACCCACTCCCCCTTCCCATCCCCCATTCTCATCCTCCCTCCCAACACCCAAATATCCTTATAGGCCAGCAACGCATCTGCAGCCCAATATATGTAATTTTACCTCTAGCTATTAAGTTGGCTAACCTGAGCACTTTGATGCCATTTTCTGCTTGTAAAATTCTTCAGTTTGAAAAATTTTACTATATTTATCAATTTATTAATAAAAACAGTTCTTTTGATTCCTTCTGTAATATAAACATTTGTATATTAGGTAGCTCATAGTCTAAACCTATAACCTATAATATATACGAAATTTCGACTCTGTGACAAGTACATAAAATCGTAATTCACGTAAACTCCGCTGTCCCACAAACCCGGTTCGAACGGATTGTAATTGCTATGAATTTGTGGGTTAAAGTTTATACATGGTATATGAAGATTTAAAATGAATAAAATAAAACTACAAATTAATTTACACTTAATTTAAATTATTCTGAAAGGAGTGAACCAGGTGGATTAGCTTTCCACCTACCTATAATGAAAAATCACTATCAGATAAACATGAATTAACAAAACTAGTGTGAAATTCTATATGAGACTCGTCATTCAGTTCTATACTAAATTGTAATTTTTAGTGTCTATACATCCATCCGTTTCACAAAACTTATCTATAATGTATCGTAGATGTTCGTAATGGTTTTCTTCAATGTCTTCTGCAGTTATAGATTGGATAGCTTCTTCGTTAAATTTATATAATTTAAAGACCACATTAATTCCATGGCGTTCAACTCGCAGTAGTACAGTAGTAATGTAGTCACTTTGTATCTATGAGCCTCAAGCTTTTGATCAACTTCGTATACAAAAAAAACCCACAACATCCGTATCTGTATTTTATCTCCATTAGTCGCATACTACACATTGCACTGAAAACTTTGGTTTTGAAATACATTTCACCATACAATCTACAACATTTGTAATTAGGGCGCTGTAAGGTTTTGTTTTGTTTTTTATTCTTTGGGGGAGGCCTATGTTCAGCAGTGGACTTCTGATAGGCTGGTATGATGATGATGATGATGAAGGTTTTGTAGTAAATAAATCAATTGAACTTATTTCCAAGTACTTTTATATTCTCAGTAAATAGTCTAAACACTTAAATTATTAAGTGCTTAGACTATTCACTGAAGAAGTGCTGACTTAAATACTATACATTTCGCTACCTAGAAGATACAATGACACATTGCGTCAGAAGTAAAATAACTGTCAAAGAGAATGTAACTACTATGTTATAAAAGTGAGGACTTCTGTAGGTACTAAAATTTTCTTATTATTACTCTATGAGTTCAATCGTGGTAGAGCCAAGCGGCGGCTTTTCCTGCTGCTCGAATGGGCCGGCTCGACCGGGTGGGTACCACGACCTCACAGAATACCGGCGTGAAGTAGAGGCATCTTGTGCTTCTGCGTTTCGGCCGGTGAGTGAGGTAACCGGAGGCCCACATCCCCCTCCCTATTCCCTCCCTCACTTACCATCAGGTGAACCGCTTGCTCGTTTGCCGTCTCTTCCATAAAAAAAAATGCAGTCTGTATTTGGTTGCAGTGACTTAAAATTAGATGAATAGAAAAGAAAATAAAATAGAAATGTCCAAACAGGGACCACATGCGATTTCATATCTAAAATTATTATATGTAATACTTATAATTAAATCACAAACAAAAATAATTCCAGGCCAAAGTATGTATGTATGTTTGTTAATATATGTAAAATAAATGTATATATGAAAGTATCTATGTATCAATGTATATGATTTTATGTATTTCTTTAGATTTTATTTATATAATATATGTACAAATATTTATTAGTAATGTAGTTAGTAGTTTAGTATTTTATGGTTCTCGAAGTTCTTTTTATGCCTCCCATAAAATTTCAGCACATTATAGGTTGACTGGTAGAGAATGCCTATAGGGATTAAGTCAGTCTTTTGTATTCTTCTACATAAAGGAATGCAATAAATTACGCTATGAGTAAACTAAATATGAAATGTGAGTTTAAATGGTATTATAGTTTATCACTATTGTATTACTGCTAGAAAGAGTGACATTGCTCGTATGTGCACAATAGAACACACAAGTCACATTTACACAACTCAAGAAATGATAATAACACATACTTTATCCCTATTGAGAGCTAAGATGATGATGATGACACATCAAAAATATAACAAACCTATGCACAGATTCAAGCGTCTTTAGGCAAATTTATTTTAAAGAATACTAGCAAAAATAAAACCCTCGGTTTCCCCAAAGAGGTCACCGTACCGCAGCCAGTTGAAGTAGGAGACGGTATCTAAGAAAGACTCTTTCTCCTTCCATAAGGTGTTCTAGTCGCCCTCTGTACTGGCGGGTAGTAAGAAACTGAAACGAAAACTTTTTATCTGAAACAAAAACTATTGACTCGTTGCGCTTGAATTTTGAAAAGAGTACTGGATAAATGAAGTTTTAAATTGCAAAATGAGCCTGATTATGTAGTAAATTATCAATCGTTCTCATCGTTACAGGTTTTATTATGTCGAGTGAAGCGTGCCGTCACAACTTGTCTTAAGCGTGATGTGAAGCCAGCGGAGCAAGTACATGCCGATTCACAAAAACAATTTGACAATCCCGATACACAAAAAGTGGCCGGCTACCTCTAACAGAACGAAACCCAGAAGCCCAAGATACCTGTACTTCACGCCGGTTTTGGTACTACTCCGCAGGCCGTTGTACAACCCCGGTCGAAGCGGCCCATTTTATATATGGTATTTTCCAATCACAGTTTACTTAGTATTAAACATGAATGCTCGAAACATATGCAAGTAACAAAATTTCTAAAATAGACAACAATCACTTCGAGCTTGTATCTGGTTTAACATTAGTACTAAACTGGCACTGTCACAGTGTTAGTATAGGAGTCTGTTTTTTAAAGAAAACGCAACACTGGAATGCTCTCATAAAATTTATTATCTTAACATTTAATAGGTACGTAAGCGAGTGGTTATTTTTGGTATCATTTAAATATGTTTAACATTCAGCTTTTCATTGCACTTTAAGACGTTGAATTAAATAAGTAGATAAAGTACTTAGTAACATCTTTAAACTATATTTTATTATTTATATGCGCAAACACGAAGCATAAATAGGTTTCCGTATTTTCAAGTTACAATTTACACGTATTTAAACAAACTCTTGACGAGCGAGTAATTCAATGAACGGAATCTCGGAGTTCTAGTCTTAATTAATGACAATTTAACACCAGCACGTATGTTATAACCTTATAACATATACAATGGGATAATTTATCGGTTCTAAACTAATGCTTAATATATTTTAAACTTGGATAATTTGAAATCGGAGACAATTTTATGTAATAATCTTAATATTGGCAGTTCTACAACTAAGTGGAGTTTTCTTTTTGTTAACTAGTTTAACACAACTACGTCACTATGCTCGCAAAGATATCAAGGCAATGAACGAACGGATATATGAATCAGAAACTGCATCGGAAACTTAAATAACAGAAATTATAATCTCGATTTATTCACTTTTAAAGTTTTGAGGAAATAGCTTCATTTTATGTAAGAGTAAAAAAATAAAGACGTATAGATTATGTAAATAAAATTTCTATGTATCCCTGTTTACAGGTCATTTTAATGTGCGTTTTGAGATATACCAACATAATATGTATTAGTAACATTGTATTTAAATGAAAAATTATTAAATTAATGCAAAAAATGCAAGTCAACGCAAAATTGGAAGTTTTTTTTAAACATTACTGCTGCTGTTTAAACTATTATGGAAACTATGATTAGGTACTTAAAAACATCAAGCACGTATAACAATAATTGTACTACCTACATGTTTATTATCTCTGTAATCTATTAGTAAAAATGTTTAATAACATTTCCTTAATGTTGGTTTTACGAAATGCGAAAAAAATTCACATCTAACACACCATTGATTATTTTATAAATAATTTCAATTTTATTTTCTAGTACAGTAATGTAAATTAAAATATGTTTAGTTACTATGTACAAAATAACGATAATCCATCGAGAATTCATGGTAAGTATTGATAACTCGCACTATCATCTCGGTATTTCATTGTTGGTGTAGTGCTTTGAAAGCGTTATACAGTATGTATAAATAAAATTAGCGCTATTAAAATCACATAATACAGCGTAAATAAAAGTTATCATATCACAGTATTTTCCATTATTTCAAAAACATAAACACATTTCTCACGCAGTTAAGAGATTATAATATTTTTACATTAGTTCAGATCATAATATTTACCTTAATATTTTTTGCGCAATACTGAACCTAATAAAAGCGTAGATTTTAATATAAAATAGTAATTTATATTTTTTTAAATTTGTAATACTTTTATATTACACTTCATAATACATTTGTTTTTGTGTGTTTATATTCAATCTACACCTATTAGCTACATTACATAAAATCTCAAAAATAACTAAAGAAAATTATTGTCGTGGTATATTTTTTAAATGTCATTCTTTGGTTCATTATTTTATTTATTAATATTGCAATATTATGGATGCTGCAAAATGTTTTCTATACTAGCGTAAGTACCAAATACAAAACCCGTTAAGCCAAACAGAATTATTGCTACGTCTTTCCATAACATCCAATCGTCTTTGCCAAGACGGTCCGGCCAGAATGTCATAATCTCGATGAATGGCGGAAAAATGATTGCCAAAGCTGAGCTACTAAAAGCGCCAACGAGGGAAATGATACCACTGAGGTTAGGAATCAGCGCTGCAGCTACAACTGTAAAGAATAATAAATAACAGTAAGATATACGAAAGTAATAACAATAAAGTTACAAAGTACACCACAATTTATTATTATAATATTTAGGGGTATATATCATATGTACCTCCAAATGACAACCTCGCCTGCACGTGGTGAACGCTGCTAGCTAAAAACGAGGCTCTGGCGACCAAATTAAGTCGGAAAATCCATCGGAATATGCCGAACCCAAATCCCACAGACTAGTGATGGGGTACAGTATCACTAATAGAGGATACCGGCAAACCTTGCATGAAATGCAGCCAGGCTTTTGCTTTATTGGACAGGCCAAGGCCTACATTTTTGTTATAAAATCCCAAAAGATTTTGATAAATTAGTTTAATAGTTTACGTGAATAGGTCTCTTTGGTCCTTTTGTCCAGTCTTATGTAAACGGCTTAAGTGCACCCATCTCTTCCCATGAGTGTCAGAAGTCTTTTAAAGGTTATTATGCTTGATAAATCTCCTCGCTCTCGCTCGATGATAAATTGGGGTTGTAAGACGAATAGTACGTTACTGGTAAGTGGCATCAATGTTGTGAACAGAATACGGCAGACATCATACCTAAATTTCGAAATAGAAGAATATAACGACGAAGCAATAATGTTATCACTGTGACATTAATCGCTAATTAATTAGCACTCGATAACAACATTATTGTCATCTGCGGACAGTGTGGGTATAGATAATGGTTCTGTTGATTATTCTATACGCGTCTGGTTTAAACAACGTTTAATTCTAAAAAAAACTTTTTTTTATGTAGGTAATCATGAAATTTATATCTAATGTGTCACATAATGATTTAGAGGTAGGGTAATACACAAACGCATAACTGTCTGGTCATCGAAGGTTCCATAGAATGGAAAGACGCTCTTAGCTCGATGTCTAACCTACCCTACAAAGCCTACGAAGCCTACATACCCTACAAAGACTCGTGGCCTGCGAGTAAAAAAGAGGTTGGCATCGACTCGATAACGTTTATCACAAAATATTTTTTTTATAAACATAGGTTAAATTGTAATAAGTCTAAGATTGATCCAAAATTATCTTCTTTTAAATAATCGTTAAGGTTTTTAGAATAAACCACAGGTCGTTTACTGGGAACAATCGACCCTCTATCGTACTTTGTACAGGTCAATTGCGAGTTCGCGGACTTCCAACATTTTAAAATATATTTCTATTATACGACGGGCGGCTGAAATGTTTTGAGTCTATGTACCTTTAAGTATCACTAATGACTCGCGCTGCGCAACACTAATTGCGGGTATCTTCAGTAATATAAATGCCAAGTTTCATGTCATTAGCATCATTACGCTTTTAGTAATTGAACCGTAAACATAACCATGTCCGAGGCATCCGCGCTTTGCACGAAATTGGAGTACAGAGCTGTCATAAAATTCCTCACAAAGAAGAACAAATCGCCGACGGAAACATTTCAAAGAGATGTCTGCAGTTAAGTTTATGGGGAGTCTTCATTTGCCACCGTAAAACGTTGGAACCGAGAATTAAAACACGGCAGGGAGTTACGTTACCGAAGAAAAAGTGAAAAAAATTGTTTTCGAAGATTTGCGAATCGAGTTGTGGTAAATACCTGAAGCTATGGGCATTCGCAAGGAACGAATCGGCATCATTTTGAATTATCATTTGCACATGAACAAGATGTGTGCACGATGGGTAACGCAAATGCTTACGACGCTGGACAAGCAGCGTCAAGTCACAACTTCGCAGGAATTTTTAGAGATCTTTTGGCGATAATCTTGACGATGTTTTTTCTCGCCTTGTCACTGTTGATGAAACATGGATTCGACAGCACGATCCGGAGTCAAAACAGGAATCGATGCAGTGGATAGAAAAGGGAGAAGAGAATGGAGAGCCACAACGGAAATTCAAAGTGGAAAGATCGGCGTCCATGCTCTTGGCCACTGTTTTTTGGGATTATGAAGGAATTATATTCATCGACTACCTTCCCAAAAATACTACAATGAACGGAGACTATTACGCCGCATTGTAGAAAGAAGTGCGTCAAGTGGCTGTCGAGAAAAGGAAGGGCAAACTGGCGAAAGGAGTCTTGTTTTTACAAGACAATGGACCCGTCCATACTGCGCGAGTTGCAAGGCGTGCACACGTCGAGACAGGAATTGAAGAAATCAACCACCCGCCCTACAGTCCAGACGAGAGAATAATCATCATCTCATCAATTGCAAAGGCCATCCGAGGACGGAGATTTTCCAGTGACGAAGAAATGAAGGAGGCCGTATACGAACATTTCCGAGGGTAAAGACTGATCACCCCTGTTGTCACAAATACTTCTCTACTAAATTGCCACATTATAATTTTATTATACGTATAGATACATTTCTAACAAGCGAATACAAAAAAATCACTAGAATGAAGAATTTCTGTGATTTTGAAATAACTGCTATTTCCGTAATGATTTACACGATACCAAAAGGCTAAAACACGTTTAATACTTTGTCTATCTTACTCGTCGACTTGTCTGTTTGTGCGAGCTAATCTTAAAAACGACTGAACCGAATTTCGCGGAATTTTCACTAGAATTTTGAATGTTGCAACTGCCACTGCGAATAGCTAACATTTTAGCGAGGCCTAGGTTTAAACTTTTTCATAGTTTTTGGTGTGAGTCAAAAGCATAGTACACTATAATACATTGTTCGTTTCTTCATAATAAGATCGGGACATTTCTATGAAAATGAACACAGACATCCGTACAAAATATAATAAAACTGTAACAGAACAGTTTCTGTAACGTAAAAAAGGTTTCATACATAGTACTCATTAGAAGAACCATAATGTCTGCCCCGATAGATATACAAGTTCTTATTCAATGAAATGTTATGTCTCTAAGGCAGCAAAGTTTACAATGCTCCTTTTTTGCGACACCTAGGTACGGGAAGAATTTGGAAGATTAATTCTATAACAAAACAAAATCAATTCCAAACATCTCTTGACAATATTTCACTATAATACACAAACTAATATCTATCTATTAGCGACTTCTAAATTCAACGCGGACGAAGTTGCGGATACTGCTATTTCACAATATGATTAATATAAGAAATAAAGTAAAGCCTTTAATTTTATTTAGAAATCAAATAATACGCAGGTATCGCTTTTAATACAAATTTTAAACTTCGTGCAATATTGAATGCATTATTCGATAACAAAAAGATAACCTATGAGTCAAGTAGATAATTATTTAGGACAGTTATCAAATTTCTCACAGTTGATCCGTTGAATGTTTTAATTTAAGGCTTAGTATTGAAAACGTTGCTTTATTGCTTTTCTTGCAGTACTTTTTCCACCTTTACTATGTGGTAGACTCCTGTAGGAGCCGTCTCGGTAGCTACCAACCTCTTACCTATTTCTTCCGCTATCAGGTTGTGAGGCATTCGAACTTAACCCTCAGGAATGAAAATGCATCTGTAACCTATTGAATTTTTTTACAGCTGCTCATGGGCTGCAGTAGCCATTTACCATCAAGTTAACTGTTAGCATTGTAACACCAACAAAAAGAAAACTTCTTCGCCTACAATTTCTGTTTTACGGGTAAGAAGTTGGGTACACCAAAGGGCGGGAATCTATCGTATAGTTTTATAGCAAAATAGGGAATACTCATTTATCATATTCCTAAACATACGTCGTTTTAGGCAGATGTCTGGAAGTCTGTTAATTTTATGAGTTGGTCCTCTGAGCGGTTCGAAGGATTTGTATAATTTTTCTTCAACATCTCAAAAGTATTAATGTTTCTAGCTTTAAGGGTTTATATCTCAGCGTCATACAGAAATAACGATAACATTAGCATAAGGACCAAATCGATTTGTAGATTTTTTTAAAGGATTCTGACGTATTTTCATTAATTTTTGAGCGTCTATAGCAGGGATTTCCAAACTATTTTGGGCAGAGACCCCTTCTTTTCCAAAATCAACTGAGACCACAGACCCCCATAGCCAAATTACTTTAAAAATCCTATCCCTAGTTTTTAACAATTATTAAAATAAATTAGGTAAAAAAAATTTAAAAGTACAGCAATGAAAGTATCCTACTAAAATATTATTTATTCTTATAACAAGTTGGTACACGTAACACAACTTATATAATATCTTGAATATTTCATATAAGAACTTGTGTTAATTAATAAGGTCGACTTTTAGACCTCGTCGACCCCCTAGGAAACCGATATCAACCCCACCATTGGGCCACTTTGGGAATCCCTGGTCTAAAGTAACGAGGGTTTCCAATAAATTAATTCATCAGATTTGTTGTTTTACTTTGTTTCGGCATTACATGAAATTATCAAGTTAAGTTACTATTTAATATTAATTGCAGGCGTATGACGGAACTGCTTAGTGTAACTAACGATAGTACAATATTGTACTAGCGCCAGGCGCCACTCATACTTCTTCTTCACTTCACAGGCTGTAAACATTGTCAAAGGTCTGATTTAACGAAGAGTGCGGACTATCAAAGAACTAGGTACTAAAAATGTCGTGTAATAAGCCCACAAGGGACATTAATACTATAAATGTTATTTTTCAATTAAGTACTTTAAGCCGTGTCTGTTAATGGTGTAACTGAGCGCAGTGCGCTCGGTTCAATTTCTTAGTATCCAACTTACCTGGGTTAGAATCGCGGTGTCGGTCACTTGTTAATTACAATTTTAAATGCTGAATTAAGGAGGTGCTTGGCGGTAAAACAGAAGAAATAATAAAAGAGCAATGCTAGTGCTGTCTTGTCGCTCAGCCTCGCGGCGCTGACTGCTGCTGCGTTATGCTCTGACCTCTGTTAACAAAATGAGGACCCTCGACAACTACTGGGGAGCTCGCGGGTATCTAAGAACACATCTTAAAAAGGTGCGAGACCTCGTCTTGGGTTACCGTTCATATAAACTACTAATAACTATATAACCTAAAATTTAACTGTACAGTTATAAACTATCCAAAACATATAATTATCACAATACTTACATGTCAAAAAAACCAATACCAATCGAGTCACAGCTTCTCCATGTTTAAGTGCATAATCTGAGGTCAATTTCGACTTAACATATGGCCAAACTATGTTCATTGGTACATAGAATTGTAATCCATATGACAGGAAAATAGAAACGGCCATAACAGCTCGCACACTTTGCGCCAACCTAAAAATAGAAGTGTAAAAATTTTTTTCTGATATTATGGTTTAAGTATTATACTGAGTATTGAATAACCTACAAATCATCTGGTAGATTTAGAGTAATACTGCCACGGATACGATCCCCATATTTTAAATACCCAAAAAATCCGATTCCTGTATACAGCACTGCTACTATGACCATTCCTGTGTTAAGAACACCAGTCCAACCACCAAAGTCTTCTGGTGTCTTCATGTTGTTTTCCAATGGCAAGACCTGCAAACAATTTCAACATTTTATATTATGGCATATCAAACAAAATTCACTCTTCGTATAGAAAACGTTCGAAACGTTTTAACGAGGCTCTAGTTTATTTAAACAACCGTCCATACTGATTTTAACAACTCTATACCTTCACAGCATGCAAATAGTCCACTGCAGGTCATAACCACTCCCATAACGAGGATTTGCCATAATTTCCAGGCCTTGCAATCGCAGTACCGAACACCTAGAACCTTGGAATCTACTGCCCTTAGTTGCCTCTTACCTCATCCAGCATCAGTCTGCTTAATTTGGATCTGATATTTTTCTAGATGGTTATTCCGCCATCTGACGGTGGCTATTGCCATTTTCAAGGCCATTCCCTTAGTCGCCTCTTACGGCACCCTCGGAAAGAAAGATGGTGTTAGACTGTATATCTATCATAAAAAAGTAATACAAAGTTATCATTGACGTCATTGAAATAAACTTCATTATTCTGTTTTACCAGTTAATAAAAATACAAATTATAGCTAATATAAGGGAATATACCAAAATTTTTCTCCAAGCATCAATTTCTTCTGCATGCGGTGTACTTTCCTAAATAACGAACGAAGCTCTGGCGACGAAAGTCCATTTGATTATACCGAACCCAAATCCCATAGACTAGTGATGGGGAGCAGCAGCTCTAGTGCGAAGGTACTTTTGTTAGTGGTAGACCACTAAGAAAAGCCTCAAAGATGACCTTTATTGGGATGATTGATCGCAAAGATAAATATGTAGTGTTATTTCATACACAAATTAACATAATTAATTATATACGAAAAATTAAAAACTTACCACTCCAATGCCTTCAAATGCATAGATAGCAGTCCCAAAGTATAAAGGTAAATGATGCCAGCCAGCAAATGCCTTCACTGTACTAGTATGTGGCAAATTTTGAAGTATGTAGTAAAATGTTATTACAAGTCCCCATGCAGTCATTATGGAAGCTATCAGAGAAACTGGAGTCAAATATTTTAAATTCTTCACCATGGCCAATGCGAAAATACAAGGAAATAATAGAGCCAAGTATGTGTGAACACTAAGGTTTATGTGGAAATATTGCATTGTATCTTGAAGGTTAGTGGCCACAAATAAAAAGTACACACAGCAAAATCCCAATTGTGTTATGACTAAAAATACATTGACAATATTCCTGAAACAATTAAGGGTTTAATATAGATATTATAAATACCTACTTCATTTCCTTGCTGTACTAGGTAAGATTTATAAGGACAGGAATTGCAGTGCTTACTACTGTGATAAATTACAACTATCAGTAATTTATTACTGAGTAATTTGCTATTGGTAACAATTAAATGGAAAATTTTATGGAATAGTTTGTTTGTTATCAGCATACCAACATATGCACACTATCTCATGGCTGTAATATTGGATGGGTTAGGAAGATATGCCAATGGATAGAGTTATTATTCATTAACAGTTGGGGTCCTAACTCCTAACAGAACACAGAATCCAAATGTGACAGTTTGTAAGCCTATGGCTTCTCTACTGACATTACCTACAATGTCCAAAAACTAATTGTAATATTGCTACTTACAATTCATATAACCAGATGAAATTCTTTTAGTGTCAGATTTGTTTTGAAGTGCATAAGCTAGCATAAACACTTCTACTTTATGTACATTCCAAAAAAAAAGCAGTATTATTATTATTTTGTTATGTTATTAGTAAAAACATTTATATTTAAAATTTGTATATGTGGAAATTTAGCATAAGCGGTATTAGAACATTAATAAATATACCAATGCACTCCTTGCATCTTTATCTCACTGGATTAGTTACTTTCACACTACAATCAGTTTGTAGTACACACATAGCTGATAAATAAACTGTTTGAAGACAAACAACATATTTTCCACTGCTTATTATTAAGTTGTCCTAAATATCTATGCCAAACACATAAAAACAAACAATTATAAGATGTTTATAAAACTGCACTTTATTATTATATTTTATATTTTACCCGACTGCCCAGAAACATGGTGTCTATATTTATGTAAGTCTTTTTTTAGCACATTCTGTAGCTTAAACTGCTTTGAGGATTTCAATACATGAGGTATTTGTTGAAGTCAACTTTATTGTGATAGTGACATGGCAACAATATTTAAATATCAGTCAGCAAATCAAAAAGAGACGAGGAATAAAAAAATTTGCAGTAGGGTTTTTACTATTTATAATTGAAGTGCCACTTGTTTAAATTAGAATTTGTTAACACAGTAATATTATGGGGATGGATAAATACATATGTAAAATAAAAATTAATTTTTTTTTCATTAAAAAATAAGTAAAACTTGAATTATTAAATATTTATTTAAAATTGATATATTTGAAAAAGTTTAATTATATATTATCAGCAATCTCTTGATAACTAACAAAACTTGGCTTAGAGGGTTCTAAACAACTTCATCAGAACTATCCTAGCCTAACTTCATGAAGTCAATAAAATATTATGAAAAAAAAAATTTGTGATATACTATGTTATGTATGTAATACTGTACATACACACAGTTCATGAAAACATTATGTAATTTATACTTACTTCATCTTTTTAGCATGTGACCGTAAAGAGACTGGCCCCATTGCAAATGCATCTTCAACAACTTCCGCAAAGCTCATTGCTGGTCTCTGGTTTCTTACACAAAGCTCATTAGAGCACCGCACCAATATATGCATACAATGTGTGCAAATAGCACCCATAATTAATGTGCCAAAAACACCTGAATAAAAGAAGGGAAAATAAATAAATGATGATGAACATCAATAATTTAAGGCTTTAATTTTACTCTAAAATATTACTACTAATTATATTATTTTACTTTTAAAATATACTACTAATATTTCTTTACATTACCACCAGTTATACTAATTTTACTGGTTAAAATGTGAATAAATCAAGTGTCATCTGAGATAATTTTTAAAGCACAATACCATACTATTACTTACTTATTATCATTAAGGGCCATCAACATTATTTGTAAATGACTACAAAAATCTATAAAACTGCATATATTTCTCATAAAATTCGTAGATAATTATAAATTACCTACCGAAAAACAGACCAGCATTTTTAAAGGCGTCGGGCATTGCTAAAATACCCGTACCAATATTCCCTTTGAGCAAGTGGATCATAGTATCGAAGTTAGACGTGGGATGTTCGAGACATCGTTCAGATGCAGGGTGGTAGTCATTTTTCGCTTTTTCGTCTTTAGGTGTTATTACTGGCCCTGTTCCAATTTCTACAGTTTGAATTTCTGTATTGTCAAGTTGGATGTTCGGTCCAATAAGTGGTTGTTTTTCGTCAGTCATCGTAATGTTCGTAAAAAATCGATATATTTATAGTAATTTCAAAATCAATTATTTAATATACACATAACAACTGACTCCTTTGGGCGACAAAATGACACTGACGTAAAGAATATTATAATATACTTCTGTCTGATAGGGTGATAGTAATAGGCATGGAATATTTCATGCATTACTTATTATATAACGTGTGATATGATAAATCATGTAATTTGAAAAAGCCTGTACATCTCGCGACCATGATATTAGTTAACGCGACCCAAGCTACATTACATTTTGTGAAATTCCTCGTCTACGCATATCACCAGTTAAAATGTTAGTTATCTGTTTGAGTGAATTTTAATCTTGTTAACAATATTAGACTAGATATGCTAAAAGTTTTTCCATCACGTCCTGAGCGGCTTGGTCTTGGCGCTATAAAATACTTCAAGTGAAATTGAATCTTATTTTTAAAACTGTTAGGCTTTGAGAGAAACTACATATTACGCCTAAGAAAATAATTAGGTATGTGAGTGGTAGGAATGATTTTATTTGCAGTACACTTGTCATCGCCGCGGCTCCGTGTTATTGTTTGACTGACTAGCTTGATTAACTTCACTGTAGTCACATTAACAATAATTGTCACACGATAAATGTAACTGGACGTGATTGATCACCCGTTATATAACATAAAACACACATATAAATTAAAAAATAGTAATAATAGCATTGAGGCTCTTTTATTCGCAATGTCATATCTAAAAAACGATTAAAATCGGTCTTGTGGATTTGAAGAATATATAGGAAGATTGCTTGCCCAACGAAATACTGTTACGTCTTTATGTATTAAGTAGAGTATGGAAAACTCTTGATAATGATTTATTAAAAGTTAAGTTACATGTACATCTAGTAGTACAAAACAAACAAACAATCCACGTTTGTCTTCGCGTTTATAACTTCTAAACTTCTCAGTGGATTTCAATGCGGTTTTCACTATAATTTATGTCATGTCAAGAGGATGGATAATCGTATGAAACATTTACATTCAGTCTATATATTGCAGATCTGTTCGTGCGAAAAAGGCGCGGTTCATTAGTATTTATATTAAATATTAATTGCGTAATTCAACTCGCACATTTTAGTACTATTTCACTCAGTTGTTCTTTTGCTAACTTTAATATACATAACGAATATTTAAAGACTGTCTTAGAACAATTAAAACTCGTTTCAATTATAATATTGTAAGGCTTAATACCATTGTGAATTGGTCTCAACAATGGTATTTACATTCGGTGTTAAAATGAAGAAAAAAATTTTCTTAGCAGTGGTTTAGTGGTTGAACGTTTTATACCTCCACTAACTGAATAAAATAAAACCAGTAAAAAAACTAAAACACGAACCACTAACACACAAAACACTAAAATACCCACCAATAAAACAATACTTCAGCGCTGATAAACTACCAGTTTTAGTATAAGTGGACCACTTTTTCCACAGCATTCTATTTTATCTTTAAATAATTATGGGATCTGTACTTAAATTGTAAACGTTCTATTATTAAACTTGTCTCGTCTAAGTTATGAACAAACGTCTCGTGGATCTCGTGGGCTCTTATAGATGACCGATTAACAATCTCATAAATGCCAGATACCTAACATATGCGAATAGTATCTGGAATTTACGGATTGCAGGGTCAAGTCTAGTACTTACGCACAAATCACGACTACACCAGCGCCGGTCCCTCTTCTGGCTGCAGCAAAAGTCCCGGGGATACGGGTACGAAAGGCCAAAAGCTAAACAGATCATCTAGTACAGTTTGCCATTGTAGTTTTTCCTGAGAAACCTGTGAAATGCTGATGAGCTGTAAGCAGACGGGAGTAGGCTTCACTCGGATCTAATTTTAACAAGTGACAACACAGGACTCACCTGCCATCTTGACAGATATCAAGATCAAAAATTATTACTATTTTGTATCAAAAATTTCGTCTTAAAATTGTTTTCGCCAATAGTAAACATAAGCATTAATGGATATAGACAACTATCGTGCAAGAGTAATTAAACGAAATCAGTAAAAAAAATATCTCTATTTAAGTGTTTATCTCAGTACAAGGCGACAAAACAAGTGTGAAGACACCGTCTTTATTACAATTTTGTCATAAAATGGGTAATGCAGGAAGTAATCAACCTAAAGAGTGGCATAAAGATAATGCGATTAAGCAACCAGATGTAGGACCGTCATCACCTGCAAAGGAAGGAGAAGCATTCACATTTGACAAAAAAGTTGACGCTGACCGCATTGGTCGAGAAGACGATAATAATATAGAAGACGGAGCTCCTTATTACACGAAAGCAGTCCCTGAAAGTAATGTAGAATATAACGAAACAAGGGAAAGATCTAACACACTAACTGAAAGCACTAAAGTTGCAGAGGATGTTAAAGTTCTACCTACAGTGTTTAAATGGGAAGGTGGAGGCAAGCAGGTATACTACTATATTTTAATATTACATTTTAAATTAAATTAGTTTATACCAACTTTTGTAGTCATATTAATACACTTAATGTGGTTGAAAACAACCTGTGGATGTTTACTGTGTTTATCTAGAGAAGGTGATTGTGTAGTTTCTTATAACCAATGCATCCTAATACTTTAGAAATATCAGTGAGTTTCACCTTTCTTTACTTAATGCATTAATTGTATTCTGGGATTATGACACCTGTTAAGACAATGTTTGGTAACCAACTTGCTTTAGTGCAAACACTGCTCTAACAATAGGTTGTAGGGTCCCATTACCCCTAGCTTGTTTGTTTGAGGACAATAAATTGAGAAAATGCTTTTCTAGTTCAGACAAACATTTACTGCACTATACATCTACATTAAAACTGTAAAGAACATATTATAATATTATGTTACATTAAAGTAAAGACACCTTGTGCATAGTGTAATCCTGTACACAGAGTACTTAAATGCTATGAATCACACAGATTTTTTAGTGGTGAACACCACAGTATAAAGTGAGAAATGCATTAGCTATACTATTATACTCATATATAACATTATACATAGTATTACTACCAATGTATGATTTGTATGGATTTCTCTGATTAAAACTTATTTTAAACATAATTATCATTTTACCAAATCATATACATTGTTATTCCTTCATGTGTCATAACTTTGAAACAATTGAATTGCTATTATTATGAGTCATATCAGGAATCATAAGACTAGAAGGGTAGGTTCTGGCCATAATTGTTTTTTTTAAACAGAAGGGGTAATGTTGAAATTATATACATAAATGTCTTTCAGGTTTACATTAGTGGAACATTTACTGATTGGAAAACCATTCCAATGGTAAAATCTCATGGTGACTTTGTGACTATAATAGATTTACCTGAAGGAGAACATCAATATAAATATTTTGTTGATGGTGAATGGCGGAATGATCCAACAGTGGTATAGTATTTCTTTTTATTAATTAAGTAACCATGCTACAACTGTGTGAGTGAGATTTCTATACCATATTGATAAATATATCTCTGCTAACATAGACACTTTATACTGGTGTTCAGTGGTAGACTTAATAATTTTCATATATACTTATTTTTCATTACATTCATTTTAAAACTTTTGATTTTATTATTTTCAAATGATCAACATTTTAATATATTATTTTTTACTTACAGAAACTTATTGATAATGGAATGGGATCCAAAAATAACTTAGTAACAGTAAAAATGTCAGATTTTGAAGTATTTCAAGCCCTTGCAAAAGACAGTGAAGGTGTTCACAGTGGTGCACAAACAGAATATTCACAGGTACTCAAAATATTGATATATTTTTTTATCTTTTTATCAAATCATAATTCCATACCAAAGTTAGGGTGTTTATCAATCATTTTTAAGTATAATGTTACTTGTATAATTGATTTATACTTACATTATTTGTTTCAGGAAATACCACAGTCTAAGCCATGGGAAAAAGTTTCAGGTCCCCCTATATTGCCACCACATCTTTTACAAGTTATATTAAATAAAGATACACCACTTTCTGTAATATATTTTTCTTTCACATTGGTTGCATTATTTTTGTATTCATAACTTCATAGTCTTTTTTCTTCCAGTGTGAGCCTACCCTACTACCAGAGCCGAATCATGTTATGTTGAATCATCTATATGCTCTATCAATTAAAGATGGTGTTATGGTTTTATCAGCAACACATCGTTACAGAAAGAAGTATGTGACAACGCTTCTCTATAAGCCTATATAAAAATATAAGTATTAAGCAGTTGAAGAAATCTTATGAAGAAAACTGTGCTTGGCTTTATGTAGTATAGAATGTTATTGTTTCATAATACAATTGTGCAATATAATAACAAGTTTCTCTGGTAATAATATGTTAATGCACTTTTTCAATATAAACTTCTAAACTATATAAATTAATTATGATTGATATTTCTGATACAATAATTCTTACTAAATTTAGAAAAGTTTATCTATGTGTTTTCTAAGTAAACCAGTTACATGCTAGTTTCTGGCTTTATCTTAATATCATATTAGAATAATTTGCTGGGATTAGACTTATAAAGTCATTGTTATATAGACATGGAAATCATGTCACTAGATCTAATAATTTATTTAATTTAATCTAGTATGCATTGTCTATTGGTGGTTTGGCCAAGCTACTAGAAGTTTGTGATATTCACTTGCTCCCATAAAGTTCAAACTATCAACAAAATTATAAAATGTAAAGATATTTTTACTGTTTTGACCAAATATTCATATTTACTACTTTGTTACCAAATAAAAATAAAGTAGCTTGTAAGTGTAATACATTACTTTAAATGTTATTTTTTTTGTTTTTAAAGATCCTTTATTTCTATCATTAATATCTATCCTAATATTATATAAAATTATTTGTAAGTATATATGTTTGAATGTCATCATACTAATATATTTTATATTCTTGATTCATGCCCTTGCACACTATTCAAACTCTCGATTATGAATCCCCCCACCTCGATCGATCGTCGTGCTTTTTCAAGTACCCTCTGTGAAACTGTATCGTAACAACGCCCTTCCTTTAATATTTTTTCACTGCCCTTTAAGAGCTCAACGCTCTCAAGCCCTTTCGGGCAGGCCTAGCTAAGCTAACGAGCCGGCGGCGGTTTCTTCGGCGACTTCGTGTCGGTCAGGTGTGCCAGGTAATGTTAATAGTGTACAAAAAAAAATTGGTACTTAATTGTAAAGATGAATATAGGTACGAGGATGAGGCTCTGGCGACTGACAGTGGGAAATTCATTGGACATGTCAAAACCAAACCACAGACTGGTGATGTGAATATGTGAAATAATCTCTAGTGTGAGGGTATGGGCCCCTGCAGGCCCAGCACACAGAATAACTTATTTGTAGCTGTCCATTACAAAATTTTTATTATACTGTGAGTTGGATGGTGTAGTATGCATGAACTTAGGCATACAGACAGATAACAAAGAAGATTATGATACCTTCTTATTAAATTGATCAATAGTCCTGTTTGCTAAGACTTTTTTCTTTCAATTTAAATCCTTAAAAAATCGGTATATTTCATTGATTTATGAATGTGGCCTTTTATTTATTTAAATATTACGATTGTATAATGGGAAATGAGAAGAGGTTTTGTCTAGGATTAATATTATAAAAAACAATGTATTTCTAGTCATATTACTTTATATAGGTACTTCTAAATAATTGATGAAAAAAGGACAAAACATAAGTTTACATTGCATAACAATACTGCCTGAGATCGACTGTTATACTGCTTTGGTTATTCACAGTAGACGACTTACAAAAACGTAATTATTCAGTTACTATTTCCATTAGAGGTTTCTTGTCTCTATCCACTGTTACACTGGTATTATTAACTGGATTCTTAAAATACATTGCTACAGCAATACTTACCAAGAATATAGATAAAATTGTAAATCCTGTAATTACAATATTAAATATAATATAACACACCACAGCGGTTATAATTAATTCTAAAGCACTAGCATATGTCTTTAGAATAGAGTTTAGATTCTTTAAGAAAAAACTAGTTACTATACCAACAATAGCACTATTTACTGTTATTAGCAATACAAATATATCTCCTAGAGACTGCATATCATTAAATATGTTCTTCAATTCACCTTTGTACAATAATATAAATAAGTTACAAATAACAGAATCAAGATACATGAAAACATTTTGCAAGAATATATCAACATTTGAACCCTTTGTTTTTAATAAATATTCATTATATGTTCCTGCTAAACAGGAACAAAAATTCTGAAAATTGATAGATAAAAAGTAAATATTAAAAATCTGAGACCACAGATCAGTGTTATCTTTCGATAGTACTGATGCCGCATCAAAGTTTTTAATCATACATCCCATTGTTAACACACCCAAGGAGATCCATTGCATGAATGTTAATTTCTTGTTAAACAGGAACTGAAAAAAGTAAGTGTCCATTATTAATCAATATACAGATCATACAAATAAAAGCAAAAAAGACAAATCGTATAAAATTAGTGAAAGATCTCACCTGAAATAGTAGAGCTGTAAGTACAACTCTGAATTGAAGCAAAATGTAATACGATGTTGGATCATAATGAGACAAATTGATAAATGCTAAGTTGTTATAAAAGCAATACAACAAGGATGGAATAAAGTATAAGAGGAGTAGATTATAATTTATAGCAATTGCTTTAAATATATGTGGCTTGTTGCTGAAACAAACAAAATTGTAATTAGATTGCATGTTTAGAATATATTTATATATAGAATCATATAACCCATAAAGGTGCCAAAATACTGTCCAATCTAAGCAAGTGGGTTTGTGAGCACAGTGAGAATATCCTCAGGACTCACACTATAGATGCTGCTCCCCATAACATATAGTGAGCTTGGCATATTTGTATGGATCCACCATCATCATCAGAGAGCAAGTCTCAATTTTAACACATGCAGGTAAGGTTGAACATTGAAGAACAAATGTGTCTTTTCGCCCTTACACTATGACAACATATTTATTACTTCATCAAAAGGAATATTCAATAAGTCTAAATAATATGCTAATGAACACTTATTGCTTTTTAATATAGTATTGCATATTTTTAGAAGCACATTTTTTAATGTATTCAAAATAATACTCACTTTCTTTTATAGGAGTATAATGTTGCCGATATAAGTAACTTTAATAATTCCGAAAGAAATACAACAAGGGTAGTGTTGTAATCATAGCCACCATTCTCCGTTTTTGAAGCAGTCACAAAAACACCTAAAATAGAACATTGGCTATACTACAATTATATTTAACATGAGTCTTCACTAGTTTTGTATTATCAAATAAAGATTCCGATATACATAGATGTGTATGTGATGTATGAAAAACATTATCCTAGCTTTGCATGAGCGGTTGGTTAAAAAATAAATATTAATAGACTACAGCAGCAGCTTTCAGGCTGCCTTAGTACTGAATACCAGTGCCTCAGCAGATAGTATATTCTTTCTTCTTATGGTAGTCCCACTTTGAAACTTGTCACCACTTGACTCCAGGTGGGATTATGGTTAAAGTCAGCCTTTACACAATAAAAAATTATATATCTAAGATATACATTTTTTATTAATAAATAAACTTCATAGCTTTTCAAATCACACACACAAATGTCAGTGATTAATATAATTCATAGCAAAGTTAAATATTTTATCCATATTTATTATTAAAATATTTATTGTACCATAGGTACATACCTTGAAATACAAATAAAATTATATAAAGCGAAAATATTATAAAAGCTTCTTTGTTAGGAAATAATTTAGTAAATTCTTTCATTATTTCGGTGATTTAACTATATCGTCATTTCATGTTTGTAAACAACAACTCTAGTTTTTTGTTTAAAGTATATATTATATATTTAAACTATAGTCGAGTGATTTTGTTAGTGATAACATTTGCTTTGATATAATCGAAAAAACTTAAATGTTACTGTTATAGACTGAGAAATAGTGACCGAAGAACAACAAAAATCAGAATTACTGATAATAGCACAGACAGATTACTATGATATCAAAATACGGGGATTAGGAAATAGAAAAGACAACAACGATATGGGTAGTTCACGAAACACAAACGAAACGAATGAACATATTAATGTACTCTGTGAGAATAAAGGGGAATAGGCTTATCTCTAGTGTTACCATCTGGTACCGAGATTTTCCTTCAAGAAAATTTTAAAGTTCCCCTAAAACCTCTGAGTAATGTCCATAAATAATACTTGTTTAATATATTGCCCAAGTCGTCCGTAACTTATAAAATATAATGCCCAGATATAAAGTTCGGTTTTTTTTAAATAAAAGGTTAAGTATAACCAGCTCAGTTATAGAATGGTATTGAAAATCTGTCCACTCATCATTTCAACATCACAAATCCACTGCTAATCATACGTGTCCCCTAAACTTTACTATAAACCGCGGTCCTAAGCAACACTGTGCAGCCTGTCATTAGGTCAGGTAGGACGTCCTACCTCAAATACCTTACCAAAATAGATAAGTACCATTATGATCACTACAATTTTCTTTAAATGTCAATAAGGTCGCATCCAACCTGTAAACAGGACTGTAGATAAATCTACAGGTCATATGAGCAATTTTTCACCTTCCATACCATTACCAATATACTAAGTCACATGTCCCTTTATGCAAGTAATCTCGTTACATGAATTCATCTAAAAATTAGATTTACACATATTACAGGATATAGTATAAAAGATGTAAAATAATTATGAACCTTGTTGGGCACAGCAATTAGGAGAAAGGAGGAAGACTTACATCCAGTTTAAGATTATTTTAATATTTACATACAAATTAATAATTACTATTTTATTTATTATGCAATTAAATAAAAGTGGATTATTGTTTTTAGTTAGATTAATAAGTAAAAACAGATTAATAGATTTTTTAACAGTACAATGATTGTATAATAACATTTAGGGCCGATTAAATGTTCGATTGGGAGAAGGCAAATAAAATTTGCCCTGCTTGGCTAATGCCAAGTGCATTGCAGAAAGTTGCCCATGATAGGTATACAACCGAGTCCTGCCACCTCACGCATATGCTCACAGACCCTGATTCAGTAGTTGGAGGTCCAGTCCAGCCACCCATTCTTTAATTGTCTCTCCCTTGAACGATCTCTGGGATTCCCCAAGCACAAGCGTGGGCATTGAAATCTCCAAGGACATTCAGCCGGATGAGAGATAGGCACCTATGGACACACACCTGTCCAGGTAAAACTCTTACGTTTTCATGGTTAAGTATTTATAAATACCGGGGCTTAAAACTATGTTGTAAATTTCTCGCAAATATTTGTTCTAAGGGTTAGGAGTATGTTATGTTTACAACATAGTAATGGAATGTCTACAAACCAGAGCATCAAAAATTCGTCATTTCCAGCACCCAGTATTTGGAATGAGTAAAGTAAATTCCTACACGCACTAGAAGAATTGCCTTGCAAATTTTGTTAACTACTTAATAGTTTCTAGAAGAATATGTAAAAAAAGTAATATTTACTAGGTATTCAACATATTTAATTGACTTTGTAGATTATTAGGTGATAGTGTTATAACATTTCAATTAGGCAATGTCCAATATTTATTGCATTCCATAATGTTACATACATTGTGGAATGTGAAATGGAAAATTAGATTTACACATATTACAGGATATAGTATAAAAGATGTAAAATAATTATGAACCTTGTTGGGCACAGCAATTAGGAGAAAGGAGGAAGACTTACATCCAGTTTAAGATTATTTTAATATTTACATACAAATTAATAATTACTATTTTATTTATTATGCAATTAAATAAAAAGTGGATTATTGTTTTTTAGTTAGATTAATAAGTAAAAACAGATTAATAGATTTTTTTAACAGTACAATGATTGTATAATAACATTTAGGGCCGATTAAATGTTCGATTGGGAGAAGGCAAATAAAAATTTGCCCTGCTTGGCTAATGCCAAGTGCATTGCAGAGGAAGTTGCCCATGATAGGTATACAACCGAGTCCTGCCACCTCACGCATATGCTCACAGACCCCTGATTCAGTAGTTGGAGGTCCAGTCCAGCCACCCATTCTTTAATTGTCTCTCCCCTTGAACTATCTCTGGGATTCCCCCAAGCACAAGCGTGGGCATTGAAATCTCCAAGGACATTCAACGGACGAGATAGGCACCTATGGACACACACCTGTCCAGGTAAAACTCTTAATCGGCGAGTGACCTGTTGGAAGAGACATAGCAGCTAACAATGACCAGGATGCCCCATTACACTGCAATGAAACCCTGCCCATTTCCCAATAAGGCACAGTGTGGGACACCCTTCTGGCCTCCCTAAAGAAGGCTAAGGAACTGTACATAAGCAGATGCTGGGCATTGCGGCAGTGGTTCAGGTTATCCTGGAGGACTTTTATGGGCAGAAATTTTTCAAATCTACTTAACTCTGTCCTGGAACTGCGGCCACTTTGTTCGTGGGAGCCGAAGGAGCTTTACTCTTGTTTTTTGGAGCAGGAGTGCCTTTTTCCTAATCTGTAGTCAGATAGACAACCTAATTTTGGGCACAGTGGGCATTTCAGTAACAAGGCTGTGCACTAATTTTCCCTGTGTCCAGGTTCACCTAAAGCATAAGATGGAAAGCTCATAGACACTATTGGAGTACCTGCTGCCCATGTACCTTTTTTCGTACCTGAAACTGCATAGGCCTGGCTCTAGGACGTCCACCTGAAATGACCCCCAAGCAACACTTATTCGCCTAGCATCCGGCCGTAATCTTGCACGGAGCACTTGAAAAGCCACTCCACATGTCACATCCCTGTCCCCTCGCAAGAGGAACTGAGGCTACATCCAGCCAGTTTTAGTCCCCGCCGATTTTCCGCTACCACTTACCACCGTAGATGGAATTCCGCCACCTAGAGAAGCGCCCGATAGGAGGACTGGCTACTTCACACACAATGAGATCCATTGAGGCAGTAGGTACCTGCCACGAATTTGCTTCAATAATCGCAAAATGTATGATGTATGATTCTAATCTATGATGAATCGATTTTATCTTATGAAAGCCATCGAGGAGTGCTTTGGATTGTACTGAACCAAATATCATTAAAATAATTTCCACACTTTCAAGACTTTCATATTTTTAACAACTACTCCACATTTCTAATAACGATTTAGAGATAGCTGAATATTTTTTGTCATTTCATAGTCTCTATGAGAGAACATGAAAATTAAAGAAAAGCAAAAGAAAAAATTACAGAAAATTAAGCTCCTTTAGTTTGCTTATTGACATTACTTACCGAGCACCTAGTTTGATCTAGATTTTTTTTCTTATTAATAACACTGTCGGACACTGCTGTAGCGTTTGCTTTGCAGCAACTGCCTTGTTAAGCGTGTTTTTTTTACAATGAATTTATTTTAATTTCCATCCAGGGAAATAATTTTTATAGATCTAATGATGCATTTTTAATTTCTATTAAAATCAGGCACAAGACTCCTTTGATACTTTTAGCTATTTATCATAGTTTTGGATTAGGCCATCCACACCCACTTTAAAAATTCTTACTGTATTCCATAATTTTATTGCCCAATAATTAAATTTATGCCATTATATGATTGAATAATTATATTGTGTAAAGATTTACAAAAATGGCTAGGACAGCCTACGTGTTAACATTAAGTGCATTAGGAAAACATCAATTGAAAATAATGATTACCTTTGTGAATGCTTCTTTTCTTTCTTTATTAGTCTATTTAAGTCTACTGTTGAACACAGGCCTTTCCTAGAAAATGCGTGCAAAAGGCGGCATGCATTTTTTGATGGGTTAGTCCATACCAGGACAAGCAGATTGAAGAGTGCAGTGCTCGCACTCTAATGATGTTGTTCCCCAACACTAGTCTCATTCGGCCATTATTCGGTTGCCAGAGACATCTTTCTTAGCTAGCAGGGTGTGCAGGAGAGATTTACATTTAATTAATGTACATTTGTTTATATTAAAATGTCTTTATAATTATTTTATTATAAATAATTATGATTATAGGTTAATCGAATTGGAGTCAGCATTATTAGATGGATGTTCCCCACAAGAAATCAATGTTATTACAAAAGGAAAAAAAATACCCGACAGTCTACGTCCTGATGTTTGGCTTGTGTGTCTCAATTGTCAAGATGCTGGCAATCAATTACTACTTTTTGATGAAATATTTGATTTACAAAATCAAAACGAACTTCGGGATGATGTAAAAAAATTTGTAAAACTACTGGACAATGAAGATGAAGAAAAACTGGCAGTAATTTCAGATATTGAGTCCATAGTAACATTTTATTGTAAGTCTAAATCAATTGCTTACGCATCAAATAATGGTTGGATTGAGATACTATACCCTTTATTAAGTTTAAAATTACCAAGATCTGACACCTACAATTTATTTGAAAAAGTGATAAAGCTGTACATTCCGAAAGGTTGTACAAGCAACGGTGTTCCATTTCATATTTTACGGTTGGTTTTACAATATCATGATCCAGAACTATGTTCCTTTTTAGATACGAAGCGCATAACACCTGAACAATATTCCTTACCATGGTTGAGATCTCTTTTTGCAGGTACTTGTAATTTAGAGGTAGTTCTTTTTATGTGGGATCTGTATTTTCAAAGATCAGACCCTTTTTTCATTTTTTTTCTCTGTCTTATTATGATAGTTAATGCTAGAGAACAGCTATTGCAAATGAAGGATGAAGATAAAACTGATATTATTAAAACATTAACTAGCATGCCAGGTGATTTAGAAGCAAATGATGTATCTGATTTTTGTTCATTAGCCCACTACTATTCCATAAAAACACCGCAATCATTCCGCGAAGATGTTTTAGAAGTGTTATTTTCAGAAAGTGGATTAGAAATTAATTCAAAACTTTATTCTCAAGCTCTTTGTCTTCCTGTTGCTGTACATGAACTAATTGAGAGTGCTACGGTAGATGCTGCAGATGTAGACAGTGTAAAATTCTTTTTGGTGGATTGTAGGCCAGCCGAACAATATAATGCAGGGCATTTATCAACTGCTTTCCATCTCGATTGTAATCTGATGTTGCAAGAACCAAATGCATTCAATACAGCAGTTCAGGGCTTATTAAATGCTCAGCGACAAGCTTTAGCAGCTGGCTCTCTTGCTGCTGGTGAACACTTATGCTTTGTTGGCTCTGGACGAACTGAAGAAGACAGTTATGCACATATGGTGGTTGCATCATTTTTAAAAAAGAATACGAAACATGTCTCGATGTTAGATGGTGGCTTTGTAGCTATACATGATTACTTTGGCCCTCATATGACTGATTGTTTAGAGGAACATAACATTTCCACGTGTCTTGTATGTGCACCTAATAACAATAATGTAAATAATGAAACACATAAAGCTAAAGTCCGTGATAACATACCGGCTATACAACTGTTTAGTAAATTGTCATCGGCAATGAAAGCTAAGAGTCAAGAAGTAAAAGGAAAATTAATTGAATACATTGTAAATCCTAATGCAACAGTCAGTAATGGGGAATGGCATGTATCTGCAAGTGACCGGAAGGAGCATAGGTACAGAAATGTTCCACCCGTATTCAGTATTAATGATGAAGATGATGACTCGCATTTTGATTCACGAAGAGATATAATAACCTCTGAATTTTTAGAAGAAGTTGTTGAATTAC
Organism: Bhutanitis thaidina; assembly: GCA_029286595.1. Classification (NCBI taxonomy): domain Eukaryota; kingdom Metazoa; phylum Arthropoda; class Insecta; order Lepidoptera; family Papilionidae; genus Bhutanitis; species Bhutanitis thaidina. The sequence continues at coordinate 9,315,647 of JAGSMS010000022.1, forward strand.
AGACATTTCTTAAAGGACAAAATATTGTTGATAAGTTTCAATGTCAAGAAGTATTACTCAATGGCTATATGCACGATACTTTTTTAGTTGTGACTGATACACATTTGATAATTTTACGAGAAATCCCGAGTAAACGTGGATTTGCAAAAATACTATCTCGGCGGCCACTTTCAACAATAGTAAAGATTACTGCTAAAAAGAGACATCCGGAATTAATTACTTTTAAGTATGGTATACCCGATGGTGATGACCTTTTAATAAAAGATATGGATCGTTTTCTTATACCCAATGCTTCAGTCGCTACTAAAGTGGTATCTAATCAGATTGTATTGCAGTTAGATAATAAAGTTTAGTAATTAGCAAGTACTTGCCGATATTTTTGTTAAACTAGTAACATAGAGTCATTAGCTTGTACCTTAAATGCCTGATAACACTATCTTCTTAATAGCGATTTTTATAGAAAAATTTAAGAGCAAGTCTATAAACTGTTATTATTAAAAGTCGGACAACTATAAAAATATGAAGATTTTCATTGTTTTCTTTTTATTTTCAACATTTTCACCAATAGTAGGTATATTTATAAGAAAAAGTACTTCTGGTATGTATAAAAGATATAAATTAGTTATTTAGATGTTATCAGTAGAAATATTGTCGTTGAAAATGTCTTCGTGTTTATTGAGATTTGCTTTAATTTAAAGTGTTTTATCTACGATGATTCACGTATAACAATGTCACATTGCGATAGGGTAAATACAATGAAACTTACTAGGCACGAGCACCTAATAATATAATGTGAATATAGTCCCATACTTGCAGCAACGGTGTAGCTGCGTGATTTATTACGTTACACAATTCCGATAACAAATTAATCTTGGTCAAGTAAAGCATAAAAAAATATCTAGTTGCAATCTAAAGAATACATTTTTAATCCATATTTCTTTTATTTAATATTTGTTGAAATTTATTATTATAATTTATTAAAATGATTTTTCTTTATTTAAAAATAAAATTATGAATATACAGTCAAAGAATGTATGTTTAGATATAAATAAATATTTTCGTCTGATATTGCCAAAATATTTTTCGTAAATTTTTTTTCATCGAAATCAAAGAAAATACTGCTTTATGTACTTTTAGTAATAGACGGTAGGTAATAATTTTTTTTAACTATTTTGATCGCACAAGTTAATTTAATCAAATCAATTTAAGAATATGTTGCTAAATACCCCTTTGGATATAAACCAATTTTAGAGCACATCGCAGGTTTATTTATTAAATGAAATATTTCTAACCTCGGCAACTACTTTTTTGTTTTTATTTTTTAATCAATTATTTTGCTTTCATGTTTTCTTTTATTTAGTTTAACGCCCATTCGCTTTGTTGATAGTATAGTCTTGGCCGTAAATTGAGAAAATGGAACTCACTCGTATCCGATATTCCCTATGTTTATACGTTAAACCATGGTTCAAAAAAGAGGAAGAGTAATGTTTGATACAAGACACAACACAATATACGAGGGGATGTATATAAGTTCGCATAATGGAGGCTGAGAACTGAAACATTATACTCTTAATCATTTTTCGTTCTCGATTCCCATCGGACTCTGATCCATATTTAGGATCGGTTAATTAATAAGCTTATACCGACGAATAAAACTTGACCTCATTATGACTACTTTTTTATCCGAAGCTCTTTTAATGTGGAAATTAATAATAAATCTGGAGTGAGTATTCCAAAATTCGCAACATTGGCCTTTTACACGGGCGCGTTGTCTTGCAAAAGCTGGACGCCTTTGCTCAATTTTCTTTTTTCCCGTCACAGCGTTTTTCAACCTTTAAATTATTACAGCGTAAAGTATTTTCTCCGTATTAAAAACCTTTTTATTTGTTATCAATGAAAAGGATTCCCTTCTGAATACTAAAAGTTGTGGCCACAAGTTTTCCAACCGATTGTTACACCTTGACATTTTTGGTGTATACTCAGGCTCATATAATGATGAAAGCAAAGAGTTTCAACTCCAGAAAACAATCCGGCCCAAAAGTTCTTTTCTCATTCACGTTACAAAGGCCCGAAAACTCGCGGCAACACTACGCCGCTTTTGGTGCGGTGTGAGCATTCTCGGCATCCATTTTGTCTCTCGTCCTTTGCTTAGATGATCATGCAGAATGTTCTAAATGGTTGTATCTTATACACCAATAATTTTTTACAGTGGTTGAGTCGACAGGCTGTCCCTTCCTCCCTCGCAAGTCTCTGCCTAGCTTCAAGATCGTGTGCCACTTGTAAATCATGGTTTTCCCAGGGCAAGAGTCCTTGTTGACCGAGGACTTCCGTTCCATAATGTATTGAGTAGGGTTTCATAATCTTCCCAATTTAATTGTTCAATCAACGATGCGAGAGACGATAGTCAGCCTTCAGTGGCATTTTTCGGTGCTCATAAATATGAGCACATTTGCTTGAATTCAGGGCCGTGAAGTGGCCGTGCATGTGGTCTTTATTGGTTCCTCACTCGTCACGCTGCCCTCGGCGCAGACAATCTCCCGGGTGTTACACCGCCAGAGGAAGCCCGGCTAACTTACCAGCGAGCGGACGGCAGCTTTTATGGCCGAAATTTTCTTTGTTTTCTGGGCGACGAATTAGTTCACTAGGCAGCGCCTTGCCCTCGGGAGCATGTAGCGGGGCGATGTTTTGGTGCTAATGCCGGGGGGGTCTGTGAGTTCGTTCGCATTCGCGTTACGTGGCGTTGCAGGAATGTCTCCAAGATTTCGTGTCTTAGATCCCGCTGAATCATGGCTTCTCACCAGCAACTAATGATGCGATCGGTTCAAAACTTGATATTTATTCTATTAAATTAGTGCAGGAAAAAGTAACCTTCCCATCCCTAAACACTTCATTTACGCGAACTTCTTGACCCGCCCTCGTAACTGGTACTGAAAATCAATAATATGTGGGTTGCTTATGCATAAATTGGTTTCGATTTGTATTCGAAAGTAGGTCTAATGATTTCTTGCCAGTAGGAACGCTCACCACAGCCATGCGGTTTTCATCAATAAGTTATTTGGTTGTTACGAAAGTATGAAACTGGATCTTTAAATTAGCTGTAGTTAAAACATTATTTGTCCTTATCCTATATTGGGTACTTACTACTTAATAAATTGAAACAAATACTTTTTGTCGACGTATAGAATTTATCAATTTATTAACAATAATTACTTCGATTCTTTATGACATTTTGTATTATGTCGTTGCCTCAGACATCAGTCTAACTGTACTGTTCTGTACTGTTTGTGTTTTTCACTAACGTAATACCTACATGAATTGATGTGTGGAATGGGACGCACCTGCGACTGGGATGCACATTTTAAATTTTTAATAGTGCAGCAATATTGTAAGTTAGGTTATCGTTATTGTAATATTTATTTCATTCCAATAAAATTCAAAATCAATCCAATATATAATTAGTTTTTTTTACTAATATAAAATTAATGCTTATTTCGCGGCTACGCTTGCATTAATCTCGGGTTAGCAAAATAATTTTTAGACGCCCCTTTAAAAAAACAATGGGTGGCCGTGCCTAGTTTAGAATTTAATTACAATCCCATGTCCTTGTAATATATATATATATATGTATGTATATATACAGTAATTTTCTATACAGGTGACGGGTAGCAGCGTTAAAGGTGTGACGTGCCCGCATCGCCAACCCACCTACAAAGCGTGGCGCTTACGGCAAATAGCCAGGAGTAGAGTACTAAAACACTGCCAAAGAAGATATTGTAAGAAAATAAAAAAAATGATCATTTGAACTACCATACCGAGTCAATTAAATATATTATTTGTACTACCTCCGTACCTACGTAGTCCGTAGTACGTTATATTATAATTGAATAATTGCATCAGGTGGTGATCATGGGTATCATTTAATGGCAAATATGCCTAACGTCTTTTTTTCATACATGAGGCAATGCCCAAATTATACCACCCTGGCAGGGAGCAAAGACAGGTTATGTCGGGCTTTCATCAATTAAAATTCCACGGTGTTATATCCTCGCCGCAGAACAGCAGTGCCACGGGATCAGGGAGGCGTGCGTTTGTGAGCACATCGGTATCTCTCGCCTTCCGGCGGATTTAGTCTGTGCTCCACCCCCAATCATAATGAGACCGCGAAGGGTAGGGAAAGCGACGCATCGTAATACCGTCACTCCTCTCCCCTCGCGACCCTACCTCTGCCGCATGTGCGGTGTGTCCCCGCCAGAGTCGCGGAGGGCGAAGAATGACTAATCGCAATATCAAAACTCCTCTTCCCCCACGACTTAGCCTTGAACTCCACCTTGGCTGTGAAGGGCAAGAAGAGTGGTGTCAAGCAAAGATGCAAGCATCCCGCACTGTTTAACCAACATCGAAGTCGGTTCGCAAGGCCCACTCGCGGCCTGGTATCCCCGCTAAATTAAGCCGGCCGTGTAGGTTCCTCTTGGTTTACCATGGGAGCCCAAACTACGGGTACTAAGTATGGCGCAAACACATTCGGGAGATGTTAATGCTAACCCTAAAGTTAGAAGCTAATTTGCGTTGAAGCTCATTGTCATAATGATGAATATGTATGGAGGCTCTAAGAGCAGCGGGGTTGGGTTTCGGTAGAGGCATAAAATTGGGCACAGTACTGCTCATCTATCCTACTAACAGAAGCGTTCAGTACTTCTTCCATCTGCTTACACTTGCGATTACAATCCAGAAAATCGTAAAAAAAGGTGTACTAAAAGCATAAAAACGTTACCCGGAATAGCCCAAAAATCGCCGACCAGCGAAAGATCTCCCAAGTGTACATAATTGTGACATCGATTTGAGTAAGCGGTAGTTGACCAATTATCTGGTCTATAACTAAAGCCTCAATTTTGTATTTAAGCTGTTAAAATGTCGGCCATGTGAGACACACCTAGCAAATGAGAGTACAATGTGCATAACGACCACGCTCCCGTAAAGTTTCCGAAAAGTCAGCGGGACAAGCTGTCGGATGGTGTTTACCAGAAGACTCGGTAGGTAAAACCACAACAACACCTCTGATAGTTAGAAGCAAAGTATGATATCGTTGGCCACAAGTACAACTTGTTTAACTTGAATTCCATTTGAACGTAACATGCTGCCTGCTGAGGCAATTAGAACAAGTATTATTTTATTTCAGGCAAAAGATACATTATATGCTCTCAAACTAACCGTAAAAATGTTTCGAACGCAGCGGCAGTAAACATACAACATGCAGTCTGTGACGCGCGCCCGTGCGGAGTGGACGTTCTCTCAAACAGCACCCATGTGCTCACGAGAAGCCAATTCAATTGACAGTAGTAATAGTGTCCAGTGTTCGCGGGAAACCGCTGTTAAAGTGTAGTGCTACTGAACTCCTGCCCTGTAAGTAGTTCGTACACAATTCTCGCCTCAGAGGCGGCTATTTTTAAATTTCTGTGTCGCTTGTTGCGCTAGGCAACAGCTAGGTACTCATCCCTGCGCACCTAAAAGCGCGGGGTATAGAACCAGTAGGCGCACACCTCCCTGCCTTAGGTAGGGAGGTTTAGAATCCCACACACGCCATTCCAAATAGCCGACACGACCAAGATGGACGACGCCGACAAGATGGCCGCCCATTGTGCAAACTCAAACGATTCCGAACTAGCGAAGTTCGTGAAATTCGCGTTCCCAGATATCTGGGAAAAATACGAAGCGTTCCGGCTGGGATCGAACACCGAGGGCGCCTCGCGCCCGGCGTTCGACACGGACAGCCCCCTCACTCCGGAAGGAAGGACGGAAGTTGAGGACGCCTCTCCGGACGACGGCTTCACGGTCGTCGTCAGGAGAAAGGCGAAAAAACGCGCCGCGAAAAATGAGGACGAGCCTAACTCGGACTCGATATCGCCCACAGCATCCCCGAAAGTCACGCCAGCCAAAAAGCTGCGTCGCAAACCCGCCAGCCCATAGCGAAGCGGAAATCTAAACCGGCAAAGTCCGCTCAGGCAAATCAACACGCGTCGAAATCAAACGCCGCCGCGACCGCAGGGGCCCGCGCGCCCAAACCCCCGCCGCCGATCATACTCCAGGACAAAGGTCACTGGAACGACCTGTCAGTATGGCTGACAAACAACAAAATACTGTGCCCAAAGCACAAACCACATTTCAAGGAATCCGCGTATTCCTGACTAATATCGACGACTTTCGCACGGTGACTAGACACCTTAAAAACAAAAATATAAGTTTTCATACCTATTCGCTAGAGGAGGACAGACGTCTCCGCGTAGTAATTCGCGGACTCCCTAAGGAGCTCCTCCTTGAAAATATTAAGAGCGACCTAATCGCCAAGAATATTCCTGTGCAGGAGGTACACCGAATGTACCTCCCACAGAAAAAGTCGCCGTACTATTTGGTCCTAGCCATTCTCGACTTGTCCCCGGAAGGCAAGGCTATTTTTAACATTAAAGCTATCTGTAAGCTAACAAACCTATCCATCGAGGCACCGCGGAACAAAGGCATCATCAATCAGTGCCACCGCTGCCAACTCTACGGCCACTCGGCCAGAAATTGTTTCGCGTGTCCCCGCTGCGTCAAATGCCTCGGTGACCACGGCACTCCGGAGTGCGAGCGCACGCGTGACGCAACCGAACCGCCAAGCTGCGTCTTGTGCGGCGAACAGGGGCATCCCGCGAATTATCGCGGATGTAACAAAGCGCCGCGGAAGAAACAGCGTGGCGGCATCCAAAAGAACGGCCGTAGGAAGGGCCCCGGGGCTCCACGGTCCCAACCTCCTGCGCCTACCAAGCCTGCGCCTGCCAAAACGGCATCTGCCAAACCAGCACCTGCCAAACCAGCGCCTGCCAAGCCAGCGCCTGCCAATCCCACTGCTGAACTCACGCAGAAAGCCAACGCCTGGGCCAAACCCCTAGCATACACCCAAAAGAGCGCGGTCGCTTCACGACCTGCGGCCTCCACTCCCGCGCCTCAAGGCGCTTCAAACTTCGCCGCCGACTTTTCGTTAGTATGCGGTTTCATCAACAACATTAACGTTGCTGATCTCACAATCCTGGCCCGCAAATTACGTGAGACAGCAACACCACAGGACAAATTCATGGCCACCATTGAGCACATGCCCACTATCGACGCGATCTGGTCGTTCCAATGCGCCTAAACCCGCGTCATGCTCAAATTAACACACTTTAATTGTTCCAATGGCTAACGCAATAATAAGATTAAAACCGCGCTCTCTGACTGTCGCTGCATTCAACGCAAACGGCCTCAAAACGCAGAAAGACGAAATCGCTACGTTTCTTCGCGATTACAACGTCGACATTATGCTAGTGCAAGAAACCTTCTTGAAGCCTAGAAATCGCGATCCTAAAATAGCAAATTATAATATCATCCGTAATGACAGGTTAACGTCCGCCAGAGGTGGCACCCTGATTTACTTCAAAAGGTCCTTGCACTGCATACCGCTCGACCCTCTCGACCTAATAACAATCGAAGTTTCCGCTAACCTTCCGTTGTTCTAGTATCAGCCTATCTGCCGCCAAACAAAACCCTCCATTCGTCAGACATTAGGACGCTAACAGAGCTAGGTCCCTCCGTCATCATAGGCGGCGACCTAAACAGCAAACACATCAGCTGGAACTCGCGCGTCAATAATATAAACGGCAACGTGCTCACCGACATACGGGACCGCTACTTGTTAGACGTAATCGCACCCGACTCGCCTACGAGATATCCGACGTATCACACTCACGCGGCGGACGTACTCGATATCGCGATACTTAAAGACGTAAGCCTAGCTATTAACTCGATAGATACGCTTCACGAACTCGACTCAGACCACAGACCGGTCTTACTATCCATCGTGGACTGGCATACCCTCGAAGTCAAACTCGAAGCTACGACATCACAGCACCTAGACAAAATACCGGACAAGATAGACTCGCCTGAAATAGCATGTAGGGCAATAAACTCACTCACAGACCATCTTAAGTCAGCCGTCGAAGAATCCAAAAGGACGGTCTCTGAGTCGAACTCTCGACACATGGAGCTCCCGGCAGGTCTTAGACGCCTAATTAGGAGAAAAAACGCAGCTATTAGAGCACATGACCGTTATAGAAAGGAACAAAACCGCGAAACCATGCGACGCCTACAGAGGCAAGTAAAAGACCGCATCACGGATTTTATAAACACTAGGTGGGATTCTCTCCTTGGAGACATCGAGCCATCGCATACTGCCTACTGGCAGCTGGCCCGATCTCTCAAAGTAGAGAACGTGGCAACAATTCCCCCACTATTACGCCCTGATTTAGACACGCTAGCCTTCGACGACAGCGAAAAGGCTGAATGCCTCGCGGACAGTCTAGAGAGCCAGTGCACTCCCTCGCGTGAACCAACGGATCCGGACCACCTGCGGCAGGTGGACGAGGAAGTAACACGTAGGGACGCGTTACCACCAGTGGACGATCCACTAGAGCCAGTGACACCCAAAGAAGTCTCTGAGATCGCAAGCAACCTGTAAAACCGGTCAGCACCCGGAATGGATGGTATAAGCAACAGGGTATTTAAAACTCTCCCAGCCTCACTACTATGCCTACTGGCAAACATCTTCAACGTACTCCTCGCCAGCTGCTCCTTCCCGGATGCCTGGAAAGAGGCAGACGTCATAGGCATTCCAAAACCAGGCAAGCCCCGTAACCTCGCCTCCAGCTATCGCCCTATAAGTCTCCTCAACTCTATGGGGAAAATTTACGAAAGGATAATCCTGAAAAGACTCAGACAATTTGTGTTTGAAAACAACATAATTCCAGACGAGCAATTCGGCTTCCGTTCCGAACACTCGTGCGTCCAACAAGTGCACCGCTTATCGGAGCACATATTAGAAAACCTAAACCGCTCCCCCAAGCTCAATAGCACGGGAGCACTATTCTTCGATGTCGCAAAGGCATTCGACAAAGTCTGGCATAACGGTTTAATCTATAAACTATATAATCTCAAAATCCCAGACAGGCTTGTGCACATCCTACGAGCCTACTTGTCCAACCGCACCTTTCGCTATCGAGTAGAGGGCACGCGATCCTCAATCCGCCCTCTAAAAGCTGGAGTCCCTCAAGGCTCCTGCCTCTCCCCGATCCTCTTCTCACTTTACACGAGTGACATTCCAAAAGAGCCCCAGGTCAACCTCGCACTATTCGCGGATGACACGGCCCTATACTTCTCCGACCGTCACAAAGGTCGCATCACCTTACGACTCCAAGCCGCTGCCAATTGTCTAGGCGAATGGTTCCGGAAATGGAGAATAGATGTCAATCCCGAAAAAAGCGTAAGAGTTCTCTTCACAAGGGAACGAACACGGCCAATCATAATTACGAATCTCGTAAATTAGGCACAATCACCCTATTCGACCGACCGATCCCTTGGGAAAGGTAGTCGAAATACTTACCCCCATATTAGGACAGTCAGGAACAAAGTCGCCTTCGTCACAGGCCGCCTACATTCAATGATCTGCTCCTCAAGCAAGATGTCACTTAGACACAAACTACTTCTATACAAGGCTTGCATAAGACCTATCATGGCCTATGCCTCGGTAGCCTTCGCTCACGCGGCGAAAACACACATCGCCTCGCTACAGACCGTCCAAAATAAGTTTCTGCGTAGCGCCACCGGTGCAAGCTGGTACCAGCGTAACGATGACTTACACAAGGACTGTAAAATACCGACGATCAAAGCATTCTTCAGGGAAACGTCACGGCGCTACTTGGAATCGGCCGCCGTACACCCTAACCCGCTGGTGGTAAACGCCAACAAATATTCCCCGATTTTAAACGCAACGGTGCGTCACCGTCGCCTGCGTAACGTATTAGACGACCCGGAAGACATAACAGCACCGACAGACCGATAAACTGAACTAGTTTCGGTTAACACTACTCAAGAACACACTGTACACACAGTTAGGAGTAGAGACACGTACACATTCCCCCGCCGACGCATAAGAGCGTATCGTGCAAACCGAACACCCGCGTACACACCGTACACCCGGGATTCAGGGCGGTCCTTACTGCCAAATACTACCGAAACACCACGACCGTCCGAGACGAGGCCCGAACCTCCCTCGGACGGTCCTTAGATGGCTTACCATAAAGAGGTAATCAGTAGATGTACTCTTGTACATCTACTTAAAGCATAAACGCCCGCGGCCTCAAGGACGTAGGCGCAAACCTATGAAGCTGTAAAAGCCAAAACGGCTAACAGCAATAACTTCATCGAATACATAAAATAAACATACAATATAGCGGCAGTAAGTCTATACACTGTCAAAAGATGTAATTGGGTCGGCGTAATTATTATACCAATAAATCCAATAAAAATGACAGCGAGTTTTTGATATTTGCGTGTAAGTGTATGAAAACGTCTCTAAGCCTAGCGTAGCGTCTTGTGTGTAATAGAGCCAAAATTTACCAAAAAAATTGCTCCTTATATATTAATTATAAGGGTTAGAGTTAGGGTTAGATAAGGAAATAGTGTTTTTGCCTTGATTTTACAATTTCATACATACCCCATGTATGTATGAAATTGTAAAATCAAGGCTAGATAAAAATAGGAAAATGGAATTGAATGGACGAGAAAGAATGTTGTCTATTAATTCTTCAATATTTTTATCTATCAATAACGTTGTATGACTACATAAGTATTTTTTCTTAAATATGTGATGAAAATCACTTTGTTTCATAACAAATACTAGATGCCGTCAGCTTCACAATGTCATCATGTTGATCTTTGCTCGCGTTTTGTGTCCTCATCATCCAGTCGTGAAAAGAATACAGATGTCCTTTTCTTTGAGGTTACGGTTATCATGGGCCCATATTTGTTATAACAAAGTATAACCAACAAAAATATAATGTTATCGGTTTATTTACTTGTGCGATTTGATTCCGTAAATTTGATCGATTTTTTGCGTAATTGATGCGTTCAAACATAACACATGACGACATTTTCAAACTGTAAAGTAAACACGGATATCGGAAACTGGGTAGCACGTGTATATTGTCTACTTATTCGGAAGCGACTGAGCCTAGAACACCAATTGTATTTTAAGTCACTTTTAGTGTCATAAAATATAATTAAATCTTTCGTATAATGCATATAAAGGTACGTATGAACATTGTGAGATACTGTGATATTGCACAGTTGGGAGCGGAAGCGACATAATATGTTTGCGGTGAATGGGTTCGCGATGTTTTAGTAAGATACACTAAAACGTCTATACTATAAAATTTAATGACGTAGGTATATCTGGCTCCGCGCACAACATGTTAAAGTCCTACCTTTTCGATTGTAAACAGATAGTAAAAATCGGTAATCACCAAAGTCAACAAATCCATATATTCCTAATCTATCTCAATAACATGCACGAACTTAGCCACAAAGGTGAGGTCACTATATGCTCACGATACCTGTTTATTCTACTTTGGTCACTCAATAGATACTATAATACCTAATGCTCAAGATGATTTAAATTTACTCAACAAATATAATCAAATAAAATATAATCTCCTATCTATTAATATTTCAAAAACGTACTACATACTCTTTATGGCTAAAAACAAGGAAGTTGCATATTACGAACCCCTTAAAATATATAACCAAATTATAGACCGAACCGATTACGAAAAATATCTAGGCCTAATTGTTGACAGTAAGCTTACATGGAAAACACATATAGAAAAAATTATAACTAAATTATCATCCCTCACAAGAACCATAAGATATATCTCGAGTTATCCACCACGTAAAGTACGATATTATATTTATAACTCTCTTTTGAAACCCCATATTGAGTGTTTAATAGAAATCTAGGGGGACGGCCGGTAAAAATAAGTTAAATCTGGTACAAAGAGAACAAAATAAGTTAATAAAAGTCCTTTCCACTTTGAGTATCTCTCTCACACCTACTAAGTGTACAAACTAATAACTAAACTACCTAATGTGACCCAGACGTATGTTTACTACACCTGTTGATTAGTACGTAAAATATTAACATAAAACATAGACAAACAAATTAGTCTAACCAAAAAGAAAGAAATACAAAAAATTCAACTAAGAAACGCCCCTAGTTCTAAGAGCACCACGAACTAATTATGGTAAAAAGTACCTTATGTATGAAGGCGTCCAGTTTTATACCAAGTTTCCTAAAAAGAATCGCAATAAATTTTTACTTTTAAAAAGTTACTAAAAAATCATATAATAAATAACAATAAATAACGACGATATTCTACGATATATCTATGTACATGTACGTATGTATATATATACTTATGCTGAATTTTGTTATTTATATTGGGTTTTGGGTATGTTTTTATCTGCATATATGTATGTCTATGAGTAAATGTAAGTACACCGTTTAATTAAAAACTATTAAAAATACTAACAGCAGTTTTATAAAGATAATACAGTCACAAATAAAAATTAAAAATAACGTAAGTTTAAGGTACGTCATACTAAAGAGCTACATCTAGTCGAGCAGACTAGTGCTTTATATCTGTGGAGTGTGATGTCTATCTCAGCTCGCAATTGTGATGGTGTGGGACATAAAATATCGACATATTTTACTACTATGTTAGCAACGTGTTACAAATTATTAAGTATAAGTATAAGCTCTTAAGTATGCTCTCAAGTAATGATCTTGTATTAGTATAAATTATTATGTTCTCATGTTAAGTGAATTGTCTTGTAATTCTTTAATGAGAATAAATATATACCCAGAATTTTTGAACTAATCGTCCTTCAACCTAACTTTTAAATCTTTATTTTTTAGTACTAATGAAAATATCATACTCTTTGAATTTTCAATTTCTGTATAACCATCTTTGGAGAAACCACAAATCGTTTTTCCCGATAGAGTGAGTGCCGTTTGTCGAAAGCGTTGATCAAAATGTCCCAAATTTTCAAATTGTTCAATTGTTCTTTTCAAAACGTTACGTTTTGAAAAATTTACTGTTATATTCCACCGCAAAAATAGTAATGATCAAAATATACTAAAGTCAATAGTTATTTGATACGCCATGTCTAAAAAAAAAATGAACAGAATAATTGCAAATAAACGAAGACAAAACACAAACGCTGGAATATGTGTTCTATTTCAAATTCAAGAGTAATATTCTTTTTTCAATTGGTTTACGAGATAAATCGTAAGAGGCATTATAATTATTATTTCTAAACTTATTATTTTTATTAGAAAAAATTATTAAAATCTGTGGGTGTTCTTTTATTTTAAGATACTATGTTATTTAGAAGGAGTTAAGTTATTTAGAAGAAGTTCCTTTCGATCGGCATCATATAAATACAAGGTGTTTCTTTTCTCATATTTGATCAGTTCGATTCCCAGATGACACAAGTTTTAAAAAAAATATAAAATATGCATTAATTAACTTTTAAAATCAAAATAAAGTCCATTAAGCATAATTCGCTCCGTGTGGCATAGCCGTGGGTCGTTCTGTATATCTACATATGTCGCATCATTATCGGACTTGTCTGGGTCAAATTCTGGCAAAGATATTTTCTCAGAACGTGCAATTAGGCCAAGATAAGTTACGATTTTGAGATTCCACCAAAGTATGTAAAAATATTTTGTCCATATCCGATAGTTTTCGGAGAATTATCTCGAGCCTGGGGTTATCCCACTTCTGATGTCGCATCATAGACGGCCGGATGGGACATGGAACTTAGATTTTCTTTACGATTAATCACTATGGGCGTTTTCAGGATCCTCCAGGCAACGAAAATATTACTCTTAATTCTCCTTTTTATTTTTTTACTAATGTAACATTGATATTTAATTAAACAAAACAGGCATTCTAAATATTCCTTTAAACTAATTGGAGCTATTTAAAAACTGTATCAGACGGTCAGAGACAAGTCCCCATTTTTTCTCTATTGACATTTTTCATGCTAAAACGTAACTGTTTCTTTTTAATTTGTTTCTTTTTAAAATAAAATAATGCAGAAAGAGCCCTTGTCCATGTGCATCTGCCAATGACAGACGTTCTGCGTTCCCGTCGATACGCTCGACAACCAAATAAAAAAATTCTAGTTTCAACGGAAATAAATTACGGAAGCTACAAATCAGCAATTCATTAAAAAATCAAAAGACAATTGCTTAATATGTAAATTATAACAAATCAAAATAAACGAAAATAGCTTCTAATAAATAAATCGAGTAGTTGTGGTATTATGGTCGTAGAATTCACTCTCGCAGCGCCTTCTATTTCCGACATATATATGATTATTTATCTATGTAAGTATATCTTATTTCTATCAAGTTACGAAGATATTGGAAATCCAGATCTAGTAAGGGACTGGAAGACGTGTGTGAGTGTCTGAGTAGAAATTAATGTTTTATATGAAATATATATGATTTATAGTGATATCTTTAATTTATATTATTTAAGTTTGGGAACTGAACCCGCCAAACGAAGCATTGAAGCCAAACACTATGTGGGGTTTATGGCATGGACGAGATGTCGGGCTTTCGCCGACTGAAAATCCTAGGCGTTTCATCTTCACCGCATATCGGCAGGGCCATGGGAACGCAATATGTACGGAATATGTACACTCTTTATTATATGGCCTTCAATCCCCCATAGGCTACGCCTCCCCGAATCTGGTACTCGCATTCTATAGAGCCCATTAAGACAACCCACTCAATCACTTAGCCACTGCATCAATCGCGCCAAGAAGTGAAATCATGAAGCATATACTTTGCGAATTTTATTTTCTTATGTAATTGCGAATGAGGAAAAAAATACCGACGGCAAATTATTGGAAAATGTTTAGCTAAAGATTGATATGTGCGTTACACACAAAATTCTGGTCTTTTACTAAATTAAAGACATTTTTTGTATAATATTTTAATGTTGAATTATCCGTTATTCAGAATGATTTATAAATATTAAATCGTAGAGATTAAGAAAACACAATTACATTATAGCTGCACTTAAAAGATTTCGGGCACATTCCTTAACTATTTTTTTTTCCGATTTTTGTTACATTAATTTAAAGCGATTAGGATGCAAGTGTTTTACATCATTATCAAACAAAATTACTTATTTTATCATTAAAGATAACATTTAGTAATTAAATATCCGCATATTTACAAAGTGTAACTGAATTGGCCTGTTAATTTATTTTTTTAAATTATGGTATTATCTTTCTAATGTATTATTACAAATCATCGAAAACTCAAAAGAACATGTCATACCTAGTAGCATAGCTTAACTTTTTTTTTCTAATTTATCTGTTTAGAGTTCTGTAGTGTTTTTTTTAACTAAGCTCGGCATTCTAGTCTGAAGTTATTTACAATTTTAAATGAACAAATGAACTATAATTTTTAAGATATCCTAAAGCATGTTATAGTATGAAAACATATTCCAATGCCTCTCGTCGCTTTTGGTCGGCTTTTGGCAGCATGAAACCAATATCGCTCGGTTTAATTCCTTGAACGACAAGGAACTGTCGCACCTGGATATGGGTCTAGTAAAAGGCCTGCGCCAAAGATTGCCACCACTACATTTTCCTAATACGGCAGCCACTAGTAAATCTTTCTACTTTACTAGTTATCAGTTCTAAGGATGATGATAATGATGAATGTCTTGCTGGCCGATTTCGACTAGATAAATATTATAGTACCGTAAATGTATGCGCAACACAGGCATTCACTCGTCTTTACTTTCCCATATTCGATGTAAGGTTTATGCGATAAGATCGGAGAGTTAGATGCTAAATAACACAACACTACCAGACCCAATAACCAAAAATTACACGATGCAACATGAAACAACACCCGACAACCAGTAGTTTCTGTGCTAGGTAGACTCATCGCTTACCGCTAATCCACTCGGCCTTTTTTTGTATATTCTGAGCATTAACAGAGTAGCGGCGATGTCACATTTCGATAATGTACACATTTTTTTTTAGCCATAATTTGCAATAATGGCACCTCTGCATGTGTGAAGACTAAAGCAGTCTTTCGTGAAATGGCATACGTTGTCAGCAGTGGACTAATAAAGGCTGCTTATTCTTGACGTGTTGAAACAACAAAAAATCATGTATCATAAATACGTGCTTTATCCCTTTAAAGAAGAATATTCGAGACGGTTATTCCGGTGTCTGTCAGAGACCACGAGCTGGCATTTCTTAGTCGATTTGTATAACCCATGTTTGTATTGTTTTCTATTCAAACATATTTATTTATTTATTTATTCATTCTTTATTGTTAGCCTTAAGCTTAAGGTTACAATGGGCGGACTTAATGCCAAGTGGTATTCTCTACCAGTCAACTCTTGTTATGGTGAATGGTTATACATACGTATGAGCTATCTTTCCTATTCACAATAATTTCAAAGGAAAATAAATGCAGGTAAGTTATCACCTAAATTTAATTCTTAAGTAATATTTACCAGTGGGCGTGTGTGGACTGTAGAGTTTACAAAGCTTTAGGAGAACACGAAAGAAAAGAGGAATTAATACGCATAACGATGCTGATAAATCCATTCTTATTAGTATCATGAATTCAAAGCTTAGGTCATAAGCTAAAAAACATGTCAATAATTTAAAATAGACAATGGAAAAAAAGTTACGCAGTAGGCTAATTGTTCGTTATGATTTCTATAGATTTTCATTTTGTGTTAATGTTGATATGAATTTAAAAAAAGAATTACTTAGATACTTAATTCTTTTTTTTAAATTCATATTTACTTTTTAGTGATAAATATACTCCATGACATTTATTTCAAAGAAATTTGGTCTTCATTAAACTTATTCAAACACAAAATGTAGGTTAAACATTATTTCAAATTTACTTTCTTCCGATGTTATACATTTACACGTACTATTAATTTTAAGTGCACATGTCACATTCACACAATTGCTATAAACTTTTTTTATCTATTTATGACACAGAAGGACTGAATAAATATATCTATTTTTTACATATTTATATCCCTTAACATTATTTGATCCCAAGTAACAAAGAGTTAAGTTATTATGAAGCTGGTTTCTTGACTTTTTGCTTGTTCGATATACACGGGATCGTGGAAGCAATAATATGCTTTTTTTTCTTATCTATTTCTTATACAATATATTAATTATTTAAAACATCTTATAAATGATTTTCTCCCCAGGCAGCACTGATATGTTTTAGTTTGGCGATTTTAATAAAATCTAGGCACAACAATATTAACTATCTAATGAAAATTTTAACTATATTACGTTATCGTATTTTTAACAGGGAAATATAATGTAATTTTTATTTAACATAATTCATTTTATTACATTGTATATTATATTTAACATGAATAAACTTGCTGTCTAATAATAAAAACATATTCAGCAAATTAAAAAGATGTATTTCTATTATTAGTAGCAGATTAATAACTTCCCATGACTGTTTCCTGATAATGCTATAGCTAAATTAAAAGCATATGAAATAATAATGAATATAGTTAATGGAATCAGTTATTCACTTGCGAATTCAGAGGCTATTTTAGAGAAAGAGAACACCAAAATAAATTCGCAATGAGTTTGATTTTAGCAATCACACTGTTTCCTTGAATTAAATTTATTTGTGTTTAGTTACATAACTCAATTAGTGGCTTTTATCTAATGTCAAAACAATTCAAAAATAAATTATATATTAATCACTTATTATTACTATAAGATTAAGCGCTGCTGTTCGCTTTATTGTTTTCTTTCAATATTTGGTACTTAGCGTCTTATAATAATCTAAAAGGGACATGAAAAAAAATTAGAATAATTATAACACATGTTGAAAATAACATGGCAATGAGTTCGGGTAACGTAACTATTTTAAACTTATTTTCTAAAATAAAATGATTCCTTCACTTTTTTATCACAGCCCAATAATTAATTTGATATATGTGAAGCAACATACAAAATCAGTTGTCAAACGAATTTGGTTAAGCTCAGAACTGTTAATGGTAAGAGAATAGACGAAAAGAAAAGTCTAGTAGCTACGGAAGTGCTAGATGCTGCTGTTGTCTCATTTGCAGATTCTTGTGACAATGTCGAGGGTTTGATTATGTCCACTGAAAACAAAACAAGATGATTTAGTTAATTGTACAAATACATTATCTTGAAATTTTTTTAGTCCCAGTCACTGCGGGACAATGGCTTCTGTCACCTATACAAGTAAACAGACGATCGCAGTAATATGGTATACCCAGCAACTCACAATTTAGATGCTACTGCCCGTCGGCGATCTGGATAATTTAGGTTGATAATATCTGAGACTGAGCTGAACCCGGCGACTCTTTGCAGTGGCTACTTTTGTAAATAAAAAAAAACATTTAAATTCTTTTAAATTCCAACCCTTTAAAGTAATTTGTTGAACATAGGCCAAATCTATATTTAAGTCTATAAGTGACATAAAGGCAGAGATAGATTTACGTATTTTAAGATGATTATAAGGGTGGCGGCCCTTCGGTAAATATCAATTGGCATTTCCTTTAGTTCCACTTTTGCGGCATCCTCGGCACGAGATTGAGTTACACATTCTCTTACATATATATACGGAACATATAATATGTACCCAACTAAATAAATAGTTCTCAGCTGGACAATAAATCAACATGTCCCCATGGCCTATTTCAACTTCAGCAATAACTTCCGAATATTAGTATTTTTTTTTATTATCTTATAACGCTGTTGGCCTTCTGAATAAATAAATAACAATAAATGATGATTATGTCCTCCTGGCCGATTTCGATCTCGACAACAACTTCTTAATACTATCCGCAGTTGTCAACTGCGCAGGAGACATTCCACGAATATTTGCTCTCACGCGGTCGGCGTAGGCTCAAAATGCTGCCGCAGTCCACTAGAATTGATACAGATAGAGGTATCAAGACTTAGAAAGCTCATCTGCTTTACTATAATACTGACCGCATGCATAAACACGCCATCGTCAAACAGATATCATAAAAATTAGATAGAGGTGTGTGAGAATTGTGATTTTTTTACAATGGTTTGGCTAGTTAGTGTTGTAAGCCCTCCCGAACGGGTTCACGTCTTGGGGATTTAGTAGCCGTGACTTGCTCTCCTACATTAGTGGGGATGGCTGGGTCAGGATGACGGTCCCGAATGGGCTTGGCGAGCCTACTTTAGTTACGGGTTAGTGCTTAGCGGACTGAGGAAACGCTCCCGGTTTGCGGAGTTGCTTTGCACCGCTTTCCTTGCCCTTCATAGCCGAGGAGAAGCGGGGTGGGAGCGGTGCAAACCTAACATAAACGTTAGGTATTTCCCCACGAAAAAAAGGAGAAATCAATGCCTGTACGATCTTCAGAACGCTAATGATTTTGTATTTTGTTAAAAAAGATACAGAAAATGTTTTGGATATAATATTTTGTTTTGATTGCCTAATTTACATTTCTAGTCTTAGTGGTACTTACCGATGACTGTATCATTTCTTACATCAGCGAATTTGTCTTCGATGCTCCTAAATTCTGGTATCGTGCTGACACAGGTCACTTCGAGTCTACCCGTCGCCAAAAGTTGTATTTCCGACACAGACATGTACAAATCTCGACCACGGCTTGGTCTTCCGCTTCTGTGGCGGCTACTAGCTCGTATCGCATTTGGTTCCTCTTGTTCTTTTATAATTTCGATCTATAATTTGAAGTATATAAATAAGATGTTTACTTTGTATTTGTCTTGGATGATAGTACTAAGGTTAGATAGAAATGTAGCCCCTGGAATCAGTAACTTGAATGTAGCCTATAGTCCGAACCACTTAACCGTTAGTGAAGAAAGGGATGACATGCTCAACAGTGTACTTGCCCCGAGCTACAACGCAGATGATGCTGCTCTCTTTGACAAGCACGTGAGTTAGTGTTTAAGTCACGTGCCTTAGCTGCTTAGTTTACCTGATAGCTAAATTGATGTTGTGGGTTTGAATTTAGGTTGGTTTATTGTGAACTTTGGTTCGATTTATGGCATAAAGGCTACTACTATATGGAAGGCAGAGGATACTAGATCGTTAGAGCATACTACAACTGGTATGGGTATACTGAACTGGTATGGATCCGGTGTGTAGGGAATCGGTAGATGCGCATGTTTGTGCGTATATATACCTACTCATCACGGCTATTTATCTCATACGCGCGCATGTGTTTGTGAAGGTGTTTAGCTTCTATGCGGACAACATTCGAATAAACAATGCTTCGGAGGACACGTCTTGTATTGTATTTAAGATGAATATATTATCAACACAAGATTGTGAGTGAGACGTTTCACAACCAAGATAAATAAAAATACTGTTGGAAAAATGAAAAAGCGCGTCATTTTTGATTAGGATTTATTGTGAGGCCGATATGACGTTTCGAGAAAAACCTTTACTTCGCAGGATCTCATGGGCATTATGTCGGCGACATCAAACGCGGGCAACGGACACCGGCGCGGACGGACGGATACTGATCCCGTCCCAAAGAATTGTCTTTGACCTGTCTTTGTCCTAGTTTACTAGTAGTGTAAATATATTAAGGCAAAATAACAGGTACTAAAAAAATATCCTGGTACTAAATTGTTGGCAGAGCCAAGCGGCGGCTTTTGCTGCTGCACGATTGGGCCAGCTCGACAAGGGTGGTACCACGATCTCGCAGAATACCGGCGTGAAGTAGAGGCTTCTTGTGCTTTTCGTTCAGTGAGTGAGGCAACCGGAGGCCCTCTGCCACCACTACCTTAATACCCCTCCGAACCATCCCCTCATCCGCCAAAAATTCTTTAAGGCCAGCAACGCACCTGCAGCTCCTCTGGGCAACGGTAATTACTTACCATCAGGTGAGCCGATTGCTCGTTTGCCCCCTTTCACTTAAAAAAAAACTTATCTAAATGATATATTGTGTATGATTTAGAATACCTGTGGAATATGTGGTTAATGTCGTAACCTACATGTATAAATACACACGCTTGTCACACATTGCATTGTGTAGAGGTTACGTAATTCTTTTCGACACGTATCGGATTGTGAGCTTTATTTCTAAACTCATACAGGAATTATTAATTTTAAAGATAAAAATAATGAAATAATGAAGAAAAAAATAATGGTTACACTGTAGTGTTATTTTCTTCCGTTTTGAAGGGTATAGAAAGGCAATATAATTATAGGCTGTGAGGCTTTTCATCTCAGTCCTCAGGGATGACAACGTATCTGTATCTATAACGTCCATTGATGAAAAATCCGATGAAAAAAGCCGAAACGGCTAACAGCAATAACTTCTCCGAATATGTATTTGCCCACGGGCTGCAAGAGCCAATTACCAACAGCTGGACTGTAAGCTCGTTTATTACCAAACCGATGTAAAGAATTACAGCCATTAACCCTTTAGGTGTCATAAAGATAAAAAAATCATGGTTCCGACGCGTTATGAGTCTAAATAATGTTTCTAATGTATGCTTAAAATCAACGTTATTAGATGTTTGCTCAGTAGGTATCAGTGTAATGTTTCTCATGTAGAGTGAACTTATTGCAAGTTTTTGCGATCTTATTAAGGAAATTATTATAAACGCTAATACCTGGTTCACACTTGATTTTTATTTTTTCTAATCATATTTATTTATCCGACCGGTTTCGCCTTGCGGCATCTTCAGGTTATTAAATTATAATAAGATATTCATTTAATATAATCCACAATAAATTTATTAATACTTTAGAGGGTAGGTAGAAATGTACAAACCTCTAAAGTTATTAATTTTTTTTTAGTTAGAAATCAGATTTTTTTAGTGAAACTAGTACTAGCATTAATAATAATTTAATTATGAATAAATTATGATGAAGTTTCACCAAGTGACAATAGTCGTAAGTATAAATTATAGCCTTTTTTACCTGATTTTCCTTTAGACTGCACCCTGGCGTCTTCGTAGCGACGTGTGAGATATGGGTTAAAGCGAGAACTGGTGGTGGAGCACTGCCTGTTTCATATTCGAAGGGCTTCTGAAGTCCCCTTCTTCCACTTCTCTCGTTTAATGGAACACGGTACTTATGTGAGTGTACTACCAATTCATCCATCTGTAAGATATTTTAGCTAAATTAAAAAAATAAAAGTTGAATAAAATATTGTTTAAAAGTTTGTTGATTCTTTTTACAAAACGTGTTAAACGCGGTGTAAAGAAAAAAATATGTATTTAAGTTAAAAAGTTATTTATTGCATTATCATCAATTAGAACTAATCCCCTAAGTACTAGGTTATCGTGGCCTGGTTGGTTAAATCAGGTAAATGTTGGTCATATAAATATTTACCTCATTAACGTTGTAATTAAATCCTCATTAAAGTTTCGTAAGTATTTCAATTCCTTGTTTTTCGTGGTTATAAACTACACCAACGTTGTAATTAAGATAATTAGTTTACACTCAAATAACAAAAAAACATTAAAACGCTATTAAAATAGAGCGATAAAAAATAAGACCATTGACTTAACCTCACTATAGGACATTTTTTTAATAACAGTGCTTATCTATCTAAATCAGTCTGTCATTTTATATTTTTTGATAATTGTTACATTAAGACATTGCACTACTAATGCGACATGATACGGTAATGTCCATAGGTTAATAGATTAAATTGGTTTAGTTTCTCTTGCCGTACTCTCGACGAGTGGTATTGGCGTAAGATATGTGAGAAATAGGCTATTGTCCACCACTGAACTGATTACAAGCTGTCAAAGAAGTCAAACTGTTTTATAGGGAATTAAAATAATTTAAGGTTTAAGTTGTAAGGGGGAAAATATAATCTCTTTGTCCAAATGCCTACCTCACCAACATGTGGTGCACCCTGCTTGCCTACAAACGAGGCTCTGGAGACAGAATTATGACGATATTTCCATCCGAATGTGCAGCACTCAAATCCCACAGAGATATGATGGGAAGCGGCAACCTGCTTGCTCAGTGTGAGGGCATACTTTCCAAGAAATACGTATGTTCAGCAGTGAACTAAAATAGGCAGATGTAGGGGTTATAAATTGTTCGAATGACTGATATATATAAATTTGCGTTATGATATACCAACTAGTAACAAAAATTTATAAGGATAATTAATTACCTTTCTGCCATTAATAAACCAAGTTATGTGCGGCGCGGGAAGCGCAGGAGCTGTTGTACAATTTGCACGTAGCGTTTCTCCAAAACTGAGGTACCGGGTTGGGAAGTCAATGCGAGGGTGATGTTTTTGAGGATCTAGTGCAGAAGATTTTATGTGAGTTATACATTTTCTGAAAAACTAGATTTAGTATTAATTTTTTAAGCTAGATTTCATATTTCGTGACTTCGAATTGGTTTCGAATAAATAATACTAGAGTGAGAAACAAGCTATTGTAGCCCATGGACACCTGTTAACAGCTTCAATCGAAGAAGGTTACAGACGTTTTGTCATCCTTGAGTACTAAGATGTATCACAGCCAGTATACAGACTGTGATGCATTCTATACCCTTCTCTATACCCTTCTCTATACCCTTCTCGCCGGAAGTTTCTGTCTCTCTGTTTGCACTGCTGATTGGAGGCAGGAACAGTTAAAAGGGTGATACTTACTCATACAGCTTATTTATAGCTTCGAAATAAAATTATTTCTTAATAAGTTTGCCATAAAAACGTCTTTCCTAATTACTTATATATCTCCACGTAAGAATCTGCTATCCCCTTATCCCCTCTCTCACGGAGAGGCGAAAAGTATATTTCGTTAGCCAGTTTGGCTATAATGATTCGTGCCAAAGGGAAATCCGTAACTTCTGGCAACACCTATGTTGACAGGCGGAAGTGCGTATACTATTATTTGTTACTGAGAAAGGTTTACATATAAAAAAAAAACCAAGAAAATAAATTCTTGGATTCTTCTTCTTTGGGAATGAGATTATTATATCTATGGATAATCGTGTACTTGAGTATGTTATGCTCCTTTAAAGGCTGCCTCCGCCTGTTATGGCGTCAAGTGGCGAATCATCCGCTCGATCCCTTTAATATGGTCGAAGAGGTCGATGGCTGCCACATGCGTTATATTTGTGAACAGGTGCTGCTTGTGGTGCCGGGTCTATTCGAGTTAGCACTGCACTTGTGCTTTAATTTTATGGATCACTATATTCTTGTAACATGCTTTCAGTTGGGTGTGGGACCATACCTTTTATTGAATGAAATTATATGTGTTACAATTTTGGAAAATAATACCTACGGAGTTTCTTTCGCCTGTTTCTTATCCGTCAGAGGAATCTCAATTAGAAATCGAGGTATAATTTAATAAAAAGAGAACTGTCATTTGACAACGAAATCATCTTTCTTACGTCGAAAAATAATGAGTATTCATTAATTAATTGCATTCATTAGAACCGTTCTTACCTTAGAGTATGTCATTACTCTATGTCAACTGAGAGCGGAGCACTCATGGAGAAACAGTTTGAACGAGGCGACAATTTTTTTTTTAAATATTAAAATTGACGAACAACTGATGTACTCGGCTTAGTATGTAATAAAGGATTAGTGTATTTATTTTGAACTTCTGTTAAAACGTCTCCTTGTACTCGGTGCAGCACGGAGTCTAATTATCGTTCTCTCGCTATCTTCATCTCCGGCGAAAAGAACTTGCAAAATGTTTCCATTGCCTAGGATTTATGTTTCTCGGACTTCTTGTGATTTATCTTTCCCTTTGTACATTTAGCTAGCTGTTTAGGAAATATTTCACTGTCATTGGGATTCAGAACGATCCACGTTTCGTATTTTCGTTGGTAGTAAATAACAAAATTTGACGTAGGTATTTGAATAAATGCAATAAAACTTGTATTATATCAATTTGATAATTTATTCGTGCAGTATATTGATAAAATAAGCGTAACATATTCTTGGTTAATATTTATAATTGGTGGGAGTTTGTTGCAGAAGCTGATTTCAATTTTATGATTGTGGAAAAGTATGTGACAAAGTTCATTAATGTTAGTGGATACGTTACTTTAACGTTAAAGCTTTTTCACTTGTTAACAGCATACTAAATCTTTTATGGAGGAAGCTGCCTTACTGTTAATATCCAGTTGAGGTAAGAAGTCACTCTAGCGAAAGCTGAAGGAAATCCCAACTCGCATCCGTCTTGCGCTACAAATGAGCTAACTCCAACGAGTATATCTTGTCCATGAAATGAAATGGTCAAGGGTCCTCCGGAATCACCTTGGCAAATTCCAACTCCGCCAAAACCGTTTGTACAAATGTTTGAATCTAAAACCGCAAGTCCATAAACCCCTCTGCAATGTTTGCAATGTTATAACTTGCAGGAAAATATTTCGCACCATTGTATTTATGGTTGGATTCATTATATCTGAGCACTTGCCATATCCAGCCGCTTTAACCCAATGTCCTGTATAATCCATGTGTAGGAATGGCCCAAATGGTAAAGCTATTGGTCTAATAGCATCTGTGAAACGAATTTCCACAGGCAGGAATATCATAGCGATGTCATTGTTAAGAGTCCTGGGATTATATAGCGGATGAAGAGCAATTGAGGTAGTGGGTATTCTTACTCCTCCATGAAACAAAAATGGGGAGCCAAGGACAACGGTGAAACGCCAAGCTTGGAATCTCCAATCATTCCAGCAATGAGCAGCTGTTAAAACTCTTGTACTGGAGAGCAATGATCCACCACAGGCTGAAGGTTCAGAGAACCCTATCACATCTACCAGCAAACCAGCTAAATATGGATGAGCGTTAATTGGTGCCACGTTTCCTCCAACTATTGGTGAAAGAGTTCGTATTGACTGTTCTGAAATCCTTATTTTTTGAGCTTCATTCACACCTACTTTGAGGTGCCATCCCAAAAGATCCTCGCTGGATTCCTCATGGGAGCATGTGAAGTCAACAAAGACAAACACCAACAGCAATATACTCTTCATTGCTATGTTGTAATGTAGTGACGATATTTCGGTTTTGGTATTTTATATACGTATTAATTACACTTTTATCATTTGTCACGTGTGAGCCGGATCTTTTTGATTTATTATTTTATTGCACTTTATTAAAACTGATTATAAATACATGTAAGTGGAAAATCGTTACTATAATTAAATAAATAAAAGTGTTTAGGTTGAAAATACTTGAAAGTAAACTAGAGATTGTCGAAAATTCAAGTCTGGGTTTAGATAAGGTCTGATTGAGAAGTAAGGTTTTGGGAGCAATAATGCTATTATTCATTTATAGCTACATATTTTATGACCATTATCTAGGTAAAACGCCATATTGGGTTAGGCAGAGATTACGGACTTCCATTCGGCACGACAGATCGTAACCGCCTGTTTCGCTTCTTCGGAAGATAGAACGTGACAGGCAGTGAGCCTCGTCGCCGAGTTTACTCCCGGCGATTGATACGAACGGGAGGAAAGGCAGTGTCAGGTTCTTGCCGTATGTAGTAAAGTCTACGTAATATGGAGTCATACAGTTTCAGAACTAATTAGTAATAAGTCATTTCTTACAATTGAAGCTTAATTTTTTATTTAAAATGTCAAGGCGCAACTAGGCACCTCCCAGCAATGATTTAACAATACAAATTACCACCTACAATCAATCTCAAAGTTTTTAATACTGAAGTGATATAAAGGCAGTAATTTTTGTTATAATCCTTAGTCCCTGTTACATATCATCGGTTATATGCCAAAGTAAGATTTAATTAATATTTATAATAATATATAAGCGCTCACGAGCGTGTACCCAATTTTGAGGTGGATAAAATACTATTTAAGACAACGTGACAGGTGTTCAGCCTATCGCAGTCTTAGTATCCAGGTAATAGATACAAATCGTAAATAAGTTTCGAAACATTCGTTGGTGCTAACTTTTCTCTAGGGGAACGAACTTGAGTCTCCTGATGCTTTGGCAGGTCTCGTAACCTCATGGTTATCGCGAGTTATTATTTTAAACTGTAATCAAGGTGTGAATAATGAACGCTGATTGTGAATATACTTATCAAACCATTATTTACGACCAGTATTACCAATTTATATTGTAGAAGATTAAAAATTAATGTAATACACGATTTACTAGTGTTTTGTATTCTTTATTTATTTCTTAATCTGTGATGAAATTAACAAGGATTAATTTCTAAGTGATCGTTGTATTTTGCAAAGACGTGCATGCTGAAATAATCCCTCAAAATCGATGAGTACGTTGATTGTGTTTACCAATATTATGTTTTATAATTGTATATCAAACTGATATAAACTGTTTACGAGTATCACGGTGAACCGGTGAACTGTTGTGCATTTGATTCTTGACTAATTTCAAACACGGTGACATCTTTTGGGAAGTCAGAAGACACGTATGATAAGAGGTAGTTTTGTTAAGGTTGGTATGCCTTATCACGGGTTCCCACCTTGTCATGGCGGGAGGGCTTGGTAGTCATGACTTTATCATTCACGGTGAACAAAGAGGAACCTACATGGCCGACCTGACTCAGTAGGGCGGGCCGACCCGAGGTGGCCGCTCCGAGTAAGTTTGGCGATCTCCCTTCGGATCCGGGTTGGTGGACTGTTAAATTTGATTCTCGCCCGCGGGGGGGGGAAGAGGAGTTTGGCATAGTGCTACGCCATTCCCCTTGTCTGTAGGGTTTTGGGCGTTGTAAGCCAGACATAACCTGTCCTTGCTCCTGCGAGTGCGGTTATACGATAGGTATTTCCTCAGGTAAAAAAATAATGATAAGCCTTGTCGTATTTTAACTAACGTATTTAAATATAAAAGGTATACCTGTACCTAAACGTTTTTTGAAAAGACAATTCACAATGCGAGATAGCTTGATTGTAATTCTTATTACTTCAGTCTTATCTAACATCCATTTCAGCCTCCATAATTACGAAGATTCAGATAACTTATTTTTTAAGTAAGATATTACTAGAAAATGTCTTCATCTGGTTATTCTTAAAAATTCCTTTAATAATTTAAATAAGAACGTAACCGTTTTCTTACATACCGGCGAAAGCCCGCGGCTTTGTTTGCTTAAAGTAGTTCCCTAAGAAAGTATACTTATGCGAAAGTATGCTCAGGATAAAAGGTATATTCAGAATACATACAAAATCGTATCAAAATACAGTATAGTTGTTGTCGTGATGGAGCAAGACACATCCAAATACCTAAGCAGACTTTTAAATTATCGCGGACGATGGCATGGTTACAGCTGGCTTTTTAATATTCTTAAACATAAAACGGTGGCGGTGCGAGGAATCAGAATAATAAATAATACATTTTATAAATAAAACACACACGAATTGTATTTGCAAAAGGAACTAACTTTTAACTAAACATCTCTTGTTGTTCTGTAAACTTATATTAAATATGTATTTGTCAGGTTCCTTTTTTTGCCTAGGAGCCTGTCAGGGTAGGTAGGCCTTTCCTGTTTCTGCCGCCAAGTAGCAATGTATGTGTAGCGCAGTGCCGATGCCCTCGCATTTGTGATACTGCTCGCAATCACCAGATTGTGGGATTTGAGTTTCTCAAATTGTTTGTAGCAATTGTCGTCAATCGGAAGGATTTACCGCTATCAATCGGTTCAGAACCACGTTTGTTAGCTGGCGGGGTAAATTATTTTATTTATTTATGTTATTTTTATAATATTACTTCTTTAAAAAAACATTACATCCAGGTAGGAACTTTTCCTGTGTTGTGAAGGCAGTTTACACAAATAAGTTGCACGTGGGCAAACACCAAGACCTGACCAAGACAGAGCAAATACTTGTGCGGGTATCGAACCCACGACCCGCAACGCCGCAGCAGAATGCCACTGCGCCACCGAGTCGACATTTAGAGAAACCAGCCTTGGTTGACATTTGGAGAAAAAAATTGATTCCACTTGTCTCCTTTAAGCCTGATCTTTAATAAGTCCCTTTTATTATTAAGGGGTAAAATGTTTATTTACTGTTGCTGGATTGTCGGACTAGTACTATACATAATGTCAAAGTTCTAGTTTATCTCCAAGCATAATATAATAGTTATGAACTTAATGTATACACGTACCTATACCTGCATCTCGAGTAATAAAAAATAAAATTATTATTTATAGGACATGAGAGGGCCGCCAACCGCACAGAAGAAGCGAGGCGGACCATTCCCGCTTTTTGACATTTTGAGGCTTTTTGACTTTTTACATTTATATTTATTTCAATACTTGATTATTAAAAGGTGATTGTAAGAAGATAAGCAGTTTTATTTCCGTTTACATGAACATAGGTGTCTCCAATTTTCCAGCAAACGATTCGGAATTGCATTTAAACCAGCTCGCTTGTATGTTATCGTCGTACGGTCCTTTAAAAACAGTTTCAAGCGAGTAAACTGGGTGCAGGTGAGCGTTTTAATTCAACTTTTAAAGTACGCATTTAAAATCTGTTATGACGTTGAAATGGAACGTTTCCAATACGGCAAGAATTAACATATTTATTTCCAATATTTCGGGTATTTTACAGCAACCATAGTCAGGTCCGAGGTATTCGATATCCTGATATTATAGTTGATCCTTGTGGTCTGAACTTTATTTATCGCAGGATCCCAAGCCTGTAGTACCTGTAAGATATGCACGTGTTATTAAAAATAAATGCTGGTTTATTGTCTCGTGTCATTCTAAATTTTATTAACACTTTTAGTGCGAATAAAAAAATCTAATTAGGTAGAGTCTAGGTGATGGAATGGAACTTGTATTGAATCAGACAGCTCTTCAACGATACATTCAAGTGAGTATTCAATTGGGAAGTTATTATCATAATAATATTATAAACTAATACAAATTAACATATCTGCTAACTAATAACTTTTTAACTAACTAATTACTTTTCTTGTTACTTGACAGAAGAAAAGTCACTTTTCTTTAATTTTTTTTCCAGTTTATGTTATATTATTTGTTTCATTTTTTTTATTTTACGAGATTTTTTTTATTTTTTTTTTCATTCATTTTACGAGACATTCAAATACAACGTAATTGTAATCTTTGTTTAAGTTTACTGATTTTTGTGTTACTACTGTTTATGAAAACCTTATTTTTATCTTTTCTGCTGATTTAGTTGTCTTAGTGGACATATAAAGGTTTAAATGTGACCTATTAAGTAGAAATTAAGGTTATGATCACTGATTTCATGAAAATGATAAATGCTCACTTTCAACAACAGAAGCGACTCATATTTATTTCGATTTTTTTATATCATATTGTTTATTACCCCCGTGCCAGCGTAGAGGTAGTCCATTGATTAGGATGATCCTATACCAAGTTGATTCTACTTGCCGTCGAATTTCAAGTACTTGATGCCTTGTATCTCAGATGCTGCTGTTGCATTTTTGATGCTTATTTGTCGGTCTAGTTATTTTAGCTATTTCATGTTCGAGAAGGTCATTTAATAAACATAAGATAGTGCATACAGAACTAACAGAAGGCCTATTTCCATTTGTCATCCACAACCCACTTTTCTCCTCTACGAATGGTATTACGTGATGGGTGGGGGGCCTCGTCGCCGGATATGCTTCCTGCATATTAATTGCTATTAGATTTTCAAGCTTCCTTAGTCGCCTCTTGCAGCCACAGGAAGGAAATGGCAGATACTTACACCGCTATCTCACCGCTATTTTCTTCTTTATTCTGATAGATATCATTTGTTTACGACATATATATATATCGCGTGGCTTAGTAGTTAGCGATTCTGACTGTTGCAACATGTGTCCTGTGTTCAAATCCCAGCCTAAACCAATATTTATGCACAAACACAAATTATTGGTTTTGGGTTCGAATACGGCAAGGGAGAGACGAGTGAGTGCCTCTGTGTTTGCGTGTACACTCACGTCGCTATAATACCTCCTGTGCAGTTGAAAGCTGCCGATAGATAAATAAAAGGCGAACAATGTAATGATATCTAAACTGATTCAATATCTTAAAGATAAGACTATATTATTATGACTCATTGAAAAAAACCATATGCACATTTCGTTTTTCTTTGTCGTTTCTTTTAAATGTTTTTGCAATTAATTCATACAATTAATTATAACATATCTTTAATTTGTGATTGTTAAACATAGCAACACTATTTCGATACACTTAGCTCTCTTTAAATTAGCCTTCTTTATTGCTATTTTTATTTAAGTGACAGACGGAGTAGGAAATTACGTTATAATCTTAATTCAAAGTCAAATATTGCTAAACCACTCACTGTTGCCATGTTGACATGTTTTTTTAGAAAATTATACGCCGTCTTTCTTACTGCATTTTCTAAAAAGATTTCAATAATTTGGTCTGTGAATCAAAAAAACGATTTATATAGAGAGTTTCTGTAACCAGTTACTTATTTGACAGAGGAACTTAATTTTCCTGATATAACTCATAACAATAGAATTATAATTGTTTCTGAGTAATAGACACATGAAGGGTTCTTGAAAGGAATTGTAAAAATTCATGACGTTTTGGAACAATAGAAATTCTATGGCTATGACCTTTAGACGTAAGAAATGTAATCTATTGAGATTATATTTCTTACGTCGAAGAATAAAGAATTTTGACAACAACTTTCTCACTTTTCATTCCGTGTAGGAACGGGGTGAAATTGTATTTTAGATTGTCTACTATATGATAGCTTAATAGTATGCAGAATTTGCATGGATGCGTAATTAAATAGAAAGAACGGTAGTTATTAGCGCAATACAAGGATGTCCGAAAAATTAGAGAGAGTCAGTTTGTTTCCCTTGACATAAATCATTTATTAAAAGTATACTTAAGTTATTTAATGTCCTCTTCTAACGAAGATTTAAATAACAATTTCAACATTGTTTGATTTTAATTTAAGGAGTAAAGTTGTAAATCAAAAAAATATTATTTCAAATATTTGAACTTATTTGTTATTCACCTCACTACCTGTTCTCATCGAGCATTCAAATTTATGTTAATGATTGTGTTATGAAAGGTGGCGAAATATACATATTCCGTTAAAACATATGTGATTTATTTTCTGTATAAAAATTAAAAATTATTTAAATATATATATGTATACGTGCATTTATCGCATAAAAACACGTAACACATACATACTTCGTGACGCTCAAATAAATGAGATAAAGCGATTTATTCAATATCAGTCGCACACTAATGAGTCGCAGACAGCAATCAGTTCGAGAATCCGCAAGCTAATTGCTGTTAGCATAACCTTTCGTTTTAATTATAATTTATTCAAAATTCATTATGTACATAATTTAGCTTATATCAGCTTCGTCGTTTTATCAATTGCTTAATAGTCTCGAAAATAAATTCGATTGATTTTTACCAGTAGAAGTTTTTCTTTTAATTAATAAAAATCGAATAAAATGTTTTTTTAAGTTCATCTGTTTATTATTAACAGGCGCAATACTTGATTGTCTTCAATTGTCATCATTGTTAATCATTACGAATTTATTTTTTTTGGGGTATTTCTATATTTACTCATCTGGTTGGGTTGTATAAATAAATACATATATAAGTAATATTTTATAAATTATATATATAATAAAATTAAATAAATAATTAAAACCCAACCAGATGGAAGCCCCCGGCAGGGGAGACCAGACGGCCGAGGGTTAGGGAGAAAGGGAAAGAAACCGGCGGACAATGCGAGCGGTATCGAGTAGCACTGCCTTCTGCATTTGAGCTCGGAGCGGTCCGTCACGGAGTCCCAGCCGCCTCAGATGTTCCGAGAGGCTGACTGGAATTAACCCATTCGCAGAGACGACGATCGGAATAATTTCGGTCGGCATACCACCCCACATGTCGGTTACCTCGTGAGCCAGGTCCAGATATTTTGTCTTCTTGTCTGTTTCGGCTTTCACAAGGTTCTCGTCATATGGAATGGTGATGTCGACCAAAATATCCTCGACTGTGCTCGGTCCATCAACACGATGTCAGGCTTATTTGCATGAATCGTCCTGTCCGTGATAATGGACCGGTCCCAATAGAGCCTAGCGCGGTCATTTTCGAGCACGGCTTCCGGCGTGTATTTATAGTAAGGCAGTCTCCGATCCACGAGACCGCACTTCAGAGCGAGCTCCTGGTGTAAGATCCTGGCTACAAGGTTGTGCCTGTGCAGATACTCAGAGTTAGAAAGCGCTGAACAACCGGAGATGACATGCCGAAGCGACTCCCCGGGACGGCGACAGGCTCGACAGATGTCGACGGTGCCATCCTTTAGGATGTATCTCCGATAGTTGTTCGTCTTAATAACCTGATCTTGTATCGCACAGACAAAACCCTCGGTTTCCCCAAAGAGGTCACCAAAACGCAGCCAGTTTAGGGAGGCGACGGTATCTACGAAAGGCTCATGCTCTTTCTCCTTCCATACGGTCTCCCGGTCGGAGGCGCTCTGTACTGCCGGGTCCTGCCGTTGCTCGTTGGCCAAGGATAGAGGAGTAAGCCCTTTATCACAACTAATGACGTCCGAATAGAATGACTCATCCGATCTCGCTAGGAAGTAATTACGGAGGCTGCACACTTCGCGAGTGTGCATGGTGAGGGCGCTTAAGTAACCCCGCCCTCCACGCTTCCGCGGCAAGTACAGCCTCATCACTGACGATCTCGGATGATGCATCCTGTGGGACGTCATGATTGTGCGGACTTTTCTGGCCAGGGCGTTAAGTTCGGTTTGAGTCCATCTGAGTATGCGTATCAGTGCGTGTTGCCAGTGATGACATACGGATCCGAGACTTGGTCCTTCACTGCAGCCCGTATGAGGAAGCTCAAAGTTGCTCAGCGCGCTATGGAAAGGGCTATGCTCGGTGTTTCTCTGCGTGATAGAGTCTGCAACGATAATATCCGCAGCAGAACTAAGGTAACCGACATAGCCGTAAAGATCAGCAAGCTGAAGTGGCAATGGGCCGGCCACATAGCTCGCAGAACTGACAACCGCTGGGGAAAAAAGGTTCTCGAGTGGCAGCCACGTACGGGCAAACGCAGTGTAGGACGACCCCCCACAAGATGGAGTGACGACCTGCGCAGTGTTGCGGGAAGTCGATGGATGCAGGTGGCTCAGGACCGTGCTTCGTGGCAATCTTTGGGGGAGGCCTATGTTCAGCAGTGGACTTCTAATAGGCTGAAATGATGATGAATGATGATGAGTATGCCAAAGGTATAAATGAGGACTGGCATGACCCAGCCGTTATACGTGCGTGCCTTGTTCCCGCCCGACAAAAGGCTATTAAACACTTTTGTCAGACGCGCAAAAAACAAGTCGCGAACCGTTTGTTTCATGCCAGCCTCATCGATACCTATGTTTTGTGACATACCCAGGTACCGGTATGCATCAGCCTCGGAAAGGGTCCTAATGTTAACGGGCATTGACAAGTCTATGCCCTCAGAATTAGCGACCTTTCCCCTTTCGACGTGGAGGACCGCACACTTATCCGTCCCGAGCTCCATTCTGATTGAATATTATTACGAATATTATTACGAATATTATTACTCCATACATTACCATCATACATTTTACACCGTGCACTATCTTTCTGCATGTAATTCAAAGCCTTTGCAATTCCAAAATATAGTACGAATGAATGATTGAAATTACTGAATGAAAAGCAGTTTTGTAGAAATTTCCGACAAATGCTTCCTTCACTTACACGTCGTTCATCCACGGCCTGACAAACGAGGCTTTGAGCATTTCCAAGTAGCAGAAGACCAATCGAAAATGCCAAATACAAACCTTACTGACTTGTGTGGAGCTGCATAACAAGAGCAAGGGTTGCGTTTCGACGCTCTTCCACTCACCCGGTGTTGGTAAACACCATGTCTGATTCACGCTCCCTAGGACTTATAAAGACTGATAATGATGATAAAGCTTAGTACTGACCTAAATATAAAGAGACGTATTCCAAAAGTGGACTGTTATTTGAAAAATTACGTTGTGGCTAACATCTGTATCAAAATCATTCATAGTAAATAAAGATGATTTAAACATAAGAATTAACTACTTACGAAAGACAGTAAGCTGTTTTGCGCTGGATTCTTTTGTGTAAATAGGTGTGTCCATGGAAACTTCACATGAATAGCTGCCGCTCGCGGCGATGTCCAAGTTCTGTAGGATGATCGAGTTCTCCGTTGCAAGAGCAATCTGTAAATGAATATCCCACAGGTATATTTCAACATTTGCCTAAGAAATAACAAAAGATGTATAGAAATTACAGGTGTTGACTCTCTGCTATAAATGGAAACTAATATCAATTTTTAAACTATTACAGAGATGTGCTCATTCTAAATATTGCTTTGCTTGAAAATGGGCCTTTCCACGAAAGGTATATTATGTCCGTCAATGAATTTTTTTGTAATATGTAAATGTATTTATGAAAGTTTTGTAGAATACATATTTCTACATCGTGGCGCAAACAAATCTGTTATGTAAAATTACTATGTAGTGCATAAGCGCACTAATAATTAAATCTAACATGACGTCGCTGTTTCGAGCTGGCTTAGTGTACCTGACTGCTAAGCCATAGGTCTGTGTTCGAATCCCTCCCAAAGTCAATATTTGAGCAAAAACACAAATTATTGTTTTTCTGGTGTGGCTGTGTTCGTCCAGTGTCTTTCTCATCTGCACCTTCCTCCGAATTTATCGCATAAGCGTTACATCGCATATAGTGAGGTAAAAACGAGTGGGTGCCTTTGTGTTTGCTTCCACATATACGGCACTACAATATCTCTTGCGCAGTTGACTACTACCGATAGTATTAAGGAGTAGTCGTCGCCGTGGTCGAAATCAGCCAAGAGGATATAATCATCATCATTTATTGTCATTTATTTATTCAGAAAAACATCATTTTTATAAGAGAGTAATTTAATAAAAAATTTAAAACAGTAAGGTTAAAATTGTGTACCAACTTACTAATTAACAATATCCAAAGAAAGAACAAGAAAGACGAACAACAAGAAAAGAGCAATGCATATGTTACTTTTTTATAATGTTTAATATTTTCTATTTTGCGGTAATTAATATATTCTTATTCAAAGTGCTTGCACTTTAAAAAAGAATGAGACTGTGTCGACGTTTGTGAGAAGACTATATGTTTGTGTCGTATGCCGTGTAGTAGTAGAATACACAGAGACGATCGGTCCCCGCGCGGTGCGATTGTTAAATCTATGCGATTATACGCGACTGGTTGTAGCCGCTGGTGAGGAGAGAGCTGATTCTTT
The DNA here is from genome assembly GCA_029286595.1 of Bhutanitis thaidina. NCBI lineage: Eukaryota > Metazoa > Arthropoda > Insecta > Lepidoptera > Papilionidae > Bhutanitis > Bhutanitis thaidina. The sequence goes on from JAGSMS010000022.1 coordinate 9,351,848, forward strand.
TCTCGCTCAGAGGAAATATAAAGGTGGAAACACAGATAGCGTTCTTGTATTAAGCCAATTGTAAAAATAATTTTAATGTTCATTATGAACCCTCTAATATTAATTAGTCTTAGTTAAAAAAACTAGGAATTTATCTAATGTCCTTGCTAATTAATGTTTTTTTTAGCAGTGGTTACAAAGTTGTAGTCACGTTGGATATTATTAATTTAGGCAGTGCTATCGAATAATCACAATGAATATACACACAATTCCGTCTAATTGTGGTGTTTGTAGGTAACGCCGAATAGAGAATAATATAGAGTAGCACACAGCGAATTAAACTTGTACCTAGGCTCCCCCGTGCTACCCCAGACTGACCTGAAAGTGAGGTCGACCTGTTACGCCCTCCTGAAGTTAAATGAGCCGTGTGCATGCAACGGAACGTAAGGAACACCGAATGAATATTTCTGCACTTTTGCACTGTTTTTTTGTGCACTACAATAATTAACATTTATCTATATGAAACTGCGTGATCTAGATCCTTTTGTGATATAATGACGACCGAAGTGACAATGGCTTTTGCGGATCTCTATATTCTATCTACGGCTCATTTGACTTACTGAAGATGTTTGACAGAAACTCCATACAAGTAATATCAAATATCTATAACATTGAAAAACCATCTGTAGACAGGATATAGATTTAGATGATCCTTGAGTTACTGGTAATCAGTGTATAATACAAGTATCATAGCTGTAGTTCGAGCAATAGCCATTTTTTGATGTTTGCTTTAAATAAACTTTATAGAATGCTCATTTCTGGGAGCGGGGAAAGGTCCCCCACAAGTGTGCCTGTTCACAAGCGTGGCCAGCTCGATTCTGCATATCCAGAATGTATTTTTTGTTTTATCTATGTTTGTGATTACACTTTATCCGAGAATATACCTCAAATTCTTGTGTGACTATTCGTCAAATAAAGAGTTTTAGCTTTTTAAATCATTATTAATGATTTTTTCATCGCCGCCGAGCACGTAGTAAATTTAGCACTTGTTAGCTTAATTGCAGTTAACAATTATAGTGGCGAAAATGATACAAAATTTACGGATGTTATCGCTTTTAATTTTAATTGGTGAACTTCCCGATGTTTCAAAATTTTTATCACCCATGGTCACGGGGTGAGCTGTTCGACTTCCTGATGCTACCCGTACCGGTAGTACGTTTTAATTATTAATTTTGGTCCAATCTATGCAGAAAGCACTCATGGCATCTCCAGTGTCTTCTTTTTGCTCTCTTTTCCATTTTGTATGATCCTACTACCCCTTCTTATCTTAATAATAAATTTTAGTATCTCTCTTCTACCCATAATAGGGTCCTCCGTTCCTCTGCTAATCATATGATAAGTATCCCGCAAAATTTTAACGATTTTGTTGGTGGTTCCTTTACCGTTCAGGCTACACTTCTCTGGAACTCCTTACCCGAAAACACTTTTTAAAACTATCTGATACTTGTTAGTATTCATTCTGATTTATTCTATATGTATGTAATAATGTGATTGCATCTATGTATATATCTGTGTAGTTATTTATGTACATATCATAGTATGTATTTGTATATGTATGTGTATATGTATAGAAATAAGAAAAATAAAAATAACTTCAAGTATAATATCCTTAGTAGAAATCGATATTTTCTTGTAAGGATTTGTGGTATATCAAATCTGATGTAATGGTTGGGGTGATCTTGAATATGATTAGCAGACCTCTTAGAGCAAAGATCATTGCATACCCGGCCTTGGGGGTAAAGATGTATGTCGGGCATTCACCATTCAATACAGTACGATATTCCACCTTCGATGCAAACACTCCACTTATAGTCGGAAAACCCGCATCCGAAGTGGGGTCGCCAAGCCCACCCGGAGCGGCCACCTCAGGCCAGTCATCTCCGCTTCGTTAGGTCCCTACACGGCCCGCCTAACTTAGCGTTCTCCTCTTGACCGTGGGAGACCAAGTACCGGCTACAAAATTCCCTCCCCCCCACCACGACAAGGTGGGAACCCGTTCGTAGTGGTACTCAATGTTAACCCTAAAGTTAAAAGCAAATTTGCGTTCACGCTCAAGAAACGATGTCTTGTAATATAAAAGGAGTCCAAGAGTGGAGGCATCTATTCTGCGAAGCAACCTACCTGCCTGCCGGGTTTCGGTTGACTGTAGAGGCATAAAATGGCACACATGAGCCACCTGTATTCATTGAATTTCCGTGTAAAACATTAATTCATAGATAATTGCAATTCTTTTTGTTTTAGTTAAGGTATAATATGTCATTAACGCCTATCACCTGAGCATAGATTAAAGACTTCCCGGCGGATAGAACCGTTTTAGTTTAAGAAAATTTTGTATTAGTCGTAACGTAAATAATATTTAGGTATAGGCATACACAGGAGGGATTACTTACTATGTCATTTTGACCAATAGTGCGCTAAACCTAGTCTGCATTCGAATTTCAACAATCAATGAATATTGATGTACCTTTAATGTTTTTATTGACCATCAGTGATTTAGTGAATTATAAAATCTGAAGTTTCGATGTTTATAAAATGTGATAAATTACTTCGAGAATCAATACTGTAATGATTTTCGAACTTATGTTGACACTACGATCCACCACATAATGATTATAGCGCTAAACTTGATTTTGTGAAGTCGCCATAAAATCCGTGAATAATAGTTTCATTTCAAATGCGTAGTGTTCGCGTAAATACTAGAAATCATTATCATTATAATATATTTTTGTATTTTATTGTGTTGTGTTGTATGTGATCTAAAAATATTATTATTTCATATCGCAGTCATATCGATCATAGCATCACCCGTCTAAATAAAAATCCTTATATTTCGTCTAGAAAAATAATTGCCTACGAGTTATTTTTGAAGTAAACATTTTGAAACGTTTTACAAACTGCATTGTTGTATTGTAAATAGCGTGGTTATCCTACACGCAACTTTGACCCGGAAAATTAACTCTACCCGGGCTATTACCCGCCTCGCATTCATGTTTGTAGGCTTTTATGGTGTGCTCATATGTGGGGTAAATTGTGAATTTTCTACTGCTCTTAAGTAAACAGACAAATGCGACGTGTTTCTAACGTCACGGACTAAAGGTTATATTAGACACTGTTGTCGGTGTCTATTATTCTATTGTATTATGAAAAAAATTTTCGAGACTTTACGCGCTAAAATGAGCATAACTCCTTCTTTTTGTAAAAAATTACAATTTTGAGACTTCGAATTTCACGTTTAACAACGACCATCATCTCGCAAATATTACCTAATTTAATTTTCATGAGCTGTCCACTTATTGCGCAACTCTGTTGTGTTGTAATGGTAACATCAACATGAATCGGTTTTGAATTTTTAAATGTTAACTCTTACGAGATTTCCTCGTGTGCTATAATAGAACCAGCGCTGCCCAGCGTCGTGGCTATGGGAAACCTGCTATTGCTTGCTGGTGATTTCTTGAAGAACTCTAAGTTTAGAAGTGAAATTAAAAAGGCTGATGATTAAGAAGAAGAATTATTGGTGTCATCGATATACATTCTTAAATTGCAGGATCGCAAGTGTCTAGTTATCAGTGTGTTAATATCCACACTGTAGATTTTATTTTATTTTTATTTATTTACAAAATCCATAGCTTTCTGCAATAGTTTACAGGTTCTATAACAAGACAGTTTTTCGATTTTCCTACATCCGTAAAAAAAGGAAATATTATAAATTTACACAGCGCAAAAAGTTGTACTTACATTGAGCACGGCTCCGGGAGTTGTGAAATTTCTGTAAGGCGGTTTTCTGTCTCTAATATACTGGAAAATTTTGGTGCCATGGCGAAGAAAGACGACCTTATCGAGCAGATGCGGCGGCACGTCGTGAACACATCGAAGCCGCACGGAGCTTCCGCGTGAAGCCCAGCGCTCCATCTGCAGCTCCACTCGCACTTCCGTGTGCCCGCGAGCTGAATAAAGTTAAACTAGTTTAGTTCTTAAACCACTATGGCTCAACACTATCTAACACGTTCAATGTTTATTCTAGGTATACTATATATTAAGTAACTTAATGGCATACAGTATGTAAGACGTACTCCGACTGAAGTCGTCAACAATTATGTCCCGGAAACGCCAGTCACATATGAAGGGATAGGTAAAGAATATGGATTTCCATTTGGCACATCACACATCATATCGTAATCAAAGTGGGTTCCGTAACCTTCTTTTCGCCTCTCTGCGAGATTGCCATAGTTGGCAAGGCACCAACACCACTGCGCTTGCCCGACCGGCGAGATGAGTCAACAATGCCGATCAATGGAATCGGCGCATCAATGGTAAGGCCTGTGGCTACCAGTAGATTAGTACGTTGTAAGTTGATGAAGAAAAAGAAAATAACGTTATTTTTATAAGTTTTAGAAAACTTACTACTAGTAGCTAATAAATGTTCACCAATTTATTAGCGAACCATTTACCAATAATTAACATTTCATTGACATTCGAGAATAAGAAAAACACGAAATCGTGGAAAAGTAACTGAATTGGTCTTCATTCCACTTCTGCAAATTCATTACTATTTTAAAAAATTATGTTTATACAAAACCGCATCTGTTAGTTTTATTATAATTATTACGAAAAGTGCACCAGCGCTCAGTCTACGTATTTATGACGTAGTTTTTTTAATTTTCCTGCCGAAACTTCCTCAATAAAAAGCCTTCTCATCTCCGTCTCCCTAACTATCTATCAGCGAATTCAGTACGATTCGTTGCTTAATTGCGGCGTGAAAAAAGAACAAACAAACAAATACACTTTTGCAATATTAATATTAATAATAATATTAGTTAGGATAATGTTGTCAGGCATAAGCATCAGGCTTACTTTTTTTCTGTACTTCATTTATAACAACATCGCGATGTTATGGCAGTAGCTTGAGGCTATGATTATGACACTAATAACTAGTCAGTGTTATTTTTGAATAATATAATTAAGCTATAAGTGGATAGCATACGAACGTCCTACGGAACTATGAGCATGAAGGCAAAAAGTTAGGGTTAAGTACTTACATAATTAAAAACTTATTCAACTGATAATTATGAATTGTTATAATAATTGTATTTTGTCAATATTAATTAATTATGGATAGCAAGAGGGAATTGACAAGCTCGATATTAGCAGGATGTGACAAAAATTTCGCAAGGACTAATGGATCTGCATCTGAATCAGGAAACTGTGTTCGATCACCTATGCGGACGGTTTGTACCAATGAGTTTCTCGAAACTTATTTATTTATTAATTTATTATTGGCCTTAAGCTTTGGGTTACAATAGGGGACTTAATGCCAATTCGGATAGTCACTATACAGTACTTTATGATTTTAAAGTGGCACATTTCTTCTGCAGTGTGGTGATCACTTTGTGAGACATATATCTTAAATGAGATACTTCTGAGTACTAATAGTAGTTAACAGCTGCGCAGGAGGTACTAAAGTGCGGCAAGTGGACGTTCAAACACAGTTTGCAAACACTCACTCGTCTTTACCATTTCGTATCTGATGAAACGTTTATACGATAAGATCGGAGGAAGAATCAAATTCTGTTAGGGACACGTGATGCCACAAAACACAATCTGACTGCTTAAATCCAAGAATTTGTGTACTATACGTACTACTAATATTCAACGTGTTTTTTTTAAGTTAAAATATTCGATCAATTAACCTCACATTTACACCGTTACGTGACGTTAACTTAGCTTGGTGTTCTGCTTTTCTGGGACTTCGATATAAATAATGCAACAGTTATCGCTCCTCAAGTTGTAAAAGTCACTAAAAGGATTGATCATGTAGGTTGAAACTTGAATCTAACTAATAAACTAACAGTGTATATCACATACATATTCACTGGGTCTTTTTAGTATATAAATGCGACGAGTCTAAATGTTGAGAATGTACTTTTTATCTTATTCATATAAGAAAAAGTAAAACAGCTATCTTTCTCCTTTTTCTTTTAAACACTGTAAATAATTCAATTACAGGCTAGGCATCCTCTACGCTTGGTAAGCGGGTTAGTGATCACAATACCAGACACCTCCCAACTTAATCGCACCAGTGTATTGGCAGCAGCCCTCCTCCGGTCTGTGTACAGATGGGTATATTTGAGATGGCAATGACCGCGTAGCTTATAGGTTTGCGTACCTGGCTTCTGGACTGGCACAAATTATTGGTGCCCGGGTCCAATTGTGTTGTATGTTTCCAATGACTTGATGAATCATCTCAACCTTCCTCGGATCGGATATAAAATGAGTGCCTCTGTGTTTGCGTGTACACTTACATCACAATAATATCTCCTGCGCAGTTGACAACTGCGATAATATACGGAAGTTCTTGTTGTGATCGAAATCGGCCAGGACCATCATCTTGTGAGTTGGTTATTTCGCTATTTGTCGTAACCATAAGGCTTTAAGCATTTACTTTAGTCGATTCTTACGACACCTACTGGAAAAGGGTTTAATTATTTTGGTAAGTACTGTACACAAAAGTTATAAGCTTATAATTATCTCCTACTTTTGACATTATTTATATTTAGAAGCGTTATGATTTTGACCGAGTCCAAAGACGTAATCCTACCCTGGAATAATTATTTGTAGGTTATATAAATACTGGGAAAGTGCAGGAAATCGAACCGACGATCCTCAGTGCCGCAGCCAAACGCTTAGCCTAGAATTACGGGAACACCACCTTCGTATTTACATCTCAGACAGAGTTTTTTTACAACTAAAATAAATTAGAGAATGCATGTATATATATATTCACGTCTTGTTCCCAACGGGGTAGGCAGAGACAATCTTCTTCCACTTGCTACGGTCCTGACATTCGTCGTTCACTTCTTCCACTTTCATCAATTTTCGCGTTTAGAGAGACTAAGAGTACTTTTGACCTGCCCTTTTCCAGAACGTCTCCGATTTGGTCGTGAAATGTTCACCTAGGTCTTCCTCTCCCGACTCTACCATTTACACTCGCCTCATATATTTGTTTCGTCAACCTACTTTCATTCATCCTCTCCACATGTACAAACCAGCTTAGTATCCCTTTTTAATTCGTGTCACTAGATCGTCTTTCACGCGACAATGCTCACTGATCACATTATTTCGAACCCTGTCAGTTATCTTCACATCAATCAAACTTCTCAACGCTCTCATTTCTACTGCACTTATCCTGCTTTCATGCCTTTTCTGCCATATGTTATACCCAGCTTTCGCTTCCATATGTTAGTGTTGGTACCAATACCCCTTTATACACAGTCAAACGAGCTTTGTGAGATATAGAGAATGCGTGTAAGCTTATAAGTGTAAAATTCGATTGAATTTTGAAATTTATTATATTATTATGTGTTAAATAATTATTGACTTTTTGAAACAATAGAAAGTCTTTTGTTATGAAACGTGAAGGGTCATTCTTATTTGTTTGAATTTCACAAGATTATATAACAATTAATTATAACAAGCACAACGTCACGCGTGCTTGCTTTTCTTTGATCTTTGATGATCAGCGTTTGATGAATGCGACGTGAAAAATTATTTTTGGCAGTGTAATATTTTATCATGACCGGAGATACAAAAATATTAATGACTCCTTATCTGTTAGCAGATATTCAAAATGTGCGTTGGTGTAATAAATCTGTAGGTTACATTTAAGATTGTCATTAGGGAAAGTCACATTTCATCATTAAACCTACAGTCGCAGCATTATTAAAGTAAAATACTTATTATAATATGTTATGGCTTCCTCGTGTTTATCTATGTACGAGAAAGCGAAATGTCTTATACTCGTACGTGTTTAGTTCGACGATTGTAAATTATGGGGTATGTTAGCGTTATTCGAATTTTGTTTTATCATTTGTACGATATGGCATGAGCAATACTTACACAGTAACATAGAAATCATATATGTGTCGATTTACTACCTACTGCCTATTGTTCGTACTAAGTCTGCTAGTTTATACAGGATTATTTGATTTGACAAATGCAAACAGCCTTTTATATCTGAATAACTATGATTTAATGTCTATTTTTTTTTAAATTTCCATACACCAAATGTTAAACAAAATTATGATTTTCTTAATATTTCTTTAACTGAAACGAAACGCGCGAACCTTTTTTTTTAATACGTTTCACAAAGTTAAATTAAATTCTGATACAATCCGAAATTTTAATAATTCAGTCTATTGGCTACTGGGGCGTGGTGCTTCCCCGATCGAGCCAACTTATTTAATCATTATCATCAGTATTTTGTTGGACGCTTCAACTGGTTATATATTTAAGTTATAAATTTACTCAATTTGAACGTCAAATTTGTTTTGTATTTTACATACATACATCTTTTTCCAACGGTTTTGCAAAACAGAAGAGGACTAAGTATAATTTATAAATATATCAGAGCAATATTTTAAAATGGTTCAAAGTAAAATATAAATTTACTCCCACAAATATTTTTTTTTAAATAAAGTAATATTAAAATTTATTACGACTGAGTTGTGAGGGTTTCGTAATTCATTGCAGATGGAGCTGTTTTCGATACATTGAAATAGTAGCAGTAGATATGTCGATATTTATTCCCGAGTGCTGTCTGTATTATTTGCTACCAGTCGTTAATAGATAGCTTTATGTAACAAAAATAATACATTTTTATTATTTTATACAATTAGTGATATTTCAATACAATTTTTAGATACAATACACATTACTTAGAAGTGGGAAATGAATACTGTACTAGGCACGACCATTTCTCAGAGTAATAAATCAGACCTTCTAATTTATTTCGATAACAATTTGTTATGTAATGATACTATTACTAAATACATATATGTATAATTGCATTAATATTATTAACTTCCTAATCATAGTTCTTTGATTTACTAAGTGCACTGGTTTTAGTCGTTTTACATACTTTTATAGTTAGAATAAATTGGTGCTTATAGCGGAACAATATTTGAAAAAATATGTACACACCACTAAACTCACATGTTATATTTTGAATAATCAATTTACTTTTAATAATCGTCGAACCTAGATTTTATTTCGAAGAAGCTATAAAAAATTTAACTGTTTAATTTACACTTAATATTTTTGATTTTTTTTCTGCGTAGGCTTCAAACGAGCTTGCGATTCACCCGATGGTAAATGACTACCGTCGCCCACGAACATCTGCAACACTAGAGGAGCTGCAGGCGGACCACGGGTTACCTCACTCACCGAATGAAATCACAAAATTCCTACCTACTTCACGCCTGTATTCTGCGATGTAATGGCTTTAGCTGCTAACCGGGGCAGTAACCCCAGTTAGCAGCTAAAGCCGCGGCTAGGCTCTACCACGTCAGAAATATTATACGGTAATAATTACCGCGGTTCTTTTACATTTTATATAAGAGGAACTACAGGATTTTAAAAGTCTCAGTCTTAATAGTGGTCAACTCGTTATACGTGTACTTACTACTCTTTTGTTTGTTACGTTAACTAAAAATGTTTATAATTTATGTTGTCTGTCTGATCTATCGATCCATCTTATTGTAAGTCGTTTACTCCAATCCTTGGTCATCTGCAACCAACGTGAAACTAATAAGGCAAAACTTTATTCCTTTTTGCAACTACAATTCGCTTGAAATGCTTTATCTATAATTTTCATTCGCAGCACCGCTACCGTTTTATGTTTTAGAATATTAAAAAACTAGTAGGCCTGTGACATCATTCACGACAATATTATCCATATGAAGACACTTCTATTTCCTTCTAATAGTTTGTTGCTCAATCACAAAAACTACAATAGCAGCATCATCCGCTACTTCATAAAAAAACTTCACTTCGAACTAAGCCGCGGGCGGTCGCTATACTAATTAATATTATAAATGCCAAAGTGTATTTGTCCGCATGTGCTTCTTTACGAAGCTAGGTATCGATCTGAATTCGCACAGAGATAGTTAAGGGTACGGATGGCCTACTTTTAATTGTGGGACAATATCAATTTTCTTCAGGAAAAAAGATGTCTTTGTTTGTTGATTCTCTTACTACTCAATTAAAGTAGATCGACTGTGACTACTCTAGTCATTGTCGGTCAGAAGGGTAACATTATCATAATAAAATTTTGATTTTGCGTCAAAGTACAGTATGAAAAAGAACCCAACGTTTATAATATAGTAATCCAGTGCAGCAATAATCCACTAACACGTTATTTTCGTATTTTAAACATGAAATGAGCCGTGTGGTATCAACGTAAGAATCAGCCACCGCTTTTCGTGGATGTCGTGAGAGGCTACTAAGGAAAAAGCCTTGAAAATAAAAATGGCTGACAGAAGGTTGAATATACAACAAGAAGGGCAGCAGCGTCTAAAGTGCGCGGTGACTGGTACTGCGATCGCCTGTCCGCCTGGCGAGCGTGGCCATTATGGTAAGTCCTCCTTATGCGAGAGGGCTATGTCCTACAGTTGACTAATTATAGGTTTGTTAAGGTAAGGTAAAAACGTGAAATATTAATTTGAAGACAGATTAGCGAAATTAACATTTTCTCGTTTCTCGCGTGTAAATGCGATATCAGCTGTTAATCATATTTAAGGAGTCTAAAGGGGAATAATAAAACCTAAACATTCCGAAAGTACAACGTACAACGAGTATGTTCCGTGTCACACCACCATTCTTGTGACTGCAACATAATGTGATTATACGTCCGAGCAATTAGTATTTGGTAATAACAAAATTGTAGCACACAATTTGCTTTAGTGAAAAATTCAAACTATTTCTTGTTTGCACTTGAACTTGAATTTGAAACATTAAACTCTTTATTATATACTAGTATTATTTGCATGAAACAACCGGAATTAAATTACACAAAAGAATAATAAAAAAGTTAATTTATCTCATCTCGATAAGTGTTGTAGAATTTGACAAAGGGCAATACTCATTAGTAAACCGCCGTGTCCACTAATGGCTGAAGCGAAGCTAATAAGCGACGGAAGAATATTTGCAAGAAAGAAAGGGGATACCTTTCTTCCCAAGGGTTTGCTAAGATGAAAGTTCCGAAAAACTTTTTAGAGCGTTATGGTTAGCATTTGGAGAAAAAGATCGTATACTCTCTTTTATATACATTCCTATATTTATGATAAGAATCCTTACTTTGTGCGAGCAGTATGTGCAAAGAAATTTATCGAATTTTATTGAAATAATACGTTTTGGGAAAAGAAATCTTTTAACACTTTCAAATGTATCATTGCAGTTATTATTGTGCTGCAACTCAATCACATTTTTCTGAACTACAACGGACATGAAAGTTAAGACTGATAAAGCAGTAGTCACATAAGTTAACATCGACTGAGTAGTAGACTGTGTAAATGGATAGTAATGCTATTTTGTTTTCAATCTCAAAATCCTGTTCGTCAATTGGTAAATTAAAGGTATAGAACGCCGAAAACTTATGTACTTCATAAATATGAGACTGTTGGTTAGCATAGAAGAAGTTAGATAGGTCAATTGAAGAAACAAACCTTCGTTTAATTAATTTAATATGGGACCTTTATTATTTTAATATCCCCACCAATTTTAAATTTTCTTTATCTTGTAACTGAAGTTAGACATAAAGACATAAAGACATTTATTCCTTCACTTACATCTAAACACAGCACATGATATGGCGATACATAACAATTATAAAATAACAAATCAAGAAAAAATAAAAAAAACAAACTAGTTCTACTACTAAGTTCTATTTGTTTAGTAAACAAGTCAAATGTACCTGGAATTTGAACATTCGAAATCGGTTCAGTATTCTTTATTCTTTTCAGTAAAGAATTACTACATATCTACAATATAGTTATATTTTTCACTTTTAAGTTAGGAACTACATTAAATATCTACCACATAACTTTATGTGAGGCTACAATGAAAATTTTTAATCAAAAATTAAACTACCAAAACTTTTACTTGTTGTTTTTTTTACGTTTTGCTACACGTAATTTTGTTTAATACTGTTGTTCTCGCTTCTTCATTTAAGGACGCGACAGACGCACTCGACCTCAGAGGTATACTGAGACTGGTACACGGACTGTATCTGTTTTTCATGCAAATACCACGCGCGTTTATGATTAAACGTTTTTCGTAGGGCTCTTGGTTAAAGCTTTTGTTTATTCAGAACATACTCTAGTGATGTAAGATGCAACGTGGTCGATCACAAGAAAATTTACTGACTCAATTACTTATTAATTATAATCCCACAGACTAGTGATTAGGATCAGTATCATAAGTGTGATACACTTATGATACCTATAATTATCTATGGGCGGACAGAAATTGACTTGAAAAGAAAAAGAAGGCTGCCATCGGAATTTGGATTGGCGACTGCAGTATTCGAACTTTGAGAAACTGGTCAAGCCCTTGATAGACAGAGTTTAATTTTATTTTAATAAAATTTATAGATAAAACTACTATGAAACCATCATTGCATGCAGCTTGGAGTCATTGTCCCATTTTGTATGAACATAGTGATTAGTATAAATAATTTCAGCCGCTACTATCTGAAATATTTTTTTCCAGGAATAACTGCTGTCCTGTCGCAATATATTGATACTCAGATTAGTCAAAATACTCTAGGGAATAATAAAATTTTTGTTCTTAATTATTATAATGGTAAAAGTGGGTAAGTGGTAAGTGATTTAAATAAAAAAAAAGTGATTTTAATAATTTTATATGTAATGTTTTTGTACTATTAAGGTTTTATAGGTCCATTAAATAAACTAAACTAACATTTTTTTATTATATGAAACTAGTTCAGACTGCAGAACTAAAGTACCGTAAAGAGTAAATTAATGTGCTTTTAGAAAAATTTTCCGCATTGATAATAATTTTACCCGTTTTATGCTCAAAGCGTCGCTCTGGGGCGGGACGCTCGCGTTTAATCTTGTAGTAACACGAGAAGCCAGAGTTCAATCTCCGGAAAGCGCATCAAATATTTTAAGTCATATATATCGTTTGCTTAACGGCGAAGGAAAACATTGTTATACCTGAGAAATAAATAAAAATTTATTTGAGGGACCAATATTTTTCTACTGCCACCAGTAATGGAGAAAAAAGATGGAAAATCCTGTTTACAAAACACTTTCAAAAGTTTTTTTATTTAACTTTTATCTTTAAAGACAAATTACGTGCTATGAAAATATTTTCTGAGGAAATAGTTTTTAAATTGAGCTTTGGTTTTGGAGGTGCTAATGCAACTGTATGCTGCGATATTGTAATTCTAGATGTACTGAAACTATAGATACTCTATTGTTATAACACGTTAGGTGTTATTATTAGAGATCGACTCGACAATCATCATTATTAGAGACAGCAGCGTCTATTGATATCCAGCAAATTGTTTTTTAAACACTGAAACGGTTTGTATTTTATCTCTTTCACTTAAATTAAACCAAAGTCCCCAATTTTAATACAAAACAAATGTGCTTGAAAATTACTTCACACACTACAAATCTTGCTGAATGTGTAGAGAACATGAAAACGTGGTAACGCTAACGAGTGTGGCAACGCATTCTTTAACACGTAAGTAAAAAGAGTACTTGCAGCTATTACGATGGTTGTTACGTTTTATTTTAATTTTCAGGAAAGAAGTTTCTTCATTTATTTTTTAAATATACTCTTTTGTTTGTTTGCATAAGTATTTTTATAGTAAATTTGCCTATGCCTTATAAATATGTCCTGCACAGAACAGAAAGAAACACAATTTTTTTTTTTCAATAATTATGTGAAAGGAACAAGACAAAAATATCAGATTATTTTTTTAACAATACATTTAACATTATACATTATACTACTGCTATATACCGTTTCTGTCTTTTATTTATTTTAATATAGCATAGTTTCAACTCTCTCATCACTGTGCTCTGGGGATTTAAGGTCCGCGACTTCTGCGATATTTCTTTATAAAATTACCGGAGATATTGTGGTTTTCCTGTAACTTAACTTATTTTCAATATAATTCAGGCAAAAGAGACAACAGTTCAGCTGATATAAAGTGATCATTGCGGCCTATAGACACCCGGATTCACCCTAGAAGAAAGAAATCAGAAGGAGAGAAAGGAAGGAAAATAAGAAGGAAGATGGGATTCTCGAAGCAAGGGTCTTTGCTAATCATAGGGTCTTCAGTTTTCATCACTTTACATACGTGAGGTGATTCTAGCAGCAGCGATCGGAAAACTACCTCACATCTTCTTGTCGAGTATACGTCAAAACCTCTAGGCGAAAATATACAACTAGTGCGTGTTTCCAGTGTGTCTCGGTTCCGTGGGTGATCCAGTGACTGACGGAACCGAGACTGAAGGCTTTATGAGAAGGCTCAGAGTTGCTCAGCGGGTCATTGAAAGAAATGGCTATACTCGGTGGCCATTGAAAAATTAGCATCAGGAAGCTGAAGTGGTAATCTTAGAACTGATATTGAAGAAGAAAGGCTTTCGAGTTGCAACCTCGTACAGGCAAACCCAGCCTTGGACGACTTCTACAAGACGGAATGACGACTTGCTCAAGGTGGCTCAAGACTACGCTTTGTTGCAATGTTTTGGGAAGATCTATATTTAGAAGTGAACTTGTGAAATATATTAAAAGTGGATATAGGCCTGCACCTAGTTGGACGGATCATCACGCTTGTCAGGTTAAGGACGAGGATTGGCAATATTACACGGCTAGCACCTATCCCCGGTCTGGCTACTTTAGATTTGGATTCTTTGATATGGTTATCCAGCGAGGAGCTCAATATAAACCATGACTTTGCTATTATTCTAAAGCCGAAACGTGCCAACTTATGAGAAATAGGAGTAAAGGTTAGTAAAGTTACATTTGATGTTGTACTGTTAAAAAGATATTTATGCCTAAATAGCGCTCGGTTTCGATTTTAATTTACGGCGACGTATCTACGCACTTTTGATTATTACTTTATGAAATCTATTTGAATATACGATGTAAAAAAGAATCATTACTTATGTAAATGAGATCTCCTTTTTACTTCTCAGGACGGGCTTAAGACTATCGGAAACAATTAATCAAGGTAAAAAATTAGGTAAAAAATTTATATTTTATTTTTATTATTACGGAGGTACCGTTGCGTATTTTCGTTCAGTTCGAATACTCTTTAGCTTCAGAAGTTGCAATATGGGCAGATGGACACTGTTGCTGTTTAATAATAATAAAACCATAAATTAGGTAAGTAAAAACTATTCATGGCGGGTAAAAAGAGACTATAGTCAATACCTGCTAGAGAGATAGGAAAAAATCGTATATAACATAATAGGGAACATTTTGAACCATGTTAACGTTAGTAAAATAATCCTAAATCGTTAGTAGTTGATTTTAATCTGCGCAAAATACCGGATTCAGTATGGTATCCTAACACAAATCTACTAGACCGATTTACATAAGACTTGAAATCATTATAACCATTAAACAAGATTTAAAATGTGTGATGCTTTTAATCCCTTAAGTTTTCTACGCAAAAAGTAACAGAGCAATTCTTCTGTGCATTCCTTTATCTGAAAAATACAAAATTGCGATAGATTTAATCAAGAAACGTTAACGGGATCTTAACCCAAAAAAAAAAAACGATTTTAATGATGCATTAATTATTTGAAAGCCTATTAATTAACGTGACTATTTATTAAGAAACAGAATTATAAACAAGCCTTACTTTTACATTCTACGCGGATGAAATCGTGGCAAAAAGTTTTAATTCGTTTGGGTCATGGACATTTGAAAGTTCATTGCGTTGTACCGCGACGTACCAGCGAACAAGTTGCAAAGCGACAATGAAAGACAGTAGTGAAAATCCTTAAATTTATTGAAATAGTTAAGTGCACGCAATATCCAAATAGATGAGAAAATTATGATTCTTTTCTAGGACCATTACTTTGATGAAATTTATGAAATCTTTAGAGAAAAACGTTCGACCTTGTACATCTTTTTTCAAATCTTAAATAACGATATTAACTTTCCATACATTTTAGCAGAAAAAGGATATAAATAAAAAATAATAAAAATATATAATTATTAAATTGTATATAGAATACGAAAAAACTTATTCCCCGTCCTATTATTTTACATTTTGTGTATTCACTTGAATGGGCAGTTCTCAAAATTTGCAGTTCGTGTGTTCTGCGATATTTCAGTAGTTAAAATTTGGTTAAATTAGTGTATTACTATATTTATGTTATTATTCGTCTTTAGTAGTTGCTATGTCATACTAATTTATTTATAGCAGTCTGCATAAAATTTAAAAAAAAAATATAATCTCTAATAATAGCTATTGAGCCAGAACAGTTTTTAACACATTCAACGTTGACTTCGACAGAATTTTAAATTTTGAATTACTTAGGTACCTATTACTCATATTCATTTCTAAAACTAGGAACAGGCTCGCAGGGTTTAATTCACTAGTCAATGTTATTTAAGGTTTAAAGTATGTAACTAAAAAGAAAAGAAATTAGAACACTAACATATCCCGAAAGAAATCCATGTCAGGAAAGTACAGAGGTATTGAGGTGTATAGAAAAACTAGGAAGACTCAAAAGTTGGCTACTATTCCGCAGTGTGTCGTTGCTTCAAGATGTGAAAGAAAAGGCCAATGTGAAAATTACGTAAAAACCTCAATAGGTTTACTACTACATGATTTTTACACCAATTTTAGTACACTACTGTACATCAACCTGTCCAGCACAGTAAAGCACCAGCAAAAGCCGAGATTCATTTCTTGGAAGGTTTGCCCATACTCAACACGCTGGGCAAGTGGGTTGGCACAGCACAATGCTGGTGGGCACCCACTGGCGCTTGCATCGATTTTGATGCTCGCAAAGATAATAGTGATCCCCATTACTAGACTGTCGGATTTGGGTTCGGCAAATTGGGGTCGCTACTATTCGGTCGCCAGAGCCTCATTTGTTTGCTAGCACTCACCGAGTGTAGGAGATGTTGACATTTGGAGAAAGAGAATGGTATATTCCCCTTGACACCCATATTTATATCGATTTTGAGATATTACTCCATTCAATAGGTTTGTTATAATTTATTGACGAACATTTTTTTATAGGTTTAAGATTAGGTATATGATTATTATGATTATTGTATATATCAATGTATATTTATTATATTATATTTTCACTTCTTAGTAACTTGCGTACTACACCCTTAACCCTTGCTCACTGGTCATTATTTCCTCTGCAAAATGGTTGCCTGGTAGAGATCGCTTCTAAGCGATAAGGCCGCCAATTGTACCTTTGTGTATTTTATGTTTCTTTTTATTTTTTTTTCCTATTTTTGCTAATTGGTGTACAATAAAGTGTATTATTACATTCATTAGGAAGGTTGCAAACGAGCAATCTGCTCACCTAATGGTAAGTGACTACCAGTGCCCACAAACATCTGTAACACAAGAGAAGCTGCAGGTGTATTGCCCGTTTTACAGGATTATAAAGAATTGGGAAGGAGGATGACGATGAGTGATGAGGAGGGGAGTGGGTTACCTCACTTACCGAATGAAACGCAGAAGCACAAGTTGCCTCTACTTCACGCCGGTATTTTGAGAGGACTTGGTACTACCCCGGTCGCGCCGACCTATTCGAGCATCAGCAAAATCCACAGCCAAAAACACACAGAGACATTACATATAATAGAAGATCTCCCGCACGAACTACCTAGTTATTGAAACAAGACTCTGGAATCATTTTTATTTTTTCTGGGCACATCTGAGACTGCTACAGGTTGCCAGTTGTTGTTGTGTTCTCCAAGTTATCGACGAGTATTTTGAGCCAATTTCGACCAAGAGGTCAATGCTTGAATCGAATTGGGCTAGCCAGCCTTCTTGATACTACGTTAAATAATTACCATCTAACACACATAATAACTAAAATTTCTCTATCAATTATCTCCGAAATTAAAATCGATAGAAAAATGAAAATAACGTTATCGAGTTACTTTATAAGGCCGTTAATTTTTTTTTTTAATTTAAAATAGATCCGAAGCTTTTTTTATATTCTTCACATAATCGGCATACATTTTGAGAATTACCTTATTATATTTTTTAGTGTTTAAAAATGTTAAAGTTACACCACATTGGTATACCTCATTCTTAAACTGCATTAATGCAGGTACTTACGTGAAGTGATTAGTCACGGATAAATTATGTGATATAGATATATGTTTTAACACATTACTTTTAACTTTTTTTTTTACTGTCAATTTTACTTGGACTTACCAAATTAGCTTGTTATAAATAAAGTCTGGGAAAGAAGCTTTGAATAAATTTAAAACAGATGTTCTTTAAATTTACAATTCATGTTTATGTGCATGCTCGGGATACGAGTCGCGTGTTTTAAAATTT
The DNA here is from genome assembly GCA_029286595.1 of Bhutanitis thaidina. Taxonomy (NCBI): domain Eukaryota; kingdom Metazoa; phylum Arthropoda; class Insecta; order Lepidoptera; family Papilionidae; genus Bhutanitis; species Bhutanitis thaidina. The sequence continues at coordinate 9,370,251 of JAGSMS010000022.1, forward strand.
AAATTTAGATAAGATAAACTAAACTTACGGACTTTTTCCTTTAGTGTTGTGGTAACATACGTAATTATATAAAGTCGGAGTCGTTAAGTTGTAAAATGTATGTGCTATCTAAAATAAGATAAAAATATATGTTTGTAATGAAAATCACTGTAGAATAATATTGATAAGGAGCTTCCTTCGCCAATATTATAGGCATAATATAATTAAATCTAATTATCGTCATTTACTTCTTTATTATTACAACTCATTGCATGCATGACCTGATAGATTTTCCGACAGAAATTTCTTTGTATAAACGGCGCTTTTTACTAAACCGCCATTCTCCGTCACACACATTCATTAACTACAAGTTAGAAACGAAAGAACAACGCCTCAGATTATAGATAAAAGGTATTTTTTTCTGTAAATCATTATTTTACGATATTCTGTAATCTGAGAATTACGCATTGAAAATTCACAACGTTATCTTAGTGGCTCATATTATTTTTAAAACAAAGTTGTTTTTAACTACCCATAACATGTAAAATAGACATGGTGGATGCTAGGTTAGAACAGAAAATGTAACCTGACCATTATTTTACATTTGCAGAGATTAATTTCTAGGTCATCTCAATTAGTTATAACTAATGCAACTCAATATCGATTAGTTATAAGTACAGTAGTTTAGTCATAATATAATTCTGAAGTTTTTTTTACTTTGACGGAAGCTATGTTGTCGACTGACAAAAAATCCTGCGAGGTCACAGCTCTGGGCGTGGTTAATAAACTATTATTCATGACAAATGGTGCCGAAAATTAAACCAGTTGCCATATAACTTGATCTCACGTTGCCAAATTTGTATATTTTTAGAACACATTACATGTTTTTGATTAATCTGTGGTAGTTTCATTCATTTTATAATAGACATATTATTTCGTAATAGAATGGTAGTTTTACAACAACTTACTTGTTCAAAGTGAGGCAATTATATTATGCGTGTAGGCGTAAGTAACATTTTGTATCTACCCTCTCTGACACGTCTATAGTTGCAAAAATAATGCTGTTAGTGGAACTTATCTTGCATATCTCATCTAATCGTCATTTTAATCGGAATTTCAAGAGGGGTGGACAATTGACTCGACTTGAAGACTTGGCTGGTAAACTGAGCCAATATCACTAAGTTTCTGCTGCGTTAAGTAACGTGCGCAGAATCTAGTTTCTTATAATTATCTTCTTGTATATTAATTGTGACGAGATACGCAACGGTAACGCATTTATACGATTTTTTTTAATACGAGACTTTAAAGACAAACTGGGGGACCACTTTGTCACTTTCTGTATAATTTTCCATCCGGAATAATTTACAATTTATAATAACTTATTATTTATATATTTCTTTATACTTGCTTGGGTAAAACTTAAATATCGATTAATTCTTGATAAATATTGAAACAATAGAAATTATTTTGTTAAGTCACGTGAATGGTTATCTGGTTTAAATAAGTTTGAATCGTTTTTTTCCTGGAGAGCGCCATCCTACTACCCATGCTGGCTTATGCCAATGTTTAGGATTTCAAATGTTAAAAGGGTTATAATATAGACAAAATATTTGGGAGCATCAGTTATTAAATGTTGGTATATTTTCATTTTAGTATTATAAAAATATTTCTCTAACATTACAAATGAAACAGTGAATATTTAACAAACTTCATATTTTGAGACGTTTTGCACTAATTGTCATTTTCAAACGAAAGGTTTGCATCGTACGAATGTTGTGAACTCCTATACAATACTATATTAGCAATATGACTACGAAAGTATTTAATTTATAAATTCGTTATTAGAAACTTATTCAGAATTACTTGCAAAGTGGAGCGGCAGTTAAACAAGAGTTCGAAACAGTTCCGTCCACGCAATCCATTATTAACTGTTAAAATTAGATTTACGTCAGAGACCTAGTTTAAAACTGAACATTCTATTATATACATATAGTAGAACATAAGTATGACGACTCTGTGCACCTATTCACTGTAGAATCGCATCTACAATAAATTGAACGGAATTATAAATTCCTTGAATCTATGTACTCGTACATAAAAGCGAAATACCTCTGACTTATCACGAAATTTCAAAAGCTATAGACCTTTCAAACTTAAAATTGAGCAGGTATATACCTTATTAGGCAACCGTTAAGAAAGGATTTTACGAAATCTTCTCCCAAATGGCTGAAATGGGGGCAGTATCAACGTCCTATGAACGGAGAGACATTAAAATCGACATTTAGGTTAATATTTTAAAACAATAATATATAATACCTATGACTTTGAGAAATTTAGTTAAGAAAATTTGTTACTAATTATTAACCTAAAATTTATTAAAATACTGTTAAAACTTTAATTAATAAATAAATTTTATTTATTATCTTTTAATTTTATTACATAGCTAGGACGGCGTTTGAGGGAAAGGGGCTACGATGTTCGCTCTTCATCGTTTTTGGTTCAATGTATTGAACTTACAAATACACATAATAACGCACATACATAATATTTTTCGTAAATGTATTGACAGGGAAAAGTAAAAATGTTAATTTTTTTAAAAAAATCCACACCTAAGCGAATCACGAGTATGCAAATGATAGATAGCGCGCTCGGCTCTTTTTTGTAGTATAAAAGTTGTATTTGCATCAACCGCCATAACAAAATATAATACCATACTAAAATACTATATAATATTATGTTATGAAAATAACTAAAATAAACTGTTCGAGCAGTGGCTACATCAGTCAGTTGATGTATTTTCTAATAGCATGAGCAGCTGCACTGAGTTTATTGGCTAAAGTTTCTGTATGGGTATCCCATTGAAGTTTACAATCAAATGTGTTACCTAAAATACTGTCCTATTAATAAAGCAAAAATGCACGAATATGTACAATTACAGTCACAATGTACCTTGTCAGTCTTTGTCCCACAAGGAATGGGATAAATAACGGGAAATCCTCGCATCTTTGTTGCGTGTCGCAAACCATTGCCCAGATCTGTTTTATGACATGTATTACTAAGCCTTTTTATTTCGTTATATGTACATATTAGGGTTCTATAGTTGCATATCATGTTCATGGTCTTAAAGTGCATAAAATACAACATTAAACTGGCAAATTTTTTTAAATGTTGCTTCTTATTCCATAACTGATAAAGATATAAAAATTTCAACGACATCGTTTAAAGGGCTGAACGGGAATAACCTTAATTTAGCAGATATGTAGATTATGCCACAAAAAAGGATAGTGGATACTTTTTTCACCACTCAAAGGTGTTATGGGTACAAAATTCGTGTCCACGCGAATGAAGCCGCAAGCAGCTGCTAGTTTGAACATAAAGTTCCATTGTATGTAACCAATGTTTACATCTATTTACAAGAAAGGTATTTTAAGGGATGAGTGAATAATCTGTCCTGGTTTATACAGTTTTAAAATGAATTAAATATGTGAACAGAAGTAACACCCTACGTCCACTCCTTCGGTAAGGCCTCTCTAAATATTTAGATTGTGTAATTGAATTTAGTGCATTCTGATATACATTAACTTTGTTTCGCTTTAAAATGAAGAGACTTTTGGACAAATTATTTGTAAACTATGGTAAAAAAGTGAGTCAATAAAATATATAGGTTAAGATATAAGTTATCGATTCCCGTGGGACATTGGACGCAGACGAAGAGCCTAGAAGGACCACCGCCGTCTGTAAACATATGTATGTAACCCGACCCTTTCGTGAACTTAATTTATAATGCAGAGACCAATATTTGCTCGCCACGTCCTTTTGAACTCGGGGAAATCTCAAATTAGTTAATATTTGCGGACTATGATTAGTAAGTAAGAGTAAAAATGTAACAAATGGATGTATTTATTTAATTAATATTCAAAATATATCAAGGCATTGTATTTTGGCATATTAATTAAATAAATACAGCCATTAATACGCCTATTAAGTTTATACGTTTTAATATAATTCTAGTATCTTTCCATAATATAAACATTTGTATATAAGCATCTCCTACTGCTACCTTAAAATAACATTTGCAATATCCATTCACTCATCTTAAGAATCGTAATGTACAGTAAGTTGAAAGGACTTCTCTCACCAGTGTTTTCCTACATGTACCTTGTTTTTTTTTTAAGAGAATTATTTATAACTAGCTGTATCCATGACCTCGTCCGCGTGAACCTTAAAATTTGCTGTGAATATATTTTGTTAAGTATTAAAAATGTTGCTAAATAGTGGAAAATATTATACAACTTTGCAAATAATTTTATTTATTTGCAGAATTCATAAGGTCATTTCTTCTCCTAGATGTTTGAATAGTAAATTCAAAATAAATTCATCAGATGGTAGTTCAAATTCAAATTGGAAAACCTAAAATAGACCACCTTTACAAGTAACAAAAATTTCTTCTAATAGAACAAATTCATTACTAAAAAGTAAACTTCTTTTCTTAAAATAATGACCCTAATATTCTTAAAATGTATGCATCTTTCATTATTTCATTAGTCTACTGCAAAAAACTTATCCACTATTATATTGTGTCGTTAAATATTGTTGAAGTAAGTTCAGAGCTTGAGATATAACTCTACAAAATTTGGTCTAAATCCTGTAGGAATTTCTCATGTGAGGCAGTTTACATACATAATATTCACATGGACAAACACCCAGACCCGAAATAATTACTTGAACCAATTACTTGTTCCGATAATTAAACAAATACTTGTTCCGCGCGGGAATCAAACCCGTGACCCGAAACGCAGCGGCCAAACCCTGTGCCACCGAGCCATCGAAATTGTTTTTGCGTGATTCTCGAAGAAATTCACAGACGGACAGATATATTTACTAAATTGTTGATATAGTGTCAATTGCATTTTCATTACTATTTGAAAAAAATATTTTATGAACAGGGGAACATATTACGACGGTAGAACGACACCAGTGCACAGAGGCGTCATCTACATATTTCTGACATAGTTTTTCTTTCTTGTGCAAATTCAGATCGAACCCAAGCTCCATAAAGAAAGACATGCGCGCAAATGCACTTTAACATTTGTAATATTAATCAGGGTAGCGACAGCCCGCGGCTTTGTTCGCGTATTTCCCTTTAATAAATAGTATATTTACCTAAGAATAAAAAGTATATTTAGTCTATTTGCTAAATTTCTTAAATATCCGTTCAGGCGCCTTATCCGCTGTGCCACAAAATTCTGATATCATATTATTTATCAAATACAAGAATTGGTTACCAACAAACGAAACCATGATTGAAAATAAAAACGATAAGATTTTTATCGGGGTAGGATGCCACACGAATAATTTGTGGAATAGCGGCTAAGACTCCAGTTGTGATTGAGCACAAAATTTGAGTGAATTGAATTCACTTCCAATGGATATAAATTGTCGTGGAAGATTTCACAAGCACAGCTAGTTTTTTTAATATTCTGAAACATACGAGTATAACGGCGGCGGCATGGGAATCAAAATTATAGATAAATTATTTCACGCGAATTGTAGTTGGAAAAAGAAATTACTTGCTAGGTATTTGGATTCCTTTTTTGCCTACTACTACCGCCACGCAGCAATGCGTCTGCAGCCGTTTCGGTTTGCAGAATATAAAGAACAATTGCGGGTTGTAATGTATTCCGCCTTGTCCTCACTATGAAGTTGATTGCAATTGCTCATAGGTAACCATTTGCCGTCAGGTGGGCTGTTAGATACCTGTTAGATAACCAGATAACATAAATGATTAACATTCTTAGATAACCTAACAAACAAAATATACTTTCTACTCGATCACTATCCACACTGTGATAATGGTCCTATTAAAATCTGTCTGTCTGTGTGTGTCTGTTCGAATGACAAGACAAAAGAAATAATATTGCATAAATTACCAGTCGATGTTAATAAAACTCTCAAAAAATAAGATACCGTTTCAGGAATATTCTGGCATAATCGAAAATAAAAAGACTATCGAAATTCAGGACTGTTTACGGAGCACTGGAGCGCGCTAAGGGCAGTTCAGTGGTGAATTCTGAAGTAAGCGGAAGAGGAAGATCACGAAGAAAAAGGTAAAATAGAAGAGTGACAAACGAAACGAAACGACAGGGGATTGGTTACTATCAGAAACAATAGGTGGAAACCGTGGAAGATTACGTGCGAGGGACAGTGCACCCAGAAGAAACTCTGCACCCTTTGAAGGGGTTAAAAAATAATAAATAGAAGTTTAAGAAACCGGTCTTTTTACTCCAATTTCGCAACCCGTATCTCGTAAAAATATATTTACTATATCGGCTGGACTCCTAAGTAATACTGTGTTGATAGTTCCATCTAAATTTATGGAGAGGTTTCTAAGTTACGTGTCGAAATATTTAATAATATAATAAGCTCCGATAAAAAAATGATATATATCCTAGTGTATCTCAACAATCAAAGCGCTATCGAAATACGGCTTTTTGTACGTGATGCGAGGTTAGACAACATAGACGACTCTTCTTAAAGTTCTTCTGTATCGATTGACAAAAAAATTCTCAATCGATTAAGCGTGTTTTCATCGTCAAGTTTCGCGCGTACTTAGCATTACGCTACGAGCATTTGAGTAGGGGAATACGTTAAACCGAGCAAGACGTTTTTTGTGTAGTACCTCCTCTCCACCTCGAGATTCTAATTCTGGTCGTCATAAAGTAAGAACAAGGCATAATATGTTGTAATATGATCTAACGGCTGTACTACTGATTGGTCGGCGATCAGACTGTGTTGGTGATTCTGTCCAAATTCACGATTGTCTAAATTACATTACATTATAGCGAATATTCCGAATACTTATAAAAAAGACCATAAACGCAGTTTATCTTTTTGTATCATTGCATTTTGCAATACGAAATCAGTTTAAGTAATGATAAAAGATATGATAATCTTTATCTTTAATAATAATAGTATAAACAGAATCGCAATCCGCGTTAGTCTGTGCATTCGCTTATAACTTCTAAACTTATAAGTGGATTTCAATGCGTTGTTTACGACCATTCAGAACATTTGCGTGTGACAACAATAATTCTACCTTATGTATATAACATATTCACATTTAGTTTATATATTACAGATCTATGTGCAAAACTGGCACGGATCTCTAGTTTATAAATAAAAATCAAAAGTATTGAATTTCCAGAAGACTCCATCACATCTAGAATATTTTAACAAAATTAAAAAAATTAATGGAATTAAAGTTTTCATTTAATTTTGACTAATAATACAAGTTTGTCTATCTTTACATAAGTACGTGTGTGTATAGTTTTGTCTATCAAGATCATTCTTTTGCTGACTGACATATATACACATAAAGATATTACATGTTTATGCTGAAGTTCTCTTCTCTCTCATCTAAAAATAAGATATACGCCTGTAAAAATCTAGTTTCTAAATACAATGAAAAAACAAAACTTCTTAATTAATGATATTATATTATATTTTGTAGGACGGATGGGTTCACCAATTCAAGTAATAAAATCTGAAAATTTCCCTACTTTATATCTAAAAATTCGACTCTATACATATGGTATAAGTATAGCACGCAAAAGTATAGTAGAAGATAGGGTCTTACAAGTTGTATTTTATCTATTAAAAATTAAAAAGAGTTTGTTTTTTTTTTTACAATGTAGGGGCTTTGTCGGTCCGGCACATATTGCTGGTCCCGAAATTACCGGTCACTGCCTTCAGTGACAGGTAGGTGTTAGCCATGACAAAAAAAAACTCTGGATCCTTAGACTATGTAATAAATTATGCTAAACCCTCAGTCACACGGTCAATGATATAACGACTGATACAAAATAAATTATGTCGAATTGAAGAAATGTACGACATCTTTGCGTGTCTTAAAACAATTCAGACTCATTTTGATGACTTGCAAACTTAGATTGTAATTTGTACATTGCACTCCCGCCCTGTTGTCAACTGGCTGTAGCGAGAATGCACATATATGTGATTTTGTCACATCTAAATATTTCAATTGAATAAATAACACAAACATATGTTCTTCGATAATTCGAAATAGAAGTCACGATGCGGATACACTAAGGTGTCTGTCTAGTAAGCTACTTACTAAAATAAGATAAGATAAAGTCAGATGTAAATACTTCTCTTATTGTAATTTTTTTTGGGGTTTTTCTATATATTCTCATCTGGTTTGGTTGTATATATGAATACGTATAGATACAAATAATACCACAATATAAACAATATTTAATAAATTATATATATAATAAAATAAAATAGATAACTACAACCCAACCAGATGGAAGCCCCCGGCATGGGAGACCAGACGGCCGAGGGTTAGGGAGAAAGGGAAAGAAACCGGCGGATAATGCGAGCGATATCGAGTAGCACCGCCTTCTGGATTTGAGCTCGCAGCGGCTTCGTACGTCGTACCGCCCGCTTTGGTGCTCGAATGGGCCGGTTCTACAGGATAGTATCGCACTGGATAGTTACGGCCTGGCAGAATACAGTCTGAAGGTAGAAACACCTTGTATTCTGCGTTTCATTTCGTTAGTGGGGTAACCGTAGGCTCCCTTCTTCTTTCCCTAATATCCTAAAGGCAGGCGAAGCACCTGCAGCTCCTCTGGTGTTTCAGAAGTACATGGGCGTCGGTAATCACTTACCATCAGCTGAGCCGCTTGCCCGTTTGCCGCCTTTCCCATTAAAAAAAACATATTTGTTTTTACTTTATTAAAAAAGAGGATACGAAATTTCTTTCGCCGGTTAATTGGACGTTTAGGTCCAATTAATAGTTTACTGGCTGATAAAGAAGAATAAAGAAACAATTTATAAAATTTCTGAGAAAAGTTTACAATACAGCAGTACAATCCATAATTGATTCCCATTTTCTTCTCTCAATGTTACGCTTGTACCCAAGAAAGCTGTTAGATATCCTATTTCAATTTCCATCTCTCATAGTGTTACTTTTATTAAACTTTAATTATTTGTACTTTATTGAACATGTGGTCTTTTCGAAATTGATTTATTTTCTACGAAACCATCAACATTTAACTGCACTGGTTTGAATTGGCTCTATAATTGCATTTTCATTTCAAATCACTTTTAAATTATTTTATTATTTATTATTGGTTTTTTTCTCTTTCTTCTTTACTTTAGATATGAGCAAACTAGCAATCTGTCTATATACGAAAACATGTAAATGGTGTTTAGTTACATCACAATGTTTAATATTATTTAAGCACTGTGTTTGTTTTCTCAATAAAACAAAATAAAAAATATTAAATGAGACTAACAAATAAGTTATTGTTAATACCTTGTAGGTTTCGAACCATAAATAGGTTTACTCAATATAATTAACTTAAAAATAACAAATTGAGCTAAAGACAATCTTAATAAATCAATTCAACTCATTTGAACAGTACTAACTTCTTTATGACAAACTCAAATACTGTAACGAGCGGTAAACATTTTGTTACAGCAAAATCTACCAATTCGTGAACATGTTTAGTCATAAATTTGTTCTCTTTAAATTAATTGTTCAATTGAGATCAAGGTAATTTTTTTAATACAAGAAATATTTTAGTTCTAAACTAATCTGTACGGGTTACATAGTTAATTATCTAAAACATAATAATTTGATAATAACTTTACGCTTCGTTAAAGCCACTAGAATTAAAAATTAACAACAAAAAATAACTAAAGTTCGAAAAAAAAACATACAAAACGATTTTGAATAATTTTCTTCAAAATATGACTTAGTTTTTGGTTGTCTACATTATTTTTAATTCTCTCCATAACGCAATGCAATGTTATTGTATCTCTGACGATCAAATTAGAGCGTAATATCAAAACTATGCCAATTCTCACGGACTAGTCAGGGGAGACGAAATTAGGGTCAATAGATAAACAACACTTTAACGGACAAACTGGTTCAAATTCCTACTAAGGGGACAATTTATAATAAGTAGTATACGTCATCATTTTTGCAAACATTGCTAAAATATTTCTAAGAGCTCTTCTCGACCTAAAAAATTTAGGTCAGCATTTTAACCATTTGTTAGTAGCAGACTGTAAGTTCCCGCTTGTTATATTTGCGGCCACTTCGTGTTCTCTATTGTCGCGATAATGGTGGGGTTTTGTCCGATTACGGGTATGGGGATCTTTGTTTGCTCCCCGTTTGAATACTTTATTAACAAAAATAGATTCATACCAAAAATGCTGCAGGTATGTTTCAACAACTACTTACTAAAAAACTGGGATTGATGAGTACGGAATCTTTACATATAACAACTGGACAACAAAGTAACGATTTAGGTAATTTTTAATCTGTTCAAAAGCTTACGATCAATCTAGAAATTGCGATACCTTCATAATTTTTTTTCGCGGGTAGGTGTAGAACAACCAACAGCTCGTTTTAAGACCTCGTGAAAATTTGTTTTTAATAATTTAACTTGGACAGTATTTTGAACTAATTGTATGTAATTAAAGTGGAACAAGTATTTTTAACAGTTGTTCTTCATAACTATGGTCATATAAACAAAATCTAAAGATTTACGAACACCTTCCACAATTAAACCGAAATAATTTAAATTCTCTCGACTGAAATATATTAATTACTGCTACTATGGCAAAAGCTGTGGATTTGCAAAGCATACAAAGGGACCTGGAAGGAAGCTGGACCCTAAAGATGGCCGAGTTCGAGAAAAGATTGAAGGCTGCTTCCAGCCCAACCAATCCAACAATTGTGCAGCTTCAAGAAGAGTTTTGTGCTTTCAAGGAAGTTGTGGGTTCAATGCTCAACCTTCTTCAGCAACAAGTTCGTGACTGTCTAAGTGGTATAGATGCTATTAACATGCGTCATAGAAGAAAGGCTTTACTTTTCAGTGGTATCTCTGAGGCACCCAATGAAGACATTCAAAACGAAGTTTTGTAGTTGATTCACTCCAAAATGGGGCTGTCTCAGATAACTTGTGCTTCTTTGAAACAATGTTATAGACTCGGTGTGCAACCGATTGATAGAATTAGGCCTGTCATTGTATAGTTCCACAATCACCAAACCAAAATTGAAGTGTGGAAGTCAAAATTAAAAGGCTCTGTTTTCTCTGTTGCTGAATTTCTGACTAAAGAACGACAGTCAATATATAAAAAAGCCCGAAAACATTTTGGAATGAGAAACGTATGGACTATTGACGGTGCCATATATACATCAAGCGTCCCAATGGTCGTGATAAAATTATTACACAGGTGGAGCTAGACGCTTTGATGGTTAAGTTTAACCCGGTCTCCGGTACTCCTAGGAGTTCCAATGCAGTACCCAGGGGTGTGGCTAATGCAACTAGTTGAAAGAAACGAAGCTTGAAACTTCTGTCACCCGACGGAAACCGGCTTCTGCAGTAATTCTGTGTGATGATACCAAGAAGTCTCGACGAATCGCGAGTAAAAAGTAACAACAATTCGTGATTTTCTTCTCATAACATATAGATTTAAGTAACAATCACTATTAATACTTTTTTCCCCTTTTAATTATGTTTTACACTTTTTTTTTATTCTTTACGTATTAATCAACTTTTTCGGAATTTTTAGTGCTTTGTATTTATGTTGACTAGTTTATTCTTGTTGGTTTTGTTGCACATAAGTTTTTACTTCTCATTTGAATACTAATTTTGTACTTTTAAAATTATTTGTTAATGACTTCAGGGACTTACTTTAGCATGACATCGGTATTTGATCACCAATTTTCTCTACTATGATCTAGTTACAAAATTGTTAGTATTCAGTACATTATTATTGTCTTACACACGTGTAATTTTGCAGGAAAATAGTGAGTATTTTTGTGTTGCGTACTAGTATTCGTGTAAGATTTTTATATTTTTATCATTGAGTCGTGGAACTAGATACTACTGCATTTATATTGTTACCAACTTTCTGCATTTTATATCTGCTATAATTCATAGTGCTTTATTTTAGAATAGCCTGTTATTTTGGATATGAAAGGCAGAATATAGTTAGTTAGGAACCTTTTAATTGTTTACATAATTTTATATGATTACATTATTTTGCTACCAACTCCTTTCGAATGTTGTAATTATTTCAGTATATTTTCAGAATATGTTTTTTTTATAGTTTTGTTACTTAGATCATTTGTTTTTTTAAGCTTGTAAACAATGAACTGGTGGGATGGTGTTTTGTGAGTTTTTCTTATGTTATTTTTTTTATTGTGTTTTTTGTATTGTTATTTCAATTATTTCTTTTACTTATTTTTTTTTTGGGTTTATTTATTATAATTTTATCTGCTCTATATATTAAATTAAAATTTATATATTGTCATAAGTATTATCGTTATTCATTGTACATATGTATATAATATATAATGTCCGATACAGAATCATTCTTGTCCATTGATGACTCGGATCTTTCATTTATTTCTTGTGCTGATTCGATCAATGGTAGCACACCTAACTTAAATATACAACTGAAGGAAGTTTTTTCAGCTAACGATAAATTATTAAATATATGTCACATAAACGCACAAAGTATTCCTAGTCACTTTTCGGAACTCGAAGCTTCATTCTCTTCTGATACTGTACATGCAATTTTAGTGTCTGAAAGCTGGCTTAAGCCAGCTTTCGATTCAACATTATATCCTTTACCGGGTTTTGTTATGAATTAGAAACGACCGTATCGGTAAAGGGGGAGGTGGTGTTGCCATATATTTACATAAGTCAATTTCAGGCAAGATTGTTATGGCATCCCCCTCGCCCTACTCTGCCTCTATAGAGTTCTTGTTTGCAGAACTTGATGTCAGGGGCGTAAGGATGATTCTTGGAGTAGTGTATTGTCCGCCTGTTATTGATTTTACTCCATTAGAAGGAGTTCTTGAGGATATTGGTTCAGAATACGAGCATTGCATAATTATGGGTGATTTTAATTCAGACATGTTAAAAAAGTCTTCTCGTTCCCACAAACTTCGTTCGATCATTGAGTCCGTTAACTTCACCATTCTCCCTTTAGAGGCTACTCATCGAAATATTGACGCTGATGACTCCTTGATTGACCTTATTATTACGGCTTCTTCTGATCATGTAGTAAAATATGGTCAGCTTTCCGCTCTGGGTTTCTCACGTCATGATCTCATTTATGCTTCTTATAAACTTAAACCTCCCAAAACTCCCCCAATTTTTCTGCACTTACGTAATTTTGTAAGAATTAACACGGAGAAACTCATGGAGGATGCTTCTAATTTAAATTTTGGTCCTTTGGCGTCTGCATCTACAGTTGATGAAAAAGTAACTTTATTTAATAGCACTATTCTTAGACTGTACGATGCTCATGCTCCAACTCATAAAGTTAGGATGAAGCGTCCTCCTGCTCCTTGGATGACGGAGGGTATTCGAGTGGCAATGACAAGGCGGAATAGGGCCTACCTAAAATTCAAAAGAGAGCGTACAGAAGAAAATCGGTCTGCCTTTAAATTGGCTAGAAACAAATGCAACCAGATGGTACGTAATGCTAAACGCCACTTTATCCATAGTAGTATATGTAATTTGTCGCCAGATGGTGTAAGGAATTTTTTAAGATCTATTGGGGTGGGTAAGCCATCCATCCTGGATTGCGGTCCTTCTCTTTCTCTCGATGCTGTTAATTTGCATTTTGTTTCTGCTTCTGCTTTAGACCCTGTAATTCGATATCAAACCATAGCTTATTAAGCTTCAATCCAACCTCCTCACACCTCAGTCTTTCATTTCTTGCCTGTGGATCAGGAAGAGGTCAGAAAGGCTGCTATTGGAATCAATATTCCTAAATATTCTTGACCACCTTCTTCCAGCAATTACTCATATTGTTAATTTTTCTCTGGATTCTGGTCAGTATTCAACGCTCTGGAAAATGGCTTTTGTGAAGCCTCTGCCCAAAGTATCTACCCCTAAACTTTCTAATGATTTTCGCCCCATATCCATATTACCCTTTCTGTCTAAAATTTTGGAAGCATGTGTTTATAAGCAAATCTCCATGTTTATTTTTAAAAATGACCTACTGAGTGTTTATCAGTCTGGGTTTCGTCCTGGTCACAGTAATACCAGTGCTTTACTTAAGGAAACGGATGATATCCAGCAAGGGATGGAGAGCAAGAAAGTAACAGTGTTGGTACTAGTAGACTTTTCCAACGCTTTTAACACAGTCGACCACGATATCCTCCTGTCCGTCCTTTCCTATCTTAGATTTGAACCCTCAGCCTTGGATTGGTTTTCTTCTTATCTTCGCGGGCGTCAGCAGTCAGTCCACGTAGGGCAAGAAGCCTCACAGTGGTTAAATTTGGAATCTGGCGTTCCGCAAGGCGGAATTCTTTCTCCAATACTCTTCTCGGTTTTCATTAACTCTATCACCTCCACCTTCGACTGTGCGTACCATCTATATGCAGATGACCTACAAATTTACGTACAATCTAATATAGATGATCTGCATAACGCAGTGACTATACTGAATAACAACCTAAAATTAGTCTACGATTGGTCAATGCGTTTTGGAGTTTGCGTCAACCCAACGAAATGTCAAGCAATAGTAATTGGCAGCTCAACAATGCTGGCTAAGGTCGATCTTGGAACCTTGCCCTCTATTGAATACAATGGTATTTTAGTACCATTTTCTGATTCGGTTAGAAATCTGGGACTGCATATGGATAAAACTTTAACCTGGGGCAAACAGATAACCGAAATCAGCCGCAAAGTCGCTGCCACCTTAAGAACACTCTATCGTCTAAAACACTTTCTTCCCTACAAGACAAAGCTCATGCTTGTGCAAACTCTAGTTATACCCATAATTGATTATGCCGACGTATGTTATCCAGATCTGAACCAAGATCTTCTCAACAAGCTAGAGCGCCTTCTTAATAACTGTATTCGTTTTATCTTTGGTCTGTGTAAGTATGACCACATCTCTGAATTCCGTATTCGCCTTAAATGGCTTACTATCCAACAGAGGCGTCACTCTAGGATTCTAGTTACTCTCTATTCCATCCTTAATGATGTAAATTCCTCGGCGTATCTTCAAGAAAAATTTTGTGATCTTTTCTTGACGCACGACAGAAAGCTGCGATCTTCATGTAATCTTAAGATTAGTATTCCACAACACTTCATCGGTTTTGTCGGCAACTCTTTTAAGGTGCAGGCTATACTGCTCTGGAACTCCCTGCCCGACGAAGTTAAGAAATCGGCAAGCAGGAACTCTTTTAAAAAATTAGTTAAACAACATTATTTAAATTTAAATGGACTTATTTAGTTATTATTGTGTTTCTTATTTATGTTTATTTATCTATCTACATATGTAATAGTATGTTATTATGTATATTATGTACATTATGTATATTATTCATTATCAGTTATCATATTCAGTATCATATTTTTATTCATTAATTTTATTATATGTATTTATATTTGTTTATAGTTATTTTAAAATCATTTTATTACTTTATTAATGTAACTAAATGAATACACCTGCTACGACTATCTCACCAACCCATGGGTTGACTGGCAGAGAATGCCAATAGGCATTAAGTCCGCCCTTTGTAACCTCAAATTGGGGTGTATGCAATAAAGTATTTTAAATAAATAAAATAAAATAAATACCTTTAATTGTGGATTTTATTCCTTTTATTTTTTATGAAAGAACACGTTATCCAGTCCCAAACTAGGATGCATTGTCAAGGAGATAAGACAGTTATGCATATACCTACATAGATAAATAATTATATATAAATATCCAAGACACAATTACAAGCATTCATATTCATCATAAAAATGTTTGCCCCTAGCGCAATTCGAACCTGCTACTATCTGCTTCGAAGGCAGAGTCTCTATCCACTGGGCTGTCGGTCCGTCAAATTGACGTGAACAGGATTATACAGGAGCTGATTGACCTGAACAGGGTTTATATGCAAACGTAATGGAGCCAATTTAATGCAAATTTTCTGATTCGCAAGTTATAAACTGTTAAATTTAATCAAGGAAAAAGAGATTGATCAGAACGGAATGCATATGAAAAGATTTTAACATTACATTCACGGTTCAAAAGTATTAATTCACTAACGTAAATATTTATTGAGAAACATCATAAAAAATAAAAACGCCGTACTTACACATTTTACTCGGATAAAATCACAGACTAAAACTAGTTTTTTACGTGGTAGAGCCAAGCAAGTTGTGGCTTTTGCTGCTGGTCGAATGGGCCGGATCGACCGAGGTAGTACCACGACCTCGCAGAATACCGACGTGAAGTAGAGGCATCTTGTGCTTCTGTGTTTCGTTCGATGAGTGAGGAAGCCGGAGGCCCACTTCCTCTCCCCATCCCAACACCCAAATATCCTTAAAGGCCGGTAACGGACCTGCAGCCCCTCTGGTGTTGCAGGTGTACGTGGGTGATGGTAATCACTTACTATCAGGGAAGCCGCTTGCTCTTTTGGCCTCTTTCCTATAAAAAAGTTAACCTTTATCGTGTCATAACAATTGAATTTCTATTGTTTTGTAACACTTCATGAGTTATGTATATTTTTTATTTGTCGCTTTCTTCAACAGTCACAGGATATAGTTATGAGTTCATAATATTTAAGAAGTACTTCTGCGGTTATAGAATATTTTTGTAATAAAATAAAATGTTATCGTAATAATAGTAAAAATAATAGACAAAATAATTCTGTGTATCATTTTATACTTCTCATTCTGTGGGCGTTTCGAGATCCGACACCGGGAATAATTGAATCGGCACGTGGACAGAACAACATTATAAAATTGTTATCAACCCGAATGCTAAACATTAAAAACAACTAGTTGGGGAGGTAACAGGTTGTTTTTAATGTTTACCCCATATGATGATGTACTTCTGTCCGATTTTGACAACGGTGACAACTTTTGAATACTATCAGGAGATTAACAGTATAATAATATAATACAATATGTTATACCTAGTACAACTAAAAGTATTTTTACACATTTAAATGCATCTCTTTCAAAATTAAACTATTGTTTACGGATTTCGTCGAGTTTAATTTTACTATTTGATCCCGACGGAACTATAAACGACGACGATGACGTTTCATTTTGAATGTGAGTATCTTTTTAGAAGAGAAAAGTGTAATAATAAAACATATATGAACATGTTTATCCAAGTTCCAGCGATTAATTAAATTGCTATTAACACTTTATTCAAAGTGACCGACTTTGGCCACGAATCTAGCGATTTAAGCACTGTCTCCATGGTAATTTAGGTACTACTAGCTCTAAAAATTTCTTGAGAGACTCAATGTCAGTCTAATGTTTTGAGTAGGCCATATTCTCTAGTGCTTACTACAATTTGTAGTCCAACGGGTTCAGATCTGGAGTTGTTCATGCCTGGTGACGATTAAGACTGTTGTCTTCATGGAAAGTCTACAGAACATTTTTGAACACACTGCTCGATCCAAGATAGTTTCTTGATAAACTGGTGGAAGGCTTTACTGCTTTTTCACGAAAATTAAGCTTCGGTGGAACACCCCTCACTAAACCATGATTGGTGCAGGATGATGACCACGTTGAACTTTTCCGACAAGTTGCGAGGCTTTTTAAAAGCTGTGAGCATACACTTTGTCATTTTAATTGTTGAAGTGCTCTTCAATCATGCTCTTTTTTCCATCTGTATCGGGACAGCGAGCGTTTTGAAAACGGAAAACTGTCGAAACTGAAGAAAGCTGCTGCTCTATGGTAAGAAACTCGCTATAGGTCTTCTTTGATAATTTTCAACAGGTCCTAGTGGGAATTTTAATATCACGCGATAATATTTTTTGTTTCTTTAAAGGGTTTCGTCGAATTCTGACATTAACAGCGTTCACAGCTCGTCTGGTCCCAACAGCTCTTTAAACTTACAGGAATATAATAATATATGACAGAGGAATTATAAATCTACCTGTCGATATTGCAATACACAAACATACGGCTTATGGCTAGCTTTTGATGCATCAAAAAAATCACTGACGGCTCCACTTTGTGTAAAGCGATCACTGCAATTCTGTTTTCTTTAATGGCTCACTTCATAATGTAATTTAACAATCACGGTGAGAAATAATAAGTGAAATGGAAGCAAATCAATCGAAGTTTCTTACATATTGAATGCTTCCAAATTTGAATTCAGAAATAAGAACTTCTTAAATGGTATAATTCTTTATGGCCAGACTAGATATATCAGGTAACGGATTTACATTTAGCACTTCTCAAAGTATGTAAACTAAGCATCTCAAAAAACAAAGTATCCAAGCGCAAGGTAGAACGTGAAGGATGGTGAACGTCGTAGCCGGGGTTGCTCAAGGAGATTGCTATGATATTTTTTAGTCGCGTCATACGACATCTGCAGGAAAAAAGGGTTAATATATTTCAAAGCCTCTAAGCGGGCTACTGAAAAAACCTAGAAGATCTGATGGCATTCGACAGATGGCGGATATTAAAAATGTCAAAAAATGCCAGTCAAAAAATACGCAGACCGTTGATGGGCAGAAGGTCATTATGGAAATCAAATCAATCATTGGGAGGCATATGTCCAGCACAATTAACAGGCTGATAAAGAAGAAGATTGTAGTAGTGGCACTGGAATAGCGTCGCGGACTCTTCTTGTTTCCAAAACTCTTTCTTAAATAGAAAGATGCCTAATTTACATTTTGTATGATTAACATGTTGTTTACCTTTACTTTTACATTATGTTACTATGATTATGATTGTTGAAGTAGCACTAAAGATGGGGCACATCTCTTTATAGGTGTATAAAGATAAATAACACAAAGCAAGCAATAAATAATACAATAACTTAATTAGTATGATTTAAGGTAACTAAAGAAATTAAAGCGCACGCCATGATCATTAGGCCATTAGGGTAGCCTGAATATTTACTTCTTTGGTTTTGCCTTGTAGGGAATCTTCGAGCTCTGGACAGGTCGCTGAACGACTGGGGTTCCGTTCACGGATGTTAAATTTTTTGGGTGGAACATAGCTACTTTCCTTTCCTTTGAAAGAAATATCAAATTTACAGTAGGATAGGAATTATTTAAATAAGGACCTGAAACTAGCGTTGGCTTACGTGTGTTGTTTACATTAACTAACGAACAACAGGTGTAGTTACTCATATACATATAGCTACTGATACACATGAAATATAAAGACCGTATAATATAAAGTGAAGGAAAATATCATTTAGTCAACATTTCACAATTGTAAAAAAAAATTACGAATAAAACTATTTATTTGCCTTGTGGTTCCATGTTTAAGCCAACATATAAATAAACTAAGTTAGAAATGGGAGGCCACGCATTTGTTGCGTGTAGTAAACCATTAGCAACTTCATGACTTGCAACTTTGATAATAATCCAAACAATGCAATTTACCTCGAGCTTAATAGATATTTATGGGAAAGTGCAAATGTGTTGCCACGTGTTGTGTTGCACGTAGGTTACGTTACAACACATTGGCAACCTACAGTAATAGATATAGAAATACATATAAATTTAATAAAAAATATATAATGTTTTTATCACTATAAATTTATATATATAGCACATTCACTGTCACTATATTCACCAATCCGATGGACTCGGCGACATTAAGAAAGACGGTAGCAGATAGAAGGGTAAAGCCATTCGGTTCACCGTCGGAAGAGCGCAGACCAGAAAGGGCCAGTCCGTTTCCCATAGGAAGAGCGTGGGCAGAGGCCCACGAGAATTCAGAGGCCACCGCCGTTTCTTACTGTTCTCCTTGACAACCGTATTTAGTTTTTGCGTCTTTCCATCAACACAACTCCGATTTTTCATCCTTTGAAGTAAATGTCAGAATGTCTAAAATTACATCAGCATATCTTCATTAAATTTAAATTTAAATAGATGTTTTTAACTTCGGAGGGCCTCATCAATTTAATAATAGATTGTAACAAATATATATACGATATTAATATTTTAATAGTATAACAGATTGTCATACCAGCTGTCATAGAAATATGTGAACAAAGATTGAAATATAACATAAATGCAAGGACGAAATATTTACCAAATTAAGAAACATAAATAAAGGATATATAAAAGGATAGACAGAAAAAAAGGACGAACAGAATGTTAAAAATACAAAGGGATAGATAGAAAACAAGAAATTAAAGGTAAAAAGATAAATAACATTACAGTGTTTGTGATGTAAATTTAAAATTATAAACCTATTTACTTATATTTATTCACTTATTTATTTACACTTTATTGCATACACTTTAATAAAAGGGCTACAATGGCGAGGCATACAACTTTGACCAAAGGGTGGGTACGTTCAAGCATTGAACGATAAGAGCTTATTTTGTCATACTTACGGAAGCCGAAAATAAATGTAATAGGTTTGTTAAGATCATTCATGCCAACTTGTATATATAGTTGATCACCTGCATACAACAATTAGTGATTGAGTTAATAAATGAAGAAAACAACAAAAGCGAAAGTATACCGCCTTGCGGCACACCATATTCAACATCAGCCCAAGCAGAAGACTGCTGACCTACGCAGGCTTATTGTTGGCGGGCACGAAGATAGGACGAAAAACACTTCAAAGTTGGGGATAAAAATCTTAGGTGCATCGGGGGAGAGATAAGGATATAATGATCTGCTATGTTAAAAGCATTGGAAAAGACAATCAGCGCCACCACTGATAGTAATTGCTTAGTGGTCACTTCATGGTGTAATTCACTGTAGCTTTTTGAGATCCGGTATATACAGCAGATGTCTATTTCGAAGAATGGCGAAACTCTCAGAGATACAACCACGACTCATCAATCGATCTTTGCCTTTATTACTCTATGATAACGTAAAACCTCACACTGCTCGACTAATCGTTTTACCATTATCAGACCTGCAGTTATAAACAATCGTCTATACTCGCTAGACATAGCCCCACCGATTATGTTTTTTTTTTCGCTATTTGGACAATTTGCTGCCAGGAAAAAAAATTTTCTTCTAAAGCGGAACAAAATGCTTCAGAGTTCTTTGTATTGCAAAGGCATAAATAATGCCCTCGAGATGGCAGAAATGTATAGGGTAAATCCTTTTTTTTCTTACAAAAGGAGAGTAAGAATTTTTCAATACAAACGGCAATGTCTTACTTTAACCCCTTCCGTGGCCAGCTTACTTTTAACTAAATATTTGAATAGGTAATGCTTATTTATAACAGTATTAGTTCTTAGTTAGGTTTAGTTAGTTAGTTTATTACTCTTAGGTCAAGAGTACTCTAAACCAACGAGTATGCATGCGAAGATTGATGAAAGTGGGAGAAGCGAAAGACGTATGTCAGAACCGTAGCAAGTGGAAAAAGATTGTCTCTGCCTACCCCGTTGGGAACAAGGCGTGAATATATACGAATATATACATACATACATACATTAGCTCATAGGTAGTACTAAATTAAAACCATATGGTGATAAGGAATGAAATATGTCGTTTCTGAGCTAGCTACAAAGGATATTATGAATCGATGTTTTCAGTATTTGTTGTAAAAATACAGTATATGGTACATATAATATAAATAATATACAGAAATCCCAATTCCTAACTAAAATTGTTGAGATAGACTCCGTAACAAAAATGTTTAAAAACTTTTCTTTTTTATGGGAAAGGAGGCAAACGTGCAACGTCGTGGTACTACCCCGATCGAGCGGGCCCATTATGCAGGGCCCATTATGCAGTAGCAAATGCTACAGCTTGGCTCTACCACTAACAAAAAACTTCTTTTATTTAAAAAAAAAGAATAAAAAAATAATCTAGTTCGGTTCTGGGTCAAGATTCTACACCAAATATCCAAATTTCAGGTCTATTCATTATTCCGTCTTCAAGCCAGAGATTCGTGACTTACGGATGGAACCCTAATTACATTCCGTAAGATTTATCTCCTAAGTCGTGGAGGCCTTGGTAAATATATTTTTAATTTCAGTAAACTTTCAAATAATGAGTGTCATATTTTGTCATGCGTTAAAGCAAAAGGGTTCAAATCTCAGCTTTGTGCCTTTGCTGATCAATTTCGTTTCTACAGGAGCGGTGGGTTCATTTTTAAGTTGTAGAGGTATAGTCTTCAGATAAACAAAGAAAACGCTGACTACAGAACGCTCATTAAGGTTAATATGCGACCCGGGGACGTAAGTAGCATGTACAAGGAAATGAGAATGGACATAAGCCCTGTATTAAAGAGGTAAGTGTAGAGTATGTTATGTTATGTGTAAATACACAATGACTATGAAAAAGTTTTCAAGATGAAATTTGCCAAAAAAAATTACCCAAAAAAAAGAATAAAAAATAATCTAGTTCGGTTCTGGGTCAAGATTCTACACCAAATATCCAAATTTCAGGTCTATTCATTATTCCGTCTTCAAGCCAGAGATTCGTGACTTACGGATGGAACCCTAATTACATTCCGTAAGATTTATCTCCTAAGTCGTGGAGGCCTTGGTAAATATATTTTTAATTTCAGTAAACTTTCAAATAATGAGTGTCATATTTTGTCATGCGTTAAAGCAAAAGGGTTCAAATCTCAGCTTTGTGCCTTTGCTGATCAATTTCGTTTCTACAGGAGCGGTGGGTTCATTTTTAAGTTGTAGAGGTATAGTCTTCAGATAAACAAAGAAAACGCTGACTACAGAACGCTCATTAAGGTTAATATGCGACCCGGGGACGTAAGTAGCATGTACAAGGAAATGAGAATGGACATAAGCCCTGTATTAAAGAGGTAAGTGTAGAGTATGTTATGTTATGTGTAAATACACAATGACTATGAAAAAGTTTTCAAGATGAAATTTGCCAAAAAAAAATTACCCAAAAAAAAAGAATAGAAAGTTTTTCACAAAAGTCACTGGTTATTTATATAAAAAAAATTCATTACTTTTGAATTAAGTGATGACACTTGGAAGAAGCAGTCAAAATTATGGAATTTTATTATCGCGGCCTACCCCGTGAGGGATTTAAGGTGTGTGTTGTAGATTGTTGTTTTTAATTGAAGTTTCTACATTAAAAGGAGAAGTCAAGAAGAGAGAATGTTTAGTCGATCGGCGTGGAGACACTCGGGCCTCGGGGACCTGCCTTACGTCGTCTATATAGAGAGTTTCTGTTGCGTCACGTCGACACGTTACCTACAGACGGCTGAGATTTTTCAGTTTTTGTTTACTAAAGTTTACTGTTTACGATACGAATGTATGCGACAGGAGAATAGTTAGTTAATGGAAGATTGCACGCGTACAGTACAAAAACTAAGAAAACATATATATGCATAACGTTCTATATAAATCTACGTATACCTACTTATACATAAATATATGCATAAGTATACATAAATTTATACTTACTTATATACATAAATAACTTTATAACTTAATACTAATTATTACTAATACTTACTTATAACTAAAATTAATACTTATACCTGCCAATGACATACAGTGCTCTTTGTCTCTTTCCTTAATACAGAGATAGTTTTGCAGTCATGTATATTTGGTGGAAGAGAATCTCACAATCTGCATGCATCCATGAGTGGGAATATGAAGCGCTTTTATGAGGAGGGAATTTAAGGTGGGATTTAAGTTGGGTTCTGCAGGGAGTAAGAGATGGCCGAGCGCAAGAGAATAATGTTGGTATGTAAATAGGTAATTATCTTGTAGTTTTTCCGTATTTAATTATAATATTATTCTTGACGTATGCAATCATAGAAATGCTCTTGTTGTGCTACGTGAAGGAATCATCATCATGTTTGGCGCCTTGTCGATATTATTGCAGAGAGTGTTCAGGAGCAGTCTAAGAAGAGTTACATGCTGTGTAACATATTGTTTTTGGTAATTGAAGGAGTAAATATGAGTTGACTAAAGCATAAAGAATTTTTTTTTTTTACTATAGATAAAATTAATCCTTTAAAATAGAACGGATACTAATACTAATAAGGGTCTGGAGCTACGCCTTTAGTAAATAGAGAGCCATTTCAGCGTTGACCTATAAAAGAAACTGTGGTCATTCTAACGTAAATTGAAATCCTAAATAGGTAAATTAAATCATGGAAGAAAATTGTTACTGAAGAATAAATTATAATATTTAATAACAGTATGCTATTAAAAAGAAAATTATTTATTTTAAGACCACAATTGTGTTATCATGTAGGTCAAGTTATTTCTTACTCACATGATATCGTTTGTTTCTGTTCTTCTGCAGGGAAATAAGACAGGGTAGAATATGTTTTAAATGTTAACAAGAGAACAAGTAAACAATAAAATTGTGTTCATAACTTAACCCGATGCTCAAACAAAAAGCTAAATTGAATTAAGCGATATGGACGATCCGTAATTAAATGGCAACGGTTCGTTTGCTAGACCTCCCTTTTAACTAACTTATCGTTGCAAGCGGCGTAGTTTCAAAAGTCCACACAGAGCTTAGTAATTAACAAAATAACATTGCCAACATTTGAATTCATTGTGTCTGCATGTATTTATTATTTTTATTGTTAGAAACGTTACTTTATTTATCTTGTATAAATAAAATTACCAGATTCCATCGGAAACTTCCTTCGCTTATAAGATAAATGTGCTTTTAAAATAAAAAATGCTGTATGGCAGTTGCATTAGAATTTGCCATCCCCTGTCTCAGGAGCAAATCTTAAAAATCTAATGGAAATCTCCGCAAGAGCAAATCCGGCGGCAAGGCCAGCCATCCGTGACATTCTGGCACCCTGAGAAGCATAAAGTGGAATTGTGAAACCCAGAAAGACCTAACTTGATTAAATTAAAATTATATAATTTATTCTTTATAGAAGTAAATGCGGAAAATGGTTAAACATCAGAATCGTCTTATGGAATTATATTCTTAGAGGATTGGCAGTAGCAGGATTAAAAGTTAAGTAAAGTAAAAGTTTTGATGCTTGAATCGCCAACAGTTCATTATTAACAAAATTTTATTGTTTTACAATATTCAGCGACGTATGTGTCAAACATAGATTACACAGAAATACGCCGTTCCAAGCTTAGCATGACCATTTTTCTATTTATAAAACAATGGTTTATTGTATTAAGATATTTTTAGAGAAAGACAAGGTTGGTATTCATTGATAAGAAAATATACACCTTCCATTCACTTATTTCTACAATATAGAGTCGTCAGCTTGTGACATAAGTGATGTAAACTAGTATAACATTCACATCGTTAGGTTTAATGTCATACTAGTGGCCCGTTCCGGCTTCTCACGGGTGGTAATTTATTTTTTATACATATTTATCATTGATATTTATTATAAAATTTTATATTTTCATCCATATTTTTATTCTCAAAGTTTATATTTTTAATTTTCTCATTTTATTTATATAGCTTTTTAGTATTATGGTTTTTTTTGTTTAGATAGACATTCTTAAATTCGTAATATCTTTTGAACGAAATAATCGACTGAATAATTCAAAAAGTAATCTACAGGTATTGAAACAGTCTTGAATACGAAATTATTTATTAGGATAAAGATTAACATAAAGGTATGGATAACATGGTCTGATTTTGATCAGCATGTCTATCAACTTTTAAAATATATAAAGTAGTTATAGTGATATAACTACAATAGTTGGACATATGCGAAGTGTTCTTGTCCTTGTTTAATATTGTAGAACATTATTTTCTTCTATCATCAATTATCAATTCCGCAGGGCATGCGATGAAAGACATTTCATGGCAAAAATTTTACACCTTGGATTATATTGAAGTTTTAGTAGGGATCCCTAATTTCTAGTTATAAATGTAGCCTATGTTACTTAGGGATAATGTAGCATTCTAATGGTGAAAGAATTTTTTAAATCGGTCCTGAAGCTTCTTTACAAACATACAAAAATACAAATATTTCCTCTTTATAATATTATATTAGTGTAGACTAATGTTTTCTGGCTTTTCTTCTTTAGTTTTTTATCATTCAAATAAAATTTGTCACACTTTAAACAGAATTAATTAATATATTGTGCTAGTAAACACAATATACAATTTTTTTAAAGTAAAGGCTTGTACTACCACAGCTCTAAAATCGTATTTACTAAAGTATTTGTAAATCACGCTGTTCTTTACTGCAGCAGGATTTAAAGTACCGATACGTTTTTATAGTATATGCAATTTAAAAGAAAAGTCTGCTCTTGTCGTTTAAACTAACTCCAATAACTAATGAAAAGGAGATTGAGTCGCCCAGAAACGAAACGAATTTCAATTTAATATGTTGGGGCCCAAAAGTCTACCTTTAATAAGTTATGTCATAAGTTCTTTAGATTCTAATTCAAAACCATCTTTAGATAAATAAAATAAAACAATGAATACTCTACGTAGAATATAACGTAGTCTATGAATTGCTTTGCTGGAAAAAGTCCTTTTATTTATATTTGAGATGGTTCTGGGGCCGGTAACCATCACATAGCTCCAATGCACCCAAAAACAACAACTTCAAATATTACCGAAATATATGTTTATTATGTCTTACATCTTACGATGTTTTCCTTCAACGCCAAACTCGTGGTAAATTCGAAATAGTGGCGCCGTGCGAATCCTGCTCTTCATATTGATAGACGAACGTTGGCGACTGAATGATGGCGGAATATCTATTCGAATTTTCCGAACTCAAATCACAAAGACTAGTGACGGCGAGCAGCATCACGAGTGCGAGGACGCTTCACTACGCTTACCAATCCACCTGAACAGTGTGATGCGTATGGGTAAATCTTCCAAGATATATATTTGCTTTTTTTAGTAGGCCTTTTTTTAAATCTCATGAGAAAAGATACTCGCTACGGGCTAGTATCGTTTCCCTGAAGGCAATGACCGGTTTTTTCGGGAGCAGCAATAAGAAAACCCTCCTGAAAAGAGATACGCTGTTGCAGTTGAAGAGATTCGCGAGCAGAAGGCCCGCAAGTTAAATAAATTGGAAAGGCCTATGTTCAGCAGTGGATCAAAATAGGCAAATGTACTTGTAGAAAACGTGTCATACTTTTTTAACGATAACATAACGTCGTACGGGCTTGAGCCTGATATCGAAACTATGTATGAGGTAACTCTGTACGCGGTAGAGCTAAGCGGCGGCTTCCTGCTGATCGAATGGGCCAGCCCGACCGGCCTCGTAGAATACCGACGTGAAGTAGAGGCATCTTGTGCTTCTGCGTTTCGTTCAGTGAGTGAGGTAACCGGTGGTCCTCTTTACCTTCCCCAAACCCTCTCCCCATCATTCCTCCCATCACCCAAACATCCTTTAAGGCCGGCAACGCACCTGTAGCAGCTGATGCAGATGTACGTGGGCAACGGTAATCACTTACCACCATTTTATTACGATTTACAAGAAAACAATGGTCAACGTGTTAACGCCTTGAAGTATTATTTCTAGAGACGGATAAATATTGTAAAAAAAATGTGATTTTTGAACATTTTTGGATGTATCTGTACGTACATTATTTTTGAGGATCGTGTAATTATGTTGTTACCGTACCTGAGTGCAGATACATGGGTCCTGGGACTGGGACTTCGAATCCCTGCCGAAGCCATATTGTTATTATACTAGTTTATTTACATTGATTCCGAGTACAAAAAATAAATAATCTATTGTTTATGTTTACCGTGTACGTTTAACTTAGACCTCTGGGTGGCAGGTGTAAGTAGTTATATATTATAGGAATATGTTGTTTCATACAGGAACACATATACATTAACGTTCAATATACAATGTGTTATGTTGGCGTGCACCATTAAATTGTAAAAGTTTCGCGAAATGACTTCCGGCACGCAAGGAATATATAAAGCGTTTGTATTCATATATCATAATAAGATAAAGTTTTATTTTTATTTTTACATTAGAGTAAGGGGGCAAATGAGCATGCGGCTCACCTAATGGTAAGTTATCACCAACGCCCACGAACATTCACAACACCAGAGGAGCTACAGATACGCTGCCGGCATTTAAGGAAGGAATACGCTCTTTTCTTCAAGGTCCCTAAGTCGTAACTGTTCGGAAATACCGCTGGCGACAGCTGATTCCACAACGTCCAAGTGCGTGGCAGAAAACTTCGAGTAAAACGCACTGTGTTGGAATTTTATTTTGTTTATTTTCTCCCCACAAAAACAGACCATACATTATTATCTAA
The DNA here is from genome assembly GCA_029286595.1 of Bhutanitis thaidina. Taxonomy (NCBI): domain Eukaryota; kingdom Metazoa; phylum Arthropoda; class Insecta; order Lepidoptera; family Papilionidae; genus Bhutanitis; species Bhutanitis thaidina. The sequence continues at coordinate 9,398,406 of JAGSMS010000022.1, forward strand.
TGAAAAATTTATATACATTTAGATATCGGTGTGTCTAGTCTAGGATGTGTGAGGAGCTGGTGTCTGAGATAGGCATAAAAAGCCTGTATTACAGATCACCAGGACCCCACCCCACGGAAAAAACAAGAGCATTATTTAGCATTAGTGGTACTGGTGTTTAAACTTAATGTATAAAGAGCCAACTAATTTAAATATTATTGGCTATATTGTGTTAGGAGAAACAAAGATCATTACAGTGGTTCAAATTATATCAAGATGGGAGAGAAAAGATTAATACTATAAAAATAAAAGATATAAGGACCGCCTCAGTAAGAATGTATATATGTTGTGTATGTTGATGTTGTGCAGTGTAATGTCATGTGAAGTGTGAATGTGCCTACCCACACACGTGTCTGTGTTGTGTTTGTGTTTGTTTTGTAAATATAACTTGTGATGTGATATGAGTGTTTACCTAGTTTAGTTATGAAGTAGATTTTCTGTAAAGTTATAGTCTAATTTTTGCAACCATTCCTTAACTGCATTTTAATTTTGGAAGGGAATATATTTACCTTATTTGGATGATATATATTTACCTTATTATATAAATTAGTACTTTGGTAACAGAAAAATCGATGTGTAAGACTGGATCTGTACAATGTTGTTGTGCAAACTCTGTCCCTGCGGCGCTGATTCCTGCATTTATTTGGTTGATATTTTAACAAGGAATGCTGTTTAAGTACCGTGTATAAAATGTAAAGCTGTCGAACGGTCAATACTTCCCATTTTTGAAAAAGATCGAAAGTTGGGTGATAAAATGGCAGGAATAAGCTTACTTTTAAAAGTGCTCTTTGCGCTCTTTCTAGTTTGAGTAAGTTTGTTTTACAGGCACCTCCCCAAGAGGTGATGCAGTACATAAGTTGAGATTGACTAAGACCGAAATAAACAGTTTTTAAGGTTTTTATTTGGGCCACATGTCGTAAAGCCTTAAATATCACCATCAATTTTCGTATTCTCGCAGCAAGAAGGTTAATATGATGGTGAAAGTTCAATTTGCTGTCGATCATTATCCCTAGATATTTAATTGCAGCTATGTTGACGAGTTTGGGGCATGGACACTTTGGGTCAGTGTTATTGGCACACGAGTGTGAAATAATACAGTACGAAGGGGCAAGTCTTTCAGTGGATTTATTAGAAAAGGTGAATGCCAACCATCTAGGTGGTAATGATGGAACTTGGAATTCTGTCGCGATGTACGGTGGTGAAACTCAGCGGCTGGGATCAATCCAAAGCGTTCCCCAGAACATTAGAAGCAACATCTCTTCGCAAGCCCAAAGCCGATGCATCGGCCGAGGCCTGGTAGCACTTCCGCTTTCTTCGTGACGCGAGTTTGCAGGTGCGACCAAACCAAGACTAGGATTTACCTCCGACAGCCACTGCAGAGAATGGAATAAAAAATTCCATTCCCTGAAGTACCACATCGGTGACAGAATCTGTAACAGCGTTGAGTTCCTCCGGTGAGAAGCAAACCTGCCCCCATGGGTAGGAAGTAAAGAAAGACAGCATTCCATCCCAATCTGCCGATCTATAGTGCCACATACGGCGGACGCCCGAAGATCACATTCGGGATCGTCGCGCGATAGGCACTACACTTCAGATCAGACAGTGGTCCGACGAGTCAAGAGGGGCATCGACAAAGACCTGTCAAAGATCTGTCCGGGTGTGAGGTCAGCAAAAGGTCCAATAGGGAAGGTGTATGTTTACCAGTTGTGTCAGGTCATATACTAATTCAAATTCGTAAACAGATCTCCTCGCATGATTGGTTATGCGTGAACCGAGCCAATGAGCGTGGTGGGCATTAAAATCGCCGAGAATCACGATATCTGCGGATGGAATCTGTTGTAGCACGGAATCTGTAGCCATTTAGACGTGGTCGATGAGTTGGTCAGTTACGGTATTACCGCTATGGGACCTGTAAAGGCACGTCGCGGTCGTCGCTGTCCATGCGCAGCCAAAGGGTGGATAGGTCCATACCTTCAAGACTACCGAGGCGTCGAGAACAGATATCTTCTCCGATGTATACACAAACTCCGGATCGAGGCACAAAGGAGTGTTCCAGTTTGTACCCCGGGTAATGGAGATAAGAGGTATCAGCCGGAGAAGATATCTGAACCTCGGTAAGGAAAAGGTTGGCCGGCTTCGCCGTTTCAAGATACTAATGATCGGCGCTAAGGTTCCATAGGGGTGCCATAGTTTCCTTGTTACGTTTGCCTCGAGTAGGAAATCTCCAGATTCGTCGGTACTGGTACCCTCCTGGGGTATCTCAAAATAACTGAAGTTATCGTTCATATGTCATATTATGTGGCATTAGTCTCCTCTAATTACTACTCCTGACCATGACGAGGTCATGCTGGCTGACTTTGTCCAATATTATTATAGTCCCGCGAGTGAAGGGGTAACCCGTGGCACGAAATCGTCTTTACTTTACCGTATTCGATGTTATGATTATCCGTAAGATCAAGGAATCGTATGCACCACTAGAGGGACAACATAATACAATAAGACCAAAATTTTAATTATACGAGTATTATTTAATTTCAACTTTTTTTTTATTTTAATAAATTTATTTATTTGTTTAACAAATGTGAACTTGTTGCATACGACTAAATAACGAACAACATCTAGCATTGACGTCAGTGTAAAGAAATATACATACTCGTATGTTGACACGAGGTGCTAATTCTGCATAATGTCAACAATATCGATGGTGCAAACGAACTTCAAATAATGACATTGCATATTCACGCTTCGAATTAGACATTTATTTTAATTAGCAATAAAATTTTCCGTTGTTACTTTTTACTTAGAAAATAATTAAAAGATTTTGTTTTTTTTCAATCCTCTGGCTGCAGGAAACGTTAATTCTAAAACTTTACAACATTAATTCAGCAGGCAGATACACTGACTAAGCCACCCGGTTTATTACTAATGTTAACTTGACTAGCACATTATAGCCATTTTTAAAAACCTACATTCATGGACGTACATAGTTACAAAATTTTGACAGAAACAATAAAACAACCTGTTACTTTTTCTATTTCAAGCGAACCACGCTGGCCTTGCACGGTCGGCACTTCTAAAACATTTTGTATATAAGTAATATAAACGAAACGTTTTAGAAGCAAATGAACAGTCAAACCGGGCTTGCGACTTTTTTTTTTATGGCCAAGGCGGCAAACGAGCAATAGGTTCACCTGATGGTCATTGATTACCATCCCCCACATACATCTGCAACACCAGAGGAGCTGCAGGTGCGTTGCTGGCCTTTAAGGGTATTTGGAAGATGGGAGGGAGAATAAGGAGTGGAATGGGGAGGGGGAGTGGGCCTCCGGTTACCTCACTCACCGAACGAAACGCAGAAGTACAAGATGCCTCTACTTCACGCCGGTATTCTGCGAGGTCGTGGTATTAATCCGGTCGAGGTGGCCCATTCGAGCAGGAGCTAAAGCCGCCGCTTGGCTCTTTTAAAAAGAACTTTTTACTTTCTTTTATACTATAAATAACAATAAAGAAAAGATACACATGTATGCTCTGATTGATCTAATTAAACATTCACGATGATTACTGCTAGGAATACCTAATAGATTTTGAAGTAATAGAGGATATTAATTTCTTTTTTATTCAAATAAGCTGTGGTGAAAATTGGTTAGAAACTAACTAAAATAAGAAATTATATATAGACCTCTGACCACCTCTTTGTTGAATATACAGTCGTGAGAGATTTATAACAGTTTATTCATTTCAAAATTGTAACTTTCAACATAATTTAAATTTTTTATTCGAACTGAATGTATCAAAATATTCAGATAACTTAGGCAGTCAAAAACAATTTCGAAGATCAAAAAGTTGAACCTAGAAGCTCTTTTCTTTAAAAACTTAGTGGAAAAAGATTTTGCGCTCTAGAAACTGTGTCCACTAAAATAAATTCTATTCCTGTTTGCAATAAAAACAGAGCTTTTTAATAAAATTGTGAAATACGGACTAAATAGTACGTACATCTTTGCATCATATATGCATGTGTTAAATAAAAAAGAAAAAAAAATAATGGGAATTTGACATCTTATCTCATTTTGAGAGTGTAGTTCAATTAAACTAAAGGAAATGTCAGAAAAAGCTCTTGGCCTCCGAAGAACGGTGGAAGAGCCTTGATTTAATCAGTCACAAAAGCCAATAGTATTATGAAACATTTAAATTATCCAGAAAGCGGCGGGCAGCTACTTCTAAGGTCTAAAGTGACAAGTACTGTGATCACTAACCCGGTTGCCAAGAGAGACGATTACGGTGAGATTTGTCTTCAACATTCAACTATTTAAAGGTAGAACGTAACAAGAAGATGCCCTGTATCAGATTTCAGCCGGTATCATAAAAAAAAAGAGTGCAGGTATAACACAAATTAGTATGTATAAAACCCAGTTGCTTTGTAATACAAGCGTATTGTGAAATAGATTTCATTGAAATTTTCATAGCATGCCTGCCTATGAATTCTACGTTATGCATCTTGTAACTAGCTCTGATCTCATCCCTCTGTGAAACATAAATGATTTAAATGTAACGATTTCTTCTGATGTAACTTCTGAAATGATAATTTGATCGATTGCTACGTCTGTTACAATTTACTCTACTCTAATTATTCCGTTCAGTACTTACCGATATTTTAGGAGGCTTTTGACCCAAGTGGCTCACTTGATGGTAAGTGGTAAACGACGCCCACGAGCATCTACAACATCAGAGGAGCTGCAGGTGCGTTGCCTGCTTTTAATAATATTTGAGAAGAGGTTGTTCTCCGCCGGTTAGCTCACTCACCGAACGAAACGCAGAAGTTCGATCAGCAGCAAAAGCCGCCGCATGGCTAATTCACATACACACATACAGTAGTACACATAATTCGCACGTAGAATTATTATTCAGGTTTATTATGTACTATTGTTCGATTGTATTTTAAATAGTAAATTATGGTGTTTACGTTTCCCTTTGTCTTCATAAACGACACTTTTGGTATCAAATGGCCACCCCATTTTTCTAGATATTTAGCCACCGTAGGGCAATATTTGTTGATAAGAGAATCTTTGGTGTCACAAAAAATATATACAGTGCGCCTTAAAGTTAATTACTAGTACGTGAGTGAAATGATTCGAGCCATGATACAGGTTAAAAGCTCTGAAATGTCCGCGATTTTGCTGCAGTGCTGGTTGACCGACTTTAATGACTCAAAAAATAAATATATACCGAAAATGTATTTGGTGTATCCCATACATTAGATACAAGTTATGTGACTAGTCTATCGTGGAAAAATGCAACAATTCTGTTGCATTTTTCCACGATAGGCTATTGGCCTATTGATTATAAAAGTTGAAAATTTCCTTTATTTTCATGCCTTTCTCAATTAATACACGAGTAAATATGGTGGATTTTACGTTTAAATGTTTTCTTTTCTTTCGTAACACGAAACGTTGATTGCACGGACTGAATAAACAAAACTCGGTTTGAATTTAGACGAGACTTGGCTATAGTGCAGCTTGTAAAAAATGTATTACGAATTTTGCCCTAACAATTTTCTTAGTAGTTATAAAAATGAGAAAAATTAAAGATTGGACAAATACGGCTATTACGGCAAGTCCTCTCTATGGGAGAGGTCGATGTCCAGCATTGAACTGTTTACTCCAATAAAAGATTCAGCACTGTCCTGGAGAATAATTTAAAGATGTATTATTATTAATAAAGCAATAACTACGAAGAAACAAAACTGTAATTGCACAGAAAATTACGATTGGAATATGTACATATATGTACGGACTTATATAATATATGTATGTACATACGTACGATAGGAATAGTAGATGGTTAATACACGCAAAAGAGTTATAACAACATTTTCGTATTATTCTCGTAATTCCATAGATTTCGTATTGCGCGTTTCTTCACATCGTATTCTATTCACAGTCACATAATGTAAAATGTATCCAGTCTCGTATAAAAGTTTTGATAACAATACCATATAACCATTTTACATAAAGATTATACACGTTTGATGTTCTCCTGTTCGCTTTCGGGTTATATAATACTACCATGAGTTATTAATATACGCACGATTTGTTAGTGCTATGACGTAATTAGTATTTGTTGGGAGAACTTTTAAGGGCTTAAGATATACACTACATTCCCTGCGCCTTTCATTCATAAAAAGAATTGTGAGTGTTTAGTTCGACGTCAGTTTTACTTTTCATTAAATAGTTTTTCTCTTGTAAAATTTTGAGATTAAGGCTCCATAGGTTTTCTTAAGGAAGGGCGATAGGACGCTTTAAGAGGAGCATGCATTATAACAATAATAGTATATTCTATATGCATAAAAATGGATGTTGGTGTATATGAGATTGATAAACTCCAACACCGTTTGACCGAATACCATGAAATTTGGCACATATAAGTGTTATTTCATGGAGAGGGTTATTATGCAATTCACATTATTGTAATTTGCTACTAGATGGCACTGTAACACATAAGACTTTGCGAATACTGTGTAAATATTCATATAAATGTATTATAAATATTTTAATAAGTAAATACGCTCCCTTTATTTCATAAAAATCTTTTCATTCGTTACAGATTTTCGAATTGTGTTTCTCGTTACGGTAACTTAATAAAACGTGAGTAAAAACAAAACACATCTCGTTTAACTCCTCATTTCGTTTATTTTATATGCAATTCCACATTAATATTGCACATTGTGAATAAATATTACTATAGCATAATTTAAAAGTAAATATTGAAAGTTCTCCAATAAATTGCATAATAACGCGTTAACTATTTTGCTCTTCTTTTATGAACAATTTTAAGTTAAAGATATGCTAATAGTTTCTTAATTTTTTTTGTAAGTAGTACATTTACGCGACGGTTTTCAAGCGGTGCTCTTACTAAATATTTTTTTTTTCTCATTATACTTATTTACATTTTGGTGCAATAATCGTAAAAATATAATCCCGAAGGCCGACACCGAGCGAGCCATAATTCATTATAAATTAAGCCACGATAGCCGAGTGATTAGAGAATGTGACTACGAATTGAGCTCGATCCCCTACCTGAAGAGCGGAACAATGAGCTTTTCAAGACCCGTACTATTTGTATCGTTCGCTTGAACGATAAGACGGCGACAGGCTCGCCTTCTGCATCTTTGTCCCGAATGACCTCTGACGACCACCACTAGGTATATGGTCAAGAGAATTTTTTTATTGTTTCAGACTGTGAGGCATTCCATCTTAGTCCTCAGGGGTGATAATCATATCAATCTGTGTCAATCTGTGCATTCTTTGCAGGCGAACATGAGCTGCAACTGCATGAGCGCCTACCATCAGGTAGACCGCGTGCTAATTTATGAAAGCGCCCATAACTTAAGTAACGTTTTTAATAAATTGTCAAATAACAGATTCCCTCGCTTACATTCAACGTTGTCACTGCCCAAAGGGTACGCTTATTATGTAATACTAACGGTACGCATAGTACACAGTGTGCACTCGTTCTGTCTTATGTGTACCTGCGTACTCTGGGCTTCATTTGTGTACTTAATAATAACCATCAGTTGTGTGTATGTTGTATGTTCATCGTACAATTTTACGATTTCGCACTAGAGACTCTGCTCTCTGTTACTATCCTGTGAAATGTCTGCGTTGGGGACAGTCTCATGGATTTTCTACCAAGCGTTTCGTTAGTCAGCAGGGTGAACCGCGTGCAGCTTTCAGGTAACCTTGATTGAGAAAAAGCTACGTCAAAGCAAATCAAGGTCTGTTTTCCCATCTTAAATATTTACTTACCCAGACTGGTGACGGCATAGGTCTGCCACCGTGAAACATCAACCCAACTTGGAAACATTATGTCCAGCAGCTGAAGAAAGAAACCCTATTCTATGAAGTATAAATAATATGTATAAACTTTGTATTGTTTGCGAGAAATAATATTGCTGGCTTACCGCTTCTCTGTTTATAGTTTTCGCTTTATGAATCTCGACTATGAAGTTACTCAAACACTTGTTATTTTAATAAATACGCCGCTGCATTTATAAAATATATACTTAAAACTTAAACATAAAATTTACATTATATTTTATGTTTATTTAGACAATATTATAAAAATACATTTAGTGTTGTCTTTGGACATTTAGAATAAAACTACTCTACGTCATCGGTGTCACACATTAAATGACAGAATGAAACAGTTTCTGAAGGTCTAGTCTAGTAGTAGTTGTCTGGTCTAGGTAATGCCGTCCTTACCCTAGGTCACGTCATTTTTAAGCTGTTTGCAAGCCGTTCTATGATCGCTCAGACTGACGTCAGTGAATAGACAGTTCAATTGCTGATATAATGACTCATCAGTGGAAGACTGCAGTTTCATCTCACGCCTGGCTCCCTAGTGTTTTAGACTGTGATCGGAGAATTTGGGGCTTTAAGTATCCCCCAATGCTACGTATTCTTGTTTGAAATGAAAGTGATTACATAATCATTTCAAATTTGAACTGAAAGCTCGAGGTGTACGTCAGACGTCGTTTTCATCAGACTAGACCGCTAGAGCCAAATGTTAAGGTTTAGTATAAGAGGCACACTCAGGCTCACCATAGTCGCACCCGTGGTAAAACAAGTTACCGGATTTGAGGATTATCGAGTTCTCCCCCCGTCTACGGACAACCTTATAGTACAGCAGTGTTGTGTGTTTACCTATTCTTTTCGTCGGTCCTGATGGAGGAAAAAAGCAGCAGCTCTTTCTCCAAAACCCAACCTCTCCTGCACGTGGGACACCGTGCTAGCAAACAAACGATGCTTTGGCGACCAAATTATGGCGAAATATCCTTCTGAATTTGCCAAACCCAAATGCCATAAACTAAAGATGGGCAGCAATATCACGAGGGTTCCGGCAATGCGCATATCAACCCTCTTACCCAGCGTGTTGAGCTCAAACAGATTGCTCAAACAGTTCAAGCAATTCACGTGCCCAAACAGTTGTGTAAACACTACTAGAAAACAAATCAGGTGCGGGCAAACACGTAAAGACACCGTCGACATAATAAGAAGATGGCAGCTGATGCTGGTCGTAAGTAAATCGCGCTTAGTATCATCAGTTTTTTATTAGATTGAGATTACTTAAGAGCAAACAGTCTATCTGATAGTTAGTGGCTACTGCAGATCACTAACACCTGCAAACAACTACAATCGAAAGAGGCTACAGATGCGTTGTCCAGCTTCTTCCCGGCTCTAAGGAAAGCTTCTTCCCGGCTCCTAACCCTTTTTAAAAATGAGAAGATTGCCAGCACCACCCAGCTGTGAAACATCTATAGGCCGTTAATTCACTTTTTACCAAAGTGTTAAGAATCAACTATATTATATTTGCTACACGAATCGAAATCCTCAAATTCTGTCATCGAATCCTAAAATCGTTCTCCACGTTTTCGAATTGGCATACCGCATACTAAAAGGTGATAAAATCGTGTAAAATGTAAAACGAGGATAACATACACAGACCACGTAGAAAACATTTTGCTTGGGCGATCGTTTATATCTGCGCTCGCGTTTGACTTTATTTCTTTTAGTACCGTGATAATCATAAATAATAAAGGCCTAAAGATTTATAATACTGTTTATTTAATTTTTTTTGAAAATTATGAACTTTTATCGTTTGATGAATTTTAAATTTAGTCCAAGTAGTATTATATATTTTTATTATTATATTTATGTTTATACGTGTGTACACATTTATGTACTTGTATATTGATAAAATACAGGTTGTAACATCGGAAACGGTAAGTTTGAGGAACTCTGAAACTGTAAGAAACTGAAACCAGCAGTTCATCGATTTTAAAAATTAATACTGCGCGTCAAATGACTTTAGAAATGAATTCGTCTGTTTTATAAGTCAATAAATTAAGTCATACTTAAAAAAATATACTCTTTTTGTACAAGAATCCCTATTAGTATCGCGCGCAGATATCTAGACACAAACACTATGTAATAGGGAGGCTATACTTTGAGATGTTAAAGTATAGCCTCCCTATTCGTCTGATTCCATCATCATGGAATCAAAGAAATTGTTTTAAGTATACAACAAGTAACGTTCGGAGTCAAGGATGTCGCGTCGATAATTTTCTTGGTTAAATTTGATAATCTTTTCTATAAAAACGGGAGTTTTGTCAGTGGTACAAATTGAACTCCAAATAATGACTATTTCCACGTTTTGAGACAATTGCAACCGCTCTAGGATGAGTTGAAGACCAGATCTGCTCATTTTTGAGATTATGGGCTTGTTCTATCGTACCTAAATATTTTTTTTTATCTCGTCCTGAGATTTTGGTGGATCAGCATTTCCACACAACGATGTATTGACAAATCAGCATCCCTGAATGGCTATGCAAAACGGAGTGTTGCATCTGCAAATTACTCTCGGTTTAGCATCGCCGAAGTCAACACCTAATTAAGTTCTAATTAAGCGAAAGTTTAATAAATTATTTTTAAAAATTAAATCGTCGATCCCGGAAACTGACGTTGCATTGCACTGACATAATAACAGTATCTTTTAGTCAACAAACAATTAAATGCAAAATTTTTCATTTTTACGATACCCGAGTGGTTAGGAGATCATCTTCTGAATCAGGAGACCTGAATTCGATCTCTTATGTAGAAGGCTCGTCCCAATGCATTTTTCGAAACTTATGCATTTTTCTATCGTTTTGTATCGTTGGCCTGAATACTGAGATAGTGTCAGCCTCACCACCTGCCACGTTGTTCCAAATAACTTTGTTGGTTTAAAACGACTAATATTTATAATATACCTCTGACTAGTCCAGTATTGGGTATACATTCGTGAGAGTATATATATATATATGAAAATTAATACAATATATATGTATATGCACTCATGGCTGTATAATATATATAAGTTAATTTTTAATAAAAAAAAACCATGACTTTAAGTGGTATCAATAACAATTTCAGAGGGAAAAAATATTCTCCACCTATTTTTTCTAAGTAATGAAACGAATCGACTACTTTTCCTGCTAATTTATAAAGATTAGGTGGGATGTAAATTGTACTCTGGAAACTGTGCGAACGCTGAACGCAAATAATGATTAAGCGTTTCTCTTCTGTTTTTGAGAATCATAAATGACGTGACACGAAAGAAGAAGAATCATAAATGTTGTCATTTATTACTGCATCAAATGATTTACGTTATAAAAGAAATTTTTGAAATGATGCTCTCAGTTCCGTGCATGTGTTTTAAAAAAAAAAAAAAAATTAGAGTTTTACGTGATGTAAGGTTGATTACGCCCAAGATTTAAACACTAACTTTAACACATTAACCTTAAGCCTACACATAGTGATTTCCCTTTATTTACGCGATTACTACACATTTGAAATGAATATTTAATTTATTTTTATATAAATAAAAGTATCATATCGAATCTTATGCCTATACGTTACGTCTGGAAAACTCACGCCTGCGATGAATTTCGGTGGAAGTGCACCCTTAAACGATGATGCGAATTGTTGTGCATTACGGGTACGCTCAATCAACGAACAGAAGTAGTTTCGACGCTTAATATTGAATATGACGCTTAATAATAATTATGAACAATTTGTAGGTCGTTTCTACCTTAAAAACACTTCCAATCAATATTGCATGGCCTAAAAAAATATATGTTGTACAGGCACTCCAATACGCTAATAAAAAAATATCGTTAATTTTTTCCTCAATATGAGTACATAAATATCGTAATTGTAGATACTTTTAGAATGTCAATTCATTTATATTTTTAGTAGTTGTTGTTAAGTCAGTCGCTGTATTATAATTTTCAATTACTGTTAATTATTCAATTATTATTTTTAAACTTGATAGAGCCAAGCGGCGGCTTTGGCTGTTGCTGGAGTGGGCCGGCTCCTTTAAGGCCGGCAACGCACCTGCAGCACCACTGGTGTTGCAGTTGTACGTGGGCGACGGTAATCACTTACCATCAGGCTAGTTTGCCGCCCATAAAAAAAACTATTTACAGACGACAAAAATAAATTGCTCCTGTTACACAGTTTTCACTACTTCGGGATTGTATGGATTCAATAAACAAAAATTGTGACAGGTTTTATGTCAAATAAATTTATTATTATTATTTAACACTACCAGTACTACCACTACCATATTTTTTTTTTAGGAAAGGCGACTAACGTGCAAGCGGCTAATCTTATGGTAAGTGATTGCTGTCGCCCACGTACATCTGCAACACCAGAGATACTGCAGGTGCGTTGCGGCCTTTAAGGATATTTGGGGGATGGGAGTTGAGGAAGAAGGAAGCGGGCCTCCGGCTACCTCAATCACCGAACGAAACGTAGAAGCACAAGGTGCCTCTACTTTACGCCGGTATTCCGTGATACTACCCCGGTCCAGCCGGCCCATTCGAGCATCTGCAAAAGCCACCCTTGGAATAACATTCGATTTTATATAAACGATACCTTAATTTTTAATACCTGTTATAAAAAACTTAAAAGAGACAAACAAATGAAAATTGCGCCTCAAAATGGTGCAACTTTTATTTTTATAGTATTCTTATTTTTGAAGAATTATTGGAAATTAGTCAGAGAAGCTTCCTGTGATATTGCAAACTTATTATTGTACATGAAGCTCTTATTTTAGATGATAGAAAGAAGGTTCTGATGCTTTTACAATTATTATTACGGCTTGTACTCGTTTCACGACACATTTTATTTATTTATTTCACGAACCGAAAAGTATCGCAATATGCATCTTTAGGGTATTCAACTATAATGAGATATTCAAATAATGTTACACAATAATAAATTAAACACATTTATTAAAACTTAGTTACAAATTTAAAAAAAACACATCATAAAATTTGCTACCGTGATCGGAAGAAACGTACTAAAGAACCAAAAAAAGAACCTTCAAAGTAATCTCTACCAAGTGACGGTTTGTTACAAGTGCTAAAACAGATATAATTTTTACAATGCATTATGCCTATATATTTCTATAGGACGGTTTGCAAACAGGTGATCCATGCGGTAATCATGCAACATTATTCGTTTCTTGTTTAATAAATGAACTAAACCATATTTTTGATATTAATATGCTGTTTCCTGAGTTATGTGATAAATAAACTAACGCCGCTCCCTTCTGTTAATCCAATTTAAGCGCATTAACTTAGACGCCGAATTAGTAACCGCAACCGTATTCCTCTCTGAAAATGTAGAGCCGCATTAGTGAAATCTATATTTACCGTGTTTTAATCTATTTTGTTATTTGATATTAACTTTTTGCCGATTTTCTATGTAAATAAAGTGTTTTCTACTATTATGGATTACGTGCTTAATAATATATTAGAAAGAAGAAAGAAACAAGTTGATTCGTAGCTACAACACTATAGAGGTTATTATATCCTTATTTCACGACTTTAAAAATAGCAAGAAAGGGCGCGGACTTAATGCCTATAGGCATATAGGCATTCTCTATCAGCCCCGGAGGTCGGTGTGGTACTTTATTATATGAAGCATGAATCACGTATATATTAATGATGTACGAGTATATTCAATTACTGGAAAGAAAAGTTGTTTCCTTTACTGTAGGAATTTCTCCAGTATTGCGGAGGCAGTTTACGTGAACATAAATTGCACATGAACAAACGCCCGAAAAATTATTTGTATTTCTTACCAATACTTGTTCCACATGGGAATCGAACTCGCGACCCGCAGCCAAACGCTTAGACCCCTAGGGCCGGGCCGTCATAGCAGCGAAGCAGAGTTACTTCAGTGCTGATTAGATATCGTCACATTTGTCTAATCTCTCAGCGATCGTTATATTTATTTAATCATAGTATTTACCCTCGTTATCTATTTATTTCCGACATCCCGAGTGAAAATCATTTATGCTTTTCGTTCTGGGGATTTGGTTTCTAGAAAGTCTATGAAGGCAAAGGAATTATTACCGCTTCCCGATAACAAATGTTTTCATTTGCAAGAATTTGTTCAAATTGCGGAAGAAATGTTAACCGGTAAGAAGAACCGAGTACGAAGGATGACGTGTGGTTTCTTACTGCAGATCATGTACTAAACGGCTTGTAGAGTGTGAGTTCTTGCCTTATCAAGGAGCAATAATGACGAAATCGATTGATGAGTTGGGGTTGTTTCTGTAAGAGTTTTTACATAATTGATCGAAGATTTTCACAATGAGAACAAGACAGGTTCGAAGACATTTACTATTACTTTTCTATGGGTGAGCTACGCTTTAGGATAATATTCCGGTATTTGACCTGGGTTCAGCCATTGTATTTTTCTTTTGCGATTATCGTTGATAATTCAAGTATCCAATTCTATTCAAAATCCGTTCCTACTCCTCAAAGAAAGGTAAGCTTCAACACGTGCTCCTCTCTGCACATCAGTTATTTCAAGAGGCACCCATTTCTCAAGTTTTTTCATTTTACCAATTTGCTGTCTCTACTGGGTTAGAATCGGGTTATATATACCAATACATTTATGTATATAAATATATAAGTATATATAGATGAATTGAGTATTACGTTTCTGAAAAATCCTCATGGGTACATAAGGGTTGGTAGTTTAAATTCAGCGTTAATGAGAAACATTAGGGAAATAACTTCAGTCGTCGTCAGTCAGGTTGTCACCATAATACTCGACGTTCTTAATCTCTTCTTGCTTCAAATTGTTGTTAACGTTTGACGTAGATTTTTTTAAGTTTTATCAATTTTAAAACCTGGTTACAGAAATTTAAAAAGGAGTGTCATACTACTCTCGCCTCGCATGTCGTATGGTTAAGTCATATATAACCGAAACGTTGGTGTTCTGTTACGTAATTCAGAAGGAAGGGAGAGGTTTAACATCGCAATCTCCAGATTACATGGACATTTTATGCTCTCCTTTTACGAGTGCTTTACCTTTACATGAATTATTAATAAATGTACCTAATTGCAATACGGGATAAAAATTACTTAGGGAAAAATTAATATAAACACAATGTTAAAGATCTTAAATGTGACAACGTTGATTGTGGTCATTTTATTTACTCCTATTAAGATGTCATTTCATCTATTTTAAATTATAACGTAATTATTTATTTTAGTGCGTGAAAAATAAACTCTGGCAAAAAGTTTTAAATTTATTCTATATTGGAATGGTGCTGGTTGCATCAACCAATAAAGAATTGACTTTTTATACAATAGTTTTATATTAATGGATGATTTACAAGATAATATAAAAATTAATAAACAATGCAGGTGGCTACTGTATAAGACGGAGTCGGAACACACACGCGTTTCCCTACTCGGCCAAACCCACGTGGGTAAACGACCACCCGATCGGATGTGGTCTATGGCCCCGCCGCCGACCACATTTCGGCCGCGGAGGGTCGGGAGAATGGGGTCATAATAATACCGACACTCGCTAGTAACGATATGTAATAGTTATAAGATATAGCGTGTCGCAATATCAGAACTATTCTACTCCTGACTCCACCTTGGTTGTGGAGGGTCAGGAGAGCGGTGCAAAGCAACGACGCAAACATCCCCCCCCCCCTCTCCAAACACAATCCACTAAATCGGCATTAAAAATGTGCCAAGTCCACTCCAAGCGGCTACCTCGAACCAACCCTCCTCGCCAAGTCAGGCCGGCTGTGTAGGATTCATGTAGGTCCACCGTGGGAGACCAAACCACGGCTACTAAGCCACGCTTATGATGGATATGATCTGAGTTACGACGACACTACAGATTTTTATCAATATCTTCCCTGTACCCAGCAGTGGATTGTTAATGTGCAGGTGATGCTAAAATAACTTCCGAATTAAACCTTATGAACACACTTGAACTTAGATATCTAGTCATACTGGTAATATTCGTTGTTTAATTGTGTATTACATTGAACTTACTTTATACTCTATGAAATACATTTAAGTTGCACGAACGAATGTAAGGAAGTATCGTACAACCTACATCAGCGTAAATGTTGTCGAATTATGGAAGTTTAAGCATCTAACTTCCAACTTGCATTAGTCGGTAAGACGAAAACGAAACTATCCGAGGCGAATGTAAATCGTTTACGACCATCTACCAGTACTTAACTCTCACATATTTATCATTTTCATATAAGGGGTGCATTAGTTAGTTCGATAAACAGCAATATAGCAAATTTTTGACTAGGATAATTTTATATAAAATCACTAAAAAAACACAATTCAAGTAATTTTCTTAAAAAAGGAAGACTAGGATGTTCTGTCGGTTGAAGTCGATTTTCTTCAAGACAATGTGACAATTACACAAGTGTGAAACCTAACATAGTCATATTACATAGTACGTAGAAGTACATAAAACTGGAATAATAAAAATTAAAGAGGAAGCAATCTTCTATGCCGGCGAATTTATATAACGCCCTACATGAACTTTGCATGAAAGTTACAACAAAAGTCCGGTCGTATATTCTAGGAATTTAATTTAATAAACATTACTTACTATATGATCTCTGCGGCTTTATACCACACCACATACGACTCGAAAATGTTATTGAACAGACAAAAAATTTCTTAATAATGTTTGTTTATTTATTAATGAACGACATGCTGTAATAAAAAAATAAATAAGTAGCACAAAAAATAAATATTCGATTGAATTATAGAATAATAATAACAAGAAACAATAAAACATCCATGAAATAAAGAGTTAGCTTTTAATACTTCAATCCTTTAACCTTTACTACGCCACTCGATAAGAGAAATGTAGCACCAAGGATAAATACTTCTTTTACGGTGGATTAGAAGTCTCTGCTCGAATCAAATAAGAAAAGAAACCCGTTTCAGTTAGAAGATCAACCTATAATTCATCCTGTTACTGTTCACATCTAATAGTGTTTGAGTTAAACATGGAAACTTCAAAACTTAGAATGATTTTCGAATATGAGTTCCGATGTGCTTCTAAAGCGGGTCTCGCAATATCAATGCTGCGTTGGAGCTGACACGTCTAACAAACGCACCGTGCGTTTTCGGTTAAATCGCTTTCGTAGTGGAAACGTCGACTTGAAGAATGAATCACGAGGAAGATCAGAAACTAAGGTATACAATGGTCAGAAATTAAAAGTAATGGTGCCAGCCGATCCTTATCAAACAAACAAGGAATTAGTGTCATGGTTTGACGTTAGTTTACCCATAATACCATAAGACTAGACGATAAATGGGTGCCTCATGAATTAAATAATGTGCATAAAGGAGCACACGTTGAAGCTTGCCTTGATATGATAAGTAGTTATAAAAATTAGGACAGAATTGTGGCATGTGATGAAAAGTAGATTCGAATAGAATAATTCAATAGAAAATTGAATATCTGAACCTTGGTCAAATACCGGAACAATGCCCTAAAGCGAAGGTGAACCATAAAAATGTAATGGTGGATTAATTTTCACTTTATGGTGTAATTTATTATAGCTTTTTGAGATCCGGTTGTAAATAACAGCAGAGAGAATAATAGTAGTGTGAAGAACTTCGAACAATGATGGTGAAATTCTCAGAGAAAGAACCCCGAATCATCAATCGATCTTCGTACTTATTGCAAGATCTGCAGTAAGAAACCATACGTACGTCCGTACTATCCAGACCTAGATCCCAACCGATTACCATTTTTTTTGCAATTTGGACAATTTCGTGCAAGAAAAAATTCATTTTATTTTCTTCATAGACTTTGAGGAGTCCAGATTACCTGATTTCTATAGCAAAGGAATAAATATAATTTTTCTTAGAAAATAGGGTGTTTTAATTTTTAATATACTAACCGTAATTTCATAATGCGTATAAAAAATTAAACTATAATTTACGGATTTTATCGCGTTTGATAAAGTTTTTATTAACTATAATGCGTATTGTAAGAAAGTTTGCATATTTTGCTGATTTTACTAACGTTCTTTTGATCAATATGTCAAAGTGATAATGCCGGATCTCGCCGTAGCTCTAATCGAAAGCTGTAAATATTATTCAAAGTGGTTACACTTACAATCAAGTACCTCAAACATTGCGTAATTTGTAAACTGTAACTTTTTGCAATGTTAAACGATACCTGTAGACTAGAAAATATACGAAACGTATAGGACAAGGTCGCAAAATAGTAACACCAGCGAGGGACACCATATTTATTGTAAGCAGTGTGGTAAGAAATTGTTCTACGACTTATTCTGTGGTAAGAGTTAAGCTCCAGTAAGTTCGACATGTGACAGTTAGCATATAAATTAAAATCATAAGAAGAAGACTTATGGCGGCTAGAATAGTGGCACTAGTTTGCCTGCCACAGGACCTCTGAAGGACCACATCGTCATCGACTAGCTCGGTCCAAATTTTGCTCACTCACATAGATAATGATGCTAGGAGAAGAGTAGTCTTCACTGAGGAGTTCCTGTTTCGTCTTAAGACAGATAGATGATAGAAGGATCAATGTATGGAGACGTCTCAGAGAACGACACGCTCAATGTATCGTTGTTGAAAGAGTCTTTTGAATAAATTTCAAGGTTCTCTATGAAAGTGATAACTTTCCTTATTTATTTATTTATTTAATAATTTATGTACACACAAATAAAACCAAATAAAAAATTCTTTCTATAAAACTGCGGCATAAATTTTATGTCTCCAATTTGTTTCTTTATTTTAATTTAGTTTTGTTTAACAATTTACTAATTCATTTCAATCAATCTCTCAAAAAACACGATTATAGCTGTTTTGTGTAAATTTGTCCCTTTTTTATTATTACATTTTTCTAATAGAAAAAGGAAAACTAACGTGTCCTGATACCGGAGAGATCCGGTTCTATAAATTACCACACGAAACGCAGCAGCACTATACTGGTGCTTAATGCTGGTATTCTGTAAGTGTGTGGTCCTTCATTGGTCGAATCGACTTATACGTGCTGCAACTATATAATAGATGCAATAGTACATATTTAAATGCCAACATTATATGCTATAATTTGTAGCATCCTGTCGGCATACAAACGTGCCTCACGCGATTCTGTGTGGCTATTAAAGTTAAAAAATTACTCTTTCGTCAAATATAACTTATATCAAATATACTTGCATCCTTGTATATTGTTTGCCTTTAAAGAGTCTCGATGGGCCGATTTGACTGATACAATTTGGTGATGTAACTTTATACATTAGTAGTTTAACAATAACGGACAGAGCTGTTTATCGTTCAAAGTATTGCATATGAGGACTACGATCGATTAGAGGCGTCAGCTTTTATTGTTGTTATTTAATTAAAAATGTCAATAACCATTGACGAATTTCCTTGATATCCCATTGCTAATAGATAGTATCCCCTTCAAAAAAAAATATAAATCTTTAAACTGGAACGCCAAATATTACTTATTATTTCTGCCATATTTCCTTTAATTCTAAAATTGCTACCACAAGTTACGAGTAAATACTGAAATTAAACAAATTATACCTTAAGGAAGCTGAAGTGGCAATAAGAATTGACAATAGTTGGGGAAGAAAGGCTCTCGAGTGAACACATGGTATAGAGAAAACACAGTTTAGGAAGACAAGACCACAAAATGAAGTGACGACCTGCGGGAGGTCTCATAGAAATCGATGCATGCAGGTGGCTCAGGACTGTGCTTTGTGGCAATCTTTAGGTGAAGCCTATGTTCAGCCGTACAGGCTTTTTACTTGTGACAGGCTGTAATGATGGTAATGACGACTACGGGTACATATACAATCTGTATGCCTTAATAAGAGTAATCAAGATTCACTTTCTGAAAAACATTTCGAAGCCAATATAGATACAATATTTCAGTTGTTTAGTTTAAGATTTTTATAAATTTCCGAATTAATCAAAATGACATGTTGTTTTATCTTATATTATGTGTTTTTATTCTGTAAAGGGAGTAACTGGGGCATACTCTGTGGGGATTAAAAACAACTTTAAGTTTTCTTTCGTACGAATTGTTTTCGTTGTAAGAGCCATAAAGTAGACAAACTTTGTAAACTAATTGCCCTTTCAGTGCACAAACTAAGAGAAACGACAGGGCCTTAACAAGATGCTGTATAATAGAAGTTTTGTTAAGAATCTCTGTATAAAATGAATTTGTAAGTAAGGTTACTAACTATATTTCTGCCAAAATGCATAAAGTTTATTATGTTCAAAGCTTTAACGGTTTAAATGTTTTAGGTGTCACAAATATTTTAATTAAACTCTTCTATTTTAGTTACTAAGCCGTATCCTTTCTTTCTTTTTAACGGGAATTTTGATACATTTATACACTTTATTGTTGTCTTTTCTTAGCTCATATAATAAAACAAAGTAACTCTAGTTTTTCTTGCGTAATTTGTCGAGAAAATGCAATAAATGAATAATAGCTTCAATTTAAACAGCGCATTCCATTACGAAATAATATTTTCAATATCTTTCATCTGTATGCACAAAACAGAAAGAAATATCCTTATTCTTTCAGTAAGTATCGGTAGATAATATTGATAATCTACTAACTATATACAGATCCTTTAATATACTACACATGAGTATCTGATACACGCTTAAACTTCCGTTTCCGTCTTAGTTTAGTGAGCATGATGAAACTTCTCGAGGCGAATATGAACCGTTTACGACTTTACCACATGTACTTAGCTGCATGTGGACTGTGCCATCTCGATAATAAGGAGTGCAATTGGAACGATTAGAAGAGATATGGTATAAATCTGTGTGTATTAAATTTGTTACTAAAACGTTTCCTCAATTTCATCATCATCGTCATCATTTAAGCCTGTCACAACTACACTGCTAATAATTGATATATAGTGAAAAAAAATGGCAAAGGTATCAATTAATATTTTATTGTTATAAGATATGAATGAAAATAAATCAATTATTTATAATAATATACAATTTAATTAATAATGCATACTAATGTTATAATACATTATATATCAAAAGTAATATAATAAATATATTCTTATGGAATATAAATTCGGAATTAACAAGGAAAAAAAAAAATTTGGGTATTCTCGTATAATCCTTTCCACTTATGACCCTGGTAAGCGAAGATTAAGCACACTTCATCTTTTCAGATTATCACTCGTATTGCGCCCTGTTATTGCTTTATTATGCTCTTTTAACTGGCACATGGAGTATTTAAACGGGAATAATTTACAACATGTGCGTTACCATAGCCTTAGCATAATCTATGTATATAATATGTAATAGGTACTTTCATTTGTGTTGTTACGTGCTACGGGTTGCGAGATTGGAGTAAAAGGGCGCTATTTTAAACTTCTATTTATTTTTACCACATACAAAGGTTGCAGAGTTTCTTCCTGATGCGCTATCCCTTGCACGAGATCTTCCACGGGTCTTCCTTATAGTAACCAAATCTTTTCCTCCTTTTTTCTTTTCCTACCAAATAGTTTCGTTAACGTCAATTGGTAATTTATAAAACATTATTTCCTTTTTCTTCTCATTTGAAGACGCAAGAGTTGACACGACATTATCGGGTATTATTTACAGTATGTTTAAGTCAAGGTTTATTACTTTATACTAAAAATTAAAACAAAGTAATAAATGTAACGGTTATTTTTTATTTAAGCAGAAATGGTAAGGACTATGTGGACAGAGTCAACGGATGGTTACTGAACTGGCTTTAGCAATCTACTATTAGCGTCTTCGGGACACAATGGGATAAGTGGTGAGTCTTGTAGCCGTGATTTCTCCTAAAGATTATCATGATTTTTTCAAGGTTTTTCCCATAGGCGCTTATTCCGACACTCACGGGAAAAAGAGGGTAGTAGAGTCTTCACACAAAACATTTATCTAAAGTACAAAAGACGTTTTATTCTGTGATTTCGTAATAATTAAATAATTTTAATTACTGTCAAGGGTAAACCGGTTTTTTAATAATTTTATTCTATTAAGGGCGTTACTTTAAGTAATGAACTTTAAAAAAATAATTAATCCTACTTATAGTATAAATGAAAATAGTGACTTATTATCCGTACGGCAGTTGTATATATTACACACTGCATTAAAAACTCGTAAAGCAGTACCACTTGATATTAACACAAAATCTAAACGTAGGAAATATATTGTCGCAAACACTGCCCCAGTAAAAACGGTATTCGCAAGCATGCAGTATTAGAAAAGTTCTGCTTATTTATATAATAAAATTAACAAAAAACTCGATATACACTCTAAATCTCATCGTGACTGCAAAGCTATATTAACACAATGGCTAAAAACATTAACGTATGATGAAACGGAGAAACTCTTGGAATACGTGAAGTAATTTGGAAAGTACTAACACATATACACTCCCTTCACGCACACATACACACCCACGCATACACAAACAAACAAACACACCCATACACACACACACACAAAGAGAGAGAGAGAGAGAGAGAGACACTCACATATACACATGCAAAGTAACTCTGCACGCATATTACTTTATAATTAATATTTTGGTAAATATAGATAATATATTTCGTTAATTTAAGATATGGAAGAGCGGCGTCTCCTGGCACAGGTATTTATTTGCTTAAAAGGAGTCTCCAGATAATAGTTATTTGTACTCTCTGAGTTTACGTAAATAAAGATATTTTTATTTTTATTTTATTACGCTCAAGATTGTACACACCCGCGGAAAAAGGTTTTTTAATGCTAATCTTCTTATCGTTGACATGAATAGATTTAACAGTTTTTAGTTTAACCATACCCTGTGTATTGTTTACCCACTCTATTAAATATAATAATACATCAGTAATAAAATGAAATACATATTTTTAATTCTGTCATGTAAAAGGAAGGTGTTTGAAATATCAACACAGAAATAAGCTTTCGTTCATAGACCCAACGCTAGTTCATTAGTGCGCTTGTTCTAATTAATTTTAGACTAGATCTACTTTTAATCAAGGTAGTCTGTGAGATTGCTCGCTTTGAAAACTGAACTAAAAATTAAAGGATTTATGTGCGCTGATTTAAAACTTTAAAACTTTACTCTTTAGTGTTTTTGATCTATAAAATTTGGTATATTCAGAATATTCTATGTAGTGCACAGCGGCACATAACGTTTCTTCAAAAGCTCTAGCAAAAGATAGCAAGCATTTCATAGTCGATTTACCCACACTCACCTCGCTGAGTTATCGGGTGGGTGAGCTTAATGCTACCAGCTACCATTGCATTCATTTTATACAGGTTTTGGCTCTACTCATTGCCTTGCGCAGGCACGTTCGTGAACGCAGCGCCAGTACCTTCGCAATAGTGATGCTGTTATACGTACGGATTTCCTTTCCACAAAGCCGTAGAAACTTTTTCCTCATTCGTTGGATGGAATTTCAAACATTCAGTCACCGCATTTAAGTGGGATTGAAATTTGACGAAAATTATGGTATTCCCACTTAAATTTCTTTAAAACTCCTTTAAAGTTTCATTCATTTCGTCTAAATATCGTTGCGGTTTAATATTTCAAAAACTGAACAAAACTGAAAATGGACACCTGCATCATATTTCTTAATTTTCAAGTTTTGAACAACTTCTGATGTAGTCTGTAAAATAAACGTTAGTTTCTAGCCGTCTCCCATGTCGCAAAGAAAACGCATCATATGACATTTTCTTATTGTAATAATCAAATTGTCATTTTGTCACCGAGCAGTCTTTCCTTTTACTCACTTACACACCCATACACACTAACACTGCATATCCAGAAACACACTCTCACATTTTCATTCATACAAAGCTTTAAGACGGTAGACATTTTATTTGTTTTTTTTCATCCTTTCTCTAACATTGTACAATTTTTGAATTGTTAAGTTAGTTAATAGCACAGTAGTCAAGATATTATTAGTTTAGGAGAGCGAGGTCTCGTATCATCATTAATGGGTTGACTCTAACCCCTGTATACGTTTCGTACATTTACTCTATTTTCAAACAAAATATTTTTCATCAAATTTTTTCAGAGTGCCTTTCAATTTTTTACATAAACAAATATTTTTTTTGTACAAATTCTCATTACAGTGTGGTGAAAAATAAAAAAAAGGACTAAGATAGAATGCCTCACAGTTTCGACGTATACTTTGGTTCAGTATACCTTTGTACTACCTAACCAGATGTCGTCTAGGTAGAGAAGGAGCCTTCTACCTAGCAGTATAATATGGTAGGAGTTATTTAACTGGAACAGTATGGCGAAATTTCCTTTTTGGTTTACGGTTAAAATGAGTGTCGAATATGACCTAATCCGAAAATACTTCAAAGAGAGCTAAACCTTAGACAAGTCATCGGTTGATGCCTTAACGACACAGATCAATTTTTCAATTGGAAAAAAAATCAGTGGGTTTTAATTTTTTTTAATACATAATATCGAAAGAGAAATGAAAAAGAAACACTAAGAGGAACTAAAAACTATTATGTTAAATTATATAACAATCAAAAATCATATAACGTCTTATAATAGTTCAAGTTCTATTGTTATGCCACGTTGAAGGCTACGGATTATTCATAAATTTGTTATTCTGTACTTAAATACATAAATTTGTATTAAGACCGTTGTATGACCCACCACTTTTCTTGTTTTGCATGTGCAAGCTGCAGCAAGCTGAATTTTTATACATAAGAAGATATTACAACCACCTATATCAGTTTCCACATTACATTTTATATGGAACAGCCCATATAATATCACGATAAACTGATAAGTTGCATAAATAATACTCAACATTAACGATAATATTACGCTAATGTTACTTCATCAAAGAAAATATAATAATAACCTTATCAATAAAAAAAATTACTAGTTTAAATTTAAAATAAACAGGTGAAGAGGCACAGGATTATCTGAGACTCAATTTCGCAAATGGCTCGGTTTCTCGGTGCTAATGTAAATCGCTTGCTGTAAATCTACGATTTATCGAGCTCATGCCAAGTTTGTCCATAGGGACGAATGAAGGAATCTTATCTGGGAACGTTCGATTGCGATTGCTGTTTGCATATGCTTGTCAAAGTACATTTTATTTTAAAACAGTTTTCATTGATATAAGTAAATGATTAAAAGTAGTTCGGGTGATAATAAAGTCTTTTTTGTTGTCAGCTTACGATAGTTACAGTAATATTTGTATTTAATTTAATAAAATAAAGGTTGTATGGTTCAACTTATATGTTAAAAGCACACAAAGTATTAATTATTTTAAAAGCACTCAGAGCTCGAGTTGTTACTTAAACTTAAGATCTGATGTGATAGCAAAATATAGGCCTTGAAATGAAACAATTGTTACGAATTTAGAGCGTTTAATTTTAGCTTTTTAAATCATTTTATCTTAACCTTTTACTTTCTGTCATTTCTGGTATTTTGCAGTACCACTTATCATGAAAGGACTGTATATATATTACTGTAGTAATTATAGAATTATGCATAATCATAAATAGTAGATCGGACCAAAATAAATAATTAAAAACTGTCGGTACGTACAATGTAGACCCGTTGAATTATGTAATCAGGTGTATATATATATGTAATTAGGTACATAAATACAAGAAATAATAATGAAAATATAATAAAAAATAAGAGATGAAAATATTTTAAGACTCAACTATCAGAAAACCTAGTAATGAACGTCTCAGGACCGATATTGCGAACTCCCTCCAACTGAAACTAGAGGAGCCTAATCTCGAGCAGTGGGAAGTTTGTAAGCTGTTACTTTAAACAGTTCAATAATCTCCCTACGCTCAGTAGAGCAGTGTGTACAGATGCGATTATAAAACGGAGATAAGACGGCAGTGGTTGCTACATATAATTAAAAATCATAAATGGAATGCATACAATGAAATTAATAAATTTAGATTATAGAAATTAAGACACTAGGAGTGAGCACCCAAAAAAACTGGTTTTCTACGTTGCAAAAATAAAGTGAATAGTTGTAATAAATTTAGAGGGCCCGCTACATAAACGAAATTAAAAAGCGTAAGTTCAACCGAACAACTACAGGACTGAACGAAAATTAAATGAAACGAAATAAACTTGTAATATCTACCTAATATTTTAATTAAGAAAATGTAACTGGAAGATTGAATCAGTATCTTAGGTGACTTACCAAATACCAAAGTTTTCATGATTATTAATTAAGTACAGCTTCTTTTCTTATTTTTTATAATTAACTATCTTCTCACCGGTATTTTTAGTTTTCGCGTAGATTATTTTACTATAACATTATTGTAAAATGTTATATTGATACATTTACTATGTCGTTATTTTCTTAGCTGCTTCCTAAAATTTAATGAATAACTCTATGCAGTCAAACGAATGGTTTTTGACTTTGGTGACTGTTACGAGTAAGTTTCAGGCTTATCCTGGCAAACACTGTTAGCTTTCTTAATGTTACTATTCAACAACGTGTTATAGTTCGAAATCTATAAACTTCGTGCTTTGTTCAACTACAATAGTAGTTTCTACACTACCAAATTGGTCTTTATTGAATGAATATGTAGGAACTTTGTAATGTACTTAAATATCAACTGTAGCCAAATATGCTTAATATGAATAAAATAAAATAGTAATATGGTCTACATCTACAGAAAGCGTGTAGAGACAGGTTAATATATATAATATAAATAATTGATACATTGTTTTAGACGTCTCAAATTATCGTTATCGTCTTATGGTATAACGTTTTCTACCAAGTTTGGCAACATGTGGTTACAAATACCTTTGGGTAGGTGTATTATGCTGATATGTATTAAAAATATATATTTGAAGTGAGTTGTTCGATCCGGATACAAATTCACATTCCCGTGAACTTACGTTTATGTAACAAAAAGTTAACGCGTGCATCATTAAAGCTAGGGCATATATAATAAGCAGTTTAATATAGTTTTGGCTGTTTTTATTATTATTTTTTTTATAATTAATTTATGTACACCCAAAAAGGGTTAAAAGACATTAAACCATAGAATTTGTACAAGGGCACTTCTTATTCCATATATTGAAATTTCTTCCAGCAGACCTTAATAGGATTTTTATAAAAAAAGCAAACTTAGTGCGTACATTTCTGATACATAAATTATACCTATTATGTATACAATGAAATATGTATGATTACGTATAATTAAAATAATATATTCCTTCAAATATAAATATACATACACATACATATACAATCGTAAATACACAATATATATTCGATTAACAAGATGCAAAGTGTTAGTCTTTTACATGTTTCTTAAATAAAAGTATAGTTCCGGAATCTCTTATGATAGGCGGTAGTGAATTCCACAACCTAACCACATGAACTGCAAAGGAATAGGAATCAAAACTGGAATTATGGATAGGACAATTAAAGAGAATCCTTACATGCGATCTGCATCCCACATCCGGAAGGTGAACGAAGGAAAATAGGTTCCTGAGATATGACGGAGAGGATGGATTGTACATGTTGTTATAATATTGATCAAGTGTTCCTGCGAAATCGAATTGGGAGCCACTTGAGATGCTTGCGAAACTGAGATATTCAGATATTTCTGTATGTTACTTAATACCATTTTTCTCATATCCTTTTAAAATCTTGTTCTTTCAAAAGAAGTATATGAATTGAATTCACACGCAACCTAGAGAAAGTGTATTTAATGATTTTGGCAATGTATTCATTGTTAAAATTGTATTGACTGTGAAATGATGATGTGTTATGTATAATTTCCACCACCTACCACTTTCTTTCTTCCCGTGAGTGTCGTAAAAGGAGAGTAAGGGAAAAGCCTTGAAAATAGCAATGCCTACCTAGACCGAAGACAGACCGCAACGCCTATGGTGCGAGGTGTCCACTTGCCGAGCGTGGCGATTATAGCATATTCTTCATTTGGGAGAGGCCTATGTCCTGCAGTAGACCGTTTTTATAGACTGTTTAGTTAAGGTAAGGTTATATATGATTGATGGAAATGTTTTAATTAACATTTTACCAGTATAGGCCTATAATCTAAACCATCGCGTGTTCTTATAGTTTGGGAAGTAATAAGAGGGTATTTTGGAGAATAAATGTGACAGTATATTACAAACATCCGGCATGAATACGAAATATGCTCCACTCGCCATTCGTTGTTTCAAAAGTTGGTCAGATGTAATTTACTTTAGATATTCAGTTGAATAATAATGGGACTTAATTCTGTTTTGAGAAGACTATTTGAAAAATATTCTATAATTTATATTCAGATAGAGTAAGAATCCACCTCACATTAAATACGGTACGAAAGATCTTATTTTTGCCTTCGAGTTTTGCCGAGTAATCCTGTTTTGTAAACAAGAACAGGATTACTCTGCATAACGCTTTCCTCGACCGAAAGAAGTCTTTGGACTGTGAAAGATGGTTTCGATAGATTGTTCGTGATTATACAACCCTTCATTAGAGAATAATGAAGAATGTTAAAGACATGTATCTCAATTTCGAATAATTTATTCGATCAGCCAATAGCGATTCCAAGTATTTTCGTCGTTTTAACTATCAGTACTATCAACTGTTAAGCCTGGAACCGAATTCAAATCTACTCATATAATATGTACGACGTAACGGTCGTTGAACAGATGAATCTGCATGTCTGTCTGATGATAGAGATTAAAAAGTAATAATTAAAAATCTACCTTTGATAATTACTAAATGCAAAATACATCGAAAATATAAAATTTAAATTGCAATAAAAACTATTTACTATCCATGCTCCACATTCAGTACCTAACTAGAATCAAAGGAATGCCTTCTACATTTCTTTTTGTCAAAACATTCACATACAAAAGGACCGAAATGTAAATATAAATAACAGTACGGGTGATCGTCGCAACTACGGAACGTCGCAGTTTCAAAGATTTTATGACCGAGGGAATCGTGTAACTTTCATTGCAACTAAGGTGACCAACCTTAAGTCCCGGTGAATTTTCCTTGTGAAAGAAGTAAATGTCAAATTTTAGGGAAAATTAAAAATTGGGCATTATATTAAAGTATATGTACTTTCTTAAAATAGATAAAAAAATATATCCTTTGTGGTATTATTTTTTGCTATGGTAAAGAAGAAATACTTTCCTGGGTTTTCAGGATAATGAAAATAATTAAACAAAAATAAGTAAGACTTTTTAAATGAAAAATAAAAAAAATGAATAGCTATGTTTACCGCAGCGCTTTTTATTTATTATATATGTCTTATTTCGAGAATATTCGATATATTCGATAATTCCATTTTTTAACGAATGTAATATTTTGAGAATACTATAACATTACTTACTATTATGCGCACAAGCCACCAAGAGTTAAAGTAGAGTAAGAGTAATCCCGGAATATAATCAACTCTCATATTTTTGAAAAATTATTAATCTTTCAAAATATTGCAAAATATAAATATTTTTAGGATAAATGCATTCAACTTTGTTTCTTAAAACCTTTTATAAGTTAACAAACCTTCATTAGTTAAAATTGCTAAGTCTATGTCGGTTTCTCTAGTCAATTATGTAAATCGTCTGGGTATTTCTCTAGGTTATTATGAGCAAAGTTCAGCTAAAGTTGTAAGTCTTACAATTTAGTTAAAATATACAAATAGTGTAAACAACTTAAGACATCAATATTTCAATTTTGTATATCAACATTTATCACTATGTTTACACTTACGAGTATGTTAAACATTTCTTTATCTTCTTTTTCTATGTCAGCTTGTGTGAGCTGGATGTCATTCAGAGTAAAAATACTTATTTATACTAATCACAGGAGTAGAGTCGGTACACTCGCATTAAAGATGCTGCTTCTCGTCACTGGTCTGGGATTTGAGTTTGGTATAATCGGATAGATTTTCTTGTATCAGTCGGTTTGCAGAGCCTCGTTCGTTAGTCACAAGGTTGAACCGAGTGCAGGAGAGGTCGACATGATTGGAGAAATGTTGGTAATTTGTGATCATATTATTGAAGTGTTATCATTTTAAGTAGTCTACTAAATTTCAAATAGATCTTACAACCAGACAGACACTACAGAAGTAAAATATTTTCTTCTTCCTTGTTTCTTTTTTATCCATTGCATAGGACGGTGTGATGTCCTGCACAGTATTGCCTAATTTCGATGGATGCTAGTGGCTCAGGAACGTGATTTGAGGACAAAAAATCTTTGGGAGAGGACAATGTTCAGTAGTGAACTACAAAATTTCGCTTCACCAAGGTGCCTTTGAAATGTAAAACGAATTCATGGGAAGGTTATAGGTGACTGTTTATAAATAAAATTGACTAATAATTATGTATTCCATAAATATTGGTAAAATAAACATACATAATATGTTCTTCTTGACATCACAGATTCATAACTGGATAATGTAGCAGTTGTATTAGCTATCTTTGATTCTAAAACTGAACTTAAAATAACAATACATATGAATAATGCATGACTACATTAAGCATATTACAGTTTTTTTTTATTTTAAACTGTGCTTTATTGCTGGAGAAACATTACGCCGCATGTACGTTTTGTTTAAAAAATATGTATGATAAAAAGTCTATGTCCATTCAAAGCATTTCTGTATTTTCTGAAATTAATAGTTTCCCTCAACACGCCGCAATTTATCACAGTAGGTGAACGGATAAAGGAAGTTACTATGACGCTGTCACATCCAGCTTGAAAGATCGATGTTCTTGTTCTAGCGGGTATTTATGTATGTTCACGCTCAAAAGTATTTTAAGTAAATTTTTCACCTGCCATGTTGTTCCAAATAAGGTCTGATGAAAAGTAAGTTGCAATGACTGAAAACTGTCTAGATCTTTGACCACACCAATATAGGGTATATGGTCGTGAGTGCTTATAAATATTTATACTACAGAAATTCAATTTTAAGTTTAAAAGAGTTCCAGTGAGCTTGCTATTATGACTGAACAAGATTTTACACTGCATCGTGAATACGTTTATAATGTAAAAAATATATAATAATAAAATCTCATAATTAATTTCATGTGTTTGTACAAAACTGTAATGTTCTTAACTAATTTAAATTACTGTATGATTTAAGCTACGTTGCAGAATCCATCATGTATACAGCTCATGTCTCGTTGCAGGTAAGACGGTCGTTTACCCTATTTCCTCCTTTCTGGTTTCTGTAGTTGTATTTACGAACATATTTGTGTTAAGTTTGAGTATTATTTCGTAATTAAGCTTTTGAAAGAGAATTGTCTGTTTAATTTTTTTCCTATACTGCGTTTGCACATACGTGGTTGACGTTTGAGTTTTGTTTGAGCCTTGGACTTATACATAGTAATTGCCTTCGGGTATCAGACGCGTTTCATATCGTATGTGACGAAAACCAGAGACCCAATTACTAGCAAAATAAAATATATTCTATCTTAGTAGCACTCATACCTTTATTATTCGTATATAATGGATGTTGTAAAGTGATCACTTACAATGACAGAGACTAGTTGCTGATTAAATATTGCCCAAGAAATTGACTTTAAGTAATGCAGTTAACTTAATAGCAACTTCATTAACTAAAGTTTTGAATAGCAAATATTATACCATGGAGAGTAAAATAATAGCCGTGCCGTATTTTCCCGTTAATTTTAGTGATGTAAGAATCTGTCGCTCGCTTTCTTGTGGTGGGTGTCGTAAGAGGCGACTAAAGATAAACTCATGGTAAACTCTGTGGGCGGAAAGTTGGTTGATGAGGCCTGTTTGGCTTCGTTGAGTCGTTCCAAATGATAATCTCTTATCTCTACCTATTGCTATGGGTGACAGGCGTGCGTGCATAAATGTAAAATACTATTTTTATCGAATACAAGTTGTGTTGTTCATTTCTAAACCGATATGAATGATTATCTTCTGACCCAAACCTAAACGATATACATATAGTGAAGTACTATGTAAATTTGGTGAAGATCCTCTGATGCATGATTGTAGATATGCGAGGAGATCGAACTAGCTAAAGCACTTGCTATTGCCCAATTTTTATGTGAACCTGGGATAAGGGAGTTTTGCCAAATCTTGTAAACAGTAACTTTTTTTTGTACTAAAGGTCAAAAATCCTCCACGCCTATATACACAGCCAATCCTAACCTAAGCAACGCTGTGCTTCTACGCATGATAAAATTAATAATAATATCACCTCAAAATAGAGCTTAAGAATATCTATTTTTTATTTTGTATTTACAAGGATCTAAAAAAATTGCAAATATAAAAAAGATGAAACAGAAGATTAACTTACGCATTAAGAATACGTTTAATTATTCCTTATTTGTCTAAAGCTATTCTGTGATACACGTGCCGTGAATACGTGAAAAGTTAATAATGGACTTAATTTTATTATTTCTTTATTGTCATCATAATTCAGTCAAAAATTGGAGGTAATTTGCAATTTATTTTTCATAACGAGAACAACACAGTGCCTCTTTTATGACAGACATCAATATAAAAAAAAAATAATATTTAGGAAGGTATGTCATGTAGTTTCGCCACTTAAAGCTTTTCACGAACAGTAAAAGCTGCAGCTTGTCTTTATTTATGAAATTTTACTTATATTTTACTTAATATTAGAACTGAATACTTCAAATAGAATATAGTGCAGTCATTTTGGCGTGCAGTATAACATTACTAATCGTGTTACCTTTTACTTTCTTGTTTTATGTCTATCCCATTACTTAGTTATCATTCTGTTCCTCCTTTAAATATTATTATTGAATTCTGTATATCCTTTTAAATTACTTTTGTTATGATATAATGCAGTACATTCTCTTAAATCGTTATTCATTAATTTCTCAATTTGCTATTAGTTCTTCCTTCTATTTATATTTTAATAGCAATCTTTGTTTATATACTTCTATAACAGTTGGTATGACAAACAGAAAGAATATTCTCTTTATACTTTATACGTTAACTTTAACTTTAACGTAATACTTTTGAATTATCAGTGTCGTCTGCTAGTGTTACATATACTTATTATATTAGAATAAGAACTAGATATTATATTCGTTCTTATTCTATTACCAAATTCATCTGAACATATTACTTAAATTTTTTTATAAGGCTATTTGAAATCAAAAATATTTAATAACTTTTTGTGTGTGACTGTGTAAAGGTCTACCCTCCTCAAATATCTGAAAGGGTTTTGGACTCGGTAGGGGTCCGCTATCCTGCTCCTATGGCGGTTAGCGGGCTTCGGACGTCTTGGAAGTAATATTCTTTATATTTCTCAGACATGCTGGTGTCCTTACGAAGTTTTCCTACACCGACGATCGCATGATAAATTCATCATTTAAAATTGCTATTAACAATTTCAGTGGCGCCGATACCGGGGACCGAACCTAGTTCAGTCGCGCTCTATGAAACCAAACCGCCCTGAATTTTTTAAAATAGTATTCGCTTGAAGGTCCAGAAATGGAAATTCGGTGGAGACTTCAAGGATCAAAAATTGAAAGACAACTCCCCGTTACTTCGGTGGAAGAACGCATTGGCAATTTAAGCTCAATCAGTCGAGTAGCTTGTGAGTCTCTAAGGGACAAACAGAGAAACATTGTTTTAGTCTACTCATAAACAATGCAATGTTGTGTCAAAATTTCAAAGTCAGCGGTGAAGAATTTTCCGTGATTAATGATTCTGAAGACACGTACATTCACATAATTATTTATACGTATAGATATGTGTATTATTATCGTTAGTCACTATATGTAATTACATCTACATTACGTGAAAGCAGCAAACAAGGAATAAAACTTTCCGATTTATTATGTTAGTATAAAGCGTGTTCTTGGTTTGTATTCTGCTCATGCTAGTTAAACTCCGTAGTTCAAAAGCAGTGTGCTCGCTCTACCCTCCTTTACCATGTACGTCGTTCGCGGCAGTCCAATAAAATCTTCTAATTTACTACGGCAAAGAAGAAGTCCGAGAAATAGTCGAGACAATTTTTTTTTTGCAGAATATCTGTGTTGCAATATCGTGTATATGGTTCAGAAAAACGGCAATGACATACAGACAGGTAGATTCTTTTGACTTTGTAGGTTTGGAATTGTAAAAATAACATATTTCGACGACACGCGAAGTACCTTGTTAACGCGCTCTGTGGTGGATTTCGCTGGTTGACAAACTTTTTTCAAAATGAGAGGAGTGGAGTATCTGGGTATTTATATAATGTTATTGTTGTCAATTTTAGTTTATTTAAACGCCTAAACTTGAACCGTGTCTAAAAACGTTAAAAACATCGTGAGAATGCCTTCTACACCATTCACAGGCATGTGACGTCCGTGAACACTTTGAAGTGGGACTACTTCATTCTATAAGTAATTTTCTTTTCCCTTTACAAATAAAAGTATTAGCAAGAAATTTAGTTGAAAATAAATTGAGTATACTATAAAATGTCTTTTATTTTTCCTTTAGGAAATTCTGCATTGTATACAGCTAAGGCTAGTTAACATATAGCGTTTTTAAAATTCTATCTTATTGGCCGCTTGGGCATAAAATAAAACTTTATAGCAAACTTCAGCTCTCTTCGTCTTCTAGATCCAGAAATTTTACGATCAGTCAGTAAGTGATATTTGGTTTATATGTAGGGTTTTAAAAAAAAAACTGTACTTATTCTATTTTATGTGTGTTATAATTACACTAAATAGAATCATAAAAATGATAACAGTTGTTTCACAATTTTTTCTAAGCTTGATAGTTTTTCAATAAAACAGCATTAGAAACTCGTGAAATATTATTAGCCTAATATTATTACACTGCGATTATGATTACTAAGAATTCAAGATTTATATTATATTTTAAAAATCCTCTCGTGTTAACATTTTGGAGGAGAAATGTTTAAGCTTTTATATTATTATTATATATTAATGTAAACCTAAATTAATGGTTTTTTCAATAACCCTAAATATGTATATAATGTTCTTATTTTTAATACTTAGAAGACTTTTTCCTGTAATTTATCAGGAAGGAATGTACATAAAGAATAATAATAATACGTCTCCCAACAGGTTGGTCTTAAGATGAACATGGACAAGACGAAGTTCATGTCAAACGTCCATGTCACACCAATACCGGTTGTTGTTGGGAACAATAGGCTCGAAGTTGTAGACGAGTACGTATACCTGGGACAAATTGTCCGATTAGGTACGTCCAACTTCGACTCAGAGGTCAATCGACGAATCCAACTCGTCTGGGCTGCGTTCGGGAAACTACGTCATATCTTCTCGTCGAGTATACCGCAAAGCCTCAAGACGAAAGTATACGACCAGTGCGTGTTGCCAGTGATGACATACGGATCCGAGACTTGGTCCTTCACTGCAGCCCGTATGAGGAAGCTCAAAGTTGCTCAGCGCGCTATGGAAAGGGCTATGCTCGGTGTTTCTCTGCGTGATAGAGTCTGCAACGATGATATCCGCAGCAGAACTAAGGTAACCGACATAGCCGTAAAGATCAGCAAGCTGATGATACATATAATACAAATTGTTAGTATACTATATTGAACATAGAATATTAAAATTGCAAAATGTAGTCGAAGGAAAATTCAACCTCTGGGATTGGGATTGCATAATAGATTATTTATAAAGGAGAATACAGAATGAATAGTCAGCGAAATATTCATTATAAACAGTAAGCTTTAGTAATTAAAAGTTATATGAGGATAAATATAAATTTATATTAGGTCGGGGGAAAAGTTCTTTCGTATTTTAAATAAAAAGTTGCAGTAATATCTCTATGGTTGTACTGTTTGTATCTGGCTGGTTTTGATACCACTAAATAGACGACATTTTAAAAACAGAAAAATAAAAAGTTAATACGGTTGCCCGACATTTATCTGTTGTTTTTTTGTCCGCCAAATGAGTAAATCTTACGTAAAACTTTGTTAAATTTTGAAGTTTTATTACAAAAAAAGGGAAACTTGTGACACAAGCCGTTATAACAAATTGAGTCGTTTATGGACTTTTCAGTAAGAGTAGCACAAAATTGGTTCAAGCGTTTTCAGTCCAGGGTTATAGAAGATGCAGCTTGCTCTGGTCGGTCTGTTACGGATAAAGTGGATGCCATTTTTGACAAAGAAATATCGGCACATTAGTAGTTACGATATAGCTGAAGATCTAGGGGTTCCCCTCAAAACAGTTTTGGCCCATTTGAAAAAGACTGAATACACAAAAAACACTGGATATTTGAGTGCCATACAAGCTCACTGAAAAAGAAACGTAATGAATCGTGTTCTTATTTGCAATTCTCTATTGAAACGTAATGAAATTGAACATTTTTTGAAAGGATTAATGATAATTAAAAGTAATCCACTTTTAATTATCATTAATCCTTTCTAGGACTATGGAGGGTAGAGGTAAGGAG
The DNA here is from genome assembly GCA_029286595.1 of Bhutanitis thaidina. Classification (NCBI taxonomy): domain Eukaryota; kingdom Metazoa; phylum Arthropoda; class Insecta; order Lepidoptera; family Papilionidae; genus Bhutanitis; species Bhutanitis thaidina. The sequence goes on from JAGSMS010000022.1 coordinate 9,434,760, forward strand.
AACCGTCTCTGTGTATGAAAAAGTGTACGTTAAAATGTGCTATATAAGGGTGGCGCTACAGTAGCCGTTGGGTAAATTTTGAAAAGAGCGCTAAAACACTTCAATACGTTAACAACTGCTACATTCATAGCACACTATTTACCTACCCTAGCGCCATTTTTGGAGGGTTTTCGAACTAAACGGTTTATAGCTGGACACTTTCAACTTTCCTCCTATATGAGACGGTTCTCCTTACCTGTACCCTCTTTACCTACGAGAAGAACGTGCGAAAAAGATCATGGTCAAAGGTCAGTCAAGCTCCACAGACTATAGCGAAACCCGGATTAACTCGCAATGAGGTGATGCGGTGTGCATGGTGGGATTGGAAGAGCATCGTTCATTATGAAATGATGAAATACTATTTAAAACTGCTTCTATGCTATGTAAAACTTGAAAAAGTACTTTTTCCCCGCGCTATTATTTACGAATAACTTTGACATAGAGTTGAATTAGTAATGATGTTAATTTATACTTGCGATTGTTGTCAGTTGGTAAAACTTTACCATGTTGATTATATTCAATTATAATTAAATAGGGTATTCAATTATAATTGAACCAGCTTCCCTGCTACCGTTAGGCGAAAGCGGTCGGTTACTTATATAAATCAATAAAATGTGCTGTATAACTAGTACTAGAGAAAATAATACAAAACCGAAATTGTCAATATGATAATAATGGTACGATATCTAGACTGACGATATAGTTTTGATCACTATGTGTTAATATTCATGTCGTTATGTACCAAAAAAAATCTATAACTTACTTTTTAAGGAATATGTACATTATTATTAGTGTGAATCTCCTCCTGTTGTATTGGGAATTATTAATATAACAGCTGTCATTATTCTTGTGTGCCGCATAAATAATTTAGATGGTCGTGAAGTCTCTTACTGACATATTGATTTTTTTTAAACACTAAGTTTTCGAGCAGCATTTATTGTGGTTACTTTGTATGTACTCGTATGTTTAATATGTATTATAATAATAACAATCGTTATTATAATAATACATATTAAACTTTAGGTGTGGTTAGGGGATCTACCTCTTAATATCGATCCTATGTGTGGAGGGCTCGTACTAATGAGTTTGTATACTACTTCTATCGTTGGGCTGAACACTAAGACTGTTATTGGCTCACCATCTGTCACGTGGTTCTATCACGTGATAGGCTCTAATAACCCAGTACTAGGTGTATGGCCATGATAACTTATTTCAATAAAAAAGCGATGCGAATTAAACGTGATGAAATCGGTAAATAACTTTAGTTACATTTCAAAGCTTATTTCAATTTACATTTTTATATAAACCGTCAGCTACAGAGGAGGATCCTGCATGTTCTGGGGCGGAATTTCAATCCAAGGAAAAACCGACCTTGTGTGCGTCTCCTGCACTGGAGGTGCACGTGGCTAGGGGTCCCTGACTGCTCATCGGTACATCACAGAGATACTGGAGGACCATGTGGTCCCGTATGCTGGTTTTGTCGGGCCTGAATTCACATTCATGCACGACAACGCCCGCTCCCATACGGCAATCATTGTTCGGGACTACCTGAATCAGGTTTCTTCAAAGCAGGCCTGTGAGTACCGTTCCCCCTGCCTCCTGTACACTCTTCTACGCCTATCATTGCAGAAAAGGCATACCCTAGTCTCGTCGGAGAAGAGGACAGACTTCCATTGGTCGAACGTCCAATCCACGTGGTCTCGGGCAAACTGAAGTCTGACTCGCCTATGCTCTGCTGTCAATTTGAGGCCAGTAGCAGCCCTACGGGCCTGGATTTTCTTCTCTCGTAGCCTTCTTCTTATTGTGGAGACGCTCACCGACGTCCTCCGAGCTGCTGTTGCAACTCAACAGCGTTGGAGAATCGGTTACGCAAAGACGTCGACACAATATAGCGGTGGTCTTCCGGATCCATGCTTCCTGATGTAGCCTCCAGTCTCCTGGAACCGCTGGGATATTCGTTTCACCCGGAAACGGCTTATGTTGAGTTGTCGAGCAATATCAACTTGGCGTAGTCCTGATTGCAGTAGTGCTACCACTTGAGCTGCTTCTTCTGCCGTGGTATCCATTTTTCAGGGTTTTTTTCTTACTGGAGCTATTCAGGTGTGACTTCTGTGATGTCTGGATAGCTAATGACCCATAATTAATTTTTACCCCCCCTTTTATTCGTGTCCAAGGTGGCACAAGTAGTGAGTCCTCTAATGAGCTTTTCAGCACTTTTTTTTTTAAAGACCCTAACGTTTCGTGATTATTGTTTTTACAGAAAAGAACGATACGCGTTTTTAAAGTGTATTAATTGTGCTTTCAAATGATATTAATTTTGGTATGGTTCAAAAAATAAGTTTATTATTCGCTTGAAGTCAAAATTTCAAAAGGTGCGATTTTTTTGACGCCGAGTGTATATCAAATTTTCTTTTATTCTTAGAAGATGAATAATATAAGTATGTATATGTGTAGTATTTTTATTCTTGTCTTTTATCTTAATTCTTATATGTGTTTATTGTGAGTACAGGTATACAACATAAAATCAGTGATCTGTAGATTTGGTGGCATTCAATTCAAATAGTAGAGTCATAATTATTATTAATTATAATCCCTTATATAAACAATTAAGAAACTTTTCATACCAATAAAACCTTACCTTCTAGAAGTTTGCGAAATCGGTTAAAAGCTTCTAGCGAAAACATATTTGGTCGCAGAAAGCCGCTAATTACTTTTGGCCTGTTCGTGCTTTGTATTAGTCGCTGTACCAGTTATTATGCACATATATTTGCATTAATCGCCGAGAAAATTTATTCATGGTGTATCCTGCCGCAAGTTTTATTCATCTGTCGCGATTAAATTTGCAGTTTCACAGAAAGAGAAAATGTATGTTTCTAATTTTATGTGTATATGCAGCATGCTTGGCATGCAGAGCCATTAGTTTTTGGTTGGAGTTTTGGCAGCAACCAATAATTTAGCAATAATGAAAATTAGTAATCATGTTTGGACGAATTATGCTCATATCGTCTTAATGCATCTAACCCTTTATCCACTTATCGCATTGGCGGTCACAATACAATACTCATATACTTATATCTTGCGTGAATAACAACATCGTCGACAAATTCTATTACAACTTCAAGTCAATAATATTTATTAAAAAAAAATTTGGAGCTGTTTGTTAAACGTTAGCTAGCAAATATTCAAAGCATTTTACACAGAGTCATTGCTAAAGTTAATAGGGACCAAAAACCGTATTCGGTTTATCTGTCGCCTAAGGTTACTTGATGCAGACTTAATATGCTTATTGGTACTACTAATACTGGATACTTATAATAACAATTTATTATATTTCTACAACACAGACGGTAGAAAAAGTGTTAACATTAGTACCTGTAACAAAGAAATTAAAATATGCGATTTACCTATAAGATAAAATTACACTGTATAGCATCTAAATATACCCATAACCTTTTTTGTTGGGTAAAGTCAGCATTGTTTAACACTTTGATGTAATGTGTGACACATTTAGGAATGAGCGTATGAGCGTTGTTACCAAGACTGCCACGCTGTTCATGTGAAGGATATTGGATTTCACATATACTTTAGCTCGATATACTTTCGATTTCTCAGAAGGTTTGCTCACAATGTTTTCCTATACCGCCGCGCACGTAGTAAATTACAAAATATTTTTTCCTGATGTCGTCAGCACGGATCAAACTCTGGTATATCGGGTATTCAAAAATTCAAAGCAAGTGCTTGATACCTGTTCTCCCCACTAAACTAATATTGATATGAAAACGGTCAGAAATCTCTTAAGGACGATTAAAGACTCATTTTAAAATATTTTTAGTAATTTTAACTTTGGTTTGTTAACTGAAACACCGGACAAGTGAGATTTGTTTTTATTTTTAATTGCTTTAACTTACAGTGCATTTTTAATGAAGCTAATAAAGTACGCCATCCAGAGTAGAGCCTCCTGTATTGATAATATCAAAGTTAATTCAAAAATAACACAAAACCATATTGAATGCAGTTACATCAGATCATAAAGCCAGTTTCAGTGTAATGATTTAGTTTGGCATAAAAATATTGTTGTCTATATATTGTATCTATTAAATTGATATTGAAAAAAATTTAACAATTCAAACAGAATGTCAAATTAAAACTATTTGAGTTATGCTTTTCCATGTATGATCCCTATAGCAATCTTATTTTGTGCTATTAATAGTGAAAGTAAAACTCGCTGCTTTTACTGCAACAAGGTTTTTATTAGAATAGTATATAAAATTCGTAAAAAAATTATGCTTCAACGAGTGGACAACTAAAAGAACTAAAAGCGAGCAGGGACAAGCTTTATAATGTAAAATTTCATCAATATGTACAAAAATACTCAAAATGTTTTAAATTCTTAAATAAAATTAATCTTTTGACAAACAAAGCTAAAGCCGCATGGAATTTAATTAATTTAGAATCTGGCAAACGTAATATCAAAAAGCTAAAGTTTTCTTAAAATTTAATGATAAATGCGAAGACGTAAATGAAATCCTTAAAGCATTTTCAAGCATGCCATTGAAATTACTAAACATTAACAACCTGTTTAATTTAATTTTTTAGCCCTGTAGTTGCAGAGTCATTTATCAATGAGCATGTAGATGTAGATGTTCCTATCTCTCGCTTTTAACATATTATCCATACAGGTGCTATTAAACTGGGCTTTTATAATATGTAAATGATATATATTTTTAAACTCTGGTGTATCAAGGTTGTACCTATATTTAAATTGAACAGTAGAGAAAATCCCACAAATTACCGTCGTATTTTGTCGTTAGAACAGATCATTTCAAAGAAATTAAAAATTTTGATAGTATTTTTTTAATAAAATGTTATAATGGCAGGGATAGCTTTGTTTGACGATGATATTTAATATTAGATAACATTGTTATTTAAAGTTAAAAGAAACCATTGTACACCATTGTAAACTCCACAACAAAATACTGGATATTGTTAACAAGTGGTTTTCAGCAAAAAATTTTAAACGTGACAAAGCGAATTTATAGCTTAAACTAGATATCAAAGTCGTCACAGATTGCTGTAATTAACATACAGAATACAAATTTAGCTGGTATAGAGCGCATAATGATAAAATTGCTTCGAAATGAATAAGTTCTGACACATTTGCCAGATAAAGCAACAGTCAGTTTAGATTACTGCGGATACATCCACGATACCATGTGTGTGTTACAGTGGTAATCTGCAGCTAAACTGGAAACAGTTTTCATTCTACAAAAGCAAGCGTTACGGGCAATACAGGGCCTTGGAAGGAATCTATAACAGCTGGGCGACCTATACAATGAGACTAATATCTTGACACTTCCGTAATTGTTTATTTTTGAAAACAAAACTAATTAACAAAAAAATACTCTTTTGTAGAAGGGAAATTTAGATTGGCTGAACTAGAAACCATTTTTTTATGTAAATGCATTAAATTTTACAGTAAAATTCCTAAAAATATAGTGCAACAAATAGATACAATATTTAAGAAGATTGTTAAAGAAATTTTATTCCAAAGGCCTACTATAAAATAGATTAATATATCGAGGATAAAGATGAGAGGAATAAGCTCTTGCTTCTACTGATATATTGGTAAAGTTGACATTTGAAAAAAATAAAGATGTACTTTTAACATTGATTTTATCATATCATAATTCACATTGTATTGATTTTATTATAAATTGTAATTGACATTGTAAAATGGCTTTAAAAAAAAGTTAGTGAATTTCACTTGTTGGTTCTTTTGTGAGTAGTTCTTATTTTGCAAGTCAGTGTAGATTTTGGCGTTCATAAGATCTTTAAACAATAGACTTGTTGATAATTGAATAAAAAAAATTGACTTTGACTTAAGTCAAGCATAACATTTTACTTGTTGAATGGAATGTGGTAGCAATGAAATCTGTAAATAATACTAATATTATAAATGTGTTTAAGTAAGGTATGTTTGAATGTTTGATGATGCACTTACACGCTTAAGCAATCCAAATTATTTAAGAGATTTAAATGAAAATTGGTGGAGAGGTAGATTATTACATAGATTAAGAAATAGGATACTTATATACATTCTTAAAACAAAATCTAAAATCACGCGTGCGTAGCAACAGCTATTGATAGAATACGAATATGGCTTAAACTCAACAGATGAAGTTAGTATAAACATATTAAGAAAGAAGAAACTTATTTTTCAAATAATGTACAAATATATTTAAACTTATAAACTCTTAATGCATTTATGATGCAGTATACGGAGCTTAAGCAACTTTAATAACTGCCTCTTATAAAATCTTGAAAGTTTTAGAGTTATTTACATTTACTTTATAAATTTCGAGTTTGTGATTGCTCTTTTCAACAAATTAAGTTAAAAGTTAGTAATATCATATTAAAATATACACTTTACAACTAAACAACTGATATAGAATTTCCATTACACAGTTTATTATTGATTAATAATGAACATACATTGTATATGTATACCATACATACATGTACTCCTAATATAAATTGTTTTTGAAGCCACCAGATATACGAGTAGTGTTAAAGTAATTGGTTTTTCAGTCCAAAAATAATTCATTCCTGGGCAAAGGTTTATATCAGTAGGGTAATTTAAGCAAATTATATTTAAAGTCAACATGAGCAGCTATAGCAGAATAAGTTAAAGGACCATCGCTTCTTCAATCATATTATTCATGCTTAAACGCGTTAACCTGTGACCTGACCTGATTTAGCAAACGCCTTGGACCCGTCAGTGCAATACAAATTCCTTGAAGCTAATCCGATGATACGACTAACGTTTTGTTATAATATGCTGAAATCTTTAACCCTTTAATGCTGTTTCATTTCTATAAAATAATATTAATTACTGGGTACTAAATATTAATCAATGGAATTGGCACATAAACAATGAACCGTTTGTAATAAAAACAACCTAAGCAATCAACCTAAAACAAACAAACATACAAAATAATAACGTAAAAAGCTATAATATACCCATATCAATAACACAAAGTTAAAATTAATAAAGTTTCAAATCGTTGCAGAAGTTAGAAGAACGTGAAATCGATTTCCTGAACTTTTTAAAACTTAGTTATATGTGAAGCAAATATAAGCGTATTAAAATAGATTCTGTTCGACACCTGGAAATACATTAAAGTTTATTTATCTAAATAAATAGTGAATAGAAATTCTTTGATCGTATTATTGTGAAAATTATGCCGAAGGATAGTCGTTGCCGGTGTGGCTGTCCAGAAACCAAGACTTCGATTTAAAAGCAATCTGAGGAGCTATGCACAAGGTTATTTTTATGAGAAGGATTCCTAAGTCTATAGAAATCCCTGAAATCATATTCTCGCCATGCATAATTTCAAAAAGCAATTTTAATGATTTTATTTTTCTTCATCTTTATCAGTATGTATAAGTTCTCTTCTAGACAAAAGGTGTTTCCATGAAGGCACTAAATAAATCTGGTATTCCCCAATGGATACTTTCCACGCTGGGCAGGCATTTTGGTGATGGTACAACTACACCTATTACTTAACTGTAGGATTTGAGTTTACCGATAATTGAATAAATTAAAATAATTGTTGACAGGAATAAGTTATTAAAATTTGTAAACACGGTCAGTTAATATAAATAAGTCCTAGTGATGTTTCTGAAAAGCTCACAGAAATTTGCAAATAAAATTTAGGTCGGCTATTTAATCACTTTTAGCACTGATTATTTAATAATTACGTTTTAGTAGTATTGACATGTACTTTTTCGTTTTAATGTACCTACGTTATGTAACCTACGTTAAATTGTTGAACGCAAAAATACTTATACCAGTAATGTTCTTCAAAATATGGTAATAACATCATAATTTTTTTTTACTTAACTTGAAAGTAATTGTGGAATAAAATCTAGTCTTATTTTTTGACGAGTTGAAATACTTATTTTATACGAGGTACAGTCAAGTGGCGGTTTTTGCTGCTGTTCGAATGGACCGTCTCGACCGGGTTGGTACCACCTTTCAGAATACCGGCGTGAACTAGAGACATTTTATGCTGCATTTAGTTCGCTGAGTGAGGTCCCCCTCCTCATCCTCCCATCTCCTAAATACCCTTAAAGGCCGACAACGCACCTGCAGGACCTCTGATGTAGCACATGAACGGTGTCACTTCATTGGTTGAGCCGCTTGCTCGTTTGCCACCTTTCCCATTAAAAAAAATGTAAATTAATTTGTTATGGTACAGGAAGGAATAATGCATTTGAACTAATCAAAAAGACTTGTTTAATTGTTTCCACAAATTGAGGTAGAAAAAAAATATATTTCACGTAATAAATGCAGCATTGTGCGGCGACGTTATTGAATCCCGTCGTGTGCTATAAAAATCTCGTATCCTTCGAAACATGGCGGAATAAATATCTGTAAAGTACTGCGATCGACAATCCGTTTACTTAACGTGACCAAATCGAAACGGCCTATGTCTAATAGCAAGCTGTATATTTGTTTAAATTTTTTTTCAGTATAGCTGTAACATTTTCAAACTATTCCTTATTAAATAATTTATTATCCATTTTTATTTGTAACCGCGATGGACAACACGAAGTGAGGGCAACAAATTTTTGCGAAATACGAGAACATGGAGAAAAGATACATTATATTTTAAAATATCATCTTTCTGTCAAAACAAAAAATCTTTTATTTTTAAAAATAAGAATAATCGCATTCAATCATTTACAAAAGCTTACCTGAACATGAACAAGCAACAAAAAATAAAAAGTCACTATTTTATTGAACTAATTGATAGGGTCTAGAGATAAGGATATGCTCTCTCTCTCTCTGTCTCGAAAAAACATAGCATATTACAATTAAAGAAGACCATGAAATCGAACAATTCGTGCATAATGACTTCTTGTAAATTAATATAAAGTAGCAGCCTGTAAGGCAAAAGCCTCCTTCTTAAATATTGGAGAGGATTTGGAGGCGGGAAAGACTCGCCACAATGCTCCTGCTGTAAATATTTAGGTACCTAAAAAAAGTAATTAAACGCGATGAAATGCGTAAATAGTAGTTTAATTTCAATTCGTGCGTCAAATCCTAACTAACGTCGTTATATCTTATCCATCCTAAAACTAAAACTCACAAAAAATATTGTATGAAGCATAATAATTTCCAAAAAAACCTTTATATAATTTATTTAAACTTTATTTGTTACTTAAGAAAACCAATACAAAGGGCGGATTTAATGCCTTTTGGCATTCTCTGTCAGTCCACCCGAGGCCTAGAGCGATATTGTTAAGGTGTATTGACATAAAAGTTTTGAATAAAAATGTGAGTAATGAAACTAAAAGACATAAATATCTTAATAGTAAAATGTAAAAACATTCTATGAGCTAAATTAACATTTACATTCATATAATACATACTACTACATTTCATGTCATAAAAAATACGTATAAACAAATATGAATATAAACATCATAACTACAATGACCGTACCAGTCTTTTGAACGATAATTTATCTAAGTATGGGCATTAGTTAGACGAGACATGTTTAAAAATAGAGCGTTTTAATTTGTAAAAGGTTTTAGGCTGTAAGTTTCAAATTTAAACTAACCTCTCGATAATCTGTAGCTTTTACTTTTCTTTGATCGCTGTTTGTGTTTGTTTTTCCCCTATTTCATAATCATAGTAACAATGCTTATCAGGACCAATTCCTTTTGCTAAAGGCTTACTCTTTTAACCACATAAGTACCACATTAACTCTGCGGCGATATGGAGAGAGGTATTGTGATAGACAAATACCTCTCTCCATATCGCTCCATATCTCCTAGAAAACAGTTGTTAATTTCTGAAAACGTTCATGAAATTGCATTGAAGAAAATAGTTCGCATTTCGTGCAGCTTATTATTTCAATCAAATTATAATTTTAATCAATGTCCAATTTAGGTAGCAATTTACAATAGTCTACTTCAAGTAGTAATTTGCATATTTAATGGTCGATGTAATTTCTCTAGCATTGTACCATTTGTTGAAATTATGTGCAATAAAGAGTTATCTATCTAGTATCCTTCAGGTTAGTTCGATAGGTACGAATTATTAGATTTCAAGTTTTTTTAAATAGTTTTACTATGTTAATTCGAGAAGTTATGTCGATTAGTTCGATAAAACGGTGATTGGCTATATTTTTCATTTTTAATTAGTTCGATTCCCGAGTCAGGTAACCTTTTTAAAAACTGAACTTTGCTTGGCTCTGAAGCATAAATAACATTTAAAAGTATTTGTCGTGTGGCACACCTCGCGACTCATCCACATTTTTGTCTTAGGCACCGTAGCACCGTACGCAAACTGAAAACTGGACAGTCTGCAGTTCGCGTTCGATATAGAAACACCGCTCGGACCACTGGATATCTCAAGCGTTTATTAGTATAAACACATCGAGAAACCGCCCGCGTTTTCTAGCGCGGCGGCGAATACCCCCGGTCGCGGCGAACTGCACTAGCACTAGCCATGAAGAAGAAAGGACGCAAGAGTAAAAGCCCAGCGTCAAGATGGCGACATCGGCATCTTCTAACTCCAACACCAGCACGGAGACCTCGGCGACCAGCATGTCCACCACGGACAGCAGCGCCGACATCGACGTTTCAACGTCACCCCCTACATCTCCAAACGTTGCCGACCTATCACCAAGGGCTCGTGTTGAGCACGAGCTTACGGTGATACGGTACATGGAGAGCTTGGGGCTATTCGCCTGCCCATCCACTCCGAGATTCACCATCGCGGAGCTGGAGAAGACCCGGATAGACCTCGTGGCTTCGGGCCCGAAGAACTGGAAAAGGTTCAGCAGGCAGCGAAGTACTGTGTAGACACGGAGATACTTCGCCCTGCTAGACGCCACAGAAGCCCAGAAGAGGAAGAGGCAGACTGCAAGCGCATCTGCCTCGAGGATACCACCGTCCCCAGCGCAACTCGCGACCCGCCTGCCCAAGTGGCAGTGCCCGCGCCCCTCGCCTCCCACGAAGCCCCCTCCACTTCGACGGCTGTGACCACGGCTAGCACTCCGCGCACCGCTCCGGTAGCGCCAGAGCCCCGCAAACCGTGGCCACAAACCGCACCAAGCCCCAACGCACACCCACACCCGTCCACCACTCCTCTCCACCAGCCTCTCCAGATACCGCACAAAGCGGTAATGGATTGACGGCTATGAAGACCGTAAACTCCACTCAATCCACCAGCTATGCGAGCATCTTGAGCATGCATAAAGAGCGCTCCAACGCCCTCCAACCCTGGTCTCGGGAACCTCCGACCCATCATCGTGGAACACCTGCCAAACTGGACCCACCACTTCCGAGTCCTGTCCGGCAACATCGGACGTAGACCTAACGCCCGCCCTTTTGGGAAGGTAGTCAGGTTATACCCCGAAACAGCTCAAGAAAACCACGCCATTACCAGCTACCTAACCTGGCTGGAAAAGCAGGAAAAAGTAGCTTGGTTCACGTACTCCTTACCGGCAGACAGAAGCGTCAAGGTCGCAATACGCGGCCTGCCGGAGGGTACGGAACCAAGCGAAATCATAGAGGACCTCCGGATCCAGGGTTACACGCCGGAATACATCAAGAGCATCAGTGTGCGGAAGGGACGACCTGGCGTTATCTTATTCATGCAACTGAAGAAGACTCCGGACATCCTCCAGACACTGTATTCTGTCACCGAGATACTCTGTATGCCCGATGTCAGAATAGAGGCCTAGAGAGGAAAAAGAGGGCCGGCACAATGCCACCGCTGCCAACTCTTCCGCCACTCATCGCACTGTTGCCACCGGCCACAGGCGTGTGTGTGCTGCGGAGGGAATCACGCCGCTAGGGACTGTCCGAGACCTCGGGAGGAGCCGCCAACCTGCGCAAACTGTGGACAGGAGCACACGGCTAACAACTCCAAATGCCCTGTCTACCAGCGAGAACTCCATAACCGCCGAGCAGGGGCAGTGGCTCTAACCAGGAACCGGACTGCCAGGACACAAGAGGCGAGGGCGGAATCTTCCGTGAACCATCAGGCTCCGTCAGAACCACCTCGCCAACCGGAAAACGCCCAACCCCCCTCTAAGCGCAAACGGAGACGCAGAAGAGGGAAAAAGGCAAAAGCACCTGTGCTACCAAGCCAAACAACATCAACAGCCACCACCCAACAACAACAGGAGACGAGGCCATGCCCGGAACCCCGGCCGACGCCCGTCTCCGCCCAACACCACGTCTCGCGGACGGAACCCACTGTCCCGTTGTCGGCAGTGATCATCGTCCTGCAGGACATACTCCTGGCCTCCCTAAATGGAGACGATCTAGGCCAGGCAGCAATACTGGGACTTGCCAAATTAGCGGGACTACCCAGCCGTGCCCTCGAAGTCGCTAATTTCATCCAACCCTAAATAATCTCTGCGCCGCCCCCCGTGGGCGGGACGGACGGTCTTCCCTCGTCTTTTTTACAGGTTTACCTGGCCACCAGCCCGCGTGGAGGCGGGCGCAGAGACACGACGCCGAAGCGTTTAACATACGCACCCCCATAACCCGCACGTACTTTTACGTGCGGCGAATAGAAACCACTGAAAGGGGCCAAGCCCCGACACAGTTCCTCCGACGCACAAATGGCGTCGAGAGAAGACCCGACAGGAAACTGAAAAGTATTGATACTAGCTCATACTATGAATACTTTTCACATGGTAATATTTTATAATTAAATCGACAATATGGTCACGCTTTGGTAACAAGATACGATGTCTAGTGTTAAAATCTCTGAGCAAGAATGATGGCCAACGACGAAAATAATGCCGTCTTGAAGAAACGGCGTAAGTTTAATAAATTTTAAGAACATTCCTTATTAGAGTTAAAACGTTGATATACGAGCTGTACTAAATAAACATGCTGGATAGAATGCACTACCAATGCACAACTCTCAACCGACTCAGCAACTATGAAATAGCTACAATAGCTCCATGCGATAATTTCTTAATGTATATTAAGAAATTATCGCATGGATATTTATTTTATACTCAAATACTCAAGTATTTGAGTATAAAATAAATAGTCCTCAAACATTTAATCCAACGAAAGAAGCGGTTAGCAAAATCCTAAAATAAATTATAGGTAACAGAGATGCTGCTATTGGAAAAATCAACTTCATCCATTTAAAAAAATTATAATCTCTGTTGACGCTTTGTATACGAGAGGGCGAATTTATAAGTACGTACTTAGGCTAAAATTTAGTTATTGGTTTTCTATTATTGAATACTTTGCGATTTGCGATAAAAAATATATTACCTACCTAACGTGGTAAACCTTTTGGTAGAGCATGAGCACCAATACGAGCAAAGAACTTAAGAATAAGTTCTTTCACAGTTCACTATTAAAGTAAGTAGTAGTTTAAATTACATGAAATATAAGTTTGTCTTTGACAACAAAGCTCGATATTGACCATAATATTTCTAGGATTAACTCTTTCTGCACGTATAACATAAAGAATCTAGTCTATGTGTGCTTGTTTAAGCAGGCAGAGCGGGCGACTTATATGATATAACGAAATCACTGGTTTCTCTGCTTTACCCCTTTGAAGCAAGTAAGGCGTAACCATAAACAAATATTAAACCTAGTGCGTAATTTATTAGATTTAGCGAGTACGAACTGTTGGAGTTGAGGTTTCTATAACGAGGCAATAATTCAATTTATTTATTACTTTACGTTATTCCTTTCACTACCAATGCAGCGCTATCATACAGTGAAACTAGATACGTGTAATCGCGTACCGTTATATTGAACAACACACGACAAACATCTGTGGAGAGCTATATAGATATCTCCATTATTAGATTAATTACAAATATTTCTTATTAATTGAGTTAAATTTTATTTTTTAAAGTTTAATTTTCTCTTTTTCGAAAAAAAGTTAGTGAAAACAATTAGAATAAAATTGTGTACATTTTTTTTATCATTAATAGCTAAAACAATGATTATTATCTGAAAGACTGGTGACATTTAATGATAAACATAGGTGAAAAACTTATAAAGGAATTGAATACACAGTAAGAATTTTTCTGTTTGAAAGTCCTAAATGTATGACTATGGATTAGGCCAAGCGATTAGGAAATCGCATCACACGGCTTGTGGTCACCAAACACATGATGTGTCCATGCACGGCGAGGGCAACTTAGTTTTTCGGAATACGAAAGATAAGCATAGGCCCCCGATGGGCCTACTCGAACGAAAGGCGTTCCGCACTCCAACAGTTGCATTGCGGTAGTCTGCGGCTCCCCGGCGACAACACGTGCGAGAACAGTGTCGAGTAAGTTCGTGGGTTCCCATGTATATTTTAACACGCGTGGGATGCAAAAATAGTACCCACCCAGTAGAAGAGATGAAAGGTCCACCGCACGCTGACGATCGTTTACAACCACGCGCGAGAGGGGAAACTATTAAACGATCTCCGATTTGCCTGGTGAAGCGGAGATACTTTACACATAATGCCTGCGCTAATTTAACTACTACTCCACTATTAGGATCGTCTTAGTCTTGATAGCCGAGTGACTAGTGCTGATAGGGATCTGTCTCCGAATCCCGTAGAATCATGTAGAGAGCTCGTAAGTACCAAAAAGTTTTTTAAAATATTAGAGTATGTACGATATGTGTCATTGGTCTGCATAATAACATGCTCACCAGCAGTCACGTTGTTCTAAATAAGCATCATTGAATAGTGGCTTGAAACGACTAAAATAAATGTAGGTCTCTGTCTGCACTCCAGTGAGATACTATTAATATTTTATCGTTGTATATTATAATAAACTAGTAGGAATAGTAATTAAATAGTCTCAGTTCCACTCCATTTCCAGCACCAATTTTTTTTGTCCTAATGAGCTTTTGAATTTCATTTATTATTTACTAAATCAATTATGTATACGTTATTTTCTAAGTCAGCGTGTTGTCTAATTTCTATTATGGATTGTTACTAGATATAAATTAACATGCGTCAAATACTGAATAATCTTATTTCGCTATGATCAAACAAATCAGTTGTAAAAGCTACAATGTATTTGTCGTCGTAAAGTACATGAGTGACACGCATACAGTAAACCGCATATCCGTTCTCAAAGCGTTACAACCTTGCACTCTCATTTAAATAGGTATATAGTATGCAGTTGACAGGTGATGTTTTTTCGTAAGCAAAACTGAAGGTTACATTTCATTTAATCCAAAACAAGATGTCCTTTGGAATTTTGCTGTAATTTGCAAGTAATATTAATCGATGGGGCTTTTTGCCCTATTATCTTCAGTAATTTTCAGTGTTTTTAGCGGTTAGGAAAGTTTCGGCTGACCACTATATTGCATTGTCTTTTAAGTGGAATTTAATATTAAGGTACACGAAGACGCCGACTTCAAAAGAGGGATCGAAATCCGACCATGTCTTTTAATGTACGTTTACCGATTATTCGAGTCCTTTAGATCGATTTGGATGATTTCGTAAGGACTGAGCTCCCTTGTAAAATTGGCGATGTGTTGATAATGCACCTTGGAAATACTGCGCGGAAGTTGATTTGTTAAGTAAATTATTCTTATGTATTTGTTGATATAATATACAGTGCACAATGTGATGAAAGATGATTATTGTCTCACAGACGCCAAAATCTGTCATCGATAAAGAATTAAAATGTGCCGGTCAGAGTCAGTGATAGAGGTTTTTTGAGAGAGTTAATTATTTCTTGGACATTTTCACAGATTTCCAGTCGATGTTTCCTTCACCGCCGAGCACGAGATAAGCAACACTTAAAATTGGGATTAACATTTTCAGTCGCGACAGTGTTAGCACTGGAAGATTGAACCCAGGTTCACTCGCGTGACAAATCTCTTGAAACAACAACCATATAGGTTCTATGCTTTTAAAAATTTTTTAAGCTATATTTCTTAATAGTCATAGGAACTACATAAAGTCAATAAAACTGAAGCAACAATTCTTTCTTAACTATTGTTTTTGAACATCTTTATATAGTGTAGTGTTTCGTATAAATTTCGCCGATTTCCTAATTGCAGTATTACTAGGAAGTTCAAAACTAAACAATTTAGAAGTGATCGACATAACTACATAAATTAACATTCCCTAGATTTATGATACATACAACTTTCTTGTAGAAAGTAGGGCTGCATAAAATCGTGATGTCCAAGAATATTTCTGGAGAATTTTCGTTTCTCGTTGTTAAAATAAGGAATTTCCATAACATTTGAGGATGTCTGTCCTACATTCACAATCAAATTATTATATATCCTACTTTGTTCAAAATAATATGAACAAAAATCCAAGGAAATACCTACATATTAATTAGGTAACTATAGAGTTGATGTTAATATTGAGCAGCATTACTGGTGCGAGGATACCGGCATTGCTTGCCCAGCTAGCATGGGTATTTTTTTTTAAAAATCTATGCCCACTTTTGCCGGTGCTTTTTTGATAAGGCAATAGTGTAAAATAGAGGACATATTATTTTTTCACGAATTCTTTCTTGTAGCAACAATAATAGTTATTGTTGTTTCTTTAAATATAACTCTGCTATGAAAAAAAGAGATGTTGGTATGTTTCCCTTAAGAAGATAAAAAAATACATAGGAAATATATAACTAAAACGCAGTTTTATGGGAAGAGAAATAAAGCAGAAAAGTTACGCTCAACTCCATTGGGAGTTAACCTCGCGTAAACCTAACCAGTAGCTTTCTCGTAGCGCTTCAATGTAGGTACTGTACTATGTAATATCCACACGGGACCACGATTTATCTAATAGTAAGGGAGTAATATTAAAACTATTAATCTTTGTTTTCACACATTCCATAAATTATGACAACAACATATACAGTAACACCCATAAACAGTTGTGAATTTTTATTCTCTACCAAATTACGTTTAATTTTAATTAATTTGGAATTCATCGTCTTTATTTTAAATTATAAACAAATAAACAAAGTGGTCAGAGGTCTAGAAATTTATTTTAGTTGTTTCAACCAAGAGCCTGTCGAAATCCTAATGTCCAAGCCAACGATACAAATCGTATATAAGTTTAAAAAAACTCATTAGTATGAAACTTTCACATAAGGTGTCGAATCCGTGTCTCCTGATATGGAGGCAGATCCACTAACCTGTTAGCTATCGTGATTGTTTGTTACCTAAGAACAAGTGTGTTCAAGAAACTGAGGGAATAAATGTAACTGTTGGTAGACTCCTTCTCTGCATAGGAATGGTCTGGGTAGGTACCACAATCTTACCGATTTCTGCAGCTGAACAGCAGCACAACTGCTGTTGTGTTCCGGTTTTAAAGATATAGAGAACCAGTATAATTACGGGCTATGAGGGATTCTATCTTAGACCTCAGGGGTAACGTCGTATCTGTAACCTTCTTTGATTGAGGTTGTTGGTAGGTGACTATAGTCTGCAGTAACCACTTATCATCAGATGAACCGTTAGCTCGTTTTTCAACCAAATTACAATAATAAAAAAAACTAGAACAGAATTAAGAAGTTTACATATACAGGGATATTGGTAATACAGGTTATTTCTGATAGGGGTGACTATTTGCGATAATTTTACCCCTATATGCATTATGCAAAAGTGAACCATTTTAGAGTTATCATGTTTTTTAGCTTTTTTAAAAATAAGTCAAAAATGCAACATCTAAAATTTATTAAAAAAAATTATCAATTTAAATCTCAGTTTTTCTTCTGATTTATAAATACTGGTTATTTATCAATATTTAAACAACAATTAGCGGTCCAAATTTAAAAGTGCGAGACGAAAAACGATATTATTTCAATATTTATTTTAGATTTTTTTCCACTAATTTTAGTGTTTCTTTGTTAAACGAAAACGTTATGAAACTTGGCTTGCAGGTTATTTTAAAAACATAACCGTTTTATTAGCTCTCCGACAATGGATAACAACTAGGAAGTTATTTCAAAGAAAGCGAAAAAATAAATGATTACAAAGGAAGCAGGCGCAAATTCGTATTCGAACTAAACTTACGATCGTTCTTTAAAATTTCCATAAAATTAATTAAAAACAATATGCTAATTAAATAAAACAAAAAAATACAAATTTAAAATAAAATTTAGAGCCAGTAACAGTTTAGTAGTTATAACAATTAACAATTAATAATAAATAAACAATTAAGACTTTTTGTAATTTAGCCTAATTCAAGTTCTTGCTCGAAGTGACTTCCCCTATTGCGTATGCAAAGTCGCATTCTTTTTATAAGTCGTGACTTAACTACCACAGTAGTCAAATTATTCCGCATCACATTTGTTGCGTTTATAATTCTTGTTTTGAGTTCTTCCGCGGATGACAAGGCGAGACGTCGTGAACTAGGGATTTCATGTGACCCCAGACATAGAAATAAACCAGCGTTAAGTCCGGACTCCTCGCAAGCAACGGAATGGGTCCTCCTCGCTACCAACGATAAGGAAAATGGCTATCGAGGCATCGCCTAATATTGACACCAAAATGTGTAGGACTTCCGTCTTGCTGATATACCATGTTTGCCTTGTAGCCAAAGGCAAGTCTTCGAGGAGGTCAAATATTAAATTTGTCAAAAATTTGTTTGCTTTGCGTTTAGATGGCTCGGTATTAAATTGTCGTCAATTATTCCCATCCACACATTGACCGAAAAACGGCGTTGCGACCTTTTTGACCTCTTTTTATTAGGATATTTTGTGCACTTTGTCACTGCAATAATGTTCATAGTAATCCCATCTAGATCGAATTTGGATTCTTCGCTCCTAGTTGTTATGCTTTGTAGGAGAGCTAAGAAAACGGTTATGGTTTTAAAATAATCTGTAAGCCGGGTTTCATTTTTTAAGGCATTTTAGTGGTTAAAAATCTCTTAAAAATTGTTTTTCCTCTCGAATTTTTAAATTTGAACCGATGATTGTTGTTTTAATATTGATAAATAATCAGTGTTTAATCGTTTTTATAAATCAGAAGAAAAAATTAGAATTAAATTGATACTTTTTTTTAATAAATTTTTGATGTAGCATTTTTTACTGATGATTAAAAACATGATAACTCAAAAACGGTTCACTTGTGCATAATGTATATGAGGTTAAAATTATCGCAAATAGTCACTCCTATCACGTCCTAACGGGAATACGTCGAATTACCAAAAACCCTGTGTATTGATACAAATTTAACCGTTACCCGTGATTGATTATTAGAGTAAGTACAGTACATTCATATAACACTCTATTACAAATCAATATCACGTAGCTATCGCGTCTTTGATTTTATACTACATTGGTGAGTATTAAAAAATACTATGTGTCGGTTTGTGCGCATTAGTAAATTAAATGTTTTGAAAAAAACATCAGATGTGTTAATTATAGGGTTTACTTATTATAGTGTTGAGACTATAATGACGATTACGTCCGAAAACCTTAACGTATTGAGCCGATTTTTTTTCTATTATCTTCAGGTTAAATTTTGAATAGAAGACTTTAGAATAACACTACTCTAATTCTTCTACCGTTTATGATGATTACATTTGTGAAATTATATGGTGGTGACCATAAAAGAGTCCACTCATTCAAAACTTTCTGAGTATAATAATACTCGGAGTTAGAGTATGAAGGTGCCCTTTTAATGGAGTCGCCATTTAGATTTAAAATTAAACCTGCATGGTACATGAAACGTGATTAAAACTTTTCATCCACAAAAACTACCACATTCTAAATTCAAAAATTTTGTGACGTTCTATTGTTTGACTTTCAATTGTTATTACATTTAGTATCTGAGTTAAACATGGAGTCCTCAAAAATTTGTTAATTTTCGAATACGTGTTCCAACGTTGATTCTAACGCAGCAGAAACAGCTCGCAATATCAATGCTGCGTTTAGAGAGGATTCGACTAACGAACGCACTGTACGTTTTAACTTTCATAGCGGAAATTTCAACTTAAAGAATAAACCACAAGGAAGACCAGATACTAAGTAAATAATGACGAATTTGAAGTAATAATGATGGAAATCGATCCTTAAAAAAATTAAAATATGTGACTATAATAATATTAAAATATTCTATCCCTATAATTTATATCAGAAGAATTTTTGAAGTTATACTTCTTTTGGCGCGTTTGGTAAAAATAATAAGAGTTTGGGAAAAAACGATGCGCGCGCAAACCGACATCTAAAATTAACAGGATGAAGTTGGTTTCAAAATGTCTCTTAAATTATCTTGGTAACTATTATGGAGACACACACACATATGTTATTGAACTTTTGATTTAATATGTTAACCACACATTAAATCAAAATCGAATCTTTTTTCTTCGATATGTCGAATTTGCGTAGTTTAATCAAGAAACTCCGTAGGATAGATATGACAAAAAAAGTGTTTTTTTTAATAATGTAGTATCATTTTATTACAATACAACTTTTAGAAACAACTTGGCATCGATCAACTTATTCCCTCAATCATCCATGTCCATCCATTTTTATATTGTAATAACCCTTTTCATAAAGACTTTGGTTTAAAAAATTTTTTTTTTACTTTATCGTTAGCAAGACTGCGCACTTACTGGGATTCTGTTGTACTCGTACAAACGTATACATTGCCCCATGAACGACTTACTGACTATATGGAGTCTAGTGACTGCCATTACAAACTTGTATCTGTTCTTAGTATTTACATTATACATATCACTAATCTTACTAAATGTATATATATTTTTAATGTATGAAAAAGTAATGTATATTGCCATCGTTGGAACATTTATTTCCTTTAATTTATCTCTAAGAGCAGCTTATAAATTCAGATTATTCAATTAGCTTTAATGGCCCTCTTTTGCAAGAAGAATATAATTTCTCAGCAAAATACGAATACCATACGAAATTTCGGTATGCAAATATCTGAAATAAACTATTTTAGCTGTTTCGCCATCTTATCTCTCAGCATATGCTGCAGAGCTAAGTCTACTAGCATGTTTGGATATTGGACGGGGGCCCCCACTGACACTTTGCTTCAAAAATTCTTCCAAGAAAAACAGTGTATTCGGTACCGTGTAACACGGGTATAATGAATCGCGCATAACCTAATGTATTTTTAGTAATGCCGGCACCGGGGATCGAAGCCATGTTACTCGCGCTCAATGAAACTAAAGTGAGCGCCCTGACCACTTGGTAACCACGGCTCACAGACACAGACTTTACGCGGCTCCAAAACTATCTCAAATGTTGATAATAGACTTTTTCTCAGCAGTGGTAATGTACCAATTTGTTATCATATCAAAAGCAACTAATAGATCCGGTTACATTGTCTTGTCACAGATACTGTAAATTTTCTTACATTTAAATTGCTCAGACAGTTTTAGATTTTGTATTAAAAATATTGTAAAAATTTCGGTTTACTTAATAACAAAAATTAGAAAAAAAATGTTATATTATTGAAGTAACATATTGCCCAGGCTTTCGAAACTTTATTAAATTTAAAAATTAAGCTGTGCTTTATGCAAAGAGGTTCTTTATGCAGGTTAGCCTACTTCCAGCGCCGCGCCTTCGTTTAATGATTCAACGTAAGAGGTCTACTAAATCTTTTGTGCAAGAAACATTTCCTGCAGTAAATACGTTTGAGGACCTAAATAAAACTCATAGTACTCAAGAAGAGGGCCTCTGCTCTTTAAATTTCTCGTTACAACAACATACATAATTCACTAGTAATTTTCTAAAAGACAGCCTTGAATTTAAAATTTCATAAGAAATATGGTGTTAGGAGGAATGTAGCGTCTTTATCTCAAAATACCAACCTCACCTGCACACGATGTACCCAGCTAACAAGCGACGCTTTGGCGATCAAATCAAGGTATAAAATCCATCTTAATTTGCCCAACTCAAATCACATAGACTGATGATGGGGAGCAGCTACTCCCCATCATCAGTCTATGTGATTACTAACTAGGGGACTATTACTAACGGATTGTATCGCGTTTAATTTAGTTTTAAAAACACCAGAAACGTCGGGATTAGAAAAGTAAATTAAACGCGATAACATCCGTAAATAATTGTTTCACCTTTAAATACTTGAAAATCTAGACATTAAATAACAATGGTAAACATTCTTATACAAATTGATACATTTACACACAAAAAGGTACATTTTATAAAATCTAAAATCCAACTTGCAACAAAAGGATGTTTTTGATGACGTTAATTATACATCGCTCTAAGAAATTACGTCACACATGCGATAAAGTTGGAGGTAGGTTAAGATGCAGACCACATACGTCGGAGAGACTGGAACCCGGGGATCGGACAGTCAATTATTGTTATGTTGTCCGCGTATTGACTACAGTGATATTCAAACCCAAAATCCAGACGAAGTTAGCAAGTAGATTTGCTCAACAAAAACATAAATAAAAAAAATAAATAATTTACTAATATGATAATAATTACGCAATTTAGTCTACTTCTTCTTTCCAAAAAGTCCGTTGTTCTTCTTAATTTGAACAAAAACATTTTGTACATTCTTACGAGCAATTCATTCCACTCAACCACTCGGCCATCGTGGCATCGGTATAGTTAGTTAGCATGGCGGAACAAACGGCAGCGTTGTGAAGTAAGTTTCCAGTAAGTAATAACCGAGAAACATCTTTATCAATCTATTTTAGTGAGAACTATATAGCACGGGCGTTACCTACCTAACACAATTTTGCCTCGACACATTCAAGATATTGAAACAGAAGTATCCCCTAGAGCTATTTGGGGAGGTGTCTCAATGAATTCAATTTCTTAGTTTCGATTTCCGAAGGCTTTACTTGAGAATAAGTCGATAAATTATTTATACTCTTTCTGGCGATATGCTAAACATACTGTAAGTAAAATCATAAATAACATATATATTAAGAAACTGAGCGAATTTTATGACATCGTTAAGGCTAAATGATTTTTATTAATAATAGTGCAAAGAAAAGCATATAGTGACAAGTAATATACTTAGGTATTTATATTAATACGACACGTATATGTTTCCTTCAGTTAATATACTCATAACTTAAATACATTTAATTTTCTAAACGTTTTTGATATGAGTATGTAATTTTTTTTATATGCCGTTAACCGTTTACCTAATTTGATTTATTAAATTTTGTCCACAATACCGTGGACTTTTCTTTTACATTTCAAAAAAGACTTTCCAGCAAGATACAGCTATGCTAAATTCATTTGTCTTGTTGTTGTTGTCGTGAGAAGTCTGAAGAGTCAATCGTAAACATTTTTTCATCTATAAAGTGCACATTTCTGTGTTTTCTTCTAGTGTATGGGCACAGCAAGCGCTTTGAACGATCTAATCTCTAAAGCGGCAGGGACTGATCATGTCTATCCTGTGTATCGGCGGCGGTAAGCATTTAGCTTCAGGTTTTGGTTAGTAATTGGCAACTGGGTCCTTGCGGAAATCTTAAATTTTTTTTGATTCTTTATGGTTTCTATCGAATTCTGGCTTTGACAGCGTTCATAGCCCGCCCGACTTCAACAACACGGGATCGTCCCCGATATTTTATAGAGTTCGACCAACGATCTACGTTTTAGATGTGGCGTTCAGTACAAATCACAGATCGCTTCGTTAGTTCAACCAACTCAATTAGTTCACTTAGCAATTTAGATTTATTTTACTGTTTTTGTAAACAAATTTGACTAAAAGTTATTTACAACGATCTTGTTTTTACTACATTACATATGATAATAACATTATAACGTAATATCGTTTT
The DNA here is from genome assembly GCA_029286595.1 of Bhutanitis thaidina. Taxonomy (NCBI): domain Eukaryota; kingdom Metazoa; phylum Arthropoda; class Insecta; order Lepidoptera; family Papilionidae; genus Bhutanitis; species Bhutanitis thaidina. The sequence goes on from JAGSMS010000022.1 coordinate 9,458,578, forward strand.
TAATATAAATTTATTAAAAATGAAACTAGTAATTTAAGCAAAATTTTACAACTCCGTCATAAAAATTGACCACATGGGTAGGGCCTGACCAAATTGTATGATACGTTCTTATGTTATTAGCTGGGTTGATATTAGGTGGTGTTGTCAGCAGACAAAATTTGTAATATTTTGGTTCTATGAAAATTCTCGTCTATCGGTAGAATATATGTCAATGTTTCTTTGTCCGAGAAATAATATAATCAATAAAACATAAATTGAAAGAAATTGGTATATTCCCCGGTAGTGGTACCGTTAAATCAATGTCCTTCAGTTACCTCTGGATTCTAAAGAGAATATAAATACATTTATTATTATATATATTATTATTATTAAACAGGAATGTTAAGTTTTTGTAGGAAACATTAAGTTATTTCCGTCGTTGATTTTAGGGTGATCGCTGATTGCGTTACGACTTTCATTGCCAGTTAATCAAATGCTCCTTGTGAAAGATTAGAATTTCCTGTTTGTGTAGTTATTACTCCTGCCTGAAAATGTTTTAACCAATTTATTGTCTACGGGAGCAACGCCAAACAAGGCAAAATGGTAATTCGATATCGATTTATCCTCGATATTTAAAATATTAATTCGATTTTTTTTAATATAGTTTTTTTTTTTTTTTCAATTACTCGAAGCTTAGTATCTTACTAGCTAAAACTACTACTTAAAATTTTGTCCACAGCTACACACATAATTTATAATGAAAGTGCTAAGAAAGGTTTTTTTGCGTTTTATTAGTAGTATAAGCAAAAAAACCTTTCTTTCTTACTAGAAGTAATATAGAATAACATAGAAGATTACATGTAGAACACTAGGAATACTGTTAACATTATTAAGACTCCATTCAGTCTCTCTAACTAAGCCTTAGAGCTTTGAACCGATCCAGATATAGGATTGGTTCACGACAATAGTCGAATGGCGAGCCCGAAGCTGCGACGTTTTGTTGTCAGCGCCTTAAACCATTAGGCTATTGGCGCTTCCCTATCAGTCATCAGTCGATCGTCAGTATGATAGTTCCCAAAGTGGTCCAGGTGAACCCGCAGGGGTCCATGGGAGACTCGATGGGGGTCTACGTTGGCGTGACAAAAAAATGGGCGTTCACAATTCAAATTTATTTGCTTTCGATAGTGAAGAACTAAGATGTTGGCTTGACTTCACCTATCGATCTAGGCAGATAATATTGTAAGAAGCTAAATGACTGTTACTTGTAAAACCTTGCATATTCCATATTCAGTACAACGTGTCGAGACTTTCAAAGCGCCGCCGCCGACCGCAACGCTTGTTCAGACGTGCAAAGGGACGAAACACGACTTGTGGTGTGTGTGCTTGCAATCTTACATGAACTTGTTTGATTCTTCACCAATATAAATACGAATGAACGAAAAACGTTTTTGAAACGTTTGTTTCCGGAATTTCGAAAAGAAAAGTAAAGTGAATCGATGTTAGTATTTCCCAGTGTCAGGAAAAGTAAGTATTTACCTGGCTATATGTTATACATACTTTTATTTTATGTTGTAATGTGTATATTTGTAATGTTTGCGTGTGGTCGGTACGTATTAAAAATTAAATACTGAACAGAGTCATTATTAGATACTTCCATAAAAGAACAGAAAGCCGCGAAAGGTTGAACTTTTTGTCCCTATTTTATTAGTAATATTTTTTTACCCGACTGTGGGGTGGTTCACTAAAGGAGATGTATATTATGATTGACCTATCAAAGCAATAAATAAATAATTAAAATCGCGGAGTTTTGAGATCAAAATATTATTTAAAAGTATTTTCTATGGAATTTACATAAATATATCAAAATACATTTATGAAAAAATGTTTTACATTACATTAAAATCCGTTAAATGAGCCGTATTCATAAAATGTAGCGATTTATTGCTTTTAATAATTAGAATTAGTTTGTTAGAATAGTTTACCGTCAGTAATTTGTTTATTTTATTGTGAATTTTGAAAGTGGTCTATGGGAATAAAAGTATGGGAACCTCTGGTCTAGACTAAGGGATACAATGAGCGGACTTAATGCTTTGTGGCATTATCTGCCAGTCAACTCTAGTTCTCGGGAAAAAAATGTGGTAAGTGTTAGTTGTTAGTTAGGTTGTAATACATAGTGTAGCAGAAAATCGGTGAAAATTGATGTAACGAAATGAGAGAGCTCCAGAGCTATTTCAATCATTAATCTTCTTGTTCCAGTATTTTATTTTTATGAAATATAATGCTGTTTGGCTTTATTGTCAAAGAACAGGATTGTACTTACTCTGCGGTCTGCGGGAAATTAATATTGAGAAATCATTGAAACACTGCTCGTAGATAGCGAATACCTGTGTAAACCTATAAACTATAATTTTATGTTGGTGTTGCCAACAAGGATTTCATTTTCTTCTTCATCTTTCATTCTCAGCCGACTTTCTAATGCGCGATTTAGATATTAGACTTTGCGTTGCACTGATTCGTTTTGTACGTTGTTGTTGTTGTAGCCTTTTTCGACATCCTTAAATAATGAATTTACGCGAAGTAATGCCTGATCCTATTAACTACTAACATTTTATTAAGCCCTGAAAGCCCAGAGGAAGAAAGATTTTTTTATCTTAGTACTGCAGATACTTTTATACTGGATGCTTTTATTTGAATTAAAGTTTCCGAGGGCGGCTTTAGTACAGGCCTAATTACTTTGGGACCGGCCACAAGCAATTTGCAGCTGTACTTTAGACTATGTTTGTAAAATAGTAGCGCCGGTTAACTCGCTTCAAACTGAATATAATATATACAAGGAAGTTGTTAAAACATATTTATATTTTATTTTAAAGTTACTATGAAATGTTATGAATTTTGATTAATACAATATTTTTCTTCTTAGTCCACTGCTGAGCATAGACTCTCACCTGGGCGTTTGCTACACCACTAACGGCTGGAGACCGAAATGACAGTCAATATTTCGGATTTAAGTTAGTGTGACTCAAGTACGTACTAGATTATAAATATGGGGGGACATAAAGAAATACGTAAAAGTAGTTTCTCTATGTCCCCCTATATTCATTCCCAATTAAGATTTTATGCCAAAGCCCGTTGGTATCCCACGTTCCCAGTAATTTAATCTTTCACTAATAACTCACCATATGACACTCATCATCGTTTCGACTCTATGCTAATATTCTGTGTGAGTATGATCTTTCTGAGCCGAGGAAGCCTAGTGGTCAGGGTGCTAGTTTTAGTTTCATAAAGCGCGGGGGATCTGGGTACAAATCCCGGTGCCGGCACCACTAAAATTCTAAATAGCAATTTTAAGTGCTGAATTTACCACGTGCTCCGCGGTGAAGGAATACAATGTAAGGAAATCAGGCATTTACAGGCTGCTACTTCTATGATATTTCCAAGATAAAGCCACCTCATTTATTATATGTGCCTTGGCAGGAAAATGAAATAAATAATATTTTAATTTCGTAATAAAATTGAAATAATTTATTTCAAAAGCCCGAAGTAGTTTTAACACGCTTTTGCTTTCTTTATAATATTATTATATAGCTAGCCATTGATAGCCACATTTACGACGACTATATTTGTAGTAGGGAAGAAGGGAAGAGAAATGAGCAAACGTCCACTAGTGCATCGCCGACAAACCATCAGTCGCGGTTTACCTCTGCAGCACACCGATTGCGTTTCATTGCCAATGAAATCGTTGCTCGCGGTAAACCGCAAGTGTGAAAACGATCTTACATGTGTAACTCTGCTACTAAAACACCTGCCGACGATAAACTTACCCCATACGAGTTGTGAGGGTCGACATTCCGTTTAAGATAAGCTTTCCCGATAGACAACTTGTCTCGAATTACACCGTTTCAAATTAAAAACCCTGTTTCGTATTTTCGGTGGAACCCGTTATAAGAAAAAAGAGAGCATTCTTTATTTCATTTTATAAGTATTTTGAAGACTAAACATAAAATAAATTAAAGAGGGCCTTATAAATGTCGCACTTGACAAAACCCCATTACCACATTACACCCTCATAAGAGGGTTTTGGAGTGAAGAAAGGTTCAAAAACCACTGCGAAATTCATATATTCTCAAAATGTAATTTTTTATTATTTCTTAGACCCACAGGTTTCTTCTCGGCTTTTGTTTTCACCGTTGAGCACGTGGTCAATTTAGCACTTGAAAGTGCGAATAACAATTATAGTTGCTCTAGCACCGTAAATTAAACTCAGGTCACTCGTGCTTTATGAAATTTAAAGTCTATTAAAATTTAAATGCTACTAAAAGTTATCTATCAGTAAGGATACTCTTGGTTACTTGATTGCCGTAAGGTGCGACGTATGCTGTCTATGGAGAGAACAGTCTAGATATCATTTTAGTATAGCACTAAGTATGGCACTATTTATGGTGGCTTTGTTTAGTATGATTTCTTTTAATTGTATTGTGATATCTTTCTACGCCTCAAATATCAAAATTCCTGGCTAACTAAGGTTCTAATGAGTAACTCTCAGAGCGATGATGTTCTGCTGGCCGATTTCAACCATGAAATCAACGTTCGAATACTTTTGGCAGTTGTCAATCGCACAGAAGACATTATGATAGCGCAAGTGTTCGCGCAAACACAAAGGAACTCAACTTTTCCTTATCCGATGTAACGTTTACGCGATAAAATTAGGGGAAGAATCTTATCAAATGAGGTAATTCTCAATGTACGTAACTAACCTTATTGTATTGAATTAAAAAATACTTTTTGTATTGAATTGCTAGCGTGAACTTTTATATAAACTATTATATTTTAGACTGTACCATTTGGACTACTCGTAAAAATTCTCGATAGATACAACAAAATTATACTATAAGGATTATTTTTTTCATTCTAGAGTACAGAATCCTAAAAAAACCTTTTATGCTAAAGAATAATGACTGGCCAATACTTAAATGAGAACCTATTTATCCAATCCTAATGAGCCTGAAAAAGGAACGTATGTTATTAGTCTAAAATACAACCGTACTGTATAAAGTGAACATTGTGAACATATTTACAAATAGAATATAAAATATGCAAATTTCTTTGCTCGGTTTTGCCAAGTACACAGTGATAGGATTTTTCGCTATTGCTGAACACAGGTTAAATCCGAATCGGGTAATAACTTTTCGTATATTTATTAGAAAATATTTGAAAAACGAATAAAATTCTTTGTTAGTAGACCAACATTTATTATTTGCTTTCTTTTGCTTCTCAAAATAATATCTTGTTACGCACGTATAAAGCCATTTCCGTCGAAGTTCATGCGAGGAAATTGTAGTTGCGATACGACATCCATTAACTGTCTAAAATGAAGATTGATCGTTTACATGCCAAAGTTTTTTTTTCATCTTTGAATATAATTTTAGAATACTACACGTATAATTAAAATTTATAGATATGTGTAACGTAATTGTGGTTTGTAAAGTGTAATATACGAGTAGTATAACCGTTTGTTAGCGATATATAAGAGAATTTGTTAACCTATTTCATGATCATTTTGAAATGGTAATGGCGGTAAATTATCTTGGCTTCCGACATATATTCTGCCCAAATTTCACACACCTTAATTATCCAGACCGTTAACGGGCGCAGCGTCTTAGACGGTACGAAGTGTACTGCCATCACAAGTCTGCCGCTAGCGTTGCGGTTCCGTATAACTTCCTAAATGTTTGGGAAATTAACATTTTTTGCTAACTGGGTATGTTTATATTGAAGTAAAAACAACCAAAAATAGTAGCTTCCGCGGTCCTTCCTTTCCGCTGGCACTAAAACTGTGCATATGCTAGAAATATACATGTGTCGTAAGAGATGACAAGTCCTTTTACATATATTTTTTTTAAATTGTTTATAAACGAGGAGCAATATTCCAAAGTACCTCAGATCAAGCTAAGTAGCAGTCCGTAAATGCCCCCTCCTGGGAAAAAGCTTCCTTTCAAATATCTTTAAGAGTTTTTTGGGGCGGGAAGGGTCCGCGACGCTGCTCCAATGCGGTTTGGGGAACTTCACATGTCCTCGAGATAACATTGTTTTATTATTTCTCAGACATACAGGTTTCCTTATAACGTTTTATATCAACGCCGTGCATGTGGAAAATTTAGTTATAATTTTAAAAGCAATTTAAAAATTGCTTTTAAAATTTTAGTGGTGTTTGTACCAGGTATCGAATCCAGGTCGGTCGCGTACTATGTCTATTAAAGCGAGCGCTCTGACCACCTGGCTACCATGGCTCTAAGCTTTAGTATAATTTAAAAATAAGGTCCGTTTTGAAGTGTTCTCCAAATAAGCATTAACTTATTTTTAATTTGCTATTTTATAACAAAACAAATGTTTAATAAAAAACTATTAAATGTATAATATCTCTACATCCAACTGCATCAGAAATAAGTTAAAAAGTGATTCAATGCAACTACATCAAAAACATTCAATATCAATAACGCTTCTGTTACATAACTGAACTGCTTTTCATTACACAAAACTCTTTGGCATATTAAAACTTCCCAATAATAATAAACATATAAACTCATAATAAAAATATAAAATAGCAGCCTGCATATCAGTGAGCAAAGTGAGGTATGCTAGGGCAAAGGCGTTCTCGCGAAATTTATGGAAAAGTTCACCATGCTGGTTCCGGTGGGTTGACATACTTTACATGTCATTGAAATGACAATTTTTTTATTATTTCTCAGACATGCAGGTTTCCTCATGATGTTTTCTTTCTCCCTTGAGCACTAGGTACATTCAGCTTTTAAATTGTTACTTAAAAGTCATTAGCAAATGCTAATGACTTTTGGCACTAGGATACGAACCCAGATCAATCGTATTCTATGTAATTAAAGAAAATTCACTGGGCACTAAGTTTTAAGCCTTAGGCTCTCGGCTTTCTTACGTATATCGTATTACCGTATCGTAATTTAATTATTTATGTTATTATTACAGTAGTTTAGATATAAAGCTTTACTAATTAAACATGATTTACAAATAAAAGCTATTTATTATGTCATGTTAATAAATGTTCAACTGTTGTAATGGTGGACGTGAAATATTTAAAACGAAATATTTTTTGTAAAATACGACTATGCTCATGTTTCACTGAAAATAATTTATCACGTGACATGCTAACGAGTTTTTGATTAGACTAGGACCACGCAAGTTGTGGTTCATGAGCTTTTTCTGATAATACTTTAGATGGAAATTGATAACCTTCAAATAATAACAAATGGTTTGATTTACATTTCGCTACTAAGATATTTTTTTATGCGATATTAAGAACTTTCTACTGTTATTTATCTTTTTCATTTGAGTTCGATCCTTGAAGAGCAATAATTTTTGCCCAAAACATGGGAATTTCGTATTATCGTACATATAAGAGAGTGATAGGGTCATCAACTCGCTTACACAGCGTGGTGAATTTGGGCATACCTTCTAAGAAGAAGAAGAAGAAATGAATGACGCCTCTTTTATGATGAAGAAGAGGCAGGCAGAGTAGTGCCAGTTCATTTTAAATTTATTTGCATGCAATATTTATGATCACTACGTTAAATTTATAGAATACTCTATATTTTGATGTACGGAGATTTCATGACGTAGCTTCAGAAATACGAGTAAAAGAAAGCTTCACAAATAAGAAATTCGCAAAGAATTAAAAAAGATAGCAGATGCAACTATGTCTATAAAACGAATTTAAATATTTTGATAAAATGTTTTAAGATTTTTAAGTTTTAGGTACTTTTTTTGATTCTAATGTGATTTGTGTGTTTTTGGCAATAAAAATTATTAATTTACAGATTCTTCCCTCAGTGCAATTCAAACAGAAACATTTTTATGAACATGATACATTAATGGGATAATTTTATATAAACCAATAGAAATAACTCTTCTGATTTATATCTTAAGAAGCTATCACAGTCTACCTTTATCATAATTTGAAACGGAGGTTCGGTGTCTCTTCAGGTATTCAAACAGGTGACTAAAAGTTTTGGCACCTTACCTAATTCGCACGGTACGAGTATTACCATCCATTAGGTATATTCAAGCAGGACTTTTGATGATTATTTTGAAACGAAATGTACAACTGAACTTATCTATATCTATTCTTTTTATACGTAGGGAAATACCTAACGTTTACCCGCCTTGCAAGGAAAGGTTATTTGGGGCTTGTACCGACGAAAACCCCATAATCATCCTTACCCTCTGCCTCATGGCAATGTGCGCTGGAACCCCCGGCCTCTAATCCCACATGGGTAATGGGGGTCCCATATCCCCCACGATCTGGTCTGTGGCTCCGCCGCCAAGCACTTTTCATCCGCGGAGGGTAGGGAGGGTGGCGCATCATAATCCATACAATACTCTCCCCCCACGGCCTCACCGTACCGATTCACCACCGCTCAGACCGTCCCTTTGGCTGTCTCAGACGCCTGCAGCGCGAGGAGAACATTTTCACGGTCGCAGCGTACTGCGAACTATGCCATGAACACCAGCACTCCGAAGAGGAGTAACACCTCGGCATCACGCCGTCCAGAGATGGACAGCGACGCCGAGGAATACGATTCGCCGACGAGCCCTGTCGCCGTCAGTTTCGTGGAGCGGATACCCCGCGGCCATGTTGAGCACGAGATCTCTCAGGTCCATCGGCTGAGGACACAGGGCTATTTCTGTGCTGAAGGCACAGACGCCACAATGCTGGGCCTTGAAAAGCGACGTCAGACGCTCGAAGAGGCAGGCCACAGAATAACTCCGGAAGAGATGGAGGAAATCCAGTACAGTGTGGAATCGTTGGATCCATCGGAGCTGGGTCCCCCTCTGAAAAGGAGACTGGACAGCCCTGATGCAGAGGAGGAGGAGAGGAAACGCACCCTCTACCTCGCACGAGACACCGCCTGAGGCACTATCCCGGACACCGAGCGACTCTTCGTCCGCACATCACGCATACCACGCCTTACACCGCTCGCACCTGCGCCCGCACCTGCACACGTACCTGCGTCAGAAACAGAGCACCGGATAGCCTCAAGATTTGCAACATGCAACACCATCTGCAGCATTATCCACACCGCAACAACAGCAAGCTCGAGCAACGGAGCATCCAAAAAAGTGTCGATTCCCGCCTATAGTGGTTGAGTACCTGCCCAACTGGACTCACCACTTCAGGATGAAAGCCGGCGAACTAAACCGAAGACCAATCGTCCACTCTGCAGGAAAAGGTGTGCGTTTCTACCCCGAAACCCCGGAGGAAAACCACTTCCTGGTTAGATATTTATCGAAGCTTAAAGATTTATCGAAGAAGAAAGAGGTGGATGACCATGGAGCGCGTCGTTAAGGTCGCAATACGCAGACTGCCGGCGATCACCTATGCCAAGGGACTAGCGGAGGAGTTCCTGGCAAAGGGATTCAAGCCGGAATACATTCGCACTATTGAAACACGCAAAGGACGTCCGGGCGTCACATACTTTGCGCAATTCAAAAGGACTCCTGACTTCGCACAATTATACAAAATAACCGAGCTTCTGTACATGCCCGGTATATGTATAGAAGCCTGGCGAGGAAAGAAGAGACCAGCACAGTGTCACAGGTGCCAACTCTTCCGCCACTCATCGCACTGCTGCCATCGGCCGCAGGCATGCGTATTTTGTAGTAAGGAGCATGCAACCAGAGACTGTCCACGACCCCGTGACCACCGACATGCGCAAACTATAAGCAGGCGCACACAGCTAATAACCGATCGTGCCCTGTTTATCAGCGTGAACTGCGCAACAAGCGCGCAGGAGCGGTGGCCCCCACAAAACTGTCCAACACGTCTAAACCAAAGGATCAAATGGGGGAAGCGAATCCTGGCCAACACCATCTAATGGCCCCAGCTAACCCTCCTTCCCGTCTGAATCGACATCCGCAACCCAAAACGGTAAACAAAATAAAGAAAAACCACAGAGGGAAAAACAAGGAGAACAAAAAGATACTGGAAAGACCTACTGGTGCGCAACCAACACCACAGTCATCAAGAACAGTGAAGACACAGGTACAACCAGCAGTATTGGATTGTAGGACCAGTGTCCACAAGTTATTCATGTTTTAGCAGTTAATAATAAATCTATATATGACTATAATAAAATTCAAACATCATTAAATCTGTACATTGAATATGATTGAATTTTTTTATTGGAGTGGATTATACTATCATTACAGAAGCTAAAACCAGAAATTTTAGACCGGTTATCTGTTTGTCTGTGTCTGTTCAAGTATTGCACAAAAACCAGTAGACGGATTTCAATGAAACACACTGTTGAGTTTCTTGGAGAACTTAGCAAAATCTGGGATATATCTCATCACGCTACCTATTATATGAGCTAGGCAGTGGGCGTAATTGTCTTGATATTTCGATGGCTTTCAACACAGTATTACAAAAAAGTCCAGCCGGTATAGTAAATTAATATCTTCAAGGTATCTTGTAAAATAGGTGGGCAGTATTCATCCTTACACCAATACACCAATGGACGTAAGTTTATAGAAATTTTCACAAAAAAATATTTATCTCATGCAGGAAATATATTTATATATATATATATATATATAAGAGCCGTGTCTAGCCTAGTGGTCAGGGCGCACACTTTAGTGTCATAGAGCGCGAGTGACCTGGGTTTGATCCCCGGTGCCGGCACCACTAAAATTGTTATTAACAATTTTAAGTGTTGTTTTTACCACGAGGTCATCGGTGAAGGAAAACATTGTGAGGAAACCTGCATGTCTGAGTAATAATAAAAATATTATTTCGAGGATATGTGAAGCTCACCAACCCGCACTGGAGCAGCGTGGCGGGCCATTCCCGGCTCCTAAACTCTCTCTGATACTAGTATTTGAGAAGGAGGCCTTTGCCCAGCCGTGGGCAATTACAGGCTGTTACTTTACTTTTTTTATATATATAAATAATTATCGTAGAAGGTGGGCAGTAATTACGGTTGCGTAAATACCCGTGACTTCATAATCAGTGTACGGATTTGGACAATGTTAATGGTGGTCGAGCCGTTATATCGGCATTAACACTATTACTCATATATGAGTAATGATTTTCTTTTGTTGGTTACGTTATATAAAATCGTCGTAATTTCATTCAAATTCGTGAACAAAATTAAATCCTTTGGGAGCAGTAAGATAGTTTCTGTACAATCTTAGTCAACACTTGGGAATTTTATTATCGGATATATAACAAGATTTTTTAATTTTCTTAAAATACTAAAATAAGTATCGGCACGTTTAAAATAGGATTCCCGATTTTGAGCAATTTTATCTACCGATATACTATAATATTTTATTCCCGTTTATTTTTTAACTACCTGTTAATTTAGGATTTTCCTATTTATTCATAAAAATGCTTTCCAGGAGAAAATTGAAATTATCATAATATTCAAGAAATGCCAAAATGTAGAGACAAAATATAATGAAAAATGAGTCGGAATATAGTGTGCTACGCTGCTACAGTGCGGGTTTCTCATACATGTTTTTCTTCAACGCCGAGCAAGCTAAATTCAGCACTAAAAGTTGGTTACAGAATAAAGCGATCCCATGCGTCAAGAACATGACAATATATTGTCTTTAGTAAGGCACAGAATCCACGACATACGGCAGAAGTAATCTGAGCATAATCGTGAGTGTCGCTTGGAGGGAGACCGATTACAGTAGGCAGTATGTAAACATAACCTAGAAACCCCGAACAGTCGCTAGAATTCGACATTGTGCGCGTAGTGTGAGTTTACTTGCCTGAATAAGATTAACAGTGGATTCGTTACAACAATGGAATGAATTAAAAAAGTTAAATTTTTTGTGCCCGTATTGACGAAATGGCTTTTTTTATGTGAAAGGCGCCAATCGAGTTAGTGGTTCACCTGATGGTAAGTGATTACCGTCACCCACGTATATTTACAACAGCTGAGGTGCTGGGTATTTCGGAGATGGGAGAGAGGACGATAAGAGGGAGCGAGGGGGATGAGGAGGGCCTCCGGTTACCTCACTCACCGAACGAAACGCAGAAAGCACAAGATACCTCTACTCCACGTCGGTATTCTGCGAGGCCGTGGTACCAACCCGGTCTAGCCGGCCCATTCGATCAGTAGCAAAAGCCGCCACTTGGCTCTACCACGTACAAAATGCCTATGTTTATGTATATTTGTCGGTGGAAAAAGTAGTCTCCGGGAACATGTTTATTCACCAACATATTCCAAGAACCACCAAAGCTTTTGTATACAACACCAGAGATGTACACAGAAAAGTCTTATAAAAAACTTCCATTCAAAAGGTATACTAGATTATCAAAGCATTATCAAATAATTCGTTACAAGTAAATAATAAAGGTGTAAAGTGAGATAGTGATGAAGTTGTCGTCCTTTTTCGGTATCAGTTATAGTGTTTTGTGGGTTTAGCAAGCAACTTCAACATGTAGTTTTGATGTCCACCTGTGTCGCGGGCATGAAAAAAAATACTCTTATAAGTTTTTTTATAGCGTTCAAACGCCATCTATGGGAAAGGCTCAATAATTCATTTAAATTCTATATAAAAATTAAGGTATTCCTCTACCTTACTTAACTTACCGAATAAATTTGGTCCTGGAAACAAGAAATAATTAAGTTTGTTATTGGAAATCCTCTCAACTTTATTTCATTTTTTTATAAAAAAGCAAACACAAAACACAATTAAGAACAATTTATATACTAAAGTCGTAATTATAGTAAAGATTGATGGATAGCTTGTTAAAATATAACATTGACATGATTGACAGTAAATTAGCTCTCTTTTATTTGTTGGATTGATCGATGTAAACGAAAATTGCCGACCTTCGTTTTTGAATTAAATTTCTAATCACACGTTGGTGGAAGACGGAGTAAATGTGCATTTTACGGATGAAAAAAAAATACGAATGAAGAGCATTGCAACAAGCAAAAAAACAAAATGTTTTCATAAGTCAGAAAATAACTCAAATTGGCTCGAGAACAATGTTGCGGACTTCATAAGTGCTGAAGACAAGCCCATCGTCCAGTTCAGATCTATACCCGTTGGACTACAAACTACTAAAAAATGGACTGCTCAACACGTTACCTCGAAATTGAGTCTCTAAAGAAATGTTTAGAGCTAACTGTGCCTAAATTTCTCATAGAGACTTTGCGTTAATCCATCGATTAAAGGCTGTATCAAAACCAAATGCGGTCACTTTGAATAAAATTGTTTTTAATTAATCTCATAGACTTCGATAAATATATACTACGATGATACACATAGGTTATTATTACACTGTTCCATTAAAATATATGTGGAACATCTTAATGTGGAACAGAACTTATGGCTATACTAGTAAATCTCGTATATTCAGTAAACATCCATGAGTCAGGTACCTAAATTTATATTCATCATTAACGCAAACATTATAAATATATTTTTTTTTCCTAGCGGGATTCGAGCCACTGGCAACTAGGCATCGAGCAATATAGTAGCCATAATTATTTTTCTGTTCTCGATTAAATTCTCAAATTGGACGAATGCAAACATTATGTTATACATAAAAGACACTATAAATTAATGTACAATGAACTCGAAATTGGAGCAGACTCAATTGAATTATCGCACACTTGAGAAACCTGTTGTGTAACTGTTGCATTGTTTTCAAACATACACTGGATAAAGTGGGTTTTTCGTTAAAGTAAGATTATGATTAACATATTCTTAAGAACTTTTCAATTTACATATACAGACGATCATGCAGTAGGAGCAGCTGGCTTTATTTATAAAGCTTACATTAAAAAAAGACATTACCCCCACATCAACCTATTTTAGGCCTTACAATAACAGTACTAATAAATGCAGAAGCTATAGATGAAAGATTTTCCGGTAACTTAGTCTAGAAATGCTGCATCCAATCTCTAGTGTGAAAAACATTAACTACTAGACCGAACCCCTTAATGATATCGCCGGGAAACCGCAGATGACCACACCGCACCTGATGTAGTGGAAACCGCCTTTCGTTCTACGAGTCCCAGAAGCGCAGGTAAGTTTAGCTTGCCACTCCGCCAGTCCTTCGTGTATATTGACTAATTCTTGGTGTAATATTGGGCCATATATAAATACATATATATTATTGCTTATTCATGATCATTTTACACATGAGGGTATTACAATAGGTATATATATTATAGTATACAATTTATTATTATATTGGAATTTTAATGTGTTTAATTAAGTTTTAGTAATTATATAAAATTAAGTCCCATTTATTTAAATTTTTCAAAATCATTAAAACGAAAGCAAAATAGAATAAAACAACTATGAACTACTACTATTAACTATTAATTATTTAACCAGTTATATTAAATTTCGGCACCGTACCATATTGATTACCATCTACATGAAGTGATTTTAAAAGTACTTATTTTTTATATTATATTCGAAATAAATTTTCCCAGAAAAGTAATGTAGCATTCTGTAATTGTCTCCTCTCAATATTTCAGTGTTATGCCGGGAAGGGTCGGCCACGCTGTTCCGGTGCGAGTTGGGAAATTTTGCGAATCTTCGAAATAGAGAATAATAAATGGAAAAGTGCCTTCAATGTCGAACACGGGGTAATTCAGCACATAAATTACAATTAATTAATTAAATTAACAGTGGAGCGGCACAGGGTGTCGAACATAGGTCACTCGCGTACTATGAAATTAAAGCGAGCGTACTGACCACTAGGGTACTCTCCTATAGCTAGGCTTTATTTACGTAAAATGAGTTTGTTCATCTGTAGTTAGTTTTTACTTAACTTTTTGGCTATCGTGGCGTTTTTAAAGTTCAGGGCTGGATATCGATTCCATATGAGAGTGCCAACCAAAACTGGCATATTTTTCTTGGAAGATTGCCCGTAGTGACTACAGGTGGCTTGATGAGCACAGTAAGAATACCCTCGCACTAATGACTTCAGTTTTCATCAGCCTCGCCTATTCGCTAAAATTGGTATATCTGGACCTGTTATCCTTCGTTCCTTGTTACATAATTTACAGCAGTCAGTGTCTATGACTAAACTTTATATTAATTTATAATTCATAAAAGAATATTTATTATCCCGAAAAAACTATGATTTTTGTTGCTTTTGTGTACAAATGCCTCTGTGACAAAATATCACAAGGAGTAACATAAGGTTTAAGTGCGACGTCTAATCTATAAATAATAACACATTTTTTCCTAATGGACTTTTTTCATTTACACTAATTTACATTAATTTGCATCCATTTCGTGTCAATTAATACGATAAAATTACTAATGACATTTTAATATTAATTTATGTACGGAATGGAAGAATTTATTTCATCGTATAGTCATTGACAAAGATTAATCATTGAACGCAGGTCCATCGCGCTCTATGAAAGTAAAGCGAGCTCCCTGGCCACTAGGCTACCACGATCTTTATTTTTAGCAAATTTGGCATTACGTCGATGAAAAAATCCATAGCTAAAGTCCATTAAACATCTTGATTCCTAGTGAAACATACTAACATATTGAGTATAGCGGAAATCACCAGTCTCCTTGGGTATATTTTTGCTTAGAGATGAGTTATTTTAATTTTACTTTATTAAAGGCAACGATAGCCGAATGGTTAGGGAATCTGTCTCCGAATCACTAGACTGAAGTTCCTGTCTCTATGCGGAGAGCTCGTACCAATAAGTTTTTCTAAACACATGTCCGATATATCGTTGGCCAGAACATTATGAAGACGACCGGCTCACCATTAGTCTTATTTTTTCAAATAAGGTCTGATGTGTTGAAACGCCTAAAAAATCTAGAGCTCTGACCACTCCTAATAACAAATTTTGTATTAACAAAGCAAAATTCAAATAGCTAACAAACATTAATCTCATCTATGTCATGTGATGTAGGTATAAAAAACCTACCATCTAGTTTCGTCTGGTGAGTATCATAAAACGAGTCTTGCAAAATCTCGTTTCTGCTGCGATGTGACGTGCCAAATGGAAATTTGAAATCTCTACCTACCACAATGGAAGACGGATGTGAGTTTCACGGAAATTTCACGCACAACTCGACGTATCCATTTAGAACTTTTAGAATCTATTTAGTAGCGATGGTGATAAAACAATATGGTATCATGGACCTGGTCTGATGATGTTGCTGAAATGTGGGTACTGGAATGTTTGAATGGTGTTTAATAAACCCGTAGAGTTTGGTCTCATTAGATTTGTCTTAACGTACTATAGATTTCATCCGATGATGAGAACCTGTCGTAGGACCAGTACTATAGCTATTGAAATTAAACCGCGAAACTTGCAAACAGTATGTGAGAATAGAGAATATACCTAATTATTATTACTGGGAAAGTAAGCAAGTTATAATTTATCGTCAGATCGAAAATTTCATCATCAAAAGTAAGTTATTGCTTATTGGTATGGGAAAATAACTAAAAATTTCATAGGAATGGCCCTTCTTCAATTTCATACAACTTAGCTTAGTTACGTGAAACCAGCTCTCACCTATTAAATATTTTTTTAAATTGTTTATTTAATATTACAACGTATCATTAATATTTTTTATTACATAGTTGTAATTTTATTGATCTAAAGAATACTTGTAGAATGCGTGGAAAACAAAATTTAGCTGCGTGCAAAATGCTTTAACTAATAGTCTAAAAAAAAAATTACTGAACTACTGAAACTCGCGGGCGGCTTCTTATCGTGTTAAGTCGTTACAGTTCAGGGAAGTATAAAGTAGCGCGCAAATTGCGACCTCGATTAGTTCGCGAACTGTTATTTGTGGTAAATTACGGTGTAGATTTTAGTTCACTAAATGCTCAACTACACATTTAATTACAGAAACTACAAACACGTACCGTCTACCGATATAAAACTGTTTAAATTCAGACCTTGTAGGTGCAGAAAATTTTAAATCCACAATTAAAATTGTAATACACCACATTTACTAGACCTTTGTCTCCCATTGCCAAAACTTTGCAGTATAACGGCCAACTCTCCCTATAAAAGAGGCCTATGTCCCACAGTTGACTGTTTACAGATTGTTAAAGATGAAGAGTGTGGTAGAAAAGACCGTAGAAAATGGCTCTGAGTCTTTTGTATATAGAATGGAAGAAGAAAACGGAAATAGAATGGAAAGAACTGGAAGAAAGAGTTTTCCTATAAGTAATACTATCATATGTCTAAGTTCACCGCGCTAAGTTATGCGCAATGTTATACCTTCCATGCCATACCGTCTCGTGAATTTCAAACCCTACGCAATAGAAAGAAGCCAAAATTAAAATTAAAATAATTGACTTCGGTTTTACCTTGGTGGATAATGATTAAGATAACACTTAATTGCCATTAATCAACATAAGTAGTTTACAGTTACGGAAAACTTCCAAACCGCCATCGGTGGTGGTCGCTACAAGCGATTTCTACTTGACAACCCAGAATCAGAGGAAATATTTTTTAATTTGTATAGTGAACGCAGCACCAGACACCTCGTGCCGTATACGCTGTTGCCCATCATTGGTCTGCTTAATTTCGTGATGTTTATCCCGCCCTCTATCGGTAGACATTGGGATTAGAAAGGCTTTTCTCTTAGTCGCCTCTAAAGACACCTTCGGGAAACAGAATACGATAAAGTGTTCAAGTGTACGTCTACTACTTAACTTTTTTCCATAAGCTTTTCGATGATATCAATGACCTAGATACTCTCGGAGTGGATTGTGAATGCGTTGCTACAACTAACTGTTTGTACGTTGTTGGTATGTGCAGAGTTAACCGAGACTGGCTATTATCTTTATACTCACTTTTTCAATTATATACATACGATAATGTATTATCCATGAGAACTACCGAATAGCAGTATTTTCAAAACGGGCTGACTGTAACGTTCACCAATAATTTTTCCAGTAATTTACTACCACCCATAATCACTGCCTGATTTTTATTTTTATTCACTTTGACTCTTTAAGAGCTATAGAATTTACAAATGATTACAAGGTCACGATTCATCATGAGTATAGCAGAAGATAGATTTTCAAAGCTTCTTTATATGACGTTTTCCACGTGGTATCAAACTTTTAATATGATTTGTTAGCCATGGTGACGGAGAATGCTTCATTTTGATAGGCCGTTTTTATTGACCAGAGATGCTATATATATACAGAGTGCTAGATGTTTTACGTAAAGCAACGTTCAAAATATTTCATTTAAGTCGCACTTGTTCGTCAAAACTAGAGGTCTCATCAATTACAGATCATTCAATCTTAGCAGCATCACTTTTAAGTCAGAAGTGACTTAAACTTTGGACATCATAATTTATAGTACTAGTCAAATTTAAAAAGATGGACCGGAGAGATTCTTTTAAATAAATTCATAGTTAATAATATTACTAAGTATATCGAACAGTTTGCCATAATTCAAGTTATATACTTGGTAGTAAATCTGGAAATTGCATGCTTCCGCATTCTCAAACAAATATACAAACACTGTTTGTCATTTCGTCCCTAATGATCAAACGTAAAAATTTCAAGTCATCTCGTAAATAAGAACTCCTATAACAAAAGTTGGTAAACATGTCAATATTTTATAACGTTGACTTTGCCGCGTCATCACTGGCCGTGACATTAAAGGCTTTGAGATGATTTTATTTTTAGCTTCAGTAATCAATGAGTTGAAGCTTAAAATAAACAGTGATAACGAATAACCTATTTATGAGAAAAAAAAACATTGATCTCTACAGAAGCATAAACTAATACAACAAACTCAAAAAAAAAAATTATTTTCCAAATAATTTTTTTTTTTGAGTTTGGAGCTAGGCGTATATCTTATTCCAAAAGATTTTTTTTAAATATAATAAATGTACAGGCACTGCTTTTTAACAAATTTGCCTTAGTAATAATAACTGATTCATGATATTCCGTAAAATGGTATTTATACTCTTACAGCGTGTAAAAGAGTGCTAATATGTTTACCGATATAAAAAAAAAAATTGTAATCTGAAATACGTACAAAGTGGAACAATGTTTAGTTATCTATACATTATAATATCGGAACTGAAATAGAAGTTTATATTAGTGATTTACAAACTTTTTCTCTCTCCTAAAATTGCATGTGGAATCTGCTGCTAATTAATGCATGTATTGTATATAATATACAACATTATGGAAAGCAATAAAGTTTTAAGTATACTCTATACTTGAGTATTTTAAATTTAAATAATGAAATTTATATTTTGCTCTCGGTAGTAGGTCAGCTTTAGAAAGAAAGAAAGAAACATTTATTGCACAAATACGCATCCAGTGTTACAACACAAAAGCAACCTGGTGGTTTCAGGTGGTGGTACATCGTAAATTGTTTTACAATTTTAAATGATACTCGTAATTTACAACGACGAAGTGAACGCATTATTAGAAAAATTACGTATCTAAGAAATTAAAAAAAGACACATGGAAACGTGAAATAATAAAATATTATTTTACTCGAAACCTATCTATAGGTTATAGGATAGATATTTTTTTAATGTTGGAAGGGCACAGTAAAATACCCTTTGGCAAATGGATCACAAAATCAAACTATAATATATGCGTATATACATATATGCATATACGTATGTGCGTATACATAAGCATAAATAAATAATTCGAAATCCTTAATATAAAACCTTGAAATAGATCATTAAAAGCAGAGAGTAGCTTTAACTATTAAATTTACAATAGTTTAATAATTTTTAATCATTCTATAATAGTGAATAAAAACTCAAACAGTTGTTAGTATCAACGCTTGTATTACTAAAATACTTTATACGACGTCTAACACACCTTAATTGATTAAAAATGGTACGCAGTTATTTCAGGAACACACATCCGTATATGATGTCGTATACCTGCGTATGTAAATTTGCGAACGTCGTCTAAAAAGCTTCATGCAATTCGAACACAGGCAGCAGGATTTTTTTCTTTCGGGGAATTGGAACGAAATGTCTCTTCGAATTATTCATGGAGTTATTCAATTCAATATCCCACTTCGATTTCAGTTTTTCTTCGAATATAATGTTGTAGATTGATAAATTATGCATGTTGGATGCTGAAGTCTCTCTGTAAAATTAAGCTATTTTAAGAAAAAATACGTAGGATGTTAAATAAAACCAAACAAAAATCTTCCGCCAAATGTAGGGGACTGCAAAATTGTTTCTGTATTTAAGAAGAGTCAATGACAAGTATATATGAATTATTGGGACTATTTTATTATGTATATATTCATTTATATTTGGATATTTGTACGTAGATTGTACGTAGAACGTATTGAAAAAAAACCTTATACTTATTATAATGTTTTGTTTGTATTGTACGCGCGAAAAATACCACTCGGTAACTATTATCCTGTTTCCAGGAGATAATAATACACAGGAGACAATACAAATATTGCAAAACAGCAGCAATATGAATAGCGCTGTTTGTTCTATTCACGTATAACTAGTAAGTCTACATACATATTTATATAATAAGTAAGACTATATTACACCAGAAGACATTGATATTATTAAATAAAGATAAAGTAAGTTTCTCTTAACAATGTGTAATTCTTACTAAAGAAGATATTTTTTTTTAGTTATTGTATTCATTACAGAACAAACGTGATTAAGACAATTATTGATTAATTTTTAATAAAACATGGTAGTCTTCCATGCATGGCATGCCAGTTTATGATGATGCTTGCCCATAGAAAGGCCAATGTCCACCAGTGGATTTTTACATGTGGATTACAATAGGCCATATGGGTGCAATTGCCACATACCCTTCACCCCACATACCCTTTAACCCCCATACTGATACAGGCTGAAAGAAGAAGAATACAAAGAAGAACAAATATTATAAAAGGGTTGCGGAAACTCGTATCGTTACGCTGAGTCGTGCCGAATGGAAATCCGTAATCTACGCTTTGTAATACTAGGTCATTACACTGACGAAAGAAAACTACACGAGGTTTTGGCGAAACACACCAAAACCACGAAATTGTCTGCTTTAGTGTAAAATTAATAAAATAGAAAACATTTTATTGAAATAAGTCGCTTAGTCATAAAAGTCATAAAACTAAGTGAACTCAAGAATTTTAAACCAAAATCATTATCTTCAATAAGGGATACTCTTATGTCCACGGAACGATGGACGATCGTGTATATTTAAAATATTTGCCATTAGGACTATAATAGTTTTAATAAATTAAGCAGAACGTAGTGCGAATCTATTACGTGAGGATTGCCAGGCAACGAGTATCTCAGAGAAATAATATAATAATATTTCGTGAACACTGTAAGAAGGAAGGACCAAATCTGACACTAGAATAAAGACCTTATCTGCTCTAAAATCCTCTTAGAAAAGAGAGGAGGACTTTGCACCGAAGTGGGACATTTGTATCTATTTGTTACTTTACTTGAAGGTATCTCTTTCATGCTTGTCATGCACCAGTAAAGTTGATTTGGTACAAAATTAAAATATTTTGTACTACATAAGTTAACAAATGGAAAGAAGTGAAGCAGGACTACTTACAGAATTCTTCTTCAATCGTGACCAAGAGAGTGCTTAAACTGACTTAAAAATTTCTCGCTGCTCAATATTGTCAGTATAATGCTCGTCTTTTGTTTAAATGTCGTTAATTTTGTTGTTTATAATTTACCGTTACCCTTGTTAAATTAAAAAAAAAAGTTTATAATACGCGACCTTGTGGCCTTCATAAAATCTTAATTACGGTAATAGTTCTGCTATATGCTACTATTATTAACACAAAGAATGTATGTTATTTTTAATTTTATTTGTGCAAATATGTATCTTATTATTTATATTTTGTGCCAATAAGACAATAGCTTAATGGTAAGTATTTATATACGTAAATAAATATATATGAGTTACGATGTTGTACACTACTTTCTTAGAGTCCATACTGGTGGATTGGCGATCACACTGTAAATTCAATGTACCGTCACCTGTCTGGATAGTCTTGGTATTCCACGTTTGAGATGGATTTTTCTCTCACTCTCGGAGAACATGTAGTTTTTTTTCACTGAGATGGCATGGTTGTTTCTCTTCCAACGTTACCATATTACGAAAGAATAGAAAAAATACATTCTTTGTTGGGTTAATCAAAAAAGCGCACGTACTAAGATGCTACATAATTTGTCGATAACAAAAATGCTTAACGCAGCGAAAAGAAACAAGTGAACAAATCAAAACACAAAGCATTTCTTTGCTGAAGTGTACTTAAATCATCTCCAGTCTGTCAAGTTCGCAAATTTTACTCTTTATTAAGAGAAGTTTAGGTAGGTTGCAGGTTAACAATAAATAAACATTTTTTGAAATGTAATTTAAAAGCTGCTGCTTTCAAATGATTAATTTATACTAAGAGCTTATTATTATATTCTCAGAATGGGAGGTTTTTTACAAGCAGATTTAAGGAAAGCTCAGCGTAAGGAATAGTTAGTTGTAAAATTATCGCAAACCAACTGCTATTCTTTCTGTGGTCGCCTACCGCGGTGTTTCAAAACATTAAATTAATATTGTGAGTTTCATTATGTTTTGTCACACTATTTGCCTCGATCGTATATTGGATTGGATTAATGCTATTGAACAAACAATGTCAGTGATTTTCGTGATTTACTTTTTAAATAAATCCTTTTCAATATCAAAATAAGAAATCATCATTTTTGATTTATTATGTTTATCGATATTTATTTTGTATTATTCCTTTAAAAATGAAAATAAATATTATTTGTATAATATAGGTATAGGTGTAAAAACGTTGCTAGCCTAGCTATACACGTCTCGAGGACATTGCGAACGCCTGACGCTTACACGCAATCACAATGTACTTGTCAGTTTACTTCATGGACTTTATTTATGTTATTTAGTAACTGTGTGTTATCAAAATACGTGCTGCGATACGCTAATATAATAAATGTATATACCATTGACTTAGCATGGACTATACATACAGAGGCAAGAGACAACGGTAACCGTGTCAGTGTAATAACAATTCATGGTACCCATTAGTTAGCAATTGATAACATTTAATTTACGACTCTATTACAAAAAATGCCTTTGAAATATTTGTAGTCAAATAGAAATTAAAGCTTGTCCTGCTGCGATTTGTATTGACATTTTACTTATGAGTATTTCTTTTCGTGTTTAATTTATTTTCTGGTTATATATACATTTTATTATTGTATTTATTTAAGGGCAATGTTTTTGGGGTTAAAAATGTAATAATAGACCTTAAAAAGAAAATTTAACAGTTTATCTTATTTATGTTACCCTTCGAAAAAAAGTGGACTTGTTATATAATACAATAACATCATTTAAAACTATCCAACTAAAACATTTGAAGCCTTCGTAATTGGTTTAGAACAATGGTTTGAGGTAAGCGAAGGTAACGGGCGTCAAGAAATCTTTCATTTCTTTGCCAAAGTTATCTGATAGTATTTTGTTTATATCGCCGCTATATTTCGGTATTATTTTAAACAAATTACAGATTTTCAATGTTGGCAAGATCATAAATAATAACTTTCAGAAATAGACGGAGTAAAGTTTGGATCAGCAGAAATGTCTTTTATATATTTTCGAGGCCTATTGTTCAGTGGGTTATTATTTCATGGCTTTCAAGCATTAACAGTCGAACAGCGAACATTATAAAAAAAATACAACGGGCTTAGAAATGACCGTTGACCGATATCTCTAGGCCTCAAAGTGGCGCACACGGTGTCTCCGTAGAAGGAGTGGAGACTTCCTGATCCACCTCCTCTGGGGCTGCGGTGGTGTGCAAAACCGTCTCGACTAATAGGTATAAGAGAAACACCGTGTGGACTCAAGAGGATTGGATTTACCGACAGAATACTAAACCGTTTTGGTTTAGTATTTTTTGGGGCATCAGCTTGGTTAACATTTCCCGATATGTTAGGCCGTTGGTCATGATCTTCGCTATTGAGATCTAACTGGCCAATAACCTGACTAGAGTGATTCTACGCGTGTCACATACTACAGGAAATAAAGGAGGAACCTTGTGATTGATTGGGTAAAGAGGTGCTGGAGAGCCTTTGATTTATTTTAAAAAGGAGGCGTAGTCAGTGGATATGTTAGTGATCCATTGCCTGGTATCTAGGAATGGAGATGGAGCGCGCAAATAGCCCGTGCATCCCTGCAGGCGGAAGAGGTAGAGCAGATTCTTCTGTAAATATAATTGTCACTAAAGCATAGAAAGGAGGTTTTGGCGGGTACTTTCTTGGCTTATGTTCAGCTGTGCCACACCAAACTTTCTTTTCGACATATTTGGTTTCGGCTACGCGTCCGGCTCATTGTAATCATTGTCATCCTTTGGAATATGTTGGTATCAAGCCGGCACATATATTTTCTACCATGTCTCATGCCTTGGAACGTCGTTGGCTTGTGTAGAAAATTTAAATATATTTTCCATATTAGTATATTATTTCATTTATGTAAATGGGTTGTCTGTTGCTTACTATCTTTTAATTTGTCGTTAGTGCTCAGTTTTAGAGGATCTTTACAGAATATAACGTATAATTGCGAATAATATCTCTTGGTAAAACAATAAAACTAAGCATCAACTTTTAACGAATATCAACTTCGTCTGTTAGCGGTGTACTCGGAGTAACGGACTTAACTGTAGCAATCGACTGTTGCCGGATAATCTCTTCATATACGAGTATGGCATTCACAAATGCCACAAACTACAGATGGGGAGCAACGTCTATTGCGAGAGTACCGGCACCGCAAATCGGCAGGGTCATGGGAACGCTGATACTATCCGTGATCCATCTTGAGCCGGCCGACTTAGAAAGTACTTATTAGGGAGAAAACTCTTTCTCTTCCTTCGAATCGGAATTCATACGAATCTTGCTACACGGCCACTAATTTCACGTGGGCAACAGATCTCCCTAAATACACTTACAGTAACGGGGCACATTATTATGATTCACATATTTAAAGTAATAGTAGCAATTGTTACATGCTTTGTTTGTGATTAAATCTAAGAATTCCAAATTTGGTTTAATAACCAAATTGACTACAAATAAAACATTTATCACAATATTCGAGCCATTGAGTTAAGACTTCGTTGTCGAATGTAAGTTTATTTTAGTTTCATTGTGTAATATTGTCGCCAGAAGGTAAATGTCAAGTAAGTAGGTCAACGTTGATGTAAACGGGAACATAGCGGTTAAACTCTTTTAATGTTAAATTTACATTCCTTTGTTTAGACAATCTATTGTTTTATACAGCAGCAGCATTTCGTGAAAGATATATCTCTGATTTAATTCTTTAAAGCCTGGTTATGGTGATAACGTTAATGTCCCACTGATTTTGACCACAGTGTAATTTTTGAGTAAAATCGACTAGTTGTATTTTTTTTAAGTTATATATAAACGTTTGATATATATATATATATACTATACTACTTATATATATATAAGTGGATGAAAATTGTTAAGTATTTGTAACAGCGATAGATTAATATATAGATTTTAGTATTGGTTGTGGTTTCAACCGAAACTAGGCGTAGTCAAAATTAGTCCCAAAGACATAATCATCCTAATCATCATAAAGATGAATTATATTTGAAGAAAGCTTAGTGTCAAACATAAATCTTTTGAAGTTTAAAAAGGTTTTAAATATATATTTATTAAAAATGATAGAAATCATATTTCAGTTTTACCAAATAAGGTGAGCTGAACTAAAAGTGTAAAAATAGAAATGCTTTTGTACCTAGATGTTCCACGATTTTCACGATTCACGATTATTCATAAATCCATGTCCATATCTTGACTTCGATTCGAATGCATTTACGTGATGTGTAGGCATAACACGGGTTAATGTCTTCATTTTTAACTTTTTGTAGGTAGGCTACTCATTACGTCACATATTAGATACTGGTAGAAAATGCTTTTATAGGCTCAAAGTATTATATCAAATCAGAAATTACTTAAATACAGATACTCGTATCAGACTTTACGACTCGCTGATTCTTTCTAAATTTAATTATATGGATGTCGCATACGGCCGTCGTTTACTAGTACGCAGACAGAAACTAGTTCAGCGGGTGCAGAACGCCTGTGCGAGATTATGTTTTAAGATACCGCCACGCGTTCATGTTACACCGTACATAAACGAGGGCAACATTTTAAAAATGAAGTACCGTCGAGACAATCACCTGGCAACATTACTCTTTGGCTTAATTAAATACCATGTGCCTTCTTATCTTTTCCAAAAATTAGTATGGTTGCGCGTCGTACAATCAATAAT
This sequence comes from Bhutanitis thaidina, assembly GCA_029286595.1. Classification (NCBI taxonomy): domain Eukaryota; kingdom Metazoa; phylum Arthropoda; class Insecta; order Lepidoptera; family Papilionidae; genus Bhutanitis; species Bhutanitis thaidina. The sequence goes on from JAGSMS010000022.1 coordinate 9,484,907, forward strand.
TACCCATGCGCCACACAACGCGGCTAGAGGAAGCAACGCAAAACACTGTTTGTTTAAATAATTGTTTTATTAAACGTTTTCCAATGAGTGGCGTATTTGTGCATTAAATGTTTTTTTTTCTTTCTTTCTAATGTAGTTTCTTCATAAGTAGACACGTTAATTAGTCACAGGCCTCCGAACAGTGAATGTAACATTTCATTCGTTCTATGGTTCCATTACGTATGGTATTAATCCTATTCTGGTTGTTCTCGGTACTTTCCGGGATTGAAAGTATCGGAGTTTATATTTTGAGTTATACGCTTTCGAACAGTGTTAACCTATTTCCAATTGGTCCAGTATTTTTTGCGTAAAAATCCCGTATTGGTCAATCACGGAAATTTCGCGGTACAAAAAGGATCGCAGTTTTTAAGTATAGCCATAACCTTTCAAAAGTGAAAACCGTATCAAAATAGGTCTAGTACTTTTTGCGTGATGCCTGGACAAACAGACAAAAATTAAAGAAGTTTTTTAAGTTCGGGGTTTAGGTGTATATTATAATTATCGTACGTTTTTTACATATATCTTTAATGTAGAGACAGTTTTTCTTACCATTTTATAATTTCACATTATTCTACAATTCAATTAATGTTAATGCGTAATGCTAAGAATTGTTTAGTATCCAAAATATTTTCTGATTTTGGGGTTATAATTAGGCAATGAGTGTTTAAGGGGGAAAATATACAAAAAAAATTCCCAAAACGCAGGTGGGGCTGTGTGAGCAGGTATACCTGCTGACAATTTATGGTGGAAAATCCATCCAAATATGCTGAATAGAATATCTCTCCAAATTTCGCCGAACACAAATCCCACAGACCAGTAACAGGTTGCAGCACCAGCTCCGTATGGTGAGTAAGAGCGAATTTTCCAAAAAGTGTATGCCGCATTTTGCACGCGCTTTCTTGGAGATGCCTATGTTGGTAACAGTAGTAGTGATCTTAATTATCACCATGGACTGGATTTCAAATGGAAGCTTACACTCTCAAGTACTAAGACTGGGGCAACATTACCTAATTTGATAGTTGCGGTACTAAACCGCATCAAATTAGGTATTTTATAAGTACTATAGCCGAATAATTAGTATATCTGCCTCCATATCAAGAGAAACAATTTCGATCCCCTGTGTATTCGTAGACCTGTACTAATGAGTCTTTAGAAACTGATTTGAATCGTTGGCCTGAATACTAAGACGGTGACAGGTCCGTTGTTCCAAATAGGCTCTGGTTGATTGGGACGACTAAAATATCTAAACCTAATAAATATCTTAACCTTTGACCTATACAATCGAGAGTGCATTGAAACCGTGACATCTTTGAACCGTAAGTATCGCTGTTTAGTCTAGTCATTCGTTCGAATATATCGATATTATCTTAGCTGCTCCGTTAATAGTAAACACCAATCTATCCTTCTAACCTGACACGGTGTCTGACACTTCCGTGTAAGAAACGCGCTATTGCTATCTTACTCCCCGAATTCATAAAAAATGAAGTTTGACCGATATTATATTCTGAGAATAATGGGTAAGGAGACGATCAAGCGACTCACCTGATGGTATTACCGACACTTACGTACATCTGCAACACTAGGGGAGCTGCAGGAGCATTTCCAGCCTTTAAGGATATTGATTAAAATATGCCGTTAGTGTGAAACGGAGAGGTTCTTCGTCAGCATAGATAATTCTAGAGCAATGCAGTGTAGGTATACATATTAAAAAATTAAACGTAAATAACCATAATTTAACATTACCTGTTTTTTTGAGCATTCAGTGTTATCTTAAGAAAATTTACGTAGCTTAAAAAGAGAAATATAAGAAGAGTACGATGTACACACGTAGACATCTCAGTAACATCGTCGCTTACTTTCAGCATACTATATAGTTTGAATAATAATCAGGTGAAAATTCTAGGTTTTCAGTTAATTCTAAACATTACGGCAGTATCAGTGACGTACTCGTATATAAATACATAGGCCTTTCCTGAAAAGCCCCAACAAGGCGCCATATTATTATGAGTATCTTGGTGTGTTTGGATATCGAGCTCATTACTGACACTTTCGTGAGATTTAGGTTCAGCATATTTCGGACACCAAGGTCTCATTAATTTACTAGCACCACGTACAGGTGAGGTTGGCATGTGGAGACAGGGAAGGTATTTTCCAAATGCCATGATCTAACAAAAGGTGACTGAGAGATCATCTCTTAAGGTTAAGAACATCGGTTGGTAGTAACAAAATTCTATTTATGTCCTGAGTTAAATAATATAGGAAATAAGTAAACACTTAAACACATTAAAATAAATATATATGTATGTATAACGAATGTACACAGATAATCCCTATAAATTCATTGTTTTATTTATTTCTTTAAATCATGTTATACCTTTGGAGCTTAATGTGTAAAAGAAAAGTTGGAAAAGAAGGCCTAGCCGCATATAAAATGCGAAGGAAACGATTTCGAAACGAAACGAAACGAAAAATAGTAAACCTAACATAACTTCAAAAGTTTTGTTAATCCAAAACTGTAACTCGGTTAGTGTTTCACATAAAGTTATATTAATTCCATGTAATGAAATAATTTTTTTTATGTACTTATAAAAATAATTTCTAGTTCATAAAGAGAAGAAGTCTTTGATTTTGTATACCAAACAAATGCAAAAAATTGTTACTTTCACAATTCTGAAAATCTTATGAAGTTGACAGAAATTGTACATCGAGGGTCTTAGAAATGGCTTCTAAGGTTGCAAAAACGACGCAACTCAACGTTTCTTGTCTCAAGTGGTCCTTAAGGGATGTTGAATGCTCTTGTCTTCCAAACTTTACAAGACAGTTATAATGTTTGATGAGAAAAAAAAAATATTTTATACAGACTAAAAATAAAATATTTACATTTCAAAATCACGCTTGACTTATGTAATCAAAGATATCATTTAACTATAAATATTACGATATAATTAGCATAACCCGTAACGTATTTTCCTTGGAAACGCCCAAAAAAATGCAGGTAAAAGGTTAGAACACACCATGTTCAAAAAAGATATTTCAGTAAAAACTTTGTTGAAGCTTTTTACCGTGTTCTGGGGATTCCAGGCAGTAGATTGATTAAATTAAATAATATGTTGCGTGTCAGTAACGAGGTGTTTCCAAAAACTCGTTGGTGAAAGCTTAGATCCTCGTACGATGTTGTTTGATGAAAACCTTGTCAAATTTAGTTAATTTTTTAAATCTATACTAGAGTAATAGCGGCAGCATTTTCTCTAAGTGCCATAAATTATTGTTGTTTAATAATAATTTAGACAGTGATGTCCAACATGCCACAGTGATGCCTCCAACAGCAATTGACTTACGTAAAGTCTTTACTAATCAAAAATACATTAACTTTTACCACGATCAATAAGTAATTTTTTCTGAAAATGTACTTATTAAACCATATTCATTACTATCATGGTTTTTATAAGTAAACACTCAATTTCTGAATATCTGAAACAATTCTAAAATAAATAATAGTATGGAAATTGAAAACAATCGAAAAGTGTTTTTGTTGCGAACAAAATAAAAAAAAACACGTGTATTAAACAAAGATCAATTAATTGCTTAGATTAAATAATATGTAATTAATTGTTAATATATTTTTTTCATATTTATTTAACTAAACTTCCATAAAAATTGAGCAACTTACTGTGCGGTAATTATGTGCACTGTCTTTTGGGCCTCCAATCTGTTCAAAAACAATGCTAACCAAAAGGTACTATACCGATAACCTCATACTATTTTGCAACCGCGTGGTTTAATGGTTTGTGCGTTCGGATCCCAGCCGGAATCAATGTTAGTTCAACACACAAACGGGTCTAATTGTATAGTGTTACGTTCCGTGTCTCTGGCACTGTTTGTGAGCCATCTTCCGATCTTATCGCATAAGCGTAACATCGGATTCGTGACCGTAAGATGAGTGAGGGCATATAGAGGAGATTTTTGTATACACCAACATAAACTAGCAGCGCTATAATACTTCCTGCGTGGTCGACAACCGCGGATAGAGTTCGGTAGATGTAGCCGTGGATTAAATCGACCAGGAGGACATCATAATCATTGTTCATACATACATAAACAGAGTTGACTCAATACAGTTTTGAATCATTATAGTGAAATAAAAGTTATCTAACTTACCCCGTAAACTAATCAGGATACATCAATCATCCAAAGTGGCGTGAAATTAATGTTAGTTACATTTATTATATTGAATATACCATTCAGTAGGATTATACCGTTAGAAGGCCGTAAATTTGTCCTCATTCATGTCTAATCAAAAATACATTAGTACCATGTATGAGATATATATACTAGTGGGGTACTTTATCCGCTATTCAATAAAAATTGAAATGCAATGCAATTTTCAATTAAATCATAACGTTATTTTTATGATTAAAGACAAGGATTCGTCATTGGTAACCATTTCTTGATTTAACGAAATCATGTTAAGAAATAACACGGTATATTTTAATAGGGCAACAATTTCGCAAGGATTATTTGTGAAATTGTTTGCGCGTAGTGTATAAGGCCCCTGCATGAAATTGTTTACGTTATCATCTGTTATTTTCTAAGAATTCAATTAAATAAATATACACTTTTCAGTGACCAAAAGGTATAAAAAGTTTATTTTGTTAGTAGGAAAACAACAAAAAAACTACACATGCTCGGTAGAAGTATTTCTTTTGTAAACACGAAATAACCGCACAAAATGTGATCTTGTCAGTTTACTGGCGGAAATGTGCGGAAGTAATTTATGAAATTGGATTACATGTTGCGTGACGAGGTGTTTCCAGAAATAATCGTTATAACATTCATATGTTTTTGTGTTTTAAGATTTACGTATTAAGATTTTTAACATAGTATGTCATTATTTAGTATTTCATAAAATTTCGCAACAATGTAAATTCAAATGACACGCTGGGGATTTTAATAAAACGAGAAATTCTATTTGTTAATGGGTTTCTAGGTATTTTATACCTACTGCATTTTGTGATTATTTTAGTGTCAATCGTATTCTGTTACTTTCTTTTAATTATGTATTTGTTTCTTTAATTTCATAAATTAATACTACCCAAAAATATGGAATTGCATTCAATAACTTCCACACGATGAGGTTTTGCATTACATCTGAGTTTAAGTTTGAGTAACACTCACTCAAGACGGATAAATAAATCTACTTTTTAGTTATTTGTAACTTACAATCATTATAGGTACTCGTATTTTTATTCATCGCAACGACACAATGAAAAAAATGAATATAATAAAACTTACTAAAAATAACATTAAATTAATAACAGAGTTTTACGCGAACTGTCATATTCAGGAAATAGGAGTGTGAAAGTCATGTGCAAATGTGGCTCGTTGCAATTCCAAGCATACCTATTTTATAATAATTTAACACACCTATTACCTAGTACCTATTCCAATTTAAGGGCGTTTATAGTTTATAGCATATAGAAAGTAGCCGTCTGAAAATACCCACAGCTGGGCAGAGGCCTCCTCTCAAATATTTATGAGAGAGATTGTAGCTGCAAAGGGTTCGGAATGCTACTCCTGTGCGTGTTGACGGACTTCTCACGACGTTCATATAATATTTCTATTATTGTTTATAATAGACATGAAAGTTTCCTCACGATGTTTTCTTTCACCGCCGAACACGTAGTAAATTCAGCACTTAAAATTGTTATTAGCCAGCCCCAGAACCAGAACCCAGGCTACTCGCGTACTATGAGATTTAAGCGGGCCCCCTGACCACTACCCCTATTAGGCTACCACGGTGTTTATAGAGAAATAAATAATAGAGATAGTAATTGTATAAAACACAAATGGTTCTGGAAACTGGCAGGAGATTTTTTTTTTTTAAATTCTTTATTATTTTTTTATGGAAAAGGCGGCAAACGAGCAAGCGGTTCACCTGATGGTAAGTGATTAACGTTGACCACGTACATCTGCAACACCAGAGGGGCTGCCGCTGTGTTGCCGGCCTTTAAGGGTATTTGGGAGATGGGAGGGAGGATGAGGAGAGGTATGGGAAGGGTGAGAGGGCCTCCGGTTACCTCACTCACCAAACGAAACGCAGAAGCACAAGATGCCTCTACTTCACGCCGGTATTCTGCGAGGCCGTGGTACCAAGCCGGTAGAGCCAGCCCATTCGAGCAGCAACAAAGGCCGCCGCTTGGCTGTACGTTTAAAATAAACGTTAGTTGTATTTATTATATTAAACATGCCATTTTGCGAGATTATATCCGACCCATATTAGAAAGCCGCAATTTTTCATTATTCTTGTCAAATCAAAAATACATTAGGGTGTTATAAGAAAAGTTCTGGCGCTTGTTTTGTACACAATTTTTATATAACCCACATGGTATGAATAAAAGACTGTAATTATTTATTTTTATTTTATTCAACAGGATTATTTTTGTTATCTAATTTTTTAATAAGTGCAAACCATAATTAGAATTTATAATTGAAACCTAGAAAAGATGAAGATATACGGTATGGGGTGAGTATGGACCATACTCACCGCGTTCGGCAGATGCTGAGCGCAGTTCCGACACCTTCGCACTAGCAATGCTGCACCCTATCTCCTGCCACTAATCTGTGAGATTTGGATTAGGTTAATTTGTATAAATTTACCGCCACTATCGGTCGCCAGAGCCCAGTTGGGTAGTTTAGTTTAGTGTGTTGTTTGGGTCTAGTAAATTCAAGATGATTATTTTGCCATTTATCGGGTATGCCACCTGGAAGTGGCATCACTAATCTAATGGAATTAGGCCTTTATCAGCCAATCCAATTTATATCACAAATAAACGTTGGTTATCTCCCTAAAAATATGGTTACTGACTACACGGCAAGCGATAACGTAATAACAATCAAAAAAAATACCAGACCTTAAATATCCTTATCGGCCACCGATAGCAGGATCAAAGGTGCGAAATTTTGTTCTGTGATCGTGATGATTACGTCCAAACAGCCAAAGCCAACGTGGTGATAACGTTAAATTGTAACATTGGGAGAGGCCTATGTTTAGCAGTGGATGGTATAAATGCTACTACTACTTAGGTCGCTAAGGTACTACTTAATTATAAAGTTGAAGAATATGTATAATATTAGTTTTAAAATATTATATTGATTTTTAAAGAAGACAATGGAAAATGCTGTAAATAATGTAGCAAGCTGAACTGATAATGGGCCAAATAGCTGGTAGAATAGATGAACGTCAGGAATAAAAGCTTTTCAAGTACCGTCCAAGTATGACTGCTATAGACAGGGCAGACATATAGTTTTATAGAAGATGAGCGTGAAGTAGATCGATAGATGTGTCTCCGGACCGTGCTTTATAACAGTTTCTGGGAGAGGCCTACGATTGAAGGTTTTTGCAATTGTCCATAAGCTACGGGTAACTAACATAACACGGTAGTAATTTATCACGTAACTTACTCTTTGCTCGTCTGTCTCTCCAATCCTATAAAAAAATCATTTTCATGTCCTGGTTTAACTCTTTTATTCATAAAGTGTGAACACATTTCGTCCTCGCTTTCAAACACATACGAGTATTTTATGAATTCCGGTGGAATATAAAGAACCTTAGCCTGAATAATTTTTTATTTTTTCTAAGTACAGTCTGTGTTTATTTATTAGAGCAATAAATTTAATATCGCTTGTTATTTAACTAAGTACCAAAAATTATTTATGTACTACAAATTTTTACGATACAACGTATTTAATGCCATTATAAAGGCGATGCGATAAGTCCTTGCCCTTCTTTACTCAACGACTCGGTTGATTGAAGCGATAAAGAAAAGGTTTTTTTGCAGTATTGTAGTATAATACTGCAGTATATATTATAAATAACATACTTTTTATTTCAAAAACACCTAACATGAAAATACATGATAGTTTTTATTTCAATCAAAGCAACCAAATTAATTAAATCGTTACTGAACCAAATGTTTACCTTTAGCTTTTATGAAAAACATCAATTTTCTAGCTTTTAGGTATGTTTAGTACATATTTTACATACCTAAGCATTCACGCCAGTCATCCAAAGGGGTAGGCAGTGATTACAGATTTTAATTTCGCGTGACTCGAAGGTGACGTGAAGCGAATCGGTCTTCCGTAGACTCGCTAATATCAATCAACTTCGTTCCTGGTTCACTCAGCGATGCAACGTGTGACGATCTGATATTACACTTTTTGACCTTTAAAAACATTAAATTCCAAAAAAGGTCGTTTTAAAATATGTTAGAAAACATGTACTGGATTTTTCCATGACTAGAATATAAGATAAATGTTAAGTTATTATATATCCATACTGAACAGAAGGGTATAAGTACAATAATGAGTTAAATTATAGCTTAAAACGAATAAACACTAATTAAAAAACACTCAAAGTATTTAAAAAACTGTTTAATAAAAATAAAGAGATTTGATAACAAATATTTCAGTTTTTAACGATTTTATTATAACTGAAAGCAATGCATGTGTTCATAAATTGATTGAATTTTTCATCATAAATATTCAATAAAATAAGGCTAAAATGTTTAAAAAAGTTATGTGTGTGCTCGGCGCGAGTCGTATTGATAAATATTGTAATCTGCGGTATTGTGTCTCTGCAGCAGTTGCTTGAACATTTCTTCAGTCGTAATGGTTTGATTCACACCTTGTTAGATTTGCCCAAGTCGGGGCCTTGATCATGGGGCCACAGACTGTCTGTCTCGCTTATGTTTTATACGACAAACATAATTAAGTACCACTCTCAGTATGTAGTGGTGCATACGGAGGGCTTCGGGCCCGTGTGTTCGATCATGATCGACGTGTGCCCAAACCGTACAACGTCTCTAACGTTCTTAACGCTCTCTAGACTAGTATGACATGTACACACATTTATATGTGAGAATTCGACCGTAGTTTGTGCTTACGCACTACCAAGGGGTCATGCCCTCTTTATGCTGGTACACCAGTTTTGCTGTGGACTACGGTTATTTCCCCAACTTCACATCCCTCTTCGGGGAGAGCATGATATATGGGTTATGCTCACCGTACACGGCGTTGGTAGCTACGGAAAGCGAAGTTTCGGTATTTGGTATATATATTGTCAGCTTGAAGAGGAAGCGGAAAGGGGTATTTTATTATACTCTAACCCCTTCACAAGTGGAAGGGATAGAAGGGAGATTACTTTATAAAATAGTATTCTGGCACTGTCTATGGTTTCAGTTTCCACTGGTGAATGTTTATCCTTCTAAGAAACACCTAAAAGAACCTGAAAGATGAACATGAAGGAGTTTCTTTCTATTCGGTGTTACTCTCTTGACTCTTTCTATGAGCCTTCGAAAAGACTTTACTAAATTCCATGACAATGAGAAACTCAAAGCAATTATGTTATAAATCACATCGATGACGAATTATATGGTCAATAGGAACGAGCGACGTCGTAACTTTTACATTTATGTTGTATTTCATGACCGACGCGATTAATGGCTTCACGTTTCGATCTGAATGTTCACGGGAATGTTACGCGTGGATGCATCTTTAACAATTTAAATTAAGTAGGGATGTGTAGTATTAATAGATTGGAAACGGAATATCATAATAACTTTTAATTAAATATGTCATACCAAAAGCTGTGGAATATTTTCATATAATATCATATTTTGGACCTAACCAGTCTCATAATGATAATGGTACTATCTTACGATGCCTCGCTTTATTCTTTAGTTCAAAATATGCCTTTTCTCTTTCTTTATCAGCCTGTGTATGTTTCAGCTGGACACCGGTCTTTCCATGAAAGCGGCAACAAAATCCAACTTGCTAACTATGACTGATTTTCCTATACCACCACGCTGGGCCAGCGGATTGGTGAACGCAATGTCCGTATCCTTGATGCTACCCCATCTTACGGGTTAGAAATATACAATTAGATTTTCTCCCTCCCTTAGTCAGCAGGATGCACCGCTCGCAGATGACTTTGCATCATATATTTTTTTTAGTAAGTATAATATACTTTCATTTCACTTTATTTGTGCTACGACATAGCGAGGAAACCTACAGATGTCTAACAAATACCTATTAAAAAAATCTAATTTCGAAGACATCGGAAGTCTGTTAATTTTATTCTAATCATACGATTTCCCATCTTCAAAGGTGTAAACAGTTGACTTTAGATAAATAATAGCGGAGGTGCGTTTGCTAATTATCTATTATTCATCTAAGCGTGGTTACAAGTAAATTAACACAATTCAATGAATTAAGAAACAATATGGAACGATTTGTTTGTGAAGGCTTTATCTTTATAAGTACCTCTTCCGCAAGAGCTTCTTCTAAGCGGATTATTCTCGTTCTGAGGCTCTTGTACCAAAAATGTGAAATTCAACTATAGAATTCTACATCTACATTCAATTTAAATCTTCAAACTCGATTTAATGTTCATCATTTCATTTCTTTAATGATGAACGCCTGCAATGTCTGTTCTTTACGTAGCTGTAACATTCCTTCAATTGTATAGGAAGATAACACAAACCTCAATGAAAACCTGGAAGGACGTGTATAAAATATATGCATGCAGCAAAATGAAGATAATTTTCAAAAGCGCCTTTACCTGCGATAGCACGTACTAGTAGTAGCGTGCTGAATAAAATCGACAACATCCGCTTGGTCCCTTGTGCCACCATCTTGCAATCTTTTTCAGCCCAACTAATATCAACTCCTGTCCCAAACCATAACTACCACAACACTGTAACTTGCTCTTCTTTAATTAATTATGAAAAAACATCCTCGAATCGTTAACTTAACACTTCATATTAACTGGTAACAGTAAATAAGTTTCTAATTTTCCAACACTTCAATAAGCATTTCCGATTTATTTCGTTGCACATTCACAATACAAAACAGTTCATTGCGATTCCTTTTACTTTAGTTCATTGTAAATTAAATATTATTAAAGGACCTGGCCCTGGCGAATGATTGATGGCTGAAATTCAGACAAATTTGACCCGCTTCTTGCCTGCTTGAACAAGACAATAAACAATTTTATGGACAGTGACACCAGAGTGCTAATATCACCTAGGTATCGAACATAGGTTCTTCATCTTCATTATCCTATCAAAGTCCACTATTGAGCATTGACTGTCGCTCTTCAACAAAGCAACAGCATAAGCCGGCCTTTTTTTATTCATTTTAAACAAATATAAAAAGGTTTTTATATACTTTATAAAACGGTTCTAGAAATATATCTTTGTTACCTATTTCCTTACACTTAAAAACGAAATCAGCATCTGCTAGATAATTAATAATTATTTATACAATTTATTTTACCCTAATATTATATATTTATTAAATACTAGCATACACTAGGGGTTTTCCGGTAAAAAGGAAAAGTAGCCTATGTCCTTTTTCAGGGTTCGAGGTTCACATATAAATGGCTATGCCGTGATCGAAAGACAAAAAACGAAACATACTTTCACTATTTTAATATTAGTATGAAACCGGATCGCACGGACAGATCTGTACATATATACTAAGTGAGGAAGGTTTATATGTATTATGCTATACATACAAAGCTTCCTAGCGAAATATTCTGAATTATGCAATTGATTATTAAACCGCACTGAAATCCACAGACAAGTTTAGATGTTACAAGCGCAAACACGCGGACTAAGACGCGTATGGCGCATATGTTTTGTACTATTTACAAGATAAAGATATCTTATTTATTTTATCTATAATTTGAATCGAAAGGGATTTTTTTTACATTAATCAGAAATATGCCACAGACCCAATATACATTTTTATTAAGTCTTGTAACAACGAAGCAGTCCAAACAATATAAAAAAAACATGTTTGACTCAATGATATCAAACATGTTAGCTGAAATAAACAAAAGACCTTCAGGAATATTTGATTATATAATTTCATTCGCAATCCCGAACGCAATCATGGTATAGTTGATGATATACTTGGCAATTTCAATTTAACGTGACAGTAAGCGCATTATATGGGCAATGGAAACGAACGTCGTAACTCTCACATTTATGTCGTATTTCACGTCCTACGCAGTAATAGCTTCACGTACCAAGCAAAACCTTGACAGGATAAGGTAGGCGCGAAAAGAACGTCAACGAGTGTTATAATATAAGTATTCATTTAAATTTATTGGCTGCAGCTTTAATAGACCTGGAAGTATTATTTTATTTCATAACTTAGAAATCAAGATTGGATACCTCAACCTCAATAGTAATTGAGAGAACGAGAACTTAGAGATATTTTGTTAAGAAATCCATCTAAAAATATCTACCACTATTGATAACGTGATACAACCAAATGTACTTAGTTTCCTAGTAAATACTTATAAAACGTAAATGCATAGTTTCCGTTCATCTGCTTAATATTTTGCTTACTTATCATATAAATAAAGTTATTTGACATCTATTCAGATTCGCGATTAATATTTTATTTCAAAATAAGTTTAACGAATTGGAAAAAATGTAAAGGTATATATATATATATTATAAATTTTACATAATTAGTAGTAGAAGTAGTATAAGTAATTAGAACATTATTGAGATAATGCTCCGATAATGTGGAACAGCTAAAATGCATTTTAATAGATATATTAGATGAGGACTTACGCCTGTCATAATGGCAAAGATTTGGGTGTTACATTGGGCACTACTAAAAAGCAAAATGAACTTCCACAACCCACTTTTCATATTTCCTTCCACTTTCCACATTTATATATATATATATCATTTTAATTTTTTTTACCTGTATTTGCCGGTTATCATTCTGTTGTTTTATTCATAACGTGTAGGCAGAAGTTATTTTTCCTACCAGCTGAATTCTGGGAACAGTTTATCCAATCATACCTATTTGAATCTATTGCGGATTTCAGGAAAACATAAATGGCTTTCGGTCTAAAATTGAGGCATTTCCGAAGTATATTCGAGTTTGAAAATGTGTCCTCATGTTTGACATTGAAAATTTTGTCGCAACAAATTATATGCTATTTAACGTTTATTTTCCGATATGTATAAAGGTAACCAATTTTTAAACAATTTAAATTGTCTGTGTTCTTTTATTGTACTAAAATAATAAATTTAGAATGGAAAAATATATGAATTGAGACTTGCCTGGAAGCAGTGTTTACTGTGAGATGCTATTTTTTGAAATGTATAAATCATTTATTTGCATTGCTGTATCGGCTAAGTTTATTAATTAACATCTAGTAGTATCTTACAGAAATATATCTATATGTCTTATCTATAATGTTTTACATTATAGAACCGTAAAATTAATTTTATTTTGGATTTAATCTACCTAGCTAGATTGTTTTAAACTACCGCAGCACATATATCTTTTCACTCTAAGTTGCCAAAATAGGAATGAAAGATTATAGAAATATGAATTTGCAATGATATCACAATTTTGTATTTAAAGCGTTGAAAATATGTAAAAAATTCTTAATCTTATGTTTAAGATAGTTTACATTTTTTTTAATTTTACCTTTATATTTACAATTAGTTACGTTATAAGTTTTTGAATAATCTTTTTACGTATAGATTTACGTTATTTTATGTAATTAGTCAATATAGTATCTAAATTTTACTTAGACATACCCTTTTGTATATATATAATTATTTTTAATGGTATATTTACTTTTAATAAAAAATATAAGAAAATAAAAATGTTTAGTGAAAAAGAAAGTAATAAACTCACTTCTATTAACGTTTTTTTTTATACAAAATTTGTTAAAAAGTTGTTTGAACTATTAAATAACTTATTTCATTTTAGTATATGCATTCTTACACATTTTTGTGAAAGCACAAACCAAACATAACTTGAAAGCTTCACTTGCCAAGGCAACAACGCGGCTACGTCTCCAACGTTCGCGCGCTCGACGGAGCATGAGCGACTGCGCTTCCCGCCCATTCATTGAATTGAACAAGTTCGACTTTACTCCACTTTCTCGATCAGAACTCATTCAAAACTCATTTTCATAATTGTTTTTCGATACTAAATATTATATTTGCTCTTATTTGCATAAACAGATGTATGCTGAACAAATTCATATTAAAAGTATGTACATGGGCGGATTTATCTCTTTAAGAGATCTCTACCATTCAACTTCATACATATAATAAGGTAATATGAAATACTTATTCTATTATATTATTAGTATACATAAATATATATATTTAATAACACATGTAAACATAGACTCTAATATATACAAATCGTCAAGAAAAAATAAATAAATGTAGATTTAATTAAACTGATAGAGGAAGTGACTAAAAAGAGAATAAAATTCCAATACACAAACGTAAGTAACAATTTTAGCTCATAGCGGGGGCACCAGAGATAACCCATGTTCCTATATTTAACCGCCGCTTTAAGCAACTAAGCGTACATCAGAAAAAGCAAAAGTCAGGTGAAGAATTCTAAACATAACATATAAGACATTGCCACAAAAAAAAATGTTTACGTAGTATTTTACCGAAAAAAGTAGGAAACACTAAATCTGGTTAGCTTATTACGTTGACCTATCCTTTGTTATTTATTATCGTAGCATCTTATGAATGGGCGAGGTTATTATTCAACGTATGTACGAGCAATGGGCATAGAGACTGCTATTTCTGGTCAAGTCCCTTTAAGAAGGTCGTTGCTTGAATTTTCAAAGGCTACCTTATCGTTTTAGTAGTGCTAAAATGACTATCCATCTCGCATGTCAAGCATGGTAATTACGGCAAATCATCCCATTGGAAGAGGCCTATGTCCAACAGTGAACTATTAAGAGGCTTCTAAAAAAAGAAGAAGTCGCGTATTAATTTAAGGTCAGGTGTACATATTTTTGGTATCACTGTTATATACATTAACGTTTTATTACGTTACTTTTAAAGTATGTAACCAATGTGTGTTGCCAGTGTTAACATACGTAACTGAGACATTGTCTTTCACTGCAGGTCGCATGAGGAGGAGGCAGTTTTTCTCAGCGGGCTGTGGAAAGGGTTGTGCTCTGTGATTCTCTGCGTGATTAAACCTGTAACGGTGATATCCGCAGCAGAACTTACCCTAGTTCTACTTAGGATAACCATCATAGTCGAAGGGATAAGTAATAGGACGGCTACATAGCTCTCAAAACTGACAAGCATTGAGGTTCAGACAAGAAAGGCTGTCGCGTGGTACAGGCAATCGGAGTCGATAGAAGAAGGTGGCTCAGGGTCGTGTTTTGTGCCAATCTTTGGGGGAGGTCTATTTTTTTTGTAGACAAGCTGAAATAACGATGATGATGACGATGAAATGAAGCTTCTACTATTTGAGAAACACTTCCTAAATTACATGTAATTATGGAAATAAAATAAATAAATACAAAAAAGGAATTATAGAGAATAATTCCTGATAAAGACTGATGATAATCTTTATCGCAAAAATTTATAATTTCTAAGGGTTTTACCGTTATCAATAATCGGTTTGCAAACATTGTATTTTTATAAATTAACTAACGTGATTTTAAAACAACCCCTATTTTTCTCGCCCTTATGAGTTGATATTTTCTTCAAATTTCCATCACCATTTTCTTGAAGACGATTGAATACCCTAGCAATATTCATCAGGAACGTTTTAAAACTGGATTAATCATCTATTTACCCATTTTGTGTTTTCACGTCCATGTATAGTGTATAAAAACAACACATAAAAATATCTTTTCAAAATTCTTTCTTTTCGTGCAGCAGCAAAAGCCACCGCTTGGCTTTACCACGAATAAAAATAAATAATAAAAATCAAATTTTGTCAGATAACTTGTTTTATTTTGCTATGATATATTTAAAAACCCTCCAGTTTGCTACTTTTTCTTTAATTAAGAATCACTCACTTGCTTAGACATTTTATTAGGTAGTAATTGATAACGCAAATATCTTTCCGAAAGACTGACAAGTTTCCAGAATCCACTAATGTTTGCTCTTACAGTTTATCACGTATAGTAAATATTAAAAGAAATGAAAAAGGAAAGCAATTACTCAACATACGAAGTCATGGGTGAGAACTAATAATGTTACGATATTTTTTGTGAAAATGGAAATCAGAAATTTAAATGCTATATTGAAAACCAGTAATGGAATTTTATAATGAAGAATCATTAATTTTCGTCGAAGAAACATGATACTGCATAAAACCTTATCTTACACCAAATTTTTAGGTTACAAAGGAATCCAAGGATGACTATTGGTTTTTTGGAGTCTTATAAGTTTCAAAGAAATGTCTCGGAATTAACAACGGATATACGGATTATTATTTAATTAGTATTTCTTTATTTAGCAATTCCCTAATTATCCTTGCCATGCGAGGCAATTACTGCAAATCATTCTTATACCTTTGTCCAGCGATGAACTATTTACAGAACAGAAAGAAAGGAAGAAGATTAGGTTAAGTTAATTCGCAATACTAGAGGGAAGAATGAAATGACACCAATAAATTATAATAATTTATTATTCTATTTACTTAACTAATATAATATCACGCAACTACATTGGTCCAAGTTTTTTTAATTATATCCGCTGCTTTCTCAGCGATCATTACAGCTGGAGCATTCAAATGTCCACTTATTGTCTGTGGAAGAATACTTAGATCTACCACTCTCAAACCATCTATACCGTAAACTCTTAACTCAGGGTCTACAATTGCGTCAGGATCATTAGGCGGTCCCATTTTACAGGAAGCTACATGATGATGGAGAGATATAACCATTGTCCTTATAGCACATTCCCAATAAGAGTCGGAACCAGGAACGTGGTTTGCGCAAGTAGGATATTGCGGTAAGTACAATTGAGCACCGTACTTTTTAAATGGTTCAGACTCTCCTAATTTAATGACAAAATTAATAGCTTCTTTTAAGGTTTCCATGTCTTTTGGATTTGTAAAATAGTTTCCATATAATTTTGGATGAGATAATGGATTATTATCCCGTAGCTCAAGGCAACCTTTGGACTTAGGATGTAGAAGAATAGGTATAGCAGACCATGTATCACAATCTCTGAGAGAACCAAAAGCAGTTACGTAAGTTTTATCTGATATTTTCCAGCTTTTTCTAAAAGCACCACCAGAGTCTGAAGTTATCGAACCCCCTAAGTTAAGCAACTCTATGTCTGGTACTTTTTCTCTATCTTCAGATACTGATGTTTTCAAATATCCTATAGCTTCCACTAAACCCGGGCTTGTCATAAGTCCATCTCCAAATTGTATCCATTGCATTAGATTTGGCAACGTAGCTACCTTCGATTCCATTAAGCTAGCATTATTTGAATGTAATTTAAAAACAATACCAGGAAAAGCAATATGATCATAGAGGCTCTTTCCCACTCTTAAATTCGCAATAACTGGAATTCCTAACAATTGCAAATGCTCTTGGGGACCCACACCTGATAGCATAAGTAATTGAGGTGAAGCAATTGGCCCGGCTGATAGAATAATCTCTCTACGACAGCGCACAGTATGCTTAATGTGATTTTTCAGATATTCTACAGCGTAAGCTCTTTTCGTTTTTGGCTCTATTACCACTTTAGTCACTCTAGCTTCAGTAAGTATGTGGAGATTCTTTCTTCTTTTATGTGGATGTAAAAATGCTTTAGCAGCACTCAATCTATGGCCCTTATTTTGAGTAGTTTGAACGTAGCCAAAGCCAAGATCATCCGGCGAATTATAATCGACAGTAGGTTTACCGTGTAACCTTCCTGCTGCCAGAAAAGCTTCAACGAGGCCTGTCCTGCAAATAACATTTTACTTTATTTTAAATTTTACTAAACTCTGTATTGTAAGTGTAAATAAGATTTTTTTTTAATTCTGCTTTGTAATGATGACAAATCAGTTAAATTAATTGAAATTATGTTAACAATGATGCCTATTTTTAGACTATACTAATTAATAACTTAGGGACTACATATTATACCCATAAAGTGCACATAGGCAATATATAAATAAGGTTATAACTTCTAGAAGCATTAAAGTGGCTATGATTGTATAACTAAAAAATATTAATATTTAGCAAGTAATCGTTTTCCCGCTATGTGTACAAATCATTATCAGCTGGTCATTAATGCAGTCCAAAAGTTAGGAAAAATAGTAGGCAGCTTGGTAATGGCACAGACGTAGCGTACTTAGACGATATGAATCTATTTTTTATTTAACATTCTTCGGTGCTAAATATGATGGAAGAAATGAGCCTCGGGTAAATCATGTACGTTACTTATATTTTCCAAAATGGTAAATTTTCGTTTTTGGTTCAATGTGCGCTGGCCATATAACATGGAAATACAACCAGTTCAAAAGAATGGCCACTTTTAAGCCCATAACTCTGGTCCATCTTCATTTTACACAACATTACATGTTTTCATAAATTTAACATAATATTTTTTATGTCAATTTATATAAGGCTACGCTAGCTGAGTAGCTAGGGGATCTGCCTCCGAATCAGGTTCGACCCCTTATTTGGTGGGTTTGTATAAGTTTTTCGAAACGTATGTACGGTTTTATCGATTAGCAAGATACTAAGACGATGAAAGGCTTATCACCCGTCAGAAATAAAATCAGGTGAATACTACTAAATAACTGTCTAGACCCAGCGTTTTTTTGGGCATAAGGTCGTTCCTAAGAAGCTTATATTAAACCGTAACATTAAAATTTAAAGCTCCCGCTTTTTTTTAACGTAAATTTTTAATTTATACGAAACTAAATATAACGAGTATGTGTTAATTTGGCACTTTCTTACACGATAATACATTTAAAAAGGATAACTAAATATAATTTTTCAAAATATTTTGATTAAAGAGAAATTGCTACAAGTAGTTCAATATTGCAATCAAAATACGTTGAGAATTCAAGTAATTGCGTCTATTCACTCACCTAAACGGAACATTTTCGACCGTTAGCTCACCATCACGTCCCCGATACGGAGCGTTTTTATATTTTTTTAGTTCACATCTTTCTGATTTCTTGAAATAAGGTAGAATCTCGTCGTACGACCTGTAACGGTTCAAAATAAAAAAAAACAGTTAAGTACGAGTCGGCTTCGCGCTTTGTATTTTCCGAATAAAAACATAAATGCACATAATAAATAAATGTAGTATATATAACAAAATAAATAATAATAATGTACATAATAAATAAATGTACATAAATAAATGTGTTTCCTTTTATTCAGCTAGGGATACTTAGCGCAGGCCCAGCTCAATATTGGCCGGGTTTTATTAGTTGTTATTTTTTTTTAGAATTTGCCCTATAATTACCATTTTTACAAAGCAAAAAAACAAAAAACATTGAAAAAGCATATTTCTAGGGAAAACCTAACGGGTTTCCTTAATTTTAACTTTAGTTTTTTTTCTGTTATTTGTTAGACCATAATAATACATATCCGATGAAAATTTAGTTGAAAATCGAGAATGAAACAACAAAAACGCATAGCAACCTTTTAATGTACCACTTCTCTCCAGCTTTAATATTTTGAGAGGGCTTGGAGCCGGGAAAAGTACTTTTAGATTTTATTTTCTGACATACTGGTTCTCACGATACTGTCCTTCACCGTCGAATACGTACAATTCAGTATTTAAAATTGCAATTAACACTTCTCTATATAGTGTCAGCCCTGTGAGTAAAACTCTGGCGCATGTGATAGTTTAATATTCAATAAAAGTAAGAATTAACTAAATATTTTCCTAAAAAAATTAAATCAAAATCTTTAGTTCACTACGTTAACATAACTTTAGTAGGTTTAGTAAATATCTTGTACCCAAAAGAATAGTTATTCTTTACGTAAGTAATATTTTTTTCTATACGTGAACCTATTTCAATTTAAACCCTGTTGTCGCGTGTCTATATTTTATGCAGTACCTTGTCAGATCTTATCTATTATATGCGATTTCTTGGAAACATAATTTAAAAATAAAAAATAAATACAGTATACGCTAATAATATGCTGTAAAATAATGCTTTTGTTGTAGTAAAGCTACTGTCGCTTTCAGGATTCCGAACCTAAAAATCTAAACAACCCTAAAACTATAACTAGTATTATAAAGTCGATCGACCTTAGTTTATCTGCCGTTTGTCGCGGGTCTTTTTCTCATAAATTACTATTGCTATGGTCTTCAAATTTCTAGAAGTTATTTGCTCGGATCTATTTCCATTCATTTCAGATTAATATTCAGAAATATTTCAGGGTAAATTTGTAACTCAAAGGAAGTTACGATATATAGACAAAAAACGTATCTAATACTAATACGACCTTCTGTACGCGCTCTGTAGTTCGGATACTGTACTAAATTAAACCACTCTATTTAATTTTCTTCTAACTTCTGGTTAATTTAAAAATTAAAAGCGAAACGAAAAAATTTAAGCGATTTAAAAATAAAAGCATATGAGCCGCTGTTTACAATTTTAGGTTCTCAGAACTGAAGCTCAGAAAACGGTGAGAAAATCCGCATGTCTGAGAAATAAAAAAGAAATATATATTTAGAGCACATTGCAAACTTGCACCTTACTGTAAAATTATTATATATTATATTAATGATTACGCTTTTCATGTAATTTTCATGTTCAGGTTTGCAATCACGAAACGGCGTAAGTTTGAAACAACAAAAATTACAATCGGTAACTATAAGACAAAAACCGCATTATACCTGTAATCCGTAACTAAATTATGTAATTAATCTCAGTACTACAAAAAGTTATTTAAAAACTTACAGAATCTATTATAAAATTAATTGTCCTTTAACCTCTACTACAAACTTGATCAAGAACTTGCAACAGTATAATTAAATTGGAATATTTTTTATTTCTTTTGTATTTCACCTACGATAATAATACGATTTAAAATAACGAACTATATCCTGTATTACTTCAGACTATATATTAATTTAAAAAAAACCTTAAATCGTGTTTCTTTAAAGTTCTTAAAGAGTTTAAATCCATAAAAAGTTAAGTTTTGATAAACTGATATTATACAGACTCAAAATTAAAATCATTGGCTTTAATGTTGTTCGTATCAACAACTGAGCGATATCGGTTAGGCAAATCCCGATTTAACTTTTGTGCGCAGCACGACTTAGCTTAATAAGTAAGGCACGGTCAAGACCGCTCCCAAAGGAGCTATTTAAAGAGTCTGTGGCGCTAAGGCAAGAAAATAGCGACTCTATATTGCAAAGTACTTCATAAAATAAAACCATTTTAAACGTACCATCCGTAGTTGCCGTCGGCAGCGATCCTGTCCCAGTCTTGAGGCCGACCGCGGGAATATATCATGTCGTTAACGACACTGCTGCCACCTACAGCTTTGCCTTGAGGCGAATAACAACGCTGCTCCTCACTACCTGTAATGAAATATGGTATATTAATTACTGATCGCCATTAATATTTTATTTACGAATATAGGCATACTATAGGGTTCGAAAAACAGAAATTAATCAACTTTAATTCTTGCATTATCATTATTTATACGTTAAATTGCACGTGAGTTATTTTTAAAAGAACATAATTATTGTTGAAAAATGCGAATTAAACTGGAATGAAGCACGCAGTAAATATTTACTATTGCTATAAAGATTTGCATAACTTAAAGCAGGACCTCCAAGTTAAAAAAAAGTTGTTTACAATTTTAAAGTTATTGTAAGGAGACCGGTTTTGGCCCTTGTTACATGTTTTTGTTTATTTTTGTATCTGCGGCAAGATAAGTATAAAGATACGTTTCGCTACTCAGTTACCAATACCTTTTCGTTTTTTAGTACTCTCTTATTTAAAAATGACAGTGTGTACTACCAAAACACAATATTTTGACGTAAATTCTTATAGAAAAAGTTGCCAGTTAGAAATGGTGTACAAAAAAACGAGCTCTCACAACTTTGTATCAGGTTAGAGTGTTGTTTTGTTTTGTTCACAGTTTTCCTTAAGCGGAACAAATACGATAAAGGGCTTACCTTGTTAACTAGCTGGAACCGGGGAAACAATCTAAATCCAATTTAGCTTAATTTTTCATTTATTTAACAGCATTTTCTTACAAGAGTAGGTGTATCGCTTATCTTAACTTTTAAGTTCAAAGAATAGGGACTACATAATACTGATCAAATGCAGATTTACTTATAAAAACATGCACTTAAATTTACATATCTTAAAAAAAAGGCATGTGCCCTGCATTTCTTTTACTACTTCAAAGGTTATTGTTAACTTTAATTAAACTTTCGTAATGTAAACGTATTTTTATAGATGATTTACCAAAATTTATTAAAACTAACAAATAAATTAAATAAATTCAACTCAAATAGTCAAAATATATATAAAAGTCATATTTTGGCACTGTTGTAGGATTTAGTTATTTAAATTGATTATCTGTATCTCTCACATAATTTAAGACAGGTTTAAGCCCAAGGGATACTTTACGAGTACTTCAATGATTATTTAATTTTTCTTAAATATGTGATTGGTGACTTACCCAGACAAACATCAGACTGATGTTCCATGGTATATGGCCAAACGTAATCCGTAAGTTGTAAATAGTGAGTAAGAGCTGGTATATCTGACAGAAGCATTTCCGGCTTTCCAGCTTCTAGCAGCAATACTGTTGCCTTTGGCTTATCTGCTGTTAAACGAGCAGCCAGAACTGACCCTGAGGTGCCAGCACCAACAATAATATAGTCGTACTCATCCAGGGATCTATCATAACCTGTAAAACAAATGTTATTAAAAAAATTACTATTCATTCAATCAATGTATTATTAGGTTTCTAAGAAACAAATTCTTGCAATATTTATATCTGGATTAAGAAAAAGTCTTAATCTCTTCTGTTAATTTTTAGCAAATACAAACGAGTATACAATGTGCATGTACTATATGTTCACTTCAGTGTACACCCAAACCTGATAAGTATCAGGTTAGGGTGTACACAGTTCATATTTCCATTTTCTTTCTGGGTTGCCTGGAAGAAATCGCTGCTTAGCGGTAAGGCCGCCTATTGTACATTTTTTGTTTATTTAAATAATCTTTGTTTGTTAAGTATAATGGTGTACAATAAAGTATATTTCATTAATTCATTCAAACAAGGAGAATTTAAGAAAAGAGCTTATAACGAATTGCAGACAGCTAATTGACTTTTTTTTTTTTTATTTATTAATTCTTTATACTGTCCCTAAAAAAAAGAAAGGAATACAATGGGCGGACTTAATGCCTTTTGGCATTCTCTACCAGTCAACCCTGGGTGAGAAAGAAAACATGTTTATTTTATTCTCTTCAATAAAAAATATAATTGTATGTTTTGAAATCATCCTGGCCGATATTTTCTGGCTATCAACCCGAAATTGTCATCAGTGGATAACATATTATGTGCCGTATTTAGTGCCGTTCCCGTACCTGATGTACTATTTGTCATTCAATACAAAGCAAATAAAGATGCACTCGCTTGTCGTTACCTTATTTATACGTACGTAAATTGTAACGCTAATGCAATAAAATCGGATGAAGATTGAATTGCAGAGTCAGAGGAACGGAACACAATCAGACCCGTAAAGGATCTTTGTGTTGCTCAAATATTGACGCCGGCCAGATTTCGAACTTAGTATCCTTGGCTCAATAGCCAGCTACGCTAACCACTAAGTGAGGCTTTAGTATCTCGATATTATTTTAAGTCACATCAATAAGCCACAGTTAGTCAGTCGTCAAGTTGCATTTTTGCACTTTGCCGGAAAATTTGTAGCTAACTCCTTATAATATTATGTATTCACGTAGTATTACAGGTATAAATTTAATATAAGTGTTTATGTGTTTGAACTACACGCGGAATTAGTTCTAACAGACACAAAGGCAAAATATTAAACCACGATGCGTCCTTTATCCTGAAGTAAAAATGCACTTAATGTCATTTCCTATCACATGACATTTAAGTATACTAAATGCAAGTAATGGGCAAAAATAATAGTTTACAAGCAAATACACTTGTATAATAACTATATGGTTTATAATTACTCGAAAACTAGTATAATACAATTATAAATAAGAACAATATGTGAGATAAATATGATAAATTGCAGCTAAACATATCCGGTCAACGTTTAAGTAAGTAGGTAAGCTAAACAATAAACAATGTGTTTTGACCATGATAATTTAAATTCTGACTATTGTTAATTAATCTCAAGCTGAAGGTAAATCAGATCAGATTGCAATACAATGTATATTATTGTACATAATTGTAAAGTGTATACTAGCTTACCTTTTGGCAATGGATAAGAATCTCGTAGAATATCAAATGGGTCATTTGAAACCACTGGAGAATAGTTGATCGCCATTGTCTGCATCATTATATCCACTATCGGACTTTGTGGATACGACCAGTGCAAGAACCTTTTCCTTCTTATCCTCATATCATTGTTCTTATCTGTTCCTTCACTCTGAGTGCTTACATTTTCAGTAAATTCAGTTTTGTTGTCCAAAGGATAGGGCCAAAGTATTCTACCTTTTCTTATAGTTTCTGTATCGGGCTTGGAAATTTCATTGATATTTGATATATATGGATCATCCTCAACGGTAACATATTCATCATTACTAATAATTGCGCACTGCACGTAACAAATAATAACTGCCACGAAAGTAATACCATAATACTCTTTCATTATTTCTGCAACAGAACTTAATATTTTAAGTATGCCGTAAGTAAAAGCGCCTGATGTAAATGAGTTTCCTATTTTGTTTTTTGATAAATTTTAATTTTAAGTTGTAGACTCGCAGGTTGTTTTATTTTGCTCATGCAGAATTTAAGTTACCAAAATCGTAGATGTATTTCAAATAGTTCTAAGGGCAGGCACGGATCTAGATTTAAGGTTTTGAGGAGGTCACAAACTAAAGTTCCTCGGGACTCAACATCGAATTTTGCACTACACTTTGAAAAGCAGAGGCAGGGCTTATCAATTTATTATTGATAAACTATTACATAGCTAAGAAAAAAATAAAGCTCCTACTTTATGTAGCTTAGTAAAGAAATAAAGCCACGATAGCCGTTCGGTAAGGGGGTCTGCTTACAATGAAGAGACTCAAGTTCGATCCCCTAGGTGGTGGAGAGCTCGTACCAAAGAGTTTTGCTTACGATTTGTATCATTTGCTCGATATTAAGACGGCGAATGGCTCACCACCTGTCACTTTGTCCCAAATAAGCGATAGTGAAAAGTGAAAGGTCCTAAAAAGGTCTAGACTACTGACCCCACCAGTATTGGTCATATGGACGTGAGAGCTAATTCTATAATTATTAAAAAATATTATTAACTTATTTAATGTTAAATGACAAATAAACGTCATGGTTATATACTCTTTGTTCTAATCTATTCTATGTTTTTGCAAATTACTTTAAAATTTTGTCGACATCCATGACAATATCTCGATGGATATTTAGTATCGCCCTGTATTCACCATTGAGAACCTATTATATGAAAAATGTTAGTATTACGCGCGCGATACCGTTATAAGCTGAGGTTATGAGTCACTCTTCTCTGTATTATCTATACTTCACACATATTCAAAGAGTATATAACCGCTATTTTATAGCCATATACCCATATTAGCACGCAGCCATGTTAGAGTTCGTAGAGAGGAAAACTATGGTTCTGCTATTGCCGCAATTACATGAAGCGTAGCAAGTATTTGTAACAGGAGTTTAATGTTTGGATATCAGAAACTAAATATTATTTTCCGAAGGGTCTGCAAAACCATACCACTATTTTCTATTACCGGTTTTCGGTAATAACATTTCTAGCTTCAGTTTTTAATTCAATGTTTGTATATGAAACTTTGACAAATAAACATCTCGTTGAAATAATGCAAGCAGGTTTGACGAAAGACGCTCCTGATTTCTAGTTCTTCGTTTACTGATTTGATTAATTACAAATATCTTACATTTGGATAACTTCTTACTTTTGGAACTTTCTTTTTACGTATGTTTTACATATTAAAAATAGTCTGTTATGGAATTTCGATTACCATTAGAAAAAATTATTAATCTTTAAAAACAATTGTTAGTTATTTTTCTTGAAATGGAAAAATAACCAAATTAAGAATTTTTATGAAAGGAACCCAGATTTTTTTATCAATCAAATATTCGAATGATGAATTTGAAAGTAAATTGGCAGAATCATCACATTAGTATTTTATCTAACTTAAGTATAATTAGAATACGTCTATAATTTTTATTATTTATCATTGATATATAATATGCTTATTTTATTTTTTATTTTATTTTAGTCGGATAACATACAGTGATACATAGCTTTATAAATTGAAAATTATTATAAATGCTACACATCATTTTAGTTGTTTTCGCATATTGTAACTAGAAAGTTTATCAATCTGCTTGTTTGCTACTTGTACATAAGCAATTCACAACAATTAAGAAATCGCATCGAACCATTCCTTTATAATATAACCTTTTAAAGCAATTGGGGAAAAGTTAAAATATCAAAATCGGGAACGCCATCCAATCTATTAATTAGGTTTGCTGATCTGATGAAAAAAGAATTTTGCCTATATTTTGTAAAACTATGTGAAACATTAAGATGTCTTGGTTGTCTCACGGATATGTATGTATGTATTATTTATTTATGTTTAGATATATTCTATAATTCTTATACATTTTATATTATTGATTATTTCTTACTGTACTTTCATAGTTACTAATATATAGGCGCACCTACTTCATTCTATCTCTGCATCACCCTCAGGTTGACTGGTAGAGAATGCGTCAGGAATTAAGTCCGCCTATATACACAGCACTGTATATGAAGATATATCAATAAAAAAAATTAAATAAAGTATAACTTGAGTTTAAAAAAAGTTATTGAGTAATAAGATAATTAAGGAATTAATTATAGATTGTTCGAATGATTGCCGAAGATAATTTTATTCAATTGATAATTAAATAATTAAACTATTTTTAATCATTAATTTAACTCATTTTGAATAAACAATCATTGTCGATAAGTAATTGAAGAATATTTATATAAAGGTAATACCTCTTTTTCAGAACTTATAAATTACTTACAACCCTGGTTTTCACTTACGCTACTCTTTCATCTTAATGTAAGATTTGAGTAAGGTGGAATCTTGTATTGTTTTTTAAAAATATTTTTAGTTTTGGGGGTCATAACGACCATGACACTTTCCCTAGGTCAGCACCTTTCTAAAAGAAATTTATTTTTGTGCACCTTTATAAATTTATTAAAAAAATATGTTCAATTCTAGATATAGGGTTACTGGCGTAGCTCATAGCAGCATTCATAGTAAAAGGTCCAGGGTTAGAAACCCCATCGAAGCCAATATTAAATTAATATAGATGCGTTTATGGTTTTCGTGTCTAAATTTCGTCTAAGTAATAATAATATTCTAATTAACTACAAAAGGCATGGGATACTGAAAACGATTCTATTTCACCAACACTTACGGCAATATAACGATAACATTCTGCGCAGTTGACAAATTTTAATTAGTATTCAGAAGACGCCGTCATGTTTGCAGGATAACACTATCATCGTCGTCATTGGTAAAAATTAGACAGATTTGAGACTTCGGCCAAATCATAAGAAACGTAATACATGGGAACAGTTGTTTTGTGTTCATTGGTATTTTGTTATTTCCTGTATGGTACATCAACACCAAGACCCGGACTAGGTTACTGAAGGCCGTACAAATATTTGATCAGTGCTAAAATCGAACCGGTGAACATGACCATGATAACGATGCAGCCAATCTCATAGGTTTAGCCAATACGCTCATCGAGTTATTTATTAAAATGATCCGTCTGCCACATATTCTGTATGCATTCATAAAAGAAATGAAAATAATTAAAAAATCAATGGTTAAAACATACCTTTAATAACCATTTTATTCCACTATTCGTAAAATTTACACAATTAAAAAAAAGATTTACATTTTAATGAACATTGAAGAAAATATAGATTTTGGTCTATTGTAATAGTTTTTATTATAAAAATGGAAAGAAAATATATAGCTAGAAAGGTATGCGATGTTCTCTACACACGATTCGATCGGTCCAATAAGACATTGAATATTGATCACTAATATGCCCGTACTATAAATGTATTATCGCATAACTAAATAAACGCAGAGAAAGAAAAAAAATGTAAATAAAAATGTAAAATTTTTAAAGAAATTTGCAATTGTAATTTTACCAGAACTGATTAAGATAAAAGAAGGCTGAAGTAAGGCTCATACTGAGCTAGTGTAGAGCTCCTAGGGCTATATCGCCACTTAACACCAGGTGGTATTGTAGACATGAACTAGTTTGTGCCACCATAAAAAACTGACGATAGTAGATAGAGACTAGATAAACGACTGTATAATTTAACTTAAGTTTAAATAAGTGAGAGGTGCTATCACAAGAACTGTTCGTAATGTTTTTCTTTTAAATGTATTGTAAACGCAATGGGCTTGCACTATGTCAGTAACTACTTCTGTTTGTATGTTTTTTTGTTTGAACTAATTTTGTTTTAGTTATTATAGTTATGAACTTATCCTTACGTTTTAATATAACTACAACAACTAATACCTGGATAAGCTTCAACAATTATATAACAAAAACTCACGATTACCTTAGGTAAAATAAACCTCTGAGATATCTCTAATTAATAGATACAAATCATTGACAAAATATTTAAACACATATTTTTAATGTTATTATTATTTTAATAAAAAAATATGTAATTGTAAGAATACTTACCGAAAAAAATTTAATTCATAAAACTGATCTATAATTTTTCGTGATATTTAAAAACTATATTTCTGAGCGTCCCGATCTTGCGGCGAGCGAACAGCGAATGGTTGTTCTGCGATTGATCGCACACCTATACAAGCCTTGACCGTGCACTTGTATTTACCGCTATGCTCATCTCAATGCCTCACAAAGGGGACTTCGATAAGCAACGACACTTTATTACCGTGTATAGCTCGCGAGGTCGAGGTAATTGCCTCTCTTATAATCCTCCTAAAGCTCTTGCGAGTGTGAAACTTGTAAGTCTAAAGTTATTATAGTGCGAAAGTATCAATTTTTGTGAAACTTGTAGAGAATTTGGAGGATAAAAAGGTTTTACTTGAAATAATTGTTTTCTGATATTTTAAATAATTCTTTTAATTAATCTAGATAAATCACACAGTATAGAATTTAAGAAATCAAAATTTTAATCTAGTTTTGACCGTAGAGTGCGGAGGGGCACTCTTTTGTTTTATAGAATACCGCGAATTCCCGTGTTTCATTATATGCTGTTGAATAAAACACAAGCATTTAGAATCATATACCAGGGTTGTCGACTATTTAGAGAGCTTACATTAGCCCTTTATACAGCTGAACTCATTACAAGCTGTGATTAGTTAATTAGTTGTCTTAATCCTCAGAGGTGACACCTGTAACCTTCTTTGTTCATGAGTGGTTGCAAGTTTCCATTGGCTGAAGTAACCACAGGTGATAACGAATATTTCAAGACTTTTAGCTGAGAATGCAGTATTATATTTTTGAACGTTCTTATTTTAAATATGCAACATCCGGACAAAGGGAGTTTTTCAAATTATTTATTGTAAAACTTTGTTAGTGGTTACACAAAGTTCTAAATGTAATAAATAAAATCACTCAAAATATAAAAATTAAAATTAACTCAAGTAATAATAATAAAAAAAAAATCAATTTTAATTTCGTCGTTCCGAGTATAGTGCTCTACATAACTCTTCATAGCTGAGCCGTGAAAGTTTGAGATTGCTCATACTCGTAAATTCTGCGGTGGCTACTAGAAGCAACGATAATATTATCCACCATAGAACAATGGTGGAACTACGACATTATATCCAGAAGGACGTAAAGACTTAAGTGGCAAGGGGTGGAGATCGTTTGGAAAAGTCGGCTTATTCCTTTTCTTCTACATACAGACACTAGCTCACACAAGATGGACAACGACCTGTTAAACTCAATTTGGCAACAGTAAATTCTATTGTTATGGCACGTAATTTCAAACGCCTTCAAATTTTGTAGCAAGTAGACGTATACAGGTGGCTCAGGATCGTGCTTTCATTCTCAGTATTGAACTTGGGGTTGGCTGTAATGATGATAAAGAATTAATGTAAACCACTAAACACAACATAAATCTGACATACAATATAATATCGACTTTTTATAACTAATGTCAAATAAATTAAGAAAAGATAGATATGGCCATGGAAGAACAGGGAGAGAAAATATATAAAATAATTTTAGGTTTCATTAAAAATTACAACAGTCAGCTCTCAATTGCAGTAACATAAAATATACATATAACACATGGTGTAATGTAGTTTTATGTTAATTTTTTGTAATCCCCGGGTTATAAAGCGTTTTTCGTCGCCATAACCTGTAATGCATGAATTGCTGGTTTTTCCCAAGACTATTCAACATTAACTGCTAATGTTTACGAAAGCTTTTGTTTTTTTTTTATGCCATGCCTGGAAAGAAAAAAGATAAAACTTTACTTTTTTATTTATTCTTCGTCTGGAGTTTATGGTCTTGGTTTTTTATGATCCATAAATAGAATTATTTCAGTGTCAAACACTATTGTTCATTTAATTTGTTTAATTCACGTTATTTTTTGTCGTTCGTTTATATCGCTTACAAAATATTCCTTATATATGAGGATACAAATAATAAATGACTGTATTGAAAATATTGTTTTAATGTGTTAAAAATAGCGCACCATTTTTTAACATGAATTGACAGAATTATTTCTGGTATTTATGCAAACACTACACATTTGAAATGAATATAATCTCAAAATTAAACGCGAGAAAATCCTTAAATAATAGTTTCATTGTACAGACAGTCTAATTATACCGACTTTTGGCGAGCAAGGTCGAGATGTTTCAACTATTGTTCTGAATACGGGTTCTGAATGATTAAGCATAGCACAGCCTGAGTGTTTTGCTTTACTAAAAAATAATACGGTTGAATTGCCATAGCTTATAACTGCGACAGCTTTTAGCTACGTCACTTGGCAGGTTGTTTAATAATGAATAGGGTTGCGGATTCAATAAACATCATAGATGCGGACGACACCCAGGTCAAAGACCTTATCGACCATCTTTCCCGGAGTGCGCTACTCTCGTTATCTCGTGAGTTCCAAATAATTATTACTAATAACCAAGTTTTCATTAAATTTCGATAAGGTAGTATCGACTCTGTATATAATATCATTGTATCCTTTAGACGTATCAAACGTACGGCTGCAGGATTTCGTATTCATGCACTTTTTTCATTTAAAGGCCGGCAGCGCATCTGTAGCTCCTCTGGTGTTATGGATATTCGTGGGCGTCGGTGATCACTTACCATCGGGTGAGCCGAACGCTCGTTTGCTCCCTTCTTTTATAAAAAAAAACTTTTATTAACTTTTATAAAAAAA
This sequence comes from Bhutanitis thaidina, assembly GCA_029286595.1. Taxonomy (NCBI): domain Eukaryota; kingdom Metazoa; phylum Arthropoda; class Insecta; order Lepidoptera; family Papilionidae; genus Bhutanitis; species Bhutanitis thaidina. The sequence goes on from JAGSMS010000022.1 coordinate 9,516,406, forward strand.
TTACACTGTTACAGTAATCAGCCGATTATGGTGACATGCATGGTATTCCGTTGCAAGGTATTTTCCACTTAATTAATTGCTCTTAGTCATTTGTTTAGCATTGCCGCCTTTTACTACTACTTACTACCACCCTTTTTTATAATTGAGGAAATACCTAACGCAACCCGCCTTCGCGGGGCAAGGAAGCTTTGCACCAATTAAAACCTCACGGTGTTCCTCCGCTTAAGACAACCCCTTCGCAGGATAAGGAGAGCGGCGCATCGTACTGCCACTCTTCTTCCTCAACGAGGAAACATTACGACATAATTTTATGGGAGTATAGTGCGTGTTGCCAGTGATGACATATGGAACTGAGACATGGTCCTTCACTGCAGGCCAGATGAAGAAGCTCAAAGTTGCTCAGCGCGCTATGGAAACGGCTATGCTCGAAGTTTCACTGCGCAATAGAGTCTGCAATGATGATATCCGCAGCAGAACTAGGGTAACCGACATAGTCGCAAGGATCAGCAAGCTGACATGACAATGGGCCGGCCACATAGCTCGCAGAACCGACAACCGTTGGGGAAAAAAGGTTCTCGTGTGACAGTCACGTACAGGCAAACGTAGTGTGGGACGACCCACACAAGATGGAGTGACGACCTGCGCAGTGCTGCCGGAAGTGCATCCATGCAGGTGGCTCAGGACCGAGCTTTATGGCAATCTTTGGGGGAGGCCTATGTTGACTTGTTTTAGGCTGAAATGATGATGATGATGATAACTATAATTTATTTTTATAAAACTTTTATTTTTGTCTACTGTTGTTTGGAACATTACTGGAAAATATTCCAGTAATGTTAATGTACGATATGGGTACAGTAAGAGGAAAAACTCAAAATATCCGTTATACGATAAGCAATTTAGACTTATTGTATAATCGTGACTATTCGTGTTTCCAAAATAAGCTCAATTATTTTTATTTCATGGTTAATAAACTAAGAAATAAAATTTCTGAAAATTATGTACTATTTAACATCTTTTCTTTCATACACGTAGGTTAGTTACAAAGATATTAGAGTATATAATATAATGTCTTTGTTTAGTTAAAATATTATTCAACCAATATTTTAATACAATATACATAAGAAGATACTAAATCTTGAGTTAAAACATAGGAATCGTAATGTTTTCCCATACAAAAATCGTAAATATGCATGAACTAACAAATGTTTGACCATAAAATTCTTGCAGATTTGAAGAACTTTTGCGCTTCTAAAGTGCATATTTACTATGACATAACGGAACAGCATCTGTTCCGTTAGCGGATTGAGTCGGTGCATTCTCCATTCATTCCAAGTCCTCTCGGCTTACCGTAATTGCTACGAAGTATTTTATATTATATACGTATGTATGTAAGAAACGCAAATGCTGATCGTTTTATAAATTATGCGCATAAAATTAATAAGGATAGGCTCTTTGAATCTATGCTTTTTGCCGCTTGTTTATTATATGTATATCTAATTTCGGAATGACTGTTCGGCATTTTCGTTGTTCTGTAAGGACAACAGGCATTTCCAAAGTTAGGGCGATATTTACGTATTTCTTTTATTTCATAGCCTGAAAGTAGTCCAATGCTCATCATATCTGCTACTTCGCCACTTCTGAATCCACGATGTATTGCAGGCATTTTCTATAGTGCATGCCTGCCGAATTAACTAGCGCCATCGCCACACGGCACATTTCATATATATAACATATGACATATTTACGATACTTTAACATTCCTGTACTGTGTTGTTAACAATTTATGTTATTGACTCGAAGATGTAAGCCAGATCGGAAAATATTATTTACTGTGCTTGTACACTATTTGTTATAAAATTTTATTTCTACCGCTTGCGCTTTAACTTCTATGTTATGGTAATAGCATTTATTCAAGTAGATAGTAGCATTTTTCTCAGAATATTTATTGATTTTATCGCCATTTGTAACAATAATAGTGATGATGATGTTGATGATGTATTCCTAACCGATTTCGGCCACGGCGAATGCTTCAGCTCCTTACAAATTAACGTATGTGTGCCCTTGCATGCCTCATATTCGAAAGCAGTCATTTGGGCAGGATATATTAGGATGCACAAGAGCACGCGCAAACGCGGATACACCCGCTCGTCTACCCACTTCTGAAAGTCGAACCGAAAACCGCTACTGCAAGAGAAGCGGTTGATTTATCTGGCATAATATAATATAGAACCAATGAACGTTACCCAATGAAAATTATATGTGAACAGTACCGCTGCTTTGAATTAAAATTTTCAATGACGTGAACACTCATTGTGACACACGTGACACGTGAACGCGAACGAATTTTCTTGTTCTCATGCTAATTACGACGCGAGCCTTAAATTTGTTATTACATTCAATGCAATGTTTCATGCAGATTATTTAAAGTATTAAGTACTTCTTTTGTTTGGATTTAACCTTAATTAAAACTTAGCACTAAGATTTAATTATTCCATATTACATACATTACGAAAACTTTTTATCAATTCAAAAATCATTAATAAAAATACGAATCAGATCATAAAATGCACAAAGTTATGTTGCGTTGACAGCTGCACTGTGTTGGATGCAGGTGGCATAGGGCTGTGCCTTGTTGCGAACTTTTGTGGATGCCTGTGTTATGGCGGTGGACTTGTGACAGACAGGCCTTAATGATGATAATGATGATGCATAACAAGCAAATTGATTACTATTGTTTATTTTCTTGTACCGATATATTATATAGTAGCGTATAGGCCGTTTCTGCTATCTATCATTTACCAAGGTATATATTCATATAGAAAAGTGTTATTTCGCGCTGTAAGTTTTTATATAACGTGATTCTGATGCACCCGTGTAAGTAGACACAGTAATGTATCTCCCTGTAGCCTTTGCAAACTATACTTTATTAGTAAACAAACTTTGCTAATGAAACTGTAAAAATGATTTTTTTCAATCATATTTGTATTTACTACTGCCTCCGTCCGCGACTTTCCTAGGGTAAAAAGTAGCGTCTATACCAAATTTCATTGAATTCGGTTTAGCCGTTTATGAGTGATTGAAAGACACTTCCAAAGAAACATACTTTTTTTGTTTAATATTTATACGGCATTGGAACTTACGGCGGCACGCCGTATACTATGGCGCCATACATAATCCCAGCGGTCAAGTGCGATAAGTTGCTCGCGGTTTGCCTACATTACCTTCTGGAAGTATCTTCACTTGTGCGTAAATTATAACCTTTCTAATTCATTAAGTTAAAATTATTTAATTTCTCAGATAGTCCTAATGAACTTTCTTTGTTATTGAGATTTTGGATAGTCTATTGATTCGGGTCAGGAGATTAGTAAACGAGAAAACAGTTACGCTGGGATATATACGGGCTTTCGAAAATATAGAAATAACAGCACACAAATACGGACAGTAGGTACCAAGCCTTACATACATTGACTTGACATAATTAACTTAAATTAGTTACATATGAAATTGGCGTTTAGTCGAACTTAATAACCTGGCGTTTGATTAGAAATTCCAAATTCAAATGTATTTCAAATTTAGACTTGTGTATTTGTGTTTCGAATATAGTGATTCAAACTGAATTCTTCTGTTAACAAAATGGAAAACTTGAATTATGATTATTGACGAATATGAGTTCATCAATAATAACGTGTATGGGGAAGCTACTGTAAAAAAAGCATGGTACGTTTTTGGTTCCAACATTTTAGTTCTGGAGATTTTGACCTCCGAAACCAACCCCGCAGACGGTCGGAGACCTAAGTTAACAATGAAGAATAAAAGGTGATCGTGGAAGCGGATGTGTGATAATTTTAATTAACTTGAAACGAATTGGAAGAGCGAAAAAGCTAGAGAATGGGTACCGCATGTATTGAGTGAAGCACACCGACAACCACGCATTGAGTACTGCGTTACATTACTCAACCGTCACAATAACGAGGGAATTTTGAATGGTATCGTTACTTGTGATGAAAAATGTATACTGTACGACAATCGGAAACGCTCAGCACAGTTGTTGAATCCCGGAGAAGCGGCCAAATCCTGTCCCACGCGAAAGTTGCCTCAAAAAAAGCTACTGGTAAGTGTTTGGTGGACCACTGCTGGTGTCATACACTACATCTTCCTAATATCTGGTCAGACGATTACAGCAGATCTGTACTGTCAATAATTGCAAACCATGATGTAAAAGCTAGCCGTTCTTCCAAGGAAAAAATTTTCCAATGAGGCAGTCCAAACCGCTTTCAAAGATTTTCTTGATTCTCGCTCTCAAAATATTTTCAGCAGTAAAATCAATAAACCTATAAAATGGCCAAAGTGCATAAATAAAAATGGTACATACTTCAATAGATTAAAAATATAATTTCATAAAATAATCGTTACACTTTTTCAATATAACGCGCTAATTTCAAATGTAAGGTTCTAATATTATTAAGTTGATGTGATTTTGTCAAACGTAAAGTAACGTCAAATATTGGTATATAACCTTTACTGTTGTAATCACTACTTCATCCAGAAAACTATTTGCTAACACAATATATTTGTTACAGTGTGTTACGCTGAAGAGTTATAAAATATACGAGAAAATAGACACGAACCTACAATAAGAAAATAATATAAAATTCTTCAAGTCGATGACCGAACGATCGAGGCGAAAGTGATAAGCCATCAAGACGGCCTCGAGGTCAGTAGGTTTGAGAGTCTAACGGAATAAATTCGCCAACATTCGATTATGCTGTGTTGTTCTATTTGCAATCATAACAAAAACGATCAGCGGCTGATGAGTGGGTGTCATTTCTACTTTTGCATCAATAGAAAATATCGTCTATTATATTTTTTATTTTTATTTAGCACAGTTTGATAATGTTCAAAAATCTTATACTTATGTTTATTATAAGACACTATTACTAGTTATTAAGATTTAATTAATTTTTAATTTTTTTTTTTTTTTTTTTCATTTAAAATACTTTATTACAGAAGCACAAGATGCCTCTACTTCACGTCGGTATTCTGCGAGGTCGTGGTACTACCCCGGTCGATCCGGCCCATTCGACCAGCAGCAAAAGCCACAACTTGCTTGGCTCTAACACGTAAAAAACTAGTTTTAGTCTGTGATTTTATCCGAGTAAAATGTGTAAGTACGGCGTTTTTATTTTTTATGATGTTTCTCAATAAATATTCACGTTAGTGAATTAATACTTTTGAACCGTGAATGTAATGTTAAAATCTTTTCATATGCATTCCGTTCTGATCAATCTCTTTTTCCTTGATTAAATTTAACAGTTTATAACTTGCGAATCAGAAAATTTGCATTAAATTGGCTCCATTACGTTTGCATATAAACCCTGTTCAGGTCAATCAGCTCCTGTATAATCCTGTTCACGTCAATTTGACGGACCGACAGCCCAGTGGATAGAGACTCTGCCTTCGAAGCAGATAGTAGCAGGTTCGAATTGCGCTAGGGGCAAAAATTTTTATGATGAATATGAATGCTTGTAATTGTGTCTTGGATATTTATATATAATTATTTATCTATATAGGTATATGCATAACTGTCTTATCTCCTTGACAATGCATCCTAGTTTGGGACTGGATAACGTGTTCTTTCATAAAAAATAAAAGGAAGAAAATCCACAATTAAAGGTATTTATTTTATTTTATTTATTTAAAATACTTTATTGCATACACCCCAATTGGAGGTTACAAAGGGCGGACTTAATGCCTATTGGCATTCTCTCCCAGTCAACCCATGGGTTGGTGAGATAGCCGTAGCAGGTGTATTCATTTATTAAATTAATTAAGTAATAAAATGATTTAAAATAACTATAAACAAATATAAATAGATATAATAAAATTAATGAATAAAAATAAATAATATACATAATAATATACTATTACATATGTAGATAGATAAATAAATATAAATAAGAAACACAATAATAACTAAATAAGTCCATTTAAATTTAAATAATGTTCTTTAACTAAATTTTTAAAAGAGTTCCTGCTTGCCGATTTCTTAACTTCGTCGGGCAGGAAGTTCCAGAGCAGTATAGCCTGAACCTTAAAAGAGTTGCCGACAAAACCGGTGAAGTGTTGTGGAATACTAATCTTAAGATTAGATGAAGATCGCAGCTTTCTGTCGTGCGTCAAGAAAAGATAACAAAATTTTTCTTGAAGATACGCCGAGGAATTTACATCATTAAGGATGGAATAGAGAGTAACTAGAATCCTAGAGTGACGCCTTTGTTGGATAGTAAGCCATTTAAGGCGAATACGGAATTCAGAGATGTGGTCATACTTACGAAGACCAAAGATAAAACGAATACAGTTATTAAGAAGGCGCTATAGCTTGTTGAGAAGATCTTGGTTCAGATCTGGATAACATACGTCGGCATAATCAATTATGGGTATAACTAGAGTTTGCACAAGCATGAGCATTTAAGTATTATACTAAAAGGTTACCTAGTATTAAATAATCTGTGCTATTAGTGCTAGGCCCTATTTGCTACTCGTAACTGATAAGTACGTGGCCGTTCCCTTGGGTGTGCGTCTGAAACTAAAATGTTGTACATATGGTACAACACTTTTAATGAAAATGTATATTTTAATATAATTCAATCAAATTAAATCAGATCAAATTAAATAATGCATTCTTCGCATTAAAAAACATCAAGTTTCACTTATCCCAGTACTTGTTTTTTAACCGCCACAGTAATGAGGTTTCTCTGACAGAAACGTTTATACGTTATCCAAAGCTAAGAAATGCGTTCTCAGGTTTGTACTTAAACCGTCCTCCGATTTTATTGCATGTGCATAACAATATCTTCGAGACGGCGACGGCTAATGTTTGCATCTTTGGTTATATACTACCGCTTATAAGCACTATAAAGTAATTTTGCGCAGGTTACTCTGGACGATACTCCCTTTTTAAGAAAATCCGGAGTACTCATATGTAACGCAGAGTGCATTAAACTAGAACTAGCTATGATTAATAGAAACGTCAATACTGCGAAAGTATCGGCACTCCGCTCACCGCAGCTGGTGGATATGAGCAAAACCTTGATAAAATGCACGGCACTTTGGCTTTGCCTGCGCCTGCTATAACTGGCAAAGTAAATCCAATCGTGACTTGTAATGGCTAACTATGATGATAATAATGCAACTTAAACTTTTTTAATTTTATTTGTTTACAGCGTATTGCCATTACAGTTTATTTTATTTTCCATTAACAATAATATTATATTATTATGAAAATTATAATATGTAATTAAAGTAAATCATAACATGTAAAAGAAATCAACGCCCCTACCTTATAAGCGTTTTTTAGTAACTACTGCATGACTTTTGATAAATGATTCGATTACAAACATAATTTGATTTTGGAATAAAAAATATCAGAAATAAAACACGCATTTGAAATTTTAGCCAAATAATTCATAGCCAAAAATGACTTAAGGTCGACACGATGTGAACACATACCCTGTTAATAATCATAACGTTTATAGCTTTTAGTGTAGAAGTTTAAACTTCAATTACTATCAGAGTTAAAATATACAGATCAAAGATCTCCCATTCGTAATTTAATATGCTGCCATCTATCTGCTATGCTACGAACTGTCTGTCCATTTCTTTTTAGTCAGTTCGTTATATAACAAATGCTAAACAAGCAGGCCGGCGTAGATCTTAGTTAAAATCATACTCACTAGATGACTCTTCAAACCGTATTAGTAAGTAATTACGTATATTTAAGACAATATCAAAACACACGTCTAGTAGAACAATTATAATGTAAAAATAAATTTAAAATTTCAATAAAACTTTAAGATCTGACTATACCGTTAATAAAGTAAACGAGAACTGTTTAAATTAAATACATTTTCTCGATTACATTTTCTATGTTACATTGATTAATTTATATTGTAGTGTTTAGAAAAAAATAACCGTTATAAGAACGCCCAGGCAGAATGTAAATATTATTTATATACTTTTTTTATTTCTATACTGTATTAGTTTATTTTACTTAGTCGAAAACACACATTTATTATTTCTTTCTGATGCACACATGCATGTATGTAACATAAAAACATTTTTCAAGGCGGAGAAATAGATATAGAAAAGAAAAAGTGAATTTTTACCATGTGCCTCTAGAAGCTTGATTCGGAATTTGTTTTCTCTTATATAAGACTAAATTTACCGGCCCTTACATCGTACTAGATTAATTAGAAAAGAAACAGATTTTTTTTTAAAATATATACATACCTTTAAACTGTGTAACGATGAATAAAGCTATTATAATTATTATTGTATAAGACAAACTAAAAGATCTATAAATCCGCGTAAAAGTATACTCTTGAAAAAGAAAGTATACTGTCCGTAATCATAATCTGGATCGCCCCAACCATGATATCACTAGACAATAAATATTTTTTTTATTTCATTATGTTCGTCTATATTTTACATCATTTATTTTAAGCGCCTACGTTTTTCGGTCTAATTAAAATATGCCAATCAAATACAGATTAAAAAAACTAAAACTGTAGTGAAAAAGAATTAGTGAAAATTTTAAATCGCACTTCAAAAAGTATTGGGTACTCAAACAAAATGCTTCGATTAACATTGAATAAGCGAGACACTTTTTAAATGTACATTTAAGGACTGAATTGAATGAAATAATCATTGTTAGTGATTAGATCTCTCATCATCAACAACTTGGGTGTAAAAAAACTTTTCTACGTTAAATTATTTATGTTATACATTAACAAAAATGTTATGTATGTGCGTAAACGTGAATCACTATTCCTGAGAAATAGTGAGCGAGATAATTGTGTTTTGAGAACTAATAACAAACTAGGAGAATAAAAATTCCCTTAATAAAGTTTAGGATTATTTTCTGGTTCGATGCACACGCATATATATATCAAAATTTATATTGAAAATTTCATAACCAAAATAAAAAAATTAGATCACAAGATATTTGTGCTCAAAATCTTGATGATTACTTTAATGATAAGGAAGAATGGAATGGTGACTATACAGTTTAATATGAACTATCTTGTAACTTTTTAAACGTGGTAGAGCCAAGCGGTGGCTTTTGCTGCTGCTCGTATGGGCCGGCTCGACTGGATTAGTACCACGGCCTCACAGAATACCGGCGTGAAGTAGAGGCATCTTGTGCTTCTGCGTTTCGTTCGGTGAGTGAGGTAACCGGTGGCCCCACTCTCCCTCCTCATCCCTCTCCTTATCCTTCCTCCCGTCTCCCAAACAACCTTAAAGGCTGGCAACGCACCTGCAGCACCTCTGGTGTTGCAGATGTTCGTGGATGACGGTAATGACTTACCATCAGGTGAACCGCTTGCTCGTTTGCCGCCTTTTCCATAAAAAAAACGCCGCTGTTTTGTAAATGGCTAGTATAGAAAAACTTATTTTTAATTTACGATATTGTGAATAGACTCGTAGAATTGTAGGAGTGCTCTGTTACAATGTGATAGTGTTAGGCCTTATTGTCATATCTATGTGTATCTTAGACTTAAGTATATCCTGCTCGCTACGAGACGACGTCGTGTGGCCGGTCGTCAACTTTTCATTAATATGGTTATGGAGAGCGATAGCTGTCACACGCGTCATACTTGTGAACATATGCTGATTGGGGAGGCTGGGCCGCTCGAGTTTGCAGTGTTCTTGTGCTTTACTTTTGTCGATCACTATATTCTCGTAGCATGCTTTCAGTTGCCTATGGGAGCAAGTCTTTTGTTTTATAACAATATTACATTATTTACAATAATACATTATTAAAAATAATAATAAGACTTGGCATTTTGTCGAAGAATAAAGAACTTTCACTTCATTTAATTTCAGTTCCTTCGATTCAGTTAATATTTGAGCGGTGCTACAGTCTCTTCAGCGGTGCCAGATAGTAGACCCCCGGTCTATGGAAATGTTGAATTGAGTGTCCGAGTACAGAATTGGAGTACGAAACACATCCAATTGCAAAAAAGTCTAAGACAAGGTGATGATTATTTATCCCCGAAATTCTTTACCAATGCGATGAAAGATGTTTCGGACAAATCCAATTCAACCGGGGAGCGTTCGGGGAACTACGCCACATATTCTCTTTGAGTATACCTCAAAACCTCGAGACCAAAGTGTACGAACAATGTGTATTCCCAGTGATGATTTACGGAACCAAGACGTGATCTATGATAGGAGACCGTATGAGGAAGCTTAATGTTGCTCAGCAGGCCATGGAAAGGCTATGCTCCGTGGTTCGCTACATGATAGAATCTGCAACGGCAATATCCGCATAGAACTATGGTTACTGATAGCAGTAAGGATCGGTATGCTGCAATGGCAATGGGCCGGGCACATTGTTCGCAGAACCGTTGGGGAAGAAAAGTTCTCGAGTGGCAACCTCGTACAGGCAAACGCAGTGTTGGACGACTCCCACACGATGCGGTGATGGCCTGCACAGTGTTGCGAGAAGTCGATGGATGCAAGAGGCTCAGTACCGTGCTGTGTGGCAAACATTGAAAGAGGCCTATGCTCAGATGTGAACTTGTCACGGAAAAGGCTGACATTATGACAATAATAATGAATATGAATTCTATAATAAATATGTAAATTAAAAAAGGATAAAACATTTTCAGTATTATTCCTCAAAATATACAAATATGTCTGAGTATCAATAGTATTTTTAAATAAAAATTTAGCATGCATATTTTATTTTAAATTGAATATCTTTATGGTGTGGTTTTGCAAATGTATGCATTAATGTTATATGGGTTATATAATAAGCAAACTTCCTAAAATTCATATCGAATTTCACCGACAATTTTGCTATGCTTCAACCACTAACAAGTAAGCAACCCCGGTGCATGAGCTCGTTATCTCGCCGACCAGCGTCCACACAATGCTCTGTTGCATTTCAAATTGACGCATCAGATTAACCAGCTTACAAACTGCACGATTGACGCTCATGGATCGCAAAGCCTACCTACCTACTGCAATCACACTTATAGGACTGAAATTTGCCAGAGATGTTAATTATACTATGGAAAAGGATATCGGTAATGGGTAGGCACCTAGTATACTATTTATCTCAATAAGAGTTCTCTTTTAATCTGCGTTCGCTCTCTTCCAAACTAGTAAGCATGCGGCCAAAGCCGCAAGCAGCTCCTACCTTTAAATATTTATTTGCTGGTATTTAAATGTTAACGACATTTTATGTACTCGTAATTTGGCTTTACCTCCCACATAAACAGGGTTTCAGAACATTGAAATGAATACTAGCTAAAATAATAAGATTAAAACTATTTGAATACATTACACGACCGCTTATACGTACAACAAAACATTTAATGATTTAACGAGTACATTAGCCAATTATAAGATATTTTTAATAGCTATGGAGCCCCGAAATATTAGACATTGACAAAGCATTGAACAAAATAATGTCTTCACACTCATTATTACCGAATTTGTCAATTTATTAATATGCTACATTGGATGATTAATCAGATTCTTCATAAGGTTTTCTCCTCTTTTTATTTTTTCTAAAACAGGTATTTTTTACATAATCTTGGATATTGTTGCAATACTTCCTGTACAGCAACAATAACATGTCCCCATTTTCTGTAATTCGTTGTAATACCTATACTGTACGATGAGATTCTGATAACGGGATACAATGTCATATGCTTGGATTTTATAATCATACACCCAGACTCGCAAAACAAAAACAAAATCGTACCTGTGTGTTGGACAAAGCAGACGTCCCGATACCCTATGTATGACGTCCCGATATGGTAATGAGCCGGCGTTCAATGGACGCGCGTCCGAATTCCACTAGGGTAACGACTCAGCACGTGACATGGATAGAACGTGACAGATGGGGAACCACATCGCCGGGATTAAGGATACCATGAGATTTCATAAGTCTTTCTTTACTCATCTTTTACGACACTCACGGGAAGAAAGATGGGTTAGATTCTTATGTCGATAGCGAACTGACTTAAGATTAACAAATTTTGTCATACATTCAACTCATAGACAATCATACTGCACAAATACGGAAACATATTTTGGCGAACCACATTTAAAACATAACTATACTAATGTTAATAAATTACTCACAAAATATGTTGTGAACAAACCTTACAAAACATGTTACCTATATAAATTTTACCAAATTGAAGTAACATGAATAGGATTCTAATTATGTCCTAATTTTATAAAGATAATTTGTATATTTATCTTTTTAAATTTATTCATGTATCTCATCATGCCTCACTATTGGAGGTCAGTGTAATTGCATTGCTGTCGGTCATTTCTCATAAGAGCATGACAAAAGCAGGCACGCGATCTCTGGAAGATTTGTCCAAACTCACCATGCTTTGCAGGTACGTTGGTAAGCGCAGTACCGGTACCCTCGCACTAGAGATGGTGCTGCTCGTCAATAGTCTGTGAGATTTTTTTTCGGCATAGTGATGGGTTGCCCATTAGGCAAAACCTGCGGAGTCCGCCAGAGCCTTGTCCGTTAGTTGGAGTTGGACAAAGCCTTCTACATATGTTATGACATAATATGTTTATTTATTTAAAACAATTAAGGGCTCTTATCAGGAACATCAACTGTTATTTAAATCTGTTAAATGGAAAGATTACCACGCAACTATCGTGTTCATAAACTGTCTTTCCCCGAAAAACAAAACTGTTTTTATTTGATTTTTTTTATGATGAATATCCTTTGAATATTAACTGTAAAATGTCGCCAAATTCATATCGGCATCGGCAATGAAAGACATTTAGAAAAGATTAATAATATTTTCTACTGAAGGATTTGGATTATATTTGCTGGCATTTCCTTTAGTTTGCAATGTGGTCAAAGTTTGTGTAGTAAATTAATAACGTAATTGTGTGTAACGTAGTGCCCATAATGTCATATTACCTTTTACAGACAAAAAATTAAAGACAGTTGACAAAAAATTTTTTAGCTCCGGGATGTCCGTCCACTACACTATTTTTTTTTAACATGATTTACTAGACTCTGCTGATGGTGTACAAAGGTGTACTAAGATAGATTTACAAAGTCATCTTGCTGTTGCTGTTGCCATATACAATGTAGTATGGAACAGCAAAATGAGTGTGATGTAATTAAAGAAGCTGGTCCCTGAGACTTTGTAAACAATTTTTAGATGATACAGTGTGAGAATTGTTAAAAATGAAAAAGAGTGACAGAATAATTTTATATAGCGTATGCAGATGCTGTTATTAAAGAGAATTTTACATGTTTTTTTGTTTATATACTTTCAACCTCTGCATATCCCAATGGGTGAGATGCAGTCACACCTGTCAATCATAGCGACAGGCAGAGGTTAGGGAATTTTGGCACAACTCAGCCTAGCCAAAGAGGCTCCGCAATCCTCTTTCGTCCCTACTAAAAACAGAAAACATGAAGGAGAAGCAATTCGAATTCAAAAAAGTAGATCAATCAAAAAGCTATTTATTATAACTTGAGTAATCTCCTTACACCTACACCTACAATACGTGAGTGTAAATAAGAATGACTGGCACAAGTAAACATGACTTCGCACAACCACATGTTTATCTTTGTGGGGAAACTATAAATAAAGGTGTAAGTTATTCGCTTAACCATTAATCGTAAAAGTTGACATGAGTAATTGCCAAGTAATTAAATAAAAACTATATTAATCTTTATAAGAAAATTTTAATACTATAATACTATTTTTATTGCTCTTCTCTTCAGGTACTTTCTTTCTCATTTGTAGTCAAAAAAGTAAAATAAAGTAGATTAAATTTTATCGAAATACATTTTAAGCAAACTTTTGGTTTTGTTTTGTATTTTTTTTTATATCTATGTATGAATATATCTATCTATCTAATATAGCATCCAGTATTACTGGAGTTGAGGATTATCCGGTAATACTAAATGCTAAAGTCCTATAGCTGTATACAATAAAAGTTCTTGTTAATGTCAAAAACTGTTCTTAAATAATCAGTAAATTGCATAACCGACCTACATGATTTTATTACATGAGTCTGATTGCTTATTTTTATGTCGGATAATGAATGAGACTAAGTCTAAGTCTAAGACGCATAAAATACCATTATTTTATTCCATTATTTTAAGCATTTTTCACCATACATCATTAGCAATCCACAAAACATATGCTCTTAGCAAATTAATTCAATTTGACAAAGTTTAAAATTATCAGTCTTACATGAGTTCACTGCAATAATGTCCTTACATATGTAGTGAGTGTGTATACATCTATATATATATATATAAAATTAAACGAAGGTACAGACACATCCTTAGCGCCATTTAGATAAAAATAAAGTTATTATATATTTACTAAAACCAAAATTAATCATTTTAGCCAAATAACAGTTGTCAGAAATATTTGATTTCGTAATAATTACGTCTACTGCCCAGCTTTTATAATAGATTGCCTGATTATTATAACGGTTCGATTCCATAGTAACACTGGAACGAAAGTCTCATGCAAATTCGTCCTCAGGTATTCGCGTGATGAGCGTTCAGTTTTTTGGCACCTGTATCGATAGAATAATTCAAATGTACAAAACATATTCAATGTATTAAAACAATTATCTTAGAGTTTTATTAAATAATAGATAGTAGATAGATAGACAAACAAGGAACTGTACCTTTAGTTAGCATGAAGGTAAATATTTTATTTCTTAAACGGTTCTACGGTTATATGATATAACGATGTAATATAAGTAACGATGTAGTATAACTATCATTTAACGTCTGTTGATTTCTATTTTATAGAAAAAAAAGTATATTTCTAATAATATACTGTATCACAGAGTACAACATATTCTCTTAAAATATTACACGTGTACCAATACTTTAACATAATAATTCGAAATGCACAGCTGGACAATTTTTTATTATATTTCTGTCTTCTTTATACACTCATATACTGGTTTCTTTACGATGTTTTGGTTCACCGTCGAGCACGAGGTACATTCAGCACCTATTGTTGTACTAGGAATAAATACGCTTTTGAATATACGCTACTAATTATTGTAAAGCTCGCTTATATATTCTCCTCGTCCGTTACTTTTTTTGTTATTCTCCCCATTCAATGACAAGACCTTCAAAGGATAGCATAAATTCACGATTCCATGAACGCAACAATGTTTTTCGTTCATAATAATGACGAGTTTAGCTAAAATTTGATTAAAATTGTGTGTCGTTTTTTATAATTTTTTTTTCAAATGTTAAGGTATCTTTTAAAATATGTTGATAATAAAAATATGTTGTTTGTTTATTTCAAGAATTTTTTTCTGATGTGATTGGCGTTCGGACTCGGCTGAATTGCACTAAAAATAATTATTGGTTGGGAGCCTTAATTTTTTGGGGTATTTATATATTTACTCATCTGGTTGGGTTGTATAAATAAATACATATATAAGTTATATGTATTACATATATAAGTTATACATATTGATAAATCAAATCATGTGTATTTGCGAGATATTACATACATAGAATATATGAACTTATCACCGATAGAGGAAGCCAGACATTACGGATTTTTATTTGACTCGACCCAGTATTGTCAAACAGATGAGAGACCTTTTTTCGTGTTTCCGGGAGAAAGAACATGACCGGTGAAAAGGTTCGTCGCCGGATTCACTTCTAGAAAACACAAAAAACCTATTTGTTCTACAACCTATATCTTGACAATGACACAAGGCTTATTAGCGATGCACCACTAACCGCGATGAGACGTGGATGAATTTGCCGAACCTAAATCCCACAGACAAGTGATGGGGAGCAGCACCACAAGTGCGAGGATTCCGGCATCAACCCGCTTCCCCAGCTTAGTGAGTTTGGGCAAACCTTTCAAGAAGTGTATCCTGGCCGTTACTGTCGATTTTTTGGAGATCCCTATGTTGTATATTGTAGGAGAAGAGGACTTAAATGTGCTGATAATGAAGAAGAAGAAGAAGATAACTTAGTGTATTCTAAAGCAATAAAATTATTTATCAACGATATTTTGATTCACTCTGATATCAATGTTGTTATTATTATTAAAAAATCAAACTTGTTTTAGTTCGTTTTCTTTTGGCGTTAATTAGTAAAATCAGTAGACAGTCGTCATGCGTATGACAATAGCAATTAAAGAGAACTAATTAATTATTAACCTTTGTACCAAAAATAAATTTGGAAATGTGTAGATATTTTGTTATTAAATATATTTCCATTAGCTCAGAAAACAAATTGATTATAACTGTTTGTAGAAAAATTTTAGAATACGATGTAACTAGACGAGTTTAGAATGAAAAGTTATTAAATAAAAGACATTTAAAATCTAAAATTGAAGCACCGACCAAGTAAGTGGTAAATTAATTCAAAGAACAATCCAATAAGTGTATTACTCATTGGATTCTTCTTCTTCATCAGCCTGTTCGAGTCCACTACTGTACCTTACAGAAAATCATGGGATTGTGTCAATTTGGCCACAGTCTATGTTTCAGATAAGCAAAGGTTAGCGTACCGGTCCGCATTTTTTGGAGTCTCTAAAAGATCTGCAGGTGAATTGCCGGCCTTTAAGGATATTTTTGGGACGGGAGGGATGGTGGGCAGGGGGAGTAGGCCTCCGGTTACCTCACTCACCGAACGAAAGGCAGAAGCACAAGATGCATTTACTTCACGGCGGTTCTGCAAGACCGGGGTAGTATCACGAGTCGGCCCAGTCGAGCTGCAGCAAAAGTTGCCGCTTGGTTCTACCACGTAAGTAAAGCCAATACGCAAAATTTACCCATATCAGTGTAGTTATCAATAATTAAATTTACACTACATAATAATTAAAACAGGAACATATTACACTAAAAGCTAAAACAATAAGAGTAGCTTAATGCTCAAAACTTAAACCCAATATTTATTTAAAACTCAATAGGATTTCCGTTTTAAAAACTAAAGCAGTGCGGCTGTATAATCTTTTGTTTGTGAAGGTATTATGGTAGTTTAATTGGCCTTTTGCCAGCTGTGTATGGTTGACATGAACTTGCACACTAAGTTGAAAATATTCTGACACAGATATTATTAACAAAACAGGAACTGCGACGAAATCGCATGAGAAGTTTAACTCTCAGAGTCAAAAGTATTTTTAGATTTTACACTGACAAACGATGGGATGGGAACTACGAGTAGAAAAATGCAGTTGCCGCAGGACCCCGCGCTTACGATTACGAATTCCGGCGCGAAACGGAGTGGGAAAGGATACGTTCTCTCCCGAGAAGGAACCGGCCCAACATAACCTGTCATGACCCCGAAAGGGCGGGTATACTTTAGGCCATGAAAAAAGAAGGACCCCGTGTTTTGTCAGGCCGTAACAATAATCCCCCCCCCCCCTCCATTCCCTTCCCCGATCGGGCCACAATATTCATCAGTGGCATCATATTACGATATCTTGTTCTGAGTACCTCGTGGAAATAATCGCCAATATCAAATATAAAATATTTTTCACATTCCTTATTGCCGATTGTGGCAGTTACGGTACATCCACTTACCGTAATAAGTTTTTGTTTACTTAATGTTACTTGATGTCATATTTACTACTGATTTTGTTAACAACAGGCGAATACTACACAGGCCTCGTCTTAGTTTTACATTTTTTTACGGCATACTTTTTAAGTTTATCCATACCTTACTCATTATTCTGCTTTAGACATTAATATAGTTAGGTTGTGCTACATAGCTTTGTTAAAGTCAAATTGTAAAGAACTTTGCTTTTGATAAGATTGCAAATGCTTTTGAATGCGCGTCGATGTAACTAAGTGTACAAAGGAGCTATTCACAGAATCTAAATTCGATAGTTGGTTGTAGCATTCAGTGTTAAAGTTTTACGAGATGCGATATATTAGAAAAGTAAACGTACTGGTAGCAGAGCTATTAGCTGCAAGTGAAGATATTAAAGTATCAATATTTTGTAAAAATAAGAAATAGTGTAACGTTTTTTTATTTTAGTAACATTAACGAGCACATTACAGCGTTTAATTGCCGATTAAACTAACTAATATCAAGAATGTTTACGATCTTTATCCATGCTCATCCAATGCAATGACTTCGCTTTGTATCCACATAACGAAATAAATCTATTTAAACACTTTTTTGGCAACAAAAATGTGGAAATGACACCTAGCTCAGCCTGTGAATGAATTACTTATGAGGTTGCGAGTAAAATAATTTATACTTTATAGTAACGGTGAAATACCAACTAAGGATACGTTATATGTACGTGAAATCAGTTAGCATAGATGCAATTACTTTTATAAAGGTAATGTTCACAGACCAGATTTTTGTTACGTGTGTTAGAGGCTCACTTAGTAGCGGTGTTCACGACAGCTGTAAACCAAGTAATCGTTCTAATTAAACGTTATAATGCGTTAATTTAGCATAACATCTGTGCGTGCGATACAGCATGTTACGACGAATGTTGTCGGTGAATATAATTGACAGTTGAATTTCGATAGCTTAAAGGTTGATATAAGTGCCAAACAACGTCATCTAAGTAACAAAATAGATCCGTGACACAGGTGACAATGTTTCAAGAGTCCATAATAGAGGTTGTTATATTATTGTAGTATATAATTTAAAAAAAAATATAAAATAAAATTGCTACAGCGCAGATAGCACACCGCTGGAAAATAAATAGCATGCTGATTATGTTTTTTACTGATTTATTTATCAGTTGTGTAATATAACGTTTACTCACTAGCATCGTATTATATTTTATCATAGATCTTACATATTACGCATTACATATGAGAGGCACTACTTTTTATTAAACACTGTCCTCCAGATCCTCCTAGTATCTATTTACCCACAACTAAGATTTTCACAATAACGTTACGGAGATGCGAAGGCTATGTTTAATAAATTTGGTCAGGTAATGCAAGTAAAGGATATATTATTACGTCCGTTACGTTCGTTGAACATAATGGACACTCAAAAATATTTACTCGTAAGAGTCGACTAAGGGAATGAAATGACTGATATGGAAAACTTACTTACTGTATTTTAAACAGTAAAACCATAGCACGTTTGAATATACACGTAGCGCCATCTAGTATATATATTAAACTCAAGTAAAGAACTGTTACTTCTATGTTGTACTTTAAAAGCAAAATTTTACTGCATTGTATATATTGTATATTGAAAAATTTTACGGTCTAATATTACTCTACAACCGTACCGTGTTATTAAATATACAAAGTTAAAGAAAAAAAATATGAGAGTTCGTTAAGTGATTACGATATATTACGGTATAACTTGTCATTGACGTGATTCTCTAAAATCAAAGACCAAAACCGGGTTATTAAATCTTGTAAAAAGTGAACAGCCGCAACAAAAAAATTATAGGGATCATCTGTGTAAAGGTCATGGAATCAAAACTGTAACTGTATTTACCCCTTACTGGGTTAAATTTTTTTCGCCATCTGTCGGTTACCTGAGTGCGCGCCCCCCTGCTAATTAAAGAACAAGTCTTTCGCTAGCAATGTACACCGTGTGCAATCAATTGACATATTTTATGTAAAAAGGTATTAAGAGAAAACCGTTGTTATATGTATTCCTCGGTACACACCGTGCTATTATTTTATACTCAAACGAAACTTTTATACTCAGCCAACAATCCACAACGGAACAAAAAATGTTCAACCTTTACATAAACACGGAGTGTTTAAGTGTCCCACGAGTGTTTTATTGTCTTATTTTTTATATTTATTCTATTAAGTATTGGAACCGTCACGAAGTAATTCTTAGACTTACCCGGGCATATCCAATTACTTCCATTAGGTATAGGAAGGTAGAGACGACCGAGTACAATTATGAATTATAATTAGGCTACGTTTCTTTGTAGTAATGCGAGAGACTTGTTACAAGTTGTAGTTGTATTATAAATAAGGAAGTATCACACGAGTCTTCGCGGTAAAGACGGATGTAGTTTCATAGATATAAACTAAACCACCAATGCTAACCACCACTATCACCAATAATTTTCTTAAAACTGATTTCGCCGTTTAGTTCTTCGAAAAAAGTTCTAAAGGCACATGCAATACTTTAAAAACAATATTACTTTGTTAGTTAAGTTAGTTATTTTTTTTCAACCAATTTTTTTATTACATCTTTATGATACTATCAGGAAATAATAGTCTCAGTAGTTCAATGATTTTAGTTCTTACATGTTGTTATTGTGGTACTAGTGGAAGTCCTACAGTACTAATGGGAATAAACCAAAACAAATATAAACGAATATTTTGTGAGTAATATGTATTCGCGTTGATGTTTAAAACGGAAAACCTTATCAGATACACACTCAATTCGACGATTATCTTTTCAATGATCAAGTAAAATTATTAACGATCGTCGCGGGGATATGAAATTCGAATTAAAGTATTAAAATATAACACAGTCTTGATTTATTTGCCTGCACTTTACTAATTACTAAAGGCTGTTGCATTCATGTTTAGTGTGATACACCGATCTTCTTAACTGGAATTGTGCCAACAGCCAAAAAGGGATGCTTTTTATCTTCCAAATTTATCGAAGGCTTAAACCTTGGTTGCGCCGGTAAATTGTCACATAGGTCTGATGAGAAACATGGTGACGGCAAATGTAATTTATTATAGTTTTTGTTTTACTTTTAAAGCGTACGGTAATATTACCAGCATCTAAATTCATAAAGGAAAATGTTCTGTTGAACTGATCCATAACCGCAAAGCTTAAACTACTGAAGCTACGATTGTGATATTTGGATATTAGGTTCGTAAGCACTAGTAAGTAAAATACGTATAATTTGTGTGTGGTCCATTCATTTTCGAAGCAAAAATAATTTTGCCTCTAGTTAGAAACTCAACAACCAACAAAATATAATCTACCTACCTCCGTGCTAGCGAACCCACCGACAACAGCTAGTCTCAATATAATAGGTGATGAATAACATAATAACTTAGTTCATAATCATCTTTGCTTATGTCAAATATTTTGATAAGTAATTTTTTAATATAATCATGGTTACATGAACTGCGCAGAAGATATTATAGCACCGTTAGTACAAGCGCGAAAACAGAGGCACTCAATCCTACGCCTTTCCTTATCCGATGTAACTCATAAGCGATGAGATCGGAGGAAGGGTCAAATGCGGTGTCAGAGACACGGGACGAACACAACACAACCAGAATTGAAAACAAATAATTTGTGTTTTTGCACAAATATTGACTTAGGCTGGGATTCGAACCCAGGACCCATGACTTAGAAGTCAGGTACGCTTACAACTAAACCACGCGGCCTTCATTATAAATGACTAATGTTGAATATCTACATTGTATGTATATACATAACGTTCATGTAATATTCAATATTGGTTATTCATTAGTAACCATTTATCATAATATCTTCCATAGCTTGAATTTGTCGGTGCAATAACTTCAAGTGGAGATATTTTCTAATCGAGGAGCTTCTTTCTTTAGAAGTTTACTTCCTATACTGCATTGCATTTTTTGGTAAAAACAGGCAGGCTTAGTGAATTTTTTTAAAATTTCATGTGACTCAGTTTCTTAAAATCAATAAATTATATTCATAATATAAAAATTAAAATAATTTTATTCAAAGTGTTTTTGGCTTTAAGATGGGCCTGTCTCTCTGGCCACGAATCTATGGATTTACACACTACCTACCACCTTGCCTTACCTGCCATGAAACTCCAAAATTTAAAAACTCCAACCTCTAAGGATTTTATAAAAAAACATAACAAAAAGATTATACCTACGGAGTTTCTTTTACCTTTTTGTTTGTTCTCCCTCAGAGAAACCTCATTACGGGATGGTGGAAGATTTAAAAAAAAAGATTACATTGGTCCAGCGAAATGTATGTTCCGATGCGAAGAATAAAGATTGTTATTTTGATTTCTTAAGAGACTCAATATCGGAGTAACATTTTGAGCAGGCCACGTCCTCTAGTATTAGCCACCATTTTTAGTCTCTGGGCTGGTCACAATTCGTAATATTTAGTTCGGGCACTCGTCGGTCTGGATAGGACGAGTGCCCGGCTTCAGCTCTTATGAATTCCGGGACATTGCTGTCCAGCCAGATTTATGTTGTTCCTGTCTTGGGGTCAGGAGCAGAGTCTTGGTGGAAAGACCACGGTACATTTTTGATAAGTGTAGGACTGTGAGGGTTCTTCACTAAACGATCCAAGACACTTGATAAACGTTGTAACTCCTTGGTAGGACAACCCCCATCAAACCAAAAAATTAACAGAACTTTCCGGAAAAAAGGGTAAATTCTCATTTCTTCACAAATTAAAAATCAAATGATCTTTTTTTTCACCAAACCCTTATTATTACACCGACTCTTTCGAGATATTATTAAAAGTACAATGAAAGAAAGATGAATATGAAATTTAAACCTAGAGAATGTTTCAATTTCATGCAAAATATAATTAAAGTAATGGCTTAAGTGAAGCTAAAGCTTAATTGAGTGGGGGATCACCATCTTTTTCTCCAGATGACAGTGCTAACCGCATTGAAATCCGTTTAGAAGTTATAAGCGAATACACAGCCAAACACGAATTGCGACTTGGTTTTATACTATTTAATTGAAGATAAACAACATTTTACAATGGGAAATGCTTCTTTTTGTTGATGAGAGAATTAATTTTAATGTATTATTTTATTAAGCTTTGTCTTTTTGTATACAGCACGGCAATCTCAAAAATGAAGAAATTGATGTTATTGTATATTCCCAATTATGATATCGCCGAAGAGGCGGTGTAATTTTACGTTTCGACGAACGAAATAATATTTGAATTTTTACTAGCAAAAAATACGTTCTGATTAGAATTTTGATGATTTCTTTCCTACAAAGGTCGTGTATTTAGTCGATAAAGCTTGTTATTAAACGGGAGAAAATATTAATATTATTTTATTTCATTAGTATTTTAATCACATTTTCAAGTTGATTGCAAGACATAGGCCTCTCCTATACAAAGAATTTTCCATAATCGGCACGCTCGACTAGCGTATTAGCGATCAGTAACAGATGTATAGTACCTTAGATTCTGCTGCCCGTCATCGTAGTACTTATTTTTAGTCTGGTATTTTTTGAGATGGTTATCCCGCCATCTATCGTTAGCCCGCCATCTATCGCTAGCCATTACCATTTTCAAAACTTTAGCCGCTTCTTACCACACCCACGGGAAGATAGGTGGTGGCAGATTCTTACGCCGATATAAGTTTTGAGATTAATTTTTTCATCTCATTTCGTAGGTGGTAGAGCGTAACGGCGGCTTTTGCAGCGGCTCGAACAGGCCGACTCAACCGGGTATTACCATAGCCTCTCAAAATACCGACGTGAAAGAGAGTGCTTCTGTGTTTCGATCGGTGAGTGAGGTAACCGGAGGTGCACTCCCCTTGAGCTTATTTGAATAAGGCTTAATAATCCGACGCACAGGTCTGCGGTAGCGCAGACCTGTGCGCCGGATCCGCGAAAAGAATTTACCATAATCGCCACGCTTGGCAGGCGGTTCTATAAAAATAATATTGAAATTTGCTATTTTCTAAATAGTTTATGGTTTAAAATTATTTTTCTATAATCTAATAAGTTTCTATTAAGTAGTTACTAAGACTAATTAATAGAAACTTTCGCTTCACCTAGGTGAATCTTTGTGACAATGGAAACAAAAAGCTGATAAACGGTTAAAATTGCATGAATGCCAAGCTTATCGCCAATTTTCATACCATTTCAGTTTTATTCAAGAAGGCTTCTTTCTTAGGCTTCTTTCTAAGAAGTTCAAATGGTATTATTCGAATGGTACTTTTATATACACTAATATTCTTACCAATATTAAGCAGTTAAAAGGAATCGCAGACTATTCGAGTGCTTCGCAAATTTCACTCTCGTTGATCAAACTCTGGTACATTTATCAATACCTATTCATTTATATGTGCTATATCGAACATTAGACAATGGCAATTTCATTAGAAGATTCTAAAAGGATTATGTCCTTATATATACACAAAATATTCAAAATACCAAGTTATAGATAAGACAGCTTTTACTATCTTATTTATTACTTAATACTTGCCAACTACATACGTATTTAAGCATACTAACGATGGTATTTATAAAATATATTTTTAGATGTTATTGGGTCTCATATTATCAATATCATAACTAATCAAATCAAATCATTTATTCATCAACAAAAAAAACATAAAATTTACTTGGTTACTCCTCTAACGGTGAAGAAACAGGCGACAGAAACTCAGTCATCGTTTTTTTTTATATTTTTTTCAAAACAAAACGTTTTAATAGTATACTATTTTTTTCTAGAAACGGGTTAGGAGCGATCAACTCATTCCAAAAGTTGGTATCATCCATTTATGCTTTTATATTTTAACCTTTCATATATCCCTTTATCCTTTATCCTATAAACCTTTCATAAAGTCTTTGTTTAACAAATTTTCAAACCTATTGATAGGAACACATTACGCACTTGCTGGGATTTTATTGTGTAAACGTATACATAAATATGCTCCATAAACGAGTGACTGAATCTATGGAGTCTAGTAACTGGCTCGTGTCTGTTCTTAGTATTTACTACTTTAGTTTTCTAAAGTAGTTTTTGATCATTCGCCAGACTTCTAATTTTACTTACATATATATAAAAAATTTGAATGTATTAAATACTAATAAATGGGCAAGGTTAGGCTTTGTGGATCCCACTGTTTTTCTTGGCGCAACTCTTAATGCAAAATTTCAATGAGTGGGCCCCATATCCATACCTGCTAGCAGAATTAGCTTTGCAGCATATGCAGTAAGAAAAATAAGATGTCTTGCTAATATTGAAACTGGTTATAGTTTCAATATTATATTATAGTTATAGGATAGTTTATTTTAGTTATCTTCATAGGCTTTTGCTGGAACTTTGTTGGAGATGCTATATTCAGCAGGGGACTAAAAAGGCTGACGTATTAGTGGTAGTAGACCAAGGAGCATAAACTTTTAGAAAAATGCGGTCTAGAAGTGCAGCCGCGCGTTTGTGGAAACTTTAACCATTTTTTTAAATATTATTCCTTTAAATCGATTTTCGACTAAGTAGTCAAAAAAAATCCGTATGCGCAAGAAATTGCGAACTTAATATTATATGAAAAGTCTTAGATTAATGTTGCCTTTCATTTATTTCGGATCCCAGTTTTTTATTTAGCATTTGGAGTAATTTAGCTTTCAAACGATCCAATAATTTCAGAGATTACCCCTCACATTTTACACAAACTAACATTCTCGCTTAATAAAATATAAATAATATTTAATACACAATGTCAGTGACACTGGTCTGAAATTTAAATAAATTATTGCAGAAAGTAAATACATCATTATGATCCCGCTCAAATACTGAGAGAAAGCCTTTGTCCAGCGGTAATACATTAACATGTTGCTGTTTTACTTTTACTTTAAATGGTTTTATCTGTTTAATTTACTTATTGGTACTTACCAAATTATTGGAATTTTGTCTTTATAGTAATATAAAATTTTATGTTTCTGTGGTGTTATTCTCATTTCTTCCTTCCGCCCAAAAGACAACTATAAAATTATTCAAAAGTCTTACTTTGCTTATGCTATTTATATGTGCTATGTGTCCACCTATTACTGATTGATCGCCGATCCCCGCTGTGATCCGACCAGCTACAGACAGCCCAACCCAAAAGGTAATTAAGTTTACTGTGAATAAAAGAATCATCAACATACAAATTCTTTATTTATATAAAATTTTCATAAACGAATTGTAAATTAACCAACGAATTTAGTTGGTTTACAATTAACAGCATACTTTTGCTTTGCAAAGTATGTCTATTATAAAAACGGAACCAACCAACTAAATAATTGTTACAATAACACAACTTTCAAGAAAATTTATCACAGATTTTTATGTTTCTTTTATTTAAAAAAATTATACAGTTAAAAAGACTTTACAGTATATTTTTATGTATACTTATTGTATGGTGTACAAATAAATCTATAGAATCAAACCAATTTTCATCAATGTATAATAAAAAAAATAATATGAAGAAGAATATAAAATTAAATCAAGTTATTATTTTCATTCGTATTTCTCACGAGGCTTAACTTCATTTTATAGTTTCATAAAAATAGATTCAAGCTATTTACATAATTTTATATGCAAAGTAGCCATTTTAAGAAGAAGAAAAACAAAATGATCAGTGAACCGTCGCATGTCGTTGAAATCAGGCCACCTGAGAATAAAGCAAGAGAAAAATACAATTAATAATTTGTAAGCAAAGTGAGTAAAGTTCGAATTCGTAAAAGAAATAAAAGTAAAAAGAAATTTATAGCCGGACGAGGAATGTAGTATCAGTAGAAATAACCATGCGTGTTATATGAATATGACCTGGATTTTTATGGAATAGAATACGAAGGCTCCAGAAAATCGTTAAACAAGACCGCTTTTTTAATGCCGGTAAAAACATATTTAACTCTAATGTATATATTTAAATACGATCTCCTTCATTCCCGTTGGTTAACCTTAATCTGTAAATCTCTTGGCAACCGACAAATGGCACAATAACCATAAAAAATATAAGTATTTCTTCACTTCACATGACAATTGATGACCACAATACTAGGTAGGTTGGAGAACCTAGATAATGTAAACCAATACCGGCCAGTGGATATTTGGTCTTGTATGCTTTACGAACAATTTTAGAATAAGTATCTTCTAGGCTAACGTGATTTGGAAATTAAGGCAAACTAAGGCAAAACCCCATGATTTGATTTCACAACCTTCAGCGTTTAAAAAGATTTGGTTTACATTAACCACGGTACCACCTTATCTTCCTCCCTAACCGCTGCAGCTGCTAAAGCTTCTTTCATATGATAAATTGCATCTAAACAAGAATCAAATCTCATCGCAGTAAAATTGCACATTTTTTTCTTATTTTAGTCAAACTTCGAACGATATCCAGTTTAGCAATGCAACATTTTTGTTGTACAACCATAATAGGTAGGTACGTCTGATATGTTCTGGAAAAATTATTAAGACAGTACTAATTGCGATCGTGAGCTACCACAGCCACATAAAGATGCATCTCAAATATGACAGGCCTAATAAAATACCCAGGCAGATAATTGAACAGCATCTAAATTCCTCAAGTCATATCTATTCACCAATCTCCTGCAAAGTGAGGAGATTACCGCAAATTGTCTGAAGTAAGAATGACCTGCTGTAGAATATTTCATAAGCTGATAATTATGATGATTGTTACTTAACGATTGTTAATCATTTTTCTTATTTATAATATAATTCACATGAGAGGGCGATAACCAAATGATTTATTGGTTAATATAATGCAGTGACGTTTTAATACTTACTATTTGATAGACGCTCTTGTGGCTTGTTGACCTCAAAAGCAACAACGTAGGTAGTTGGCATTAACCCTGCAATTCAGAATGGCGGTTCTTCGTTAACTTCACTAACGAACTAAAAATTGTAAATAAAGATTTATGAAAAAATAGTTTAAAAATTTTGCTTTTGAATTTGGACAGAATTGGCACCAAAAGGTTTCATTTTGTTTTCTTTAATCATTTTTCAATTTAAATCTTAACATTTTAAATTAAATCAACTATTCTATGATTATTAAATAACTGAAATCGAAGCGGCCTAATTCGAAAAAGGAATCTTATCCAAAAGAGGAATTACAGTAATGAGTCAAGCCTTGGTATCTAAAAAGGTTTACTTGATAACAACTAGTCATGGTAACGCAGTCTAGCCGCTTGATCTTTTCAACGCAATAACAAAAATTTTTTTTTATCCGTCATTGGCATATCTTCGACAAATAGACCAATTTAAATATGTTAATTCCATAGACTAACTGCCTAATGATAAATTTTGGTAATTGAGAAAGTTGTAAATTAATTTATTATTAATAGATTATTTACAAATGTTGCCTAAAAATATTGCTTAATTATTAAACTCTCAAATCCAGCCATAGTAAAAAATATTATTTTGAAAATGAAACGTAATATAAGTTTAATGTTTAATAAACAATTATCGGCCACATACCTCGCAGAACTGACAACCGTTGGGGAAAAAAGGTTCTCGAATGGCAGCCACGTATAACCAAACGCAGTGTGGGTCGACTCGCCACAAGATGGAGTGACGACCTGGACAGTGTGGCGGGAAGTCGATGGATGCAGGTGACTCAGGAACGAGCTTTGTGGCAATCTTTGGGGCAAGCCTATGTTCAGCAGTGGACTTGTGACAGGCTGAAATGATGATAATGATGAAACAATAACTTTCTTACCAGGATAATACACAGTTGTCCTGTTGCAAGAATAGTTCGCTGGTGGTAAAGAGAGTATGCAAAGGAACTTTTCTAGTGGCTTAGCGACGTCGTCGTCGTGGACTGTGGCTGTTGTTGTCACCGAGTACAGACCCCACGAGTCCATCTTCATTTCTGTTACAGCTTGCTTCAATGGTATTCTGTTAATTTTTTAATTAGATAAGAAACATCCGAATGCTTACTTTAACGTTTAACAAGATGTTTACGACTATATGAAAATCAAACACTAATAATAATGTAAACACATAAAAATATTTTATTTAATTACATGATGGTTTCTTATAATTCGTTCGATCGTTATTCTACTTAGCCATTTGTCTACCTAATATGATATACATAAAATGATGTGTGGTTTTACGTATTTCACTGAATAAAATTTGTATATTTGGGATCATTAATGTATTGCACTATGTTCTGTATAAAACACATACTCGTATAAAATAATAGATACAAATCATTCAATTCAAATACATTATCACAGTACAACTTTTAGAAACCGCTTGAGAACGATCTACTAATTCCTGTGGTTAATATCATATTATGTTATAATTATCTTTTACAAGAATATGATATATAATCAAACGAAGTAGATTTTAATTGAATGTCCATTATTTAGATCAGTCGGACTAATTTAAATCAACTAATTTAATTAACTTCTGTAGGAACTTCACGTGAAATTAGGTGGGAGGGGACAGAGAATACAAAATATACTTACAGTCAAAGAAGTTTTATGCTTAGTTGCATTGGCATTTTAATGTTTGACTGAATACAACCAAACATGCAACAAACTGCATAAGCTTGCTTAAAGATACTGTAATGATTTGGAAGACTCACGCGTTTGATAGTATAACCATTTCAGGTTTTGGATACAAGTTTTCAGCAGCACATATTAAGGTTACCAAAAAAACATACTTTTTTTCTTGGACGAATCGAAAGTTGTCTGGTGGACCTGAAAAAAATACTTCAATTCTATTTTGACGATTATCACGAGGAGTTTGTGAGTCGGAATGTTAAAAATGTTTCTATTCATATAAATATGAATATTTCAGGACTCGCAGAATTTGAATAATTACGTTAGAATTCTATCCAAATAATATTTGTATAAAGGCAAACGCAAAATTAATGTAATTTCTCTGGGACGTATCAAATTTTTTTTTTCTATGGTCTAAAAATCACTTGGTCATACAAGCAGATGAACTAAACTCATGATTTCCTACGTAACCCTACATTGTAGGAACATAAGTCTAAGTTCGATTTCAAGTCTATTCAAAGTATGAATATTTAAAAACCCTTAATTGTTTTAAATACTCTTGTGATACATTAATTCAGTTGGTGGTATTAGGTTTTATTGTTAAACTGTTATGTATATATAGAAATCAAATATCTCTTCGTTATTAATGATGATATTTATTTTTACTCTTTTAGTAATGTAGTAATTTAATACCCATATGACATAGTCTCATACTAAGTTATCTAACAGTTTGTTCCATTTTTCTTACTATATACGAGCATTGTCCTTGTTTGCCGATCTTCCTCTAAGAACGTTGAGACGACGCATGTGTAGTTGCCACTTAAATCTGTAGTTGGGTTTTTTATTTTTATCGCTCTATATGCTTCGAACGGGTCATCTGAAAATAATATACTCATTTTTATTTTGTGAAAGGTCGTTATCGTCAGTGTTTATTAAATGCGTAATTTTTAATATTAGACTAGTATTAATGAGGAGTGCATATATTTGTTCAGAGCATCGTTACAAAATACGATAGTTCTGGAAATAGAACGTAAAATTAAAAAAAAAAACAATTTAGTTCAAATATGGTGTAAAATCGATAACGATTGAATTTATAATATTTTTATTATCTCTACTGTACAATTATAAATATACTTAAGTATTTTTATTTCTGAAATTAACATCATAGAACCAGGACGAACCTTTTTTTATATGTAAACTTGTAAGGAAAGACATGTTACAAGTTCATCGTGCCCAAAGAAAGAAAAAGTAACGAACAATATAAAAAAATAAACCTATATTTTTAGGCAGAGCTCGCGGCTTTTTAAGCTAATTTTGTCTTACATTTTATTATTTCTCTATAAGTCCAGCGGCCTATTAAATCGCCAATAAATGTCGGATTGCTATTATACATGGGAGATTGTTCCACGCACTCAACAGGTTTATTAGTTTGTCGGCGCAGTGCCGGTACATTCGCACCAGAGAAGACCATCTCGTTCAGGTAAAGTTGAAATTTGTAGTAAAAATATGTAGAAGGGAATCCTTATACCCATTTATACATTATAATTTCATTATGAAGTTTTTTGCCATCCACATTCCTACAAAAGTTTAATGTGAGCATTTTTTATTCTGAGCGGGAGCAATTTAATTCAGACATATCTTTGAATCTCAAAAATTAAGAATTCTCGTTCGCACAAAGACGTAACTCGAAGGCATGCGCCATGTCGCACTGTTGAAGAGCCTGGCAAACTATGCTACCGACCAAACCTTTGTAGCGGACGAATTGAATCGGTGTGCAAAGACTTAAATATTTAATTCTGCTCTACAAAAATAACAATGTAATTTTAAACATTCTGTCATTGTATTATTTCGTAACTAAATTGAATATTTGCTAACGATTGGTAAGTACCAATCTTTTACTTATGACTTTTGTATTTAATTAATATCGACAATTGTAGCATTGGCCATTGAAGTTATATGTACATTATATATACACATATTACTTATGTATGTATATGTTTATGTTGTTACCGTATATTTTAATGTACCTTTTACATTATTTATCCAGACCCCGGGTTGACTGGTAGCGAACGCCTAAAGGCATAAAACATACAAACATACAAAAGGGCGGGCCCTTTTGTAATATTTTTTAATGGAGATCGAAATAAAGTTTACGTAAATAAATAAATATTGAATCGCAAAATTTTATATTCCACAAATCTTATTTCAAACCCTAAATTGAATTACGGAACTAATAACCAAATCTTTACTATACTGATACAGCGAAAGATAGCACATTAAAATCTTATCCGATACACTCATAATTCTCCTAATGTATTCTTGTTGGTTTAAGATACTCTTAGCGAAGCTTTAGGTGAAAAGAACGACTGCAATTTGATTTTACTGCGTGCATGAACGCAGTAAAATCAAATTGCAGTCGTTATTACGTCGACATTAGCTATTAGATTAGTATTTAAAAAAAAATTCATTGTAGAATTATTTTCTCATTGTTCATTTATCATTGATCAATGATAATTAAAACAGCTTCACATGTGTCGGATTTAAAAAAAATTCTTTAGCACCTCTAAAGAATCTATGCACCAAAATTATTTTTAGGATAATTAAGATTTTGAATTATTGATCAGTATAAAACCAGTACAGTACCAAATACCACTCGTATTTGTTTATTTATAAACATATTAGAATGTTAAAAATAAGAAATAAAAACAAACTTTCGCCCAGGATTCACATTGCGTTTTGATACTGGATTTAAGTGGGCCGATCAACTGGAGTAGATCAAATATCTTCAAGAATATCACAGTATACCATATAATACCAAGTATAGTGGCAGAAATGCTCGGACATTGTGAGGTGCAGTTGATGAATTTTTAGAACCCAAAGTCTTCAGAGTACCTATTGAGGATTTAAATGAAATTGATGATTTCAGCTTATTTATTTTTAATGCTCGTAAAAATAGTATATATTCCTGAAATTCATTTCAAAAGAATGGTGAATTTGGAGGGGACTAGACGTGAACAAGCTTATTTTATAGGGTTATCTCGAAAGTGAAGTAATTTGGTACAAAGCGGCAACAACAGAGCAACTCAAATGTAATAAAAGGCAAGATTTCATATCGATTTTCAAACAGAACTGTACAAAAATATACAACATTGAAAAAAAACAAGGTATAAACTTGATTTTTATTAATTAGACGATCCAAGCGTTTTTTAAAGTCATTACAGATGTAGTGGAAGACCAGCGCCGACTATTTACAACCACCATATCATGGCGGATGACTATAAAGCAGATTGCTGCAACATGCATTCGTCAAAACTCTGATAAGTACTATTGATTTTGTTGTGTTATTATCGCAAATAAATTAATTTTAATGCCTTCAAAATTAAGTCTACAGCTGCACATAGATCTCTCCAAGAGAGTGCCAAGAGACATTTTAGCCCATACACGGCATACTGATCTTTGGTGAGCAGAGCACGGTATCTCGGCACTAGATATACTTGTTTCGACAAATATGAATGGATTTTCTGCCATCAGTTGGTCGCCCGAGCTTCTTTTGATAGCTAAATGGATTCACTAAGTGATGATTGTTTTGGCATTTGCGGAGAATATGTATTATCCCCTTTAAAAGCTTCTAATTAAAATAATTCTAAATAGATCTTAGAAAAGAATTGTTCTTTTAAATTTCTCCGATGGCGTAAGTGCATTTACTGACATAAATATTGCATGCAAAACAGCCAGGTATCCCGAATAATTATCTGTAGGTCGAGCCGCTGTGTTAAACGTATCCTTTGGCTTCGTCGTAGTCAGGCACTCATTAATTCAGAAAACAAATAATTTACATGAGAAGTATTAATATGCTTTATCTATTACCGATAAAAATAACTTACCTGAAATCTTGTAATTCAAATCAACCTTTCCTTTAAGAAGGCCTATAACTTGTGGTCGCATAGGTGGTATCCATTGATACACAAGTCCCGATGATCCGTTAAAGAACCACTTCATCACCAGGCCGACTCTCGGGGATATTACATCGATACTGTATTGACAGTCAAGCACAACTGATTCAGTACCCACTTCCACCAATGCTGGCACCTCAATCTTCCTTATATTTACTCCTATGCATTCTAAGAATAACAAAAAATATATAAATAAATACATTTGTGTATGAACACACGAAATACAGAAAAATAATTAAATACTAATAATAACTTGTTTTTGAATAACACAATATCAGACTTCATACATCCCACTACTACCCACAAGTCTCCTGCCATTTAAAGATTATATAGTTGATAACACGGAATGCCGTACGCAGACAAAATAACACTAATTAGCATTTTCTTTCTACATGTTGTATATTCATCAATGACGTAAGTATAATAATTTAATTATAATTAGCAAATCTCTCGTGGTTAGGTTCCTAAACGACAGACCGCGTCTACTAACAATTATATGAAAAGGAAAAGCGCTTCGACAGAATAGTTTGTACAACAATTTTGATTACTTATAGAGGTCAAATATTAACACTCAGTGTAATTCTTCTTTGATTTAAACTGAAATAAAATTTAATAAATAACCACAGCATTTTGAAAATGGAATATTTTGCACGGTAAAAAAAGTAAAGTAGCAGCCTGTAAGTGCCCACTGCTGAGCAAAGGTCTCCTTCTCAAATACGAGTATTAGAGAGGGTTTAGGTGCCGGGAAGGGCCCGCCACGCTGCTCCAGTGCGGGTTGGCGGGCTTCATATATCCTCGAAATAATATTTAAATTTTTTCTCAGTCATGCTGGTTTCCTCACGATCTTTTCCTTCACCGCTGAGCACGTGGTAAATACAGCACTTAAAATTTTAGTGGTGCCGGCACCGGGGATCAAACCCTCTATGAAACTAAAGTGAGCGCCCTGACCACTAGGCTACCACGGCTCTTTTTTTGTACGGTACTTTTTTTGTTTATTTATCCAAAAACATTTTAATGCCAAATCTTTGCTAAAAATAATTCTGATTTATTGTTTTTATATGAGTCAAAGTATTATTATCATTATTTATGTAAGTTCATGTTTAAAAATATTTTATTATTTCATATACAATATACACTATATTATTCTTCAATTTTCTATAAGTAATTAGGTCAAATAGCACAAATGCTGATATTTATTTATAGTTTCACCTAACAAGAATAGTGAAAAACTCTTAAAAATAATTCCTTTGTTCATAAATTTCCCTCGACCGTTTAATAAGAAACTTTTTGTGTTTCTTTACTACCTAATGAATAAAAGTTGAGAAGAAAGGGTTGAAACTACGCCTTTAATTTTTGAGGATTACATTTCTATAATTTTCACCTAGAGTACGTTTGCTATGAAGTTATTCTACGAAGGAATATTCCACGAAAATATTTCGTTTAAATGGTTTTATTTCTACTGTAATATTTCTCAGAAAATACATATGAAACGAAGAAGAGGTTTTATAATTGAAGAACACTAATGTAAACACCACAATGACTGAATAATAGAGAATATAATAATAATATGGTACTGGAATCACTCATGCCAGCTGCAGACAATGTGTTATTTTCTTCTTGTGCTTACAATTCCACGTAGCGTTTTATTTATTCCTACCTTACTAGAAAGTTTAAGAGGGCTCGAGAGTGCAATTTTGTAGGCATCCAATGAATGTAAAAATACGGATTTCAAACGGAAAAAATTAAAATATATTAACTTAAATTTAAAAATAAAATCACTTTGTTATTTCAATATTTTTCTTTTCAAAGTTTTAATTGATCTACACTTAAATTGTCTATGCAAATCTTCCACGTACCTACTATATATTTCGCATTACTATTCATTTTTTATATTATTAACTTACAATATCATCATTCATCAGCATTTCAGCCTAACACAATAGTAAAGTCGGGAGAGGAAGACCTAGGCGAAGATTTCACGATCAAATCGGAGACGTTCTGAAAAAAGGCCAGGTCAAGAGTGCTCTAAACCAACGAGCATGCATGCGAAGATTGATGAAAGTGGAAGAAGCGAAAGACGTATGTCAGGACCGTAGCAAGTGGAAGAAGATTGTCTCTGCCTACCTCGTTGGGAACAAGGCTTGAATATATACATACATATCACAAGTCCACTGCTGAACATAGCCCTCCCCCAAAAAACTTACAATATACATTTTCATAAATAACACTATACTTCCACAAAACGCTTATATGTCTACACAATCGTTTTTGTCTTTTCTTTGTAAATCCTACGTTTTGCATATTATTCATTTTTATATTATTAACTTACAATATCATCATTCATCAGCATTTCAGCCTAACACAATAGTAAAGTCGGGAGAGGAAGACCTAGGCGAAGATTTCACGATCAAATCGGAGACGTTCTGAAAAAAGGCCAGGTCAAGAGTGCTCTAAACCAACGAGCATGCATGCGAAGATTGATGAAAGTGGAAGAAGCGAAAGACGTATGTCAGGACCGTAGCAAGTGGAAGAAGATTGTCTCTGCCTACCTCGTTGGGAACAAGGCTTGAATATATACATACATATCACAAGTCCACTGCTGAACATAGCCCTCCCCCAAAAAACTTACAATATACATTTTCATAAATAACACTATACTTCCACAAAACGCTTATATGTCTACACAATCGTTTTTTGTCTTTTCTTTGTAAATCCTACGTTTTGCATATTATTCATTTCAATTGGATGAAAAGGCCCTCCAAACCTATTTTGACAAAACTAGCGACTAATTAAATACATCGAAACAAACTATCTGAAAGTTTTGTTGTCCCCAACAGTGTATGAATTTGAATCATTTATTTGAATAGACATCAGAAGCTATCGCTAACAAACAATAGCAATCAATTTACATGATCCGAGAAATTATTATTTTTAATGCATATATATATATATATATATAAATTACCATACAATCGTAATTATTTTTTGTCATCCTTTTGGTAATGGTTCCTTTAATTAAGAACAAGTTACTTTTTAACGAAATATTCTTTAATTCCGCGCTGTTACAAAGCAAATGTGGCTCGACTGAGCTTGTCAATGAAACCGCTTCCCTCCCTCTAACCTCTTTTAACATAAAGAGATCCGTGAACATTTTGTTATACATTTAATAGCAAATGGTATGTTATGAAAAATCCAGAGAAATTTCAAGTAAAGCTGAAACTAAATACTACTAGTCCGGCTAAGTTCTTTTCTTCTGAATTCAAATTTCGAATGTGTTTATTATGCTGGAAACTTTGATCGTATTGCCGCAATTTAACATGTCGTTTTTAATCGTGATTTTAAAATTGGATTAAAGAGTGACCTCGAAATTAATCTTAAATCAAACAGAATTACAATGATTGTTTTGTATAAAGTGGGAATAGAGCCGTCAGTACTTTTTAAGACGAATCAAAGCTAGGGATCATCCGTATGTTTAGTGCATTGTACTATCGACAGTTACACCGAAAATTCCTATTTCTAAGACAATGATCTATAAGTACTTACGTATTAATTAATGCTGAACGCTTTACAAACGGCATGTCACTTCGAGTTTTAAAAAATTAGTTAAGTTTTCGAACGTGGTAGACCCAAGCGGCGGGTTTTGCTACTGCTCGAATGGGCAGGCTCAACCGGGTTGGTACGACGGCCTCGCAGAATACCGGCATGAAGTAGATGCATCTTGTGCTTCTGCGTTACGTTCGGTGAGTTAGGTAACCGGAGCTGAAGCAGATGACAGAGCAGCGCGTGGATGTAATTTTAATTTATTAATCGCCGAGCAGCAAATCCTCCTTACGGGAGGGACCTATATGTCCTGCAGTGGACTATTTACAGACCGGACGGGTAATATTATACTTACTTTAATACTATAAAAGGAACAATAAATTCGAGCTCATCTCATTTATTCATCCCTCAAATATTTTTTATATCAAACGCCAGAAAATTACAAAACTGATTTTATTTTACTTTTTAAGACGATTCAAAAGCTAGGGATCATCCGTATGTTTAGTGCATTGTACTATCGACAGGTACATCGAAAATTCCTATTTCTAAGACAATGATCTATAAGTACTTACGTATTAATTAATGCTGAACGCCTTACAAACGGCATGTCACTTCGAGTTTTAAAAAATTAGTTAAGTTTTCGAACGTGGTAGAGCCAAGCGGCGGCTTTTGCTACTGCTCGAATGGGCAGGCTCAACCGGGTTGGTACGACGGCCTCGCAGAATACCGGCATGAAGTAGATGCATCTTGTGCTTCTGCGTTACGTTCGGTGAGTTAGGTAACCGGAGCTGAAGCAGATGACAGAGCAGCGCGTGGATGTAATTTTAATTTATTAATCGCCGAGCAGCAAATCCTCCTTACGGGAGGGACCTATATGTCCTGCAGTGGACTATTTACAGACCGGACGGGTAATATTATACTTACTTTAATACTATAAAAGGAACAATAAATTCGAGCTCATCTCATTTATTCATCCTCAAATATTTTTATATCAAACGCCAGAAAATTACAAAACTGATTTTATTTTACTTTTTAAGACGATTCAAAAGCTAGGATCATCCGTATGTTTAGTGCATTGTACTATCGACAGGTACATCGAAAATTCCTATTTCTAAGACAATGATCTATAAGTACTTACGTATTAATTAATGCTGAACGCTTTACAAACGGCATGTCACTTCGAGTTTTAAAAATTAGTTAAGTTTTCGAACGTGGTAGAGCCAAGCGGCGGCTTTTGCTACTGCTCGAATGGGCAGGCTCAACCAGGTTGGTACGACGGCCTTGCAGAATACCGGCATGAAGTAGATGCATCTTGTGCTTCTGCGTTACGTTCGGTGAGTGAGGTAACCGGAGCTGAAGCAGATGACAGAGCAGCGCGTGGATGTAATTTTAATTTATTAATCGCCGAACAGCAAATCCTCCTTACGGGAGGGACCTATATGTCCTGCAGTGGACTATTTACAGACCGGACGGGTAATATTATACTTACTTTAAAACTATACAAGGAACACAATAAATTCGAGCTCATCTCATTTATTCATCCCTCAAATATTTTTTATATCAAACGCCAGAAATTTACAAAACTGATTTTATTTTACGAAATGGAAGTAAATATTATAATATTTATTGTTCAATTATGTTTTTACATCTATAAACCCTTTACAAAACATTCATATTGAATTTTATTTTAGTTTTATTTATTATACTTTATAATTTATTTAATAATTTATGTTTCGGTGTTGCAGATGTATGCGGGTGACGGTAATCACTTACCATCAGGTGAACCGCCTACTCTTTTGCCGCCTTTCCCATAAAAAATAAATAAATTTTTGTACATATAAATGATCTGTACAAATCATATAAATTTGCTAAAAAAATTACGAACGTAGATTAATCCTCACTGAGGAACTCACATTAACTAACCAATTTATACCGTCTGATATGTAAGTGATGCTCTTAAGACAAATTATGAGCAGTTCTTGTACTAAATTAAAGTAGTAGAGGACTTTTGGCGCAATCTCAAAAAGAGATGGTTGCGTCTTATATTAAATTTTGTTATATCTGAATATTTCGAGTTTTGTTGTATAATATTGATAGTGATAGTAACGACACCGTAAGTGATTGTTAATGTGGACAGTAATTGGAAAATTCATTTGAAGGCTGGAAATCAGTTTTCATTTTGGTACCCACAGTCCCACAACCCACAGTTGGTATCGGTGTTCGGTAAAAGTTAACTATTATTTTACCGACGAATTATTGAAAACGTTTTTACGCTCGATTGGATCTGATTATATCTGAAAATTATTATATCACTTTAACACTGATAGATAGTTAACCATCTACAGTTAACTATTTGCCAATATAAGACTGATACCAAGAAAAGAAAAATAGGCTAGTTAGTGAAGCTGTAAGTTTTGAACATAATGTTTGAATGAACGTTCTTATCTGTCAATAGAATATATGTCAATGATCGAAGACCATAATAGATCGTGGCGACCCCGTGCTGCTAGGACTAGATGGGCCATCTACTCTATCAAAGCCAGAATTGAACGAAACCCTGTAAGGAATCAAATTTTCAATAGCCTTAAATGAAGATTCCTGCTAAGACCCCGTCAAGAGTTATTAAACAAGAAGCTTGATGCTTACTATCGATAGATAGGACATTCCCTAAATCAGTCCCGGCTTAAGAGAGTTGGTCGATCAAAATGTTTGCTGTTTCGATACGCTGGTAAAAGACACAGAAATGTAATATTTACATATGAAAAAATATTACAATTGAAGAGCGTTACAAAAGAAAAAATTCAACGTGATTTAATGTTAGTATCGTCCTGCATCAATCATAGCTTTATGGGAGGGTCCCACCAAGGAGTCACAACTAAAAACTTTCCAGCATGTCCTTGCTACTGGTCCCCAGACAGGAACAATTCAAATCTGGCTCTAGATTAATGTTCCGGACCGGACCATCGTCTTCTACACTTCACATCAACCTATTATTTTAAATTATCCATTTTAACCTTTCAAAAAGAGATGGTTGCGTCTTATATTAAATTTTGTTATATCTGAATATTTCGAGTTTTGTTGTATAATATTGATAGTGATAGTAACGACACCGTAAGTGATTGTTAATGTGGACAGTAATTGGAAAATTCATTTGAAGGCTGGAAATCAGTTTTCATTTTGGTACCCACAGTCCCACAACCCACAGTTGGTATCGGTGTTCGGTAAAAGTTAACTATTATTTTACCGACGAATTATTGAAAACGTTTTTACGCTCGATTGGATCTGATTATATCTGAAAATTATTATATCACTTTAACACTGATAGATAGTTAACCATCTACAGTTAACTATTTGCCAATATAAGACTGATACCAAGAAAAGAAAAATAGGCTAGTTAGTGAAGCTGTAAGTTTTGAACATAATGTTTGAATGAACGTTCTTATCTGTCAATAGAATATATGTCAATGATCGAAGACCATAATAGATCGTGGCGACCCCGTGCTGCTAGGACTAGATGGGCCATCTACTCTATCAAAGCCAGAATTGAACGAAACCCTGTAAGGAATCAAATTTTCAATAGCCTTAAATGAAGATTCCTGCTAAGACCCCGTCAAGAGTTATTAAACAAGAAGCTTGATGCTTACTATCGATAGATAGGACATTCCCTAAATCAGTCCCGGCTTAAGAGAGTTGGTCGATCAAAATGTTTGCTGTTTCGATACGCTGGTAAAAGACACAGAAATGTAATATTTACATATGAAAAAATATTACAATTGAAGAGCGTTACAAAAGAAAAAATTCAACGTGATTTAATGTTAGTATCGTCCTGCATCAATCATAGCTTTATGGGAGGGTCCCACCAAGGAGTCACAACTAAAAACTTTCCAGCATGTCACTTCGAGTTTTAAAAATTAGTTAAGTTTTCGAACGTGGTAGAGCCAAGCGGCGGCTTTTGCTACTGCTCGAATGGGCAGGCTCAACCGGGTTGGTACGACGGCCTTGCAGAATACCGGCATGAAGTAGATGCATCTTGTGCTTCTGCGTTACGTTCGGTGAGTGAGGTAACCGGAGCTGAAGCAGATGACAGAGCAGCGCGTGGATGTAATTTTAATTTATTAATCGCCGAACAGCAAATCCTCCTTACGGGAGGGACCTATATGTCCTGCAGTGGACTATTTACAGACCGGACGGGTAATATTATACTTACTTTAAAACTATACAAGGAACACAATAAATTCGAGCTCATCTCATTTTTATATCAAACGCCAGAAATTTACAAAACTGATTTTATTTTACGAAATGGAAGTAAATATTATAATATTTATTGTTCAATTATGTTTTTACATCTATAAACCCTTTACAAAACATTCATATTGAATTTTATTTTAGTTTTATTTATTATACTTTATAATTTATTTAATAATTTATGTTTCGGTGTTGCAGATGTATGCGGGTGACGGTAATCACTTACCATCAGGTGAACCGCCTACTCTTTTGCCGCCTTTCCCATAAAAAATAAATAAATTTTTGTACATATAAATGATCTGTACAAATCATATAAATTTGCTAAAAAAATTACGAACGTAGATTAATCCTCACTGAGGAACTCACATTAACTAACCAATTTATACCGTCTGATATGTAAGTGATGCTCTTAAGACAAATTATGAGCAGTTCTTGTACTAAATTAAAGTAGTAGAGGACTTTTGGCGCAATCTCAAAAAGAGATGGTTGCGTCTTATATTAAATTTTGTTATATCTGAATATTTCGAGTTTTGTTGT
Organism: Bhutanitis thaidina; assembly: GCA_029286595.1. NCBI lineage: Eukaryota > Metazoa > Arthropoda > Insecta > Lepidoptera > Papilionidae > Bhutanitis > Bhutanitis thaidina. The sequence continues at coordinate 9,557,874 of JAGSMS010000022.1, forward strand.
ATAATATTGATAGTGATAGTAACGACACCGTAAGTGATTGTTAATGTGGACAGTAATTGGAAAATTCATTTGAAGGCTGGAAATCAGTTTTCATTTTGGTACCCACAGTCCCACAACCCACAGTTGGTATCGGTGTTCGGTAAAAGTTAACTATTATTTTACCGACGAATTATTGAAAACGTTTTTACGCTCGATTGGATCTGATTATATCTGAAAATTATTATATCACTTTAACACTGATAGATAGTTAACCATCTACAGTTAACTATTTGCCAATATAAGACTGATACCAAGAAAAGAAAAATAGGCTAGTTAGTGAAGCTGTAAGTTTTTGAACATAATGTTTGAATGAACGTTCTTATCTGTCAATAGAATATATGTCAATGATCGAAGACCATAATAGATCGTGGCGACCCCGTGCTGCTAGGACTAGATGGGCCATCTACTCTATCAAAGCCAGAATTGAACGAAACCCTGTAAGGAATCAAATTTTCAATAGCCTTAAATGAAGATTCCTGCTAAGACCCCGTCAAGAGTTATTAAACAAGAAGCTTGATGCTTACTATCGATAGATAGGACATTCCCTAAATCAGTCCCGGCTTAAGAGAGTTGGTCGATCAAAATGTTTGCTGTTTCGATACGCTGGTAAAAGACACAGAAATGTAATATTTACATATGAAAAAATATTACAATTGAAGAGCGTTACAAAAAGAAAAATTCCAAAGATTATACTTGTAGCTCTGACGAAGCCTCGCCACTTGTCGGAAAAAATTCAACGTGATTTAATGTTAGTATCGTCCTGCATCAATCATAGCTTTATGGGAGGGTCCCACCAAGGAGTCACAACTAAAAAAACTTTCCAGCATGTCCTTGCTACTGGTCCCCAGACAGGAACAATTCAAATCTGGCTCTAGATTAATGTTCCGGACCGGACCATCGTCTTCTACACACTTCACATCAACCTATTATTTTAAATTATCCATTTTTAACCTTTCAAAAGTTAAACAAAATGCTAAAATCGTCTTATTATTAATTCGGAAAATCCGTTTTTTTTAGTTCATCAATAATATTTTTACTTTCTTTTTAAATGTGACTGAAGAATTTCCTAAAATAAAAAAAACTTTCTTATTTTCTATTCTATTCAAAGTATTGAATAAGAAAGTATAATATGAAATAAACTACATTGAATTTTTAACTAGATTATTTTCTCGAAAGTTTTTGTGTTAAATTCGCTATAAATGTAACTGGCCAATGGCCGGTGGCAATATAGATGTCTCTATCTACCTCGTGAAGGATTAAAGACATGAATTTTATACGTGGTGTGTGCCTAAAGTTGTGTGGGCCTACCACACTTGTGACACTGCGTCGGACCGATATATGTGGCATAACTACAGGACTTATTGCCAAATATGGACGGTTTAGGTGGGTGCTGTACGGTCTCAAAGCAAGTCACAAATGGCGTTATTAATATGTGACCAGTCCACAGACCAACATCTATATTTATAGATCGCTTCGCCGAACAATATTCGCCCGTTGATCCATGTTCGTCCGTTTCTTCGGGCGCTCGGGATGGATCACATCGCGATGTACGGCGTGACAATTGTTCGCATGACAAATGAATGGTCCACATAACAAGTACTGACACGCGTTACCGATACGGTCACGGAGCCATGTCACGATCAAATGTCACAAGCGTGAACCGAGTTCAACGATAGAGTGTGTGTGTGTTTATTTGTTGCTAAACTCATCTATTCGAGATCCAAGTAATCCAAGTTTCTTAAAAAATTGTACAGCTCTAAAAATAGTTATTCGCGTTTCTAAACTCTGATTCGACAAGTGGTATAATTGCTCGTTGGTAAAGATATGGAAACGTAACCTGCATGGTTAATAAAAGGATTTCCAATTCGCTTCAAATCAGTGCAATCAACTATGCTACACAACTCCCTCAAAAACAGAAAATGTGACCTAGAGGCAGGTAAGCTCTATCGACTGTCGCATGACTGTGTCATACCTGGTAGAATAAAAGCCATAATAATTATGACAGAGAAATATAACAAATCGAAAAATATGAATCTATCGTAAATTAGATGCTTTTCTTTAATATTCGTAATAAAACTGATAAATAAAAATAAAACATTAATAATAAACGGTCTGGTAACAGTATTAAACATGTAAGTTGTCTTGCAAATGGTATTATGAATAATGCATCTTGGTTATAACTAGAGTACGCTCGCATGTAGCCACCACCTAGACAACTGGACGCTTTTACGAAAATTGGACCGAAGGGCAGTTATTATTTATTGCACTATTTGTTACCGGTTTAATCGAACGTTTATGCTGTTCATTGTACTCTTTATCTGGCAGAATTATTTTAATTTAAAGGCAATCGATATGAATATCATTTGGAATACGGTTAAAAAGATAAGTTTAAATTCCTAGATGCTTCGAAATTTTCGGTGGTTCGTCGAAAAACATGGCTTTTGTTGCCTATTAAAAACGCTGAAAAGCGGTTACTTCCGTGGTTTCTGTCGTCAATTTCATCTTCTCCAGAAGAACCTCATTGAAACGTTGGTAGATTGAAAAACAAATAACGCTGAATAAACGAAATTCAAATATTGTACGAGAGTAAGAGGTTTTCATTTAATTTCGAAGTTTGTATATACGATGTCCTCATTGTGTAACAAAAAAGTTAACTAATGAAATATGTAATAAATATGTTAAAAGCTACTCTTCTCATTCTATATTACATAGTAAGTCAATAAGAACTTGTAATTTTAACATGTCTAAACTTTAATCCTATGACATAATCAAATAACATTAAAAAAAATCTACCCTATGATATTATGTACTATCCCTAGTTTCAAATATTTATATCCCCAGAAATTATGATCAAACATATTACGTTTATAAAAAGCAATCAACGATTATAAAGAGAAAAAGAAAATTTGAAATGAAGGTTGACAAGAAAATTATGTAGACGCACGCGGACGCTTAAACTTTTAACACGCAACAAAATATAGAAATGTGTTCAAAGAAAAAGTGCTATAATACAGAAATGATACAGTAATATACGAACTTGAACACAGAATTAGTAGCACGATGCGCGTAGAGTAATCCATCGCAAACTACATATCAACTTATCACGTGATGATTACTCCGTCCGGATTACGAAAGAAACTAATCGAAGAAAAAGTTAATGAACCTTTCGACTCTGTTGCAGCGCGTCGACTGAAAACTTTCTGGTGCTAGAAAAAAGTGTCCAGGTTACGCATGCGTACATAGAGTGCCTGTTGATTTACTTCAAAAGCTTGGAATGAATGTCACTGGAAGCTTCGTAATTATTATGTTTCTCAATGGAGACCTTTGATGAACAAACACGGTAATAAGTAATGAACATAATTTTCTTTCATGAGAAGCATCTTTTACTTTTGTGTTTTAAAATTACCATATAATAATTTAAGAAGGATATAAAACCGTGTCTTGGATAACAATTTGAATTAATTATCATTCAAACATTAAGTCTAATGTAGCCAAAGTGGAACTTATCACATTTTACCACATTGTGATATTTTTATCTCGGATTCTTACATTTTGTCTAGGAGGATATTGTAACTTTATTTTACATAATGATCTTTAAACTATTGGACATGTAATTGAGATCGCGCCTCGAACTGGCAATAATTGAAGTTTCCGCCATACTACTCGTACGTCAGCATCATGAATGGACGTCCTAAATAAAACCAGATCGCGCCAGCATTTTTCCTTGCCAATAGAATTCGGGGTTACTACCCATTTTGGTTCTATGCCAACTCTAATAATCGCTTTATTCTTTGGATATGCTGTCCATAAACAAATCTAAGAAGATGGCGCAATGAGAGAACAAATACTTAAAGCAAAATCGTATAAACAAAAGGCAATAAATCTTTCCTATATCATACTTCTACTTTACATACTAGGACATTTATTTCAAGTATATGTATGTGACATGTCAGGTATCAAAGCGTTCGCTTTCATTTCATAGTATTCAAGTGACCATGGTTCGAATCCCGGTATCGGAATCACTGAAATTGACCACATGTTCGGCGGTCAAGGTAAACATCTGGAAGAAACCAGCGTCTCTGAGAAAGAATAAACCACCAACCCGCATTGAAACATGGACTTTGCTACATAGGAGCCGTCTGGGTAGGTCGCACCATCATATCTATTTTTACTGCTAATCAGCAGTGCAAATACTGATGTGTTTCAGGTTTGAAGAGTACAAAGAACCAGTATAAGAAATTATAGGCTGTGAGGCATTCCATCTTAGTCCTCTCAGATGTGACAACGCATCAGTAACCTTTTTCGGTTCAAGGTAATTACAGATTTCCATGAGCTCCCATGGGCTGCTATAGTTACTTACCAACAGGTGGACAGTTAAGTCGTTTTTTACATTTATATTTTTTTATTATATAAAAAATATCTTGGCGGACTTTTCTCCAGCTCCAAAACCCTCTCAAAAATAGGATTAGGCCTTTTTCCAGTAATGATGATGAAAATATTAGTTATACCCAATGTCCAACGTTTCAATCTTATTTACATTTAAATCAACCGCATAACCTCATAAATACTCAATATTATCCAAGGTTCCATGATGTCGCTCATCTTTTCTTTACCTTCTATACGCAATTATGTATGAACTTATAAGTTATTAACATAATTGAAATCTTGTAAAGATTACAGAGTGTAACGTTGGCTCTCACCCAATGAGTTCCAAACATACGTTTTTAACCACCTTCAAAAAAGGAGGAGATTATCAATTCAACGATATCTTCGCCGATTGCTAACCGATTTTGATGATGCCGATTGAATAGACTATATGTCGAGGGTGGTCCTATTCTAATTTGAAGAACATTTTTTGTGTAAAACACATGTATTCCACCCTCAACGGTGGGAATACATGGGTTGAATTAGGTTTATTTTGAAGTCCCCCTCTCCCTTCTCCCAAACGGGTTCTCGCCTTATCGTGGCGGAGAGGCTTAGTAGTCGTGGTTTGCTTTACCACGGTGAACCAAGAGGAACCTACATGGCCGGCCTGACTTAGCGAGGAGGGCTGGGCGAGCCCACTTCGGATGCGGGTTTGTGGACTGTGACTTTGAACCCGGTTTTTTAAATTTTGATTATTTTATAGAAAACGAAATTGCCCTCAAAGCTACTAACTGCAAGTCAAAACTGAGAAGAGGTTTTATCGCTACACTGGGACACTTAAAGACTGCTACTCTATTTAACTTTTACTTGGCAGTCTAGAGTCTTTACTCGAATCTTAGTCTCGTCGGCGACTGTCTGACCGATAATGAAATCAATATCAAATAGAAAATATCATCAGAGTTTTAGTACAAAGAAATGCATTATTCATGTCGATATATTTGATCTTAATTCCCAAATACATTAGCATCGAAAGTGAACGAAATAGAAGAACCTTGATAAAATCAGCGTATGTTAATATAATAAGCAACGATATCTTCATAATTTATTTTGATTGGAATACATTATTGAAATGATTGTGTTTGTAGAGAAATTTGAAATTCAATTCAGATCTCCTTTAATATTTGACGAGGTTCGATGGGTTGAACGGTTACTGACCCGCAAGCGTTAGAAAGGTAGGGCTGCTGTCTAGCAAGGGCGGTTTTAGTATAAAAATCCCCATTCAAACTTCATTTTACATCGATTCCATTGAACATTTATAGTAACGTTACTGATTCAATGCCGTGTGGTATCGGCGTAAGAATCTGCCACCTCCTTTCTTCCCGTGGGAGTCATAAGAGGCGACTGAAGGAAAAGCCTTGAAAATGACCTTGGCTACCGATAGATGGCGGGATAACCATATGGATAAATACCAGACTGAAAAGAAGTCCGATGATAAGCAGCAGCGTTTAAGGAGCGCGGTGTCTAGTACTACAATCAACAATCCGCTTGCCGAGCATGGCGATTATGACAAATCCTCCTTATGAGTGAGGCTTATGTCCTGCAGTAGACTGTAACCTAGGTAAGGCTAAGGTACGGTACTGATTCGATAAATAAATCTTAAAGAAAATTGTGGGGCTGCTTTTCTCATTCATTTCCTAGAGCATTTGACCTATGTTTCACCTACACAATATATTTTACCACTCGCTTTATAGTACGCTAAAAGTTAGCAGAAATTAGAATTATACACCTTCGAAGGTGATAAGTGATAAGGCTTACTCCTAAAAAAAGGTGGAATAGTCCAAGCTAATAGTAGCTCGTTCGTCAACTAAAATATATTAAAAGAACAGACTTCCGTTACCCGCGTTTCTTATTTCAGGGCGATAGAACCTGATAGGCCGCGTGCCGCGTTTTCTGGTTAGTTCCAAAAAATTGTCGTGAGATTTTCAAAGCGTCTCCCTTTGTAAAAGTGGGACACTGAATAACTTCTAAATCGAGGTATTTATAAATTGCGGTTTAACGTCATTCCTTTACTGGTAGTTGTCATAGGTACGTAGGCTGCCACTGCAATCGCCTTATTTGCCCATATGATCATCGCACCGCTTTGAAATTTCGGAATAGAAATGAGAAATGGGTTAAATAAGGAGGAAAGGAGAAAAATAAGGAGAATGGGGCTGACAGTTTCATGAGCTATTAGCACACAGCAAACTAAAAAGGTAGATTATTGGGAGGAGGGAGCTTCGAGTTCTAATCCTACTCCCTATTCCTAGTTATTATTAGAGACTTTGTTTCGGTGTCATAGAATGGAATTTTCACTATAAGTCAGTCTAGAGACTCTGCTGGAAACCGTGGTACCGTGTGCAAGTTTGCTTCACATTTATAGAAAAAATATCATCATTATCATTTCAGCCTGTCATACGTCCACAAGTTTCAAGCTGTATATTTGCCTTCCCAGAGATTGCCACAAAGCACGGTACTGACTTATCGCAACACTGTGCAGGTCGTCACTCCACCCAGTGGGAGGTCTTCTAACAAGACAAAACGATAATATCCTCCGCAAATGTCATAAAAGTAACGTATGTTGTTTCTTCATTAGCCTGTGTCAGACATTTGCTGAACATAGACCTCTTAAACAGAGCGCCGGCAAAAGCTAGCATAATTTCTTAGAAAGTTAGCCCGTTCTCGCAACGCTGTGATACAGTAGTAATAGTCAAATTCGAATAGATTTTTAGCCAACAATCGGTCGCCAGAACCTCGATTGTTCGCCGGAGGGGTTGGTGGAATTCACACGTTCTATTATTTCTTACTTAGGCTGAATTCCTCACGGCCTTTTTATTAACCCAGGTACTACCAAATGAAAGGGGTAAAGTATAGTAAAGGACTACTCTCCAAGCTACCATTTCTGTCTAAATTAGGGTCGTAAGTGTTGAATATGGGAAATACCTTGAAACCAACGAAAATAGGTTTGCGGATATACCATATCAAAAAAATGGTAGACGTTGTGGAAAATCCTCTGACAGAGAAAGGCCAATGACGATCATTCACTCACAGATGAAAAAAAAAACTGGTAAAGAAAGGTCAGACAAAGAATTCATAATTATAATCGAATTTGAAATTTTAAGATTAATGTTAATTTTTTTGTCTCATCTTGTTGACTATGATAATGAGCAGATATCTTATTTAAACCAAACACTTAAACGGAGGTTATTTGGTAATACTGTTTAGTCTACTATATGATATTATTCAAAAACACCACCATGGGTTTCTGAGATTAGTTCATACTGTATATAATATTGCCGAGATATATTGGCCTCACCATTTGTATCATATAACACTCACAAGTAGGTAGTTACACTGAATAACAAGTTTTGTTTCATTGTATTGAGTAAGTAAAGTAGGGGTTACAAAATTATTAAAAAGGTTTTATTTTTGAAAGAAATGAATTTAGAATCATAACATTTAGTACGATTATATATTCTGTAACATTTCTATAAGTACCGAATAACAACATTAATTTTAAAATTTAGCTTAAAGAGCTTTATAAAAAAAATAAAAAAACAATTTCTTGACTAACAACACCCATTCAAAAATACTAAAATCTGAAAAGAGTGTTGCGGGGAGTATACCAAATTTTTCTTCTAACGCCCACCTCATCTACACAACGGGTCCTGCTTATTCAGAAAAGAGGCTCTGACGATCATCATATGTAGAATCCAAATCCCAGATAAGTGATGACGATCATCATATGTAGAATCCAAATCCCAGATAAGTGATGACGATCAATATCACTAGAGCGAGTGGTACCGCCATTGCGCTCACCAATCCCCCTGCCCCGTGTGGCGAGTGGGAGGCTGTGACTCGACACAAAATACATGCCACCTTTGGTTAAACCTAGGAAGGGTACAAATCTTTTATAAAATAAAACCACATGAATAGCAACTCGTTAAATTTTTGGACTAGACTATTTACGGTATAGTAATAATTAGATATTAAGACAGATATTCATATAAATAAACTCCGTATATATGACTTATATACCTAGTAAGTAATCTAAAAAATCTGGTGTACAAAATTACTACCTCTTATATTTCAAAAATAAATTTTCAACTTCAGTGACGGCTGGTAGCGTTTAAGGTGCGACGTGCATGGTTACGCAATCGCCAACCCGCTTGCCCAACGTGACGATTCCGATAAATCTCCAATATTAGACTACTTAAATACTGTTAAAGAAAAGAATATGCTACAGAAAGAAATTGAACAGAAAACCGATCATGTGAACTATGATACCGAGTTCCATCTCTCAATATTATGTTCTTATAATTTTATTATTACCCTAAAGGCTTGAAATACTTCTTAAATGACTTCGCACCTTTGCTAATTTCATAACTTATGTAGATTTAAAAAAAATGGCCTACTGCCTCTACTCTGTAATAATTAGTCCACTTCAGTTTTCAACTGGACGCACAACTCGTAGCCAAGAAAAAGAAAAAAGAAGAAAAATCCGGGAAACATTAATAATAATTACAGGAGACAATTTAATTTTTAAATTATTATTAGATACAGTCATTAATTAATTTAAAATATTGTCAGAAATGTCAAATATTACGTGCGTAGATTTTCGAATACTGTAGGCACAGGAATGTCCCAACCGAATTCGATGTATACCATTATATTCATATTTAATTACGAGTAGTAGCCAAAATCCCGTAGTCTTGTGAAGGGGAACAACATTACAAGCCGTCCTGCGCGGTGACTATGAACCTTTCGAGAAATGCATACTGGTTTTTGCTGTCGCTGAAATGCTGCCCAAGAATGGAGAGGCTTAAGTTCAGCAGTGGACTTAATAAAGCTGATGATGAAGAAAAAGAAATAAACGAGTTAATGATTAAAGAAAGGTAGAAACAATTGACAACCCTAACACCTATCGTGAAGTTTACTTTTTAATAATAAAATGCAATACTAGTGGAAGTTCAATAAAACTACGTAGCGGTCGCCAATTTATGTCCGCATTAGAATGAATAAGTGTGGTCAATAAGTTTGTAGACGTAACACTCCTGTGGTAGTTCGTTACCCTCATTGATCAGAGAAACTTTAAAAACTTACTTACATTTCTTTGAAATGCTTGCATCTATCTCATATTGAATATTGTTGTTCTAGAATAAAACTATGTCAGGAAAAGTTTGCGACGATGGTGTAAATTTATTGTCTCTAATTTGAACTTAAGAACATCTTCCATAAAGAGCAAACTAGAGCAATTCAATAATAATATATAAAAGACTCCATTGCACAATATAGATACATTACAGAAAACCATTATTTATTTTATTTTGTAATAAATAAGAGTGACTTGTTTTATGTTCCGAGATTGACTTAAACTATCTTCTAAAATAATTTTTAGGAATATTTAACACTTGACCTAATTTATATTCAATAAAACGATTTAGCTTGACAAGAAACGAGCTGACTTTCTTCAGAAACTTGAAAATATACTTGAAGTATTTCTTCAACGTTAAGTTCACTTCAAATATGGGTAGAAGTTTCAAAGAAGTGTTTTCTTAGAATATTATAAGATTGCAAATATAGAATCTACTTTATTATTGTGTTAAAGTTATGGTATCAAATTTTAAAAACTTCATAGAATATTTCGAAAATTTTTCGAAATTATATTGCATATTATTTTCTTTCTATATTCAGTCTTCCTGCTAAATTTTAGCTAAATTGTCGTAATTATATTAACGTACATTCAAACATCTAAGCAGACGTCCAAGAAAAAATATTAGATTTCATGTGGATATCATGGATATCATATAAAAAAACTAGCTATAGCTTTTTTTTGTATTGTGAAGCATGACGCGGTGTTAGCGTTGGGAAACGTTTCACCCGAATTGTAGTAGCAAAAAAATCACTTTTACTCGAAACATCGCTAGTTGTTTTGTAAATTTACGGTTTTTAAATATATATTTGCTACGTCAGGTTAGGTAGGTCTTTCCTATATCTGCTACCAAGTAAAAGTAGCAATGCATCTACAGATATCTTTCGGTTAGAAAGGTATAAAGATATTAGATCAGCCAGATAACATAAATTATGAACATTTCTAGATGACGTCACAAAAAAAAGATACGAACTACTTGTATTATTGGTCGACCACTGTGAACAATGTGGCAATGGTACTATCAAAATCCGTCCATAGATTTAATGGTGTTGTGCATGTCAGAGACAATCAAGCCTAGCTGCCAAGCTCCTTTAATAGGTAGCACGCAGATATCTATGTTTTTTTAAGGGCTCAACCTCAAGAAACTCTGTATATAAAGATAATGTTAGTCGTTCAAATTAATGCCTATTGGTTGTTATCATTATTTATGTCTACTGCCCAGCTATTTTAGAAGCCAATATCGCCTGGACTACTTCTTACTACTTATTTCAACACAGTATTACCTGATACTGCGTAACTACGTCTAAATTTGTCGAAAGGTTGCTTCGTTATACTTATCAAGACAATTACGCCTACTGGCTAGCTCCTATATTAAATAGCAAGATGATATATTTTCTCAATCTTGTTTAGTCCTCCAAGTAACTAAACAGTGAAAGTCTCTTTAAAAATCATCCACTGGTTTTTGCCCGATGCGCCAGTTCGCAATGGGTCGTTAGAGGCCCCGCACCTGCGGGTGCCTACTCGGCCCTATTGTGTTTCCGCGTCTTAGTCCGTGTGTAAAAGTGAGTGCCGCCCGTCGCCCGCGCATACTGCACGGCGGTACTGTTTGCGACTTCGCCCCGCGCATACGTGTGCTCGCCCCCCGGTTTCAGCAGCCATAACACTTTGTCGGAGTTTCGCAGTTCAATATGTCGTGTGTCAGTATATCGCTAGTGAGCCCCATCAGCGGGTCCCTACTTCGAATCCACCATTTTTTTCCCAAATCGCGAGCCATTACTAGTGAGTGCCGTCCGTGTCCCGCGCACGCTGCGCAGCAGTCCTGTTTGCGACTTCGCCCCGCGCATACGTGTGCTCGCTCCCAGGTTTGAGCAGCCATAACACTTTGTCGGAGTTTCGCAGTTCAATATGTCGTGTGTCAGTATATCGCTAGTGAGCCCCACATCAGCGGGTCCCTACTTCGAATCCACCATTTTTTTCCCAAATCGCGAGCCATTACTAGTGAGTGCCGTCCGTGTCCCGCGCACGCTGCGCAGCAGTCCGTTGCGACTTCGCTCCGCATATAGGGTCACTGTGCTATGTGTCTCACAAGCGGGTTCTGTCGTGTCGGTTAGTCAGGGCCGTTGGTCACCGCGCCTCCATCTTCCCGCGTATTCGCGAGTTATTATTTAGTGAGAGCCGTCCTAATCCCGCGCACGCTGCGCAGCAGTCCTGTTTGCGACTTCGCCCCGCGCATACGTGTGCTCGCTCCCAGGTTTGAGCAGCCATAACACTTTGTCGGAGTTTCGCAGTTCAATATGTCGTGTGTCAGTATATCGCTAGTGAGCCCCATCAGCGGGTCCCTACTTCGAATCCACCATTTTTTTCCCAAATCGCGAGCCATTACTAGTGAGTGCCGTCCGTGTCCCGCGCACGCAGGCGGCGGTCCGTTAGCGACTTCGCTCCGCATATAGGGTCACTGTGCTATGTGTCTCACAAGCGGGTTCTGTCGTGTCGGTTAGTCAGGGCCGTTGGTCACCGCGCCTCCATCTTCCCGCGTATTCGCGAGTTATTATTTAGTGAGAGCCGTCCTAATCCCGCGCACGCTGCGCAGCAGTCCGTTGCGACTTCGCCCCGCGCATACGTGTGCTCGCTCCCAGGTTTGAGCAGCCATAACACTTTGTCGGAGTTTCGCAGTTCAATATGTCGTGTGTCAGTATATCGCTAGTGAGCCCCATCAGCGGGTCCCTACTTCGAATCCACCATTTTTTTCCCAAATCGCGAGCCATTACTAGTGAGTGCCGTCCGTGTCCCGCGCACGCTGCGCAGCAGTCCGTTGCGACTTCGCCCCGCGCATACGTGTGCTCGCTCCCAGGTTTGAGCAGCCATAACACTTTGTCGGAGTTTCGCAGTTCAATATGTCGTGTGTCAGTATATCGCTAGTGAGCCCCATCAGCGGGTCCCTACTTCGAATCCACCATTTTTTTCCCAAATCGCGAGCCATTACTAGTGAGTGCCGTCCGTGTCCCGCGCACGCTGCGCAGCAGTCCGTTGCGACTTCGCTCCGCATACGTGTGCTCGCTCCCAGGTTTGAGCAGCCATAACACTTTGTCGGAGTTTCGCAGTTCAATATGTCGTGTGTCAGTATATCGCTAGTGAGCCCCACATCAGCGGGTCCCTACTTCGAATACACCATTTTTTTCCCAAATCGCGAGCCATTACTAGTGAGTGCCGTCCGTGTCCCGCGCACGCTGCGCAGCAGTCCGTTGCGACTTCGCTCCGCATACGTGTGCTCGCTCCCAGGTTTGAGCAGCCATAACACTTTGTCGGAGTTTCGCAGTTCAATATGTCGTGTGTCAGTATATCGCTAGTGAGCCCCACATCAGCGGGTCCCTACTTCGAATCCACCATTTTTTTCCCAAATCGCGAGCCATTACTAGTGAGTGCCGTCCGTGTCCCGCGCACGCTGCGCAGCAGTCCGTTGCGACTTCGCTCCGCATACGTGTGCTCGCTCCCAGGTTTGAGCAGCCATAACACTTTGTCGGAGTTTCGCAGTTCAATATGTCGTGTGTCAGTATATCGCTAGTGAGCCCCACATCAGCGGGTCCCTACTTCGAATACACCATTTTTTTCCCAAATCGCGAGCCATTACTAGTGAGTGCCGTCCGTGTCCCGCGCACGCTGCGCAGCAGTCCGTTGCGACTTCGCTCCGCATACGTGTGCTCGCTCCCAGGTTTGAGCAGCCATAACACTTTGTCGGAGTTTCGCAGTTCAATATGTCGTGTGTCAGTATATCGCTAGTGAGCCCCATCAGCGGGTCCCTACTTCGAATCCACCATTTTTTTCCCAAATCGCGAGCTATTAAATGATGACTTTGGTTCTTGTACCACGACCTAAGGGATATTTACCGACGAAGCACCGGTTATAATTATTGTTCAACGTAGTTCGTGCCAGGATTAATATTTTATTTGACTGAATTGATACACAATTACGGTATCCATAACGGCACGGTCGAATCGATAGCTACCTGGCTCCGGTAACAAGGTGAATAATAGTTTTTTTTTTATATTCGTTTGACAAAAACAAACTTAATTAAATTGATGAAAACAATATAATTATTTTTATGACAAATTACTTACCTTTCTTACTATCATATAATAACCGATTTTCCATCATCTTTGTCATCGTTTCAGTTCACCTTCATCACCTCCAAGTAAGGTATGACTTATTGATGTAAAGGTAACGTTAAAACATTCATCACCCAATCTCTTTCTGTTACTTATACATTATTACTCTTATGAATATTAAACAAATAAACATTAGTTGAATAATCACACATCTCACTCAGGCCCAAACTAGGATTCCCTGTCTTGGTAACAGATATATTGGTGAAAAGATATATAACCTGCATAGATAAATAATCATACATACATATTATATAAATATGTTTGTAGCAGAGTGATGGTCTGTTACAAACACAGACATATATTATTTATCCATAAATTAATGAGCCAATCAAATTAAAGATACAGAAAATAGACGCGATGAGGAGCGTAGCGAGAAGTGTGTTAGTGAACAGAGTTGGTCCTCTCCAACTAGTGCCGCTGCTCCCCATTACTAGTTTATAGGATTTGAGTTCGTCAAATTCGGAAGGATTTTTCACGAACATTCGCAGCATAGTGCTGCACCACGTTCAGGAAGGTTGGCGTTTGAAGAAATAGATGGATCTCCTTTACACCCTAACTCGGAATACATATTGTGAAATTGTCATAACCGTATATCATTTGCAGTAATCAATAAATTAAAGCTCCCTACAAAACCAAGCGCTATTCCTGCAGCTGTTATAATTTAATACAATGGCTCCGTTTACGACGTCGCTTACAGTGATTTCAACAATAAATACCTAATTATAAGTAGCTGGAACATATTATAAGGGAAATACAACAAAGTCTTAGGTGCGAGCAATTTGTTTCCGACTGCCACGGTTCAGTGAACTTAGCGGCAATAAATTTTAAGACGAACGAAACCGTGAAATAACGAGGCCTAAAATAAATACAACCCCTTTCGGATATTTAAAATTTTTAGAGGTTTTAACTTTGAATGGACTCTTTGATTAATGAGTTGTATTGTTATTTCAAAGTTTAAGTAAGGCAAGTGTAGTGACCAAATTGCATATACCACTAAAGTATCTCTACTACTACTATCTCTAAATTATATCAGTACTCATAAAAATTATTAAAGTAAGGGTAATACAGTCTTCTTCTAATGTAAACTGGCAGATGATGCAGCCGATGAATGGTGGATAATTCTTCTAATAATACCGAGCTCATATTCCACAGGTTAAAGTCGAAAACCAACAGCACTTGATTGGAGTTAGCACTACGTTTACTGTTCTGTACTGCCGTGATGTACTCATCTTGAAATGCTTGTAAATTTTGGCCACGTAAACTTTCAAGTCATCATCATCATCATCATCATCATCATCATCATCATCATCATCATCATCATCATCATCATCATCATCATCATCATCATCATCATCATTTCAGCCTATTAGAAGTCCACTGCTGAACATAGGCCTCCCCCAAAGATTGCCACGAAGCACGGTCCTGAGCCACCTGCATCCATCGACTTCCCGCAACACTGCGCAGGTCGTCACTCCATCTTGTGGGGGGTCGTCCTACACTGCGTTTGCCCGTACGTGGCTGCCACTCGAGAACCTTTTTTCCCGAGCGGTTGTCAGTTCTGCGAGCTATGTGGCCGGCCATTGCCACTTCAGCTTGCTGATCTTTACGGCTATGTCGGTTACCTTAGTTCTGCTGCGGATATCATCGTTGCAGACTCTATCACGCAGAGAAACACCGAGCATAGCCCTTTCCATAGCGCGCTGAGCAACTTTGAGCTTCCTCATACGGGCTGCAGTGAAGGACCAAGTCTCGAATCCGTATGTCATCACTGGCAACACGCACTGGTTGTATACTTTCGTCTTGAGGCTTTGCGGTATACTCGACGAGAAGATATGACGTAGTTTCCCGAACGCAGCCCAGCCGAGTTGGATTCGTCGATTGACCTCTGAGTCGAAGTTGGACTTACCTAATCGGACAATTTGTCCCAGGTATACGTACTCGTCTACAACTTCGAACCTATTGTTCCCAACAACAACCGGTATTGGTGTGACATGGACGTTTGACATGAACTTCGTCTTGTCCATGTTCATTTTAAGACCAACCTGTTGGGAGACGTTATTGAGGTCATTGAGCATTGTACTGAGCTCCTCCAGCGATCCTGCCATAAGAACTATGTCGTCGGCAAATCGAAGGTGAGTGATGTATTCGCCATTGATGTTGATACCGTATCCTTTCCAGTTCAGCTGCTTGAAAACATCTTCCAATGCAGCGGTGAAGAGTTTCGGGGATATGACATCACCCTGTCTTACACCTTTCTGCAGTTGGATTGGTTTCGTACTCTGATTCTGTACTCGGATAGACATCGTAGCCTCATTGTACAAACACCTCAGCACTTCGATATACCGAGAGTCTATCTGGCACCGCTGGAGAGACTGTAGCACCGTCCAAATTTCGACTGAATCGAAGGCTTTCTCATAGTCCACATACGCCAGACATAATGGCAAGTTGTACTCCTCGGCCTTCTGTACAATCTGGCGAAGAGTATGTATGTGGTCTATGGTACTATAGCCTTTTCGGAATCCGGCTTGTTCGGGAGGCTGGAAGTCGTCAAGTCTGTTCACTAGACGATTTGAGATGTCTCTCGAAAACAGCACGTAGACGCGGCTTAGAAGCGATATCGGTCTATAATTCTTCAAAAGGCAGTTATCCCCTTTCTTGAAGAATAGGACAACCACGCTTCTACTCCACGCTTTCGGCGTAACACCGCCATGAATGACGGAATTAAACAGCTTCTGAAGGACAACAAGTATCGGTTTTCCACCCGCTTTCAGAAGCTCAGCTGTAATTCCGTCCTCACCCGGCGCCTTGCCGTTTTTAAGCTGTTTGAGAGCCATCCTAATCTCGCTCAGACTGACGTCCGGGATGTTATCGGAGTAATGTCGGATAAGCGTGGCTCTTGGGTCGTTACTCACATCAGTGTGTGGTTTCAACGACGTTGTGTACAGCTGTCCGTAAAATCTCTCGATCTCACTCAAAATCTCGGCTCCAGCGGAAATGACTGCGCCGCTTTCGGTCTTCAGCTTGGTCAGTTGGCTCTTTTCGATAGACAGATCTCTGGCGAAGACTTTGGAGCCTTGGTTCCGCTCTATCGCTTTTTCAATACAGGCTGTATTGAATTTGCGTAAGTCTTGCCTCATACATTTGGAGATCTGTCTATTCAGTAGCCGATACGCTGACGCATCCATTGTAGACTGCAGCTTTATCTCACGCCTGGCTTTCATGAGTTTAAGAGTGTGATCAGAGAGCTTTTGGGGCTTGTTCGTGCGGCAGGTCCTGCAAAACTTAGCTCCTACCGCATGGACAGTTTCCACTAGCCTGCTATTCGTATCGTCCACTGTAACGCAATCATCTAGGCACTGAAAGCGATTATGCAATTCGAGCGTAGACTTTACCAGACGAGACCGCTCGAGCCTAATGTTCAGGTTCAGTGTGCCTCTTACCATTCGGTGATCACTGCCGGTTTTTACCCTAGTGATCACAGAGACATCACTGAAAATATATAAAGAATCCCTCCTTTGCCATGAAGTCAGCCAGCTGTTGCCCTCTTGGGTTTCGTTGCCCTACTCCAAAGTTCCCCACTATCAGCTCATCGCCTTTTTTCGTACCTAGTTTTGCGTTAAAGTGTCCCATCAACACCGTGTAGTGAGTCTTAGAGCAATGCATTGCTCTTGAAATATCCTCATACATTGCTTCCACTTCATCATCAGGGTGTGTCGAGGTTGGTGCGTATACCTGTATGACCTTCAGCGAATACCTTTTGGTTATTCTGAGCATAAGGTACGCGACCCTACTCGACACACTTCCGATCTCGATCACGTTGTTGATGAGAGACCTGTGGACGATAAACCCTGACACCTCCTTGGGACAGATGGTCACCCTGCCGGTAGTAGAACAAGTTACCGGATTTTAGGATTATAGAGTCCTCTCCCTGTCTTCGGACTTCAGACAACCCTATAATACTCCAATGTAACTTGCTTACTTCTTCTTCCAGTTCTAGTATCTTCTCGTCGGTCCTCAATGTGCGTGCGTTATATGTTGCCAGGTCCAGTCGTTTGGGTTGGCAGCTAGAAATCAGCCGGTGATTCTTCGCACCCCCTGCCTCGCCGTTACCATGGCTGCCACCATAGCCAGGACTAGCGAGGCCGCCGGGGACTGGCGGCCATTGCTTTCTTCTACCTCTCATCATGGGGGGGTTTGCCTTAGTTGGCGAGCGGGTTGGCAACCGCAGTTTTTTTTTTGTTCTAGTGCTGGAAGATGCTGCTGCCCATCTCCTAATATAATTTTTTACCATTAGTCGCCTTTTACGACACCCATGGTTAGACAGGGTTGGCGCTATTCTTTACTTCCGACAGCCACACGGAATGGCTTTCAAGTATTTCATGCTTAAAAGCTTTAAAAGATATAGAAACAAAGTTTACCCAGAGTGTTTGCACTTACTTATGTCCTGTCACCAGCTAATAGAGTTAGTATGAAAACGAAAAGGCGCTCCCTCCAGTCGGATAATTTAAACCAATTTTTGTTTTCATCCTATTTTTAATAGTTAATCTGAAGTCATACAGTAGTTAAAATCGCACACTCAGGGTACAACTATAATAATAAAGAAGTCTTGATAGTCGCTATAACTTGCTAGGCAGATAAAGTTCTCGGGTTTAGCTAACTGACTGTGGACTAAGTTCGACAAATATTAGCTTCGTCTAGGAAGCCGAACCTGTTGAAGTTTGCGCATCACAAAACTTATCCGATTTCGGGTCTGGTTGTATTGCGCCCCATGTCTCTGAAACTGCATCTGATTCTTCTAGCGATGTTATCTCATAAGCGTTTTCTATCATAAAATTGTAAATAAAATTTTTCGATAAGTAAAAACTATGTCATTAAAACAATTGTTCCTGTAATATTGTCACAGTATTAACATACTTTAAATAATGGCAATGAAATCACAGGCAAGTAACTGCCATTAGGAACAAAGGTGGAAGGTCTGTTTAATTCATGCACGAAAAAAGTAATTAGACATTCACTTTGAATCAACTGGCAGCACACATCGCTAGCTAATTTTTAAGTCTGTTTTTTTTCCTTCAATTCCCTCAGGAATTAAAAAGGCCAAACGAATAGCAAGCCGGCTACATCGGAGGGTCCGCCCCACAAAAAGTTTTGAAGGCTTTAATTTAGCCCGTTGTTAATTCGCACGCGACCGATTCAAAGGCACCGTCGGCCATTATTAAAAGCGTAAATTGTCAAACAGATGTTGCGAACGACTTTGGTTGCGTCCTGCCTAGTTTAAAACTCAATGAAAATTTTATCAATACAATCATGGTTCGAAAGGTGGATGGTGGATCCACTTGCTAGACAGTCGATATCGCTTTACCAGGTATGTAAAGTAAACAGTGAATGTTGGTACAGTATTCTAGCACTTTTCCAATGACATATTTCACTGCAATTTCTTTCTTGGCCATTTTGAACACGACCATATCGTTACAATTAATTCAGATCATGTATATAATATAATTGTCAATTTTCCACCAAACAACTATCAAAAACTTAAGACCACCGTGTGAGGTATACTATAGTGTAGCAGGCATATAATATAAGTAATTGGAAATGTACCGCCGTCTTTTCCCGATACTAACCGCACTTACAGGTCTCAGCTCTGGTTATTCGAAGTGGCTCTTGTCACTAAAGAGTTCGGCGACCCATATCTTACCATTGCAGTAGTTCTGCTAATGAGTTAATGTAACCACAGTAGTTAGAAGGGTTTCCACAGCCGCTTACTTTTCGTCTCTCCTGAATATAAAACATAACGGGTAGCAAGCCTCGTCGCCAGGTTAGCTCCCGGAGATTGCCTCGAAATTTTTAAGGTTTTCCCTTACTCTCATTAAATATTATTAATTAGTTTTGTTACGAGATGAGATTTCATGCTTCGTTAAATTAATTTTCTTAATAAATTTTGAATATAATATAAAAGATAAAGCAGATAAGATATTAGATTAAAATTTATAATTTTTTTCAATAAACAATATTAAAAAAAATTATAATTAAAAGATAGGATAAGATTTATTTACTATTATTGGATATTGTGAACAAAAAATATGCTGTATATCAGCATATCATATTTAAGTATTATGGAAGAATATAGATTGAGAAACATTTATTTATAAGTTTTTACAATCTAAGGAGAAAGGAATTTGGTATAGAACGATCCAGCCACACCCACAAAGGTCTCCTTGGATAGATAACGCTAGTATTAACAGACACAACTCCGTTATAGTAATGAGATTGCGTTCTGGACACATTCCATCAAACAAATTCGCATACTTAATGCGCAAAGCGCCATCACTCAATTGCAATGTCTGTGGTGTTGATGATGTTTACCATGTACTGATGGAATGTGCCCAAAATGAAAATACAAGGAACTTGGCGATTGTAATATTATTATGGCAAAGCCCTTGTCAAACGTAGCTGCATTGTTATATAAACTGGTTACTTCTAGGCAGTAAGTAATTAATGTGATTAACCCTCTTAATAAAAAAAAAAAAAAATTTTACAATTCGTTACATATTTATGTTGTATCTGATGTTATATATTACATGATCGAAAAGCTCATTCGTCTCGACACAGGAGATCGAACTCGAATCTCCTGTTTCGGAGGCAGACACCCTAACCACTCCGATATCGCGACTTATGGTGCATTTGTAGTATTGACCTGGACACTAAGATGGCGACAAACTTAACGTCTGTCACGTTGTCCCAAATAAACTTGCTTGTTTGCACAACTAGGATATAACATTTTCGCTTACCGCTCAGTGTTCAGCGCTCAGGCGCTGCCCAAGGTATTTTTTTCTTAAAATGTTGGAAATGATTCTTGCATAAAATCCTAGTTGTTGGTCACTACCAACTGAGGGTTGCGGGTTCGAATACCGCTAGGAGAAAATATTTGTATACATCACGAGTGACAGCTAGTGTAATACTAATTAAATACTATCTTTACTGTGGTAATTCAATATTATGATAGACAACTCGATAGACTGATTGGTTGTGTATCTAATTTTAGCTGGGGGCTACGGTCCCGTTAGAGACTAACATTTGTAAGAAGAGTATAAATATTTGCTAGTACCGTGTCATGGAGCTTGTACTGCCGTTGTCGGCGCCTGCAGTGAACCCTCTTCCTTTCTTAGGCACACCTCAGATTACATAAGTTCAAACATGACGGAACAATGTTTAGAATTTAAATTGATCCCTGCTTATTATATACAACCTATTATATAGTACCTATTTGGCGGACTGTAGGACGTCGTAAAATCAATTCATATATGAAGACCTTTCAAATTGGTTGACTCATATTGAGGCTATCCAGAACTTCTGACCTCTCACATCCTTAACTTTAACTTTTTAACTCCTTCCAACTTTCTTATTGGATGGACAACCGTACCTCAGTTCCGTATCCGCAAATCGCAGACAAGCAAATCAACATCCACCTATATGTGCGAAAGTGGATAAGATGTACAAATTTTTGGAACAGTTTTCTTAAAGAATATATTCATTTCCTAAAGCAAAATGTGCAAGGATGGCGTCGCAACAGTAGCTGAAGTGAAGACCAAGAAAGGGCCTCTTCTTCGGGCCTATAATTGCCTCGTCACATTACCGGTTAAAATGGAGCCGCCTGGGAGCATGTTGCGTGTAGATTATGAGACGAAACACAATAATCGCATAGGCGGAGCGGATGAAGCGTATCTGTAAGAATTCGAACCAACACTTCACATCCATCGATCCCGACTAACTGTTCAACACGCTTTACCCTTTTTAAAATTTAATTTGGATTTAATACAAGTAGTATTTAATTGTAGAATTTATTTTGAATTGTATAATTTTAAAATCATGGAAATATTGAAACTCCATAGAAACTACTGCAACATTCCTTACTCATTATCACCCAAGAGCTCTCCCTGCTCCCAGGACCAGGATCTTGGGCAACAATAAAATCAGAAAATTACCCAATAGAGACTATTTTTTTTATTTATGTGTGTGGTGGCGTCGTAAGAATATCTGCAACCTTGTTTCTTCCTGTTGCTGTCGTTGAAGAGATCAAATCTCTCAAAAACTAAAAGTCAGTGCCTAATACTGGGACGTCTATGTACTATTATTTTACTTAAACCTTATAATCAAACAAAGGTTGTGGTGTAAGTTTAAAAATTTACAAATTACTATAAAATGACTCAATATTCTATGAGGAACGCCGTTATCAAAGCAACTAATAGAATATTAAAACTATGATAATTACATAGGGAGTAGAAAGTTCCATTAATTCAAATCTTTTACTTTAGTTTGGAACTACTTACTATTGCCCAAGTTTTCTAAGATGATATATATTAAGAATCCATTTAGTTCAGTTCGAAAAAGCTATTTGGCTTTTAAGTGTTGAAATGATTTGATGAAAATTTTCTATACAATCTTTCAAAAGGAAATGATTTATGCCCAAGATTATACCGAGTCATTCCACTTTTAAGAAGAACAATTAATATATTTATTTGTAGGAAGAGAGGTTTTACGTTAAAACAAAAGAGCAAACACACTGGTAAATTTTTTTTACGATGATTTTAATAATTTATTCAACTATGTTCTGAACGGTGAATAATAACATAACAAACAAAATACTTAGCAACTAGTTTTATACTTATTTATTCTATTTAACTTTTTTTTGCTTATAATAGCATATCATAAACCTTCTTCGCCACGTCCATAGGGAGGGTCTGCATTAGTGAGAAAATAGTAGTTTCCAGGTACTCTAAAAATGTAACAACGTTAGCATTATAGCATTTTAAGAGTTAATCGGAGTGATGGAGATTATCTATGGAGATTCTTCTACTCCAGCCTGTAGACGTCCATTGTTGAACATAGGATTCTCCAAAAAAGCGCCAATAAAAGCCAGCATATTTCGTTGAAGGTTAGCTCATACTCACCACGCTAGGCAAACGGATTGGCGAGGGTAATGTCGGTACCCCCGTTCTGGTGATGCTGCTCCCCATCACTAGTCTGTCAGATTTGGATCAAAAAACCTTAATGGATATTCCGCCATCATTCGGTCGACAGATCCTCGTTTGAAGACTAGCATGGATCACGTGCAGGCGCGGTTGTGTTTTAGAGAAAAAGATGGTATATTTCCCCTTGCACGACCTTACACACATATATATATATATATATATATTTCTGTTTTTAAACAAATAACGGTAATTACTAATTACTACTTTAATTACTTACGCATTTGTAGCACATTCTCCAATAGCTAAAGTAATAGCTTTTCTTTCGGGCTTTGAGTAATTCTTCCATGTTCTATAATTTTTGGCATGAGAACCGATCAGAGTCCCGGGACGTTTCAGAGAGTCAATCAGTAGTTGCCAACTTCGGTTGTGATTGCATAAGTCTGGAAATAAACATTGACAAATCTCTTAAAAAAAAACAAGTAAATAATACCAACCTTTTCCGGTTTTCTTGGTATACAATTAAATTAATTGCTACAAAAGCGCACGCATTCAGTTGTTAACGCTATAAGTGTCTTGTAATCGCTCGTGTTCATATTTCGTACTATAAATTGAGCCGTGAGATCTTAATAGTCAGAGCCCTCGCTTTAGTTTAAATGCTAAATTTACCACATGCTCGGTGGTGATAAATATTGTGATGAAATCCGACCAAAAATTAATAATTATAAAGCTGACGGTACCAGGGTTAACTATGACATCAGGAAGTCCTACATCTCAGTCCTCCCGTGACCACCAAAACGACGGGATTTAAAAAAGTAATTAAACACAATTAAATCCGTAAATCATACTTTCATTTCAATCTTATAATGTCTACAAATCACAAAACGTAGCCTACTAAATACGCGTGAGCTTCAATGTTTGGACTAAACTTTCTAAGTTACACGTGAATTAACGTATTAACAAATAACAATTTGGACAAAACGTGACGAAGACAAAATATGGAATCGAGAGAAAACATTGGAAGTAGCAGCCTGTAAGTGCCCACTGCTGAGCAAAGGTCTCCTTCTCAAATACGAGTATTAGAGAGGGTTTAGGTGTTGGAATACCCGCCACGCTGCTCCAGTGCGGGTTGGCGGGCTTCATATATCCTCGAAATAATATTTAAATTTTTTCTCAGTCATGCTGGTTTTCACGATCTTTTTCCTCACTGCTGAGCACGTGGTAAATACAGTGCACTTTAAAATTTTATGGTGCCGGGCACCGGGGATCAAACCTCTATGAAATTAAAAAGTGAGCGCCCTGACCACTAGGCTACCACGGCTCTTTTTGTGCCTTTTTTTGTTTATTTATCCAAAAAACATTTTAATGCCAAATCTTTGCTAAATAATTCTGATTTATTGTTTTATATGAGTCAAAATATTATTATCATTATTTATGTAAGTTCATGTTTAAAAATATTTTATTATTTCATATACAATATACACTATATTATTCTTCAATTTTCTATAAGTAATTAGGTCAAATAGCACAAATGCTGATATTTATTTATAGTTTCACCTAACAAGAATAGTGAAAACTCTTAAAAATAATTCCTTTGTTCATAAATTCCTCGACCGTTTAATAAGAAACTTTTTGTGTTTCTTTACTACCTAATGAATAAAAGTTGAGAAGAAAGGGTTGAAACTACGCCTTTAATTTTGAGGATTACATTTCTATAATTTTCACCTAGAGTACGTTTGCCATGGTGTTATTCTACGAAGGAATATTCACGAAAATATTTCGTTTAAATAGTTTATTTCTACTGTATTTCTCCAGAAAATACATATGAAACGAAGAGGTTTTATAATTGAAAGAACACTAATGTAAACACCACAATGACTGAATAATAGAGAATATAATAATAATATGGTACTGGAATCACTCATGCCAGCTGCAGACAATGTGTTATTTTCTTCTTGTGCTTACAATTCCACATAGCGTTTTATTTATTCCTACCTTACTAGAAAGTTTAAGAGGGCTCGAGGTGCAATTTTGTAGGCATCCAATGAATGTAAAAAATACGGATTTCAAACGGAAAAAATTAAATATAATAACCAACTTGTTTTGAATAACACAATATCAGACTTCATACATCCCACTAATACCCACAAGTCTCCTGCCATTTTAAAAGATTATATAGTTGATACTTTTACGGAATGCCGTACGCAGACAAAATAACACTAATTAACCTTTTCTTTCTACATGTTGTATATTTATGGAAGTCTAAGCGATTATCTTACCAACCTGTAAATAGACCACTGCAGGACATGGGCATCTGTCATAAGCGTGGTGCTTGGCAAGTGGAATGGTAATCGCAGTACCAGACACCTCACACCTTAGACGCTGCTACACGTCCTCAGAATTCGGTAGCTATTGCAAATTACAAGTCTGTTCCCTTAGTCACCTCTTACGACACCCACGGGAAGAAATGCGGTGATAGATTCTTACGCCGATATGGATTTACGCTTTGTTTCTATAGAGAATTTAGCCACTCCTAGCTCTAAAGATTTTTTGAGACACTAAACACTCATTCCTTTTTAAGATTTGTACTTGACGAGGACGATTCTTCTTATAAATCAACAGGACATTGTTCTCGATCCAGGCTTGAACTATTCGTGCCCTGTGATCCGGACCAGAATCTTGGTGGAAAGTTCACGGGATATATTGTATAGTGTATCACGGCTTCACTACAAAATCCAAGAGAGTCTCTTGATAAACTGTGGCCGAAGTCTTGATTCTTTTTTCGACACCGCCCACCAAATCATGATTGATGCAGGATTATGATCACGTTGAATTTTTCCTATAAGTTAATAAGTTAGCATCTCTCAAATACTCTTTAAATGTCGGCAACGCACCTGCAGCACCTCTGGTGTTGCAGATGTGCGCGGGCGACGGTTATCACTTACCATCAGGTGAAACGCTTTCTCGTTTGTCGCCGTTCCCATAAAAAAAAATTCAAAACCCTACTGGTTTTATCGAATTCTGGTTTTAACAGTGTTCACAGCCCGTCTAGACCTAACAGCATGTAGTCGCCCCTATCTTATATGGTCTTCGACAGACCAATTGTAGGTGTACCTTTACACAAACATACAGCTGATGCAACCTTTGAAGCGTTTCAAATTTAAATTAAGAAGAAAAATAAATATTTTTGTTTATGGCCAGACTAGTTAGTAACATATGTTACTTGACATTTATTAAAATTTCATGGCTGCAATTTTTTTTTAATATCTTTCTATATCTAGCCCATATTTAATCGGATATCTTAGTCGACTAAAGAAATAAACAAAACACTGGATTGAAACCTACCCACTTCGCCACTGATTCCAATCCACCTGTCAAGACTCAGAACCACCAAATAGTTTATTTTAAGATAACAGTCCATGTTGATGATGTTCCCAACCATCTACATAATAATATAAATATTTATTTTACCTTGCATCGAAAATGTCGGCGACGGTCTTGCATCGCAACCAGGTTGATTCGTTTGTCCCGCGTGCTTGTAGTTTGGCCAGAAATCCACTTTACCCATGGCACCTTTGGCTCCATACTTTGTTGTATCCGTATGAATCACAACCACCATGGGTGCAGAATCCGCATTTAGCCTTATATGAGCTGGTTTGTTCTCAAAGCCAACCTTGGACGGATCTAGCCCTGTTATGCTAGAAAAAGTAATGTAGGAAAAACTAAGACTTCTTCTTTTTTATCTTTATCAGCCTTTATAGAAGTCCACAGCAGGACTTTTCCCCACGTTGGTCAAGCAGTGCTGGTACCGTCACACTAAGGATGCTACTGCCCAGTAAGAGTTAGGTTCGCTATATTCGGATGAATTTTCCAGTATCAGTCGATCGCCAGAGCCTTGTTCCTTAGTTAGCAGGGTGCACCACGTAGAGGTGAGGTTAACCTTTGGAGATGGAGCATTCACTCTTGAAGGTCAAGGACAAGGTTTTAATATTATATAATTAACTGAGGTACACACCCGATTAAGATGACATTTACTAAATAAAATTTTATGTGAAATAACCATTCGACTCCAGCCACTAAGATTTTTACAACTACTGAACTTCAGGAGCTTTATACCCTCTCAAGCAAAACTAGCTACCAAACTTTGAGTTAAACTTTAAACCTTTATTGACATTTATTAAAATTTCATGGCTGCAAATTTTGACAAAATATTTAACATAAATGTTGTGACTTTTTGCACAGGTAATTTACTACGTTCTCAGTGGTACCTGAGACCAGATACCTGAGAAATGATAGACATATTAATTCAAGAACATGTGAAGTCCGCCAACTTGCACTGAATCATCGCGGCGGCCATTCTCAGCTCAAATTCTCTCAAAAATATTTAACATAAATGTTGTGACTTTTTGCACAGGTAATTTACTACGTTCTCAGTGGTACCTGAGACCAGATACCTGAGAAATGATAGACATATTAATTCAAGAACATGTGAAGTCCGTCAACTTGCACTGAATCATCGCGGCGGCCATTCTCAGCTCCAAATTCTCTCAAAAATATTTAACATAAATGTTGTGACTTTTTGCACAGGTAATTTACTACGTTCTCAGTGGTACCTGAGACCAGATACCTGAGAAATGATAGACATATTAATTCAAGAACATGTGAAGTCCGCCAACTTGCACTGAATCATCGCGGCGGCCATTCTCAGCTCCAAATTCTCTCAAAAATATTTAACATAAATGTTGTGACTTTTTGCACAGGTAATTTACTACGTTCTCAGTGGTACCTGAGACCAGATACCTGAGAAATGATAGACATATTAATTCAAGAACATGTGAAGTCCGTCAACTTGCACTGAATCATCGCGGCGGCCATTCTCAGCTCCAAATTCTCTCAAAAATATTTAACATAAATGTTGTGACTTTTTGCACAGGTAATTTACTACGTTCTCAGTGGTACCTGAGACCAGATACCTGAGAAATTACTAGTAAATTTATTACTTATATCAGGAGATATAAAAATTTGTGAGACTCCTACAGAATGCAATTTTTTTTTTAATATCTTTCTATATCTAGCCCATATTTAATCGGATATCTTAGTCGACTAAAGAAATAAACAAAACACTGGATTGAAACCTACCCACTTCGCCACTGATTCCAATCCACCTGTCAAGACTCAGAACCACCAAATAGTTTATTTTAAGATAACAGTCCATGTTGATGATGTTCCCAACCATCTACATAATAATATAAATATTTATTTTACCTTGCATCGAAAATGTCGGCGACGGTCTTGCATCGCAACCAGGTTGATTCGTTTGTCCCGCGTGCTTGTAGTTTGGCCAGAAATCCACTTTACCCATGGCACCTTTGGCTCCATACTTTGTTGTATCCGTATGAATCACAACCACCATGGGTGCAGAATCCGCATTTAGCCTTATATGAGCTGGTTTGTTCTCAAAGCCAACCTTGGACGGATCTAGCCCTGTTATGCTAGAAAAAGTAATGTAGGAAAAACTAAGACTTCTTCTTTTTTATCTTTATCAGCCTTTATAGAAGTCCACAGCAGGACTTTTCCCCACGTTGGTCAAGCAGTGCTGGTACCGTCACACTAAGGATGCTACTGCCCAGTAAGAGTTAGGTTCGCTATATTCGGATGAATTTTCCAGTATCAGTCGATCGCCAGAGCCTTGTTCCTTAGTTAGCAGGGTGCACCACGTAGAGGTGAGGTTAACCTTTGGAGATGGAGCATTCACTCTTGAAGGTCAAGGACAAGGTTTTAATATTATATAATTAACTGAGGTACACACCCGATTAAGATGACATTTACTAAATAAAATTTTATGTGAAATAACCATTCGACTCCAGCCACTAAGATTTTTACAACTACTGAACTTCAGGAGCTTTATACCCTCTCAAGCAAAACTAGCTACCAAACTTTGAGTTAAACTTTAAACCTTTATTGACATTTATTAAAATTTCATAGCTGCAAATTTTTTGACAAAATATTTAACATAAATGTTGTGACTTTTTGCACAGGTAATTTACTACGTTCTCGGTGGTACCTGAGACCAGATACCTGAGAAATGATAGACATATTAATTCAAGAACATGTGAAGTCCGTCAACTTGCACTGAATCATCGCGGCGGCCATTCTCAGCTCCAAAATTCTCTCAAAAATATTTAGAGGGGCCATTGACCGGTAGTGGAATATTTATAGGCTACCCTAAGCTACCCTAACATACTTATTTTTGTATGATTCCACGATAGTCCCGAAACCCGAGTTCGATCTAACTTGGAGAGCTCGTACCTATGAGTTTTTCAAATCCTTTAATAAACCTTTGGTCACCAGTATTGCGTATGCGGTCGTGAGAGCTTATCCTTATGTTTCAGTTGACTACAAGTTTCTGATGACGAAACGATCGTTGAATCCGACATGTTCATTTCACCACAAGCTATTAAGACGTGCGAAATAATAAGTGGTCATCCAGATATTTTAGTATCCCGGTTTTGTGTGTTACTCATTTGCGTGACTGATTTGATTTTTATTGCGTTAAATGTTTTATCTTGCTTAATAATATAATATCTAATTATTCGAGTTACGAGATAATATCCGTGTTTTTATCAGTCTCCACTGACAAGAAACAGGGATTCCAAACGGTATAGAAGTTCATAGTCAGGTTCTCATCAAATTTATATCTTACTACTTGAATTTATACTAGTCTGTAGTCTCCAGTTAAACCCCTTTGTTTCGAGATATAACTATACTTATATGATGTTCTCTTGTTTTATTTAGGTTATAACCTTAACTAAAGCTTTTGTGGTCAAATTCGATCAGGCGTTTAAAAAAATAAGTAAGAAAAATTTAATAGAAATGTTGAAAATACAAACCAACCAAAAAAATCGTGTTGGAACATAATATAACAAAATTTTAAATTATTAACGAAATTCAATGAAAACCAAAGTCATTGACTAACTTGACATTTAACTTTCATTAAAAACCGTTTTGTTACTTCTTTCGTAACAAAGCTTTTTATCTAATAGCTGCAATTACGTTCATCACTTTAGGTAATTCCGTATTCCCAAAACATTAATTACTTGTAACTAGACACGCATAACCCCAATTTTAGAGTATGTAGAGAAAAAAGTGTATACCATGACGGCTGCATTCCTTTCTGGGACATCGTATTGCCAGTAACACCAAAGATATGAGCTGCAAGGGAATGTCCTATTAAATGTGTTTTCTTTAGATCGAGACCAGCCGCGGACATGTTGGCCAGAGTGTTTGCAAAGCGGACTCCAAGCTGCAAACAATTAAAATTATATTACTTTACACCAATTAAACAACTTAAAAAAACTACTCATCATCGGTAAAATTACTATTATTTGTGTTTTATTTATCACAATGACAGGATGCGCCGTTTAACGAGTAATGTAACTATTCTAGGTAATTAATTATTATGGTCATTAATTATTACCCTTCGATTATCGATATATGCGTATATCGATAATGGAAGCCATACTGAAGGTCCATAGTTAAGGGTTTCATTATTCGAATTTTTATCGACGGACATCTATCGTTCCAAAAATGAAAAGCGAGCCTATTCGCTGTATAAAAATGTCATTCACCCTCCGTGCATTCGGCGCAGCCCAGTTCAAGTAAGAATTAGCGAAGCCTGGCAGTGCCATCGAGGCCAAGTCCTGCCAATTCAAAAGGGCTACGTTACTATTTCCATCTTGAATGTAACCTGTTATTACTGCTGTGACGGCGGGTCCATCGGGCCGACCTAAAATATGAAAATGCTATTTACTGGAGTTCTCTAAAAGTAATTAGTATACATTAGTTGGAAAAATAAAATGTATTTAAGTATTAATTATCTTTATTGTAGTCATACGACTATTATAAAGTCTTCATACATATACTATACTACATATTATAAAGTCAGTTACAATCGTATTGGTCGCTATACTATAACGATTACATTTATTATTAAAAAAAAAATAATGCACATACTTAACATTGTTAAAATCAACTTATAAACAATATCGCAGATAAATCTAAAACATATATTTTTAGTCTCTTGTCAGTCACCTAAACTTATTTCGTGCACAATTATTGTTATATATACCATAATTCAAATATATGGTATTATTGTAAAGCAGTGGAGTTCACTACGGCAACGTGGCGGACTATCTCAGAGTCCAGCTTTGAGATATCTGTATAGGTTGGAAATATTTTATATGTCAATCCAAGTCCCATGAAGCCATAACATCCTGCTTTACTAACTTCTCAGAATATATGAAATGGCTAATTTCAATTATTTAAGATAAAAAAAAATTGTTACTAAGACTTTATTTGTAAATGCGTGTGACCAATAAACGTTTATTAGATTCTGTTCTCGGTTCTTTCGTTACTTATATTACAAAGTAAGTAGAGCGCAATTACCAGTATATCCATGAGAAAATATAACTGTATTTCTACTTGAATTATACCATGCTTCAGTAAATATTTTGTGGGCTTCATAAATGTAAAGTTCTTTGAAGTTCGTCATCGACCTTAAATAAGAAAATATAAGTGTGACATTGCAAAAAAATTAATATATTAAACTCTAGTCGGGTTACTCTTTATTTTCATACTTGTAATAAAAACGTAGTTTCGCTTCGATATTTTTGTCTTCATTACAGCACACTGAAAAGATAAAGTATTAAAAATTTGCAGTTAAAACCCCAATATTTCTTAAAATATAATGATAATTAAAATGAAACTAATATTTACAGATTTTATCGCGTTTAATGTAATTTTTCAAATCCCGATATTTCGGGGTCTTTACAGCATTCGTAGTCGCACGGGGGGCTGAGGAGTTTGACGTCCTGATGCCATAGTTAACTCGGCTACCTTCAGCTTTATAATATAAATGTATTTTTTGGCCTGATTGGGTTTTAAAATGTATAAATTAAACGCGATAAAATCTACAAATAATAGTTTCAATTCAAACATACATATAGTATTCCCATAAATAAATAAATAAATATAAGAAATCACAATGCTAATTAAATTTTTTGTATCTTTTATTTTGAATTCAACAACGTTTTCTTCCTAATTTTACTTATTCCATTTTCTACTGACACGTGCATAGGCCGTTGTTTAATATATTAACCATGAACTTCTTATTGGGCCACGACTGTACCCTTCCGGTACAAACAGAAGCAGTTATCTACGCAGGACTGCTGTAAGTATTAGCCAATTAACAGAGGCTCTTCGTCTTTCTGTATTTAATTAGCACCCCCGTCCAAATCATGCTTTATTCTGGGTGATGACCACGTTGAACTTTTGAACCAAACATACTGCTGATGCCCAGCTTTTGAAGCGTCTTAGAAATTATTATACTCCTACTATTAATGTTATTTAACAATTACGATAATATGTGAAATGGCAGTAAATTGATCAATGTGTTTCTTACACAATAAATGTGTTAATGTAAGAAACCTCGATCAATTATGAATTTGAATTCAGAAAAAACTTTTAAACAGCCAAGTTACAATGTAATGTTAAAATTAGACTTTAGCCTTAGATACTATACTAAGGCAGATATGTTTTACATTGACGATAGTCACCACTTGCATGGTGTAGTGATAATCGAGCTGACTATTGAGACATGGGTCTTCGGTTCGAATCCCAGCCGAAGTAGCCCAATATTTGTGCTAAAACACAATCATTGGTTTCGTGTCTGGTCGTATTGTGTTGCCTCCTACATCCTTAACACTGCATTCGATCTTATCTTATCGCATAGCGTTACATCGAATACAGGAAGGTAAAGTCGACTTAGTGCATCTACATTTGCGTTTACCTCTTGCGGCACTTTAATATCTCCTGTATTCAGAAGTTATCGCCGTGGTCGAAATCGGCTATGAGGAAGCCTTAGAAACGAATGTTTAATACCAGCCATTGCCAAAATAAAGGTTAAAATTAAAGTTCATACGTGGCCGGCAGTGTTCAAATATTATTCGAAAAAATGTAATTACCATCCATTATCGTATTTCAAACCAATACCAAAAAAAAATGATTAAGTCTTTACGTTCGAAGGCAGTAAATAATTATTGAAATCAATACAGTACCGTTAGGCTATCTTAACTACGCCAACATTCAGACAGGTATTTTTAAGAGAAACTTGTTTTTAATTTTAAATAACGTACGACCTATTTACGTTTCAGTCCATTCGCTTCGTCATTCAAAAGCTTCCTCTTTATAAGAAGGAATGGAGATTTCGTCGCAAAATTTTTCATTGCAGCCAGATACATTATTTGAATATTTACATTTTATTTAAAAATTTTGTTGCTTTAATAGCAGTCATTAAAAAATAGTAGTATTGTTAGTGTTAGCAATGACAACACCTGCCCGCACACAAAGTATTAAGTTCTGGGTTCAAATCCCAGCTAAAACCAATATTTTTTGTGAAGCTTACAAATGAAAATGTGAACTTTTATAATTTTGTAGAAACATATGCAGTGCAGTCGACCGCAACCCGCAATTCAAAATAGTAGTAGGAAAGTTTATATTTTTTTCGTTTTTATATATATATATTATGTATTTATATTTATATTTTATACATCATTTTATTATTTACTAATGAATCGCACCTGCTTCACACGGACAGATCTGTAATACATAACTCATGTAATGTTCTAAATAACGGTGAATATCGCATTGAAATCCTCCAAGTTCAGAAGTTATAAGGAAATACATAGACTAACGGCAATTGTGACTGTTTTATATTTTTTAAAGAAGATAAACAAAACGAAGTAGAATTCCTTACACGTAACGTAACAACGTAACGAACAAACAATATTAACGTAACGTAAAAAAAGCTAAAATATGAAGTACTACTATTTTGCACCCATAATATCTTTGAAAAAAATCAGGCCCGTAACGTAATTTGCATGGAAGATAGAGATCATAATGGATACTAATGTGAGTATGTAAACCGACCGTTTTGCGAGTATTTGGCCTGGCGATTTTCTTTTAATTATATTTAATCACGTATAATTACCGTAAGAAACTTACTTGTAAAAATAAGAATATTAAATGATCACCTATGAAGAACTGCAGACGAAACCTAGTCATTGAATATTAATAAGTTTCGCCTTTCGTACCACCTATTTCCATTTCATGTTATGTTAATGGAGCAAGTTATGGGGGTCGTCGACCAAAAGTAAAAAAAGTTACTAATACCAGTGAAAGTTCCGAATAAACAATATTTTAAGCCAAACAAAATTAACACAGTCCGTCAGACTTACCATTGGGTATGGTGCTTGTAACGGCACTTTTCTGAATGGCCATATCCAATAAGCTTAAGTTATCGCTTTCTCTCAAATTGCTTAATTTATATAAATAAATCACTTTTTTATACAAATTTGGCTTACTTATGATTTCAGAAGAAAATAATAAAAATCTTCTATTCCATTAAAAATCCTACCTAAAATTGTTAAAAAGGCCATGTCTGTACATTAAAGAGATGTATAAGCCTAACACAGAACTATACTAAGATATTTTTAAAATATCCTAAGCAATGGCCAGAATGGGCTCATACACAAAAACCACAGAACGATTTAAATGTGAAATTCTCTCTGTTCGGAAGCCCATAAATAGTTAATGGGTCTATTTATTATGAATCAACATTAAAAATTAAACTATGTACCGTACTTATTAATTGACTTATTAATTAACACGGTTGAAATCGTTGGCAAAAGTTACTTAATCTTGATGTTTGTGATCGTGTAACTTTTGAACAACTTAACCGACTGAGGTTATATTTTTAGATGGACCTGATAGGTGGCGCTGTGGTTGGTCTATTAGCAACTTAATTATTTAGACCAAATTAACTCATAGTTAAGGTCCAAAAAAGAAGATTTCAAATCTAGACCTGATAGGTGGCGCTTTGGTCAAGTTATTAAAAAATTTGATTTATCATACTCATCGCGCTATCTGCAGGAAAGAGCAGTACGTCTGCCGAGCCAGCTAGTATTTTTATAAAACGAAATTGAACTTTAAGCTCAAATTTTATAGAAGAATAACTAAAACGCCAAATTATGTGATTCTAGAGCCAAAGGATTCCGTACATTTTGCTGGGTTTGCAAGATTTCTTTACTTTATAAATTTTTAAGATTACTTAACAGAACTTAAATATTTCTAGAAAATCGTGATGTAGTGATTTTAGTTTTATATTCTTTCATTATAATTTATCAATTACGAAAATAAAGGAAATTGTCTAAAATTTATTTAATGTTTTACAACATTATTTAGATTTTAGTTTAGACTAAAATCACACACAGTAGGTAAATCATGTACATTTAAATATACGCAGAAAACCGTTCCTATGGACCCCTGCCTTAAATATCTTAATTATTTCGGATCGTTAAAAGAAAAGTTTGCGCTAAGAAAATATGCTGAAAACAAACTCAGAATGTTAATTATTGTCTTAATAATCTCAAACTCCATGGATGCTTAATCACGTTTTTCGCATTCTTCAATCTTTGATAATAGTATAAGTATTTACAGATAAATATAAAAATATAAGCATTGTTATATATAAATATTGCAAAGATTTTAGTTAAATATGAAATTATTTATATAACAATGACTTTATTTCATTAAACAATATAACTATATTTTAATTGAAAAGTGTTTTTATTGTATTTTCATCAATTTAATCAATTTTCCTTTTTCCAATTTCCACAATAGATTCACAAATAGATTTTCCCTTGTATTCGTATTCACACGCACATAAGCAAACACAATCGTACACAGGCCTTTTATTTAGAAATATATATTTTACAATTTATAATATTGGACTCACCCAAAACCACAAACAATGCTGAGAGTATCAACACACTAGCGTTCATTTTGCGATATTTTCACAAGTCATTATTACTTTAGGCTTCTTATATTTATATATGGGGGCTGGTATCAGAGCGTCCTTACGCATTATAGTATTCTGTCTCCTTGACAGCAGCTGTACTGATTAAAGTCCTTTATTTGCTTAGTGTACGAAAACACATAGTCTTAATCCGCATGTAAATCAGTGCGTAGTCCTTGCTTCGCGCTGTTTTTAACAAAAAAATGCGGGCCGACTCATTGTTTTCATTTGCTATTCATGAAATAAAACACTTGGTGGAATAAAATGGTTTCTTTATAGAATATAGTTTCTTGTTCTGTGGTATATTTCCAATTTCACAGGTTTAACTTTCCATTCTGGATGAGATCTTTCAATTGTTTCACTGATATTTTATAACTTTGGTAAAAAAACTTTTTTTTATATTCATTGTTGTTGTATTTGTTGTTATATAAAGTTTAATATTTTATATAGTATTTTTAATCTGCATGTTTGCATGACAATATAACATGAAATCAAAGTAAGTTAAATTCAAGTGTAAAGAAACACGAATTTAAAATACACTGGCATCACATCATAATTTAAACACACAATAAAAAAATAAATATTTATTAATTATAAAATAATATTCACCAGTAATTATTAGTTAATAATATTTTTTTAATGTTATATGTAACATTTAAATTTTTAATTTTAAATCCAACGTTCTTAGCGTTAATATTCGTCTAATTGATTATGGAGGTACTTCTTTCAGAGATTTATTCATATGGTTCAACAATCACAGTTTTCACACTATATCGTTCCTGCTGGATCGACTATACTTCTTCAGAAGATGTTTCGAATGCGGCGTCTGAGACAAAACAACATTACAATATATCGATGACCTGAAAACCTCTTCTCATTCCACATACGACAGCGGGGCAGAGAACAAACTTACGACAAACAATTACAGCTATTTTGGTATACATATTATGAACTGGAGAACTATATAATCCACATATTAATTTAAATTTTGAACACAAAATTTACCAAGTATTCAACGGTAAAAACGAGAGTAAAAGTGCATTTGTGCGAAATAAATACAAAAAAATATTTCGGTGTCATGTTAAGTCTTCCCCATCTGCACTCCACAACCGTACCGGCTCCAAAATCCTCATAAAATTGAGATGTAGACTTTGGTCAGCAATAGAATATTAATACACTAGCAGTTTTCACTTTTTTTTATTACGTTATTGTCATTCTAATCTTTCATTTAAAACATCAAATAAAGTATCAAATAATCTTAGACTTTTAAATTGTCATGTAGTGAAACATTTCAACAACGGTTTCCCTATGTATCTCTAGTCTCTATCTATTTACTGTAACATATTTAAGTCTATTCTCTATCTATCTACCGTAGCGTAAGATACAGATAATACAATAAATTGTATCGTATTGTAGCTTTTGCTATTCGATACAAAATGTTTCAATTTTATAATAAATAAGACATCTTTATTATTATAAAATCGTTAACAATAATCCAATAAAATATTACATTAATATTTTTTTATAAAAACAATATATCTTTTCACAAGACTAATCCTATTTTTTAAGGTTTAAATAATTGTTACTAACCTAACTAATCCATCCATAGGATTTAATTTAAAATATTAAGCGTCCTGCAGTGGCAGTAAAACTACTTTTTCGTCTCATCCCATGGATGTAGTAAGAGTCGACTATAGGGAATACTTGGAAAAAATAATCATTTTCAATAGGTGGTGGAATAAAATATCACTAAAATTGCCTGGTCCGTAATAACCAAACCATTAACTGGTAGGATTGTCTGAGGTACCAGGTGTCTGTTAGGTAATAGGATCGCCAACTTTAGCAAGCAATACATTCTGCAGTAGACTTACAGACTATAAGAAGCAGATATATTATACTTTTTTTAAAAGCTGTAAATATGTGATACATATGTAGATAAAATGAACTGTATATTTTTCCAAGGAAACCAGCAGTGTAATTTCTAAATTTAAATAAGTTTCTTTTAGAAAAGTCTCGATCGATATATGAAATATGGCTTTATTGCCACCTTACCATTCGGCTGCGGGCGCATTTTTTAAGAGAGGTTAATTTATACTAGGTGAAACTTCATAATATTGAAAATTATTATTATCTCATGTTCTAGTGTCACAACACACTATATTTATTTATGTAAGTAACCGACCAGTACTCAAACGCATCGCTATGGCGGCAGTGGTGGGCCCGCTGTAGTCGCAGAGTATAGAGAGAATTGCGCACCACGGTGGCTTACGATACCGACGAGTTTGCATAAAGAGAAAAATATGTGTAAAAACGTTTGCGTGGTAATTGGAAATACATAGTCATAGTCTAGCAGCCACTACGAGCCAGACCGTCTGTAGACGGTCTTGGGTGTACCCAAAGTATACATCAAACATGTATCTGTGTGAAGGCGTACCTTCCAAAGAGGGAGAGGAGGCGGAATACGAAGATGGAACACCGTGGAATTTTATGTTGGGCTTAGACCGACGTCATTATCCCTACGGCAATGTATTAACACGTGGGGAAAACGTGCCTAAAAATTCATAATCAGGACTTTTTTAAGAACGTTGGTATTTTGAAAGAAGTGCCACCATTGCTATTATTTATATTTAATCTGCAAAACGCGAGCTCGCAATGTAACACAAGGTGAAACCGCATTTTGTTATATTTTACTCTTTTCCAAGTTCACTGTACGTGGCAATTAATAAAAATCCAAACAAACCGGATTTACGTTACATTTAATTGGACTCAAAAATGATAAAAAAATTATATTTGCTAACAAGTTTTTTGTTTTACTAAGTAATTAACTGCATGACTTTGTGATACTGATTACATATTGCGCCTATAGCTAAAATATTGAAAATTTAAAAAAAAAATGGTTCCTTAGTTCAAAACAATATATGCTCCATAAAAACAAAGTATTTATAAATTTTTAGATTATAAGTTTTTAGTACATTTAAATGTTTCACTGTGTAATAAACACCCTATCATCTGATATCGACCCGTGGATGATATAACATGACAGGAAAGGAGCGAGGTGTAATCGTGTGATTTTTTCGCTGCTTGATATTAATCATTTCCAGCCATCTGTAGGTCGCCAGAGCTTCGTTTGTTCGTGCAAGATTCACCGCATGCCGACCTCATCGGCGTAAGTTTTGAAGAAAAGTCGTTTTTATCCAAATCATTCATCCAAATCATACATCTTCATTATCCAAGCATAACGATTATGACAAATTCTGCCAAGGCGTAGGTATTGTATAATGCGTAAATATTGGCTTTAGCCCTACAAAAGCTTTACGCCTCCCAAGGCACTACCTCCATTAGTGCTGCTACAACATGGCTGAATCGTAGCTCTACCACACAAACCACTCACCAATCTGCCTGCCCCGACTAGTGAGTACTAGTGAGATACTTCTATGTAATGTCTGCCTCCACTAGAAGTGAATTTACATAATTTGATAAATAAGAAGATGATTTTTGCTTTAGTTTCTCTTTATTTAAAATAATACTCTTATATTTATAACTGGCAAATAAAAAAGGTATAAGGTGCGTATAAGAAAGCCATTCATACTTCAGTACAGAATCCTAAAAGAAAACCTTTGATTAAAATAAAGAGCGGTAAGTTTTATTTAAAAGGTGTAATTGAACAGAACCACACACTTAATAAAAACGGCAAATCAAACTCAACTCTTGGAGAATACGCTGTAAGTAATATAAACGTATTTTTTTTTATTTTATTAATAAATTAAACAAGTTTTATAATCCAACGTACAGATACGGGTTAAAAGTCAAACGATTTATTATATTACTATTTCAACTTATAAAATTTAATAATTTCAAATATTTTTAACTTTACCAGTATATTCATTGGACGAATAAACTTATTATTTCTATGTGTCTGCTGAAATTATTGTTTTTGTCGAATAAATGATCGGTTTACGGCTTTTAGAAAAAGCTTTAATTTCGTCAGTGTAATTTACAAAATTTACTACAAAAGCCATTATCGGAAGATAGATACTGATTTTGGTGAAAATTAGTTATATTTAAAAAGAGACTGAATTTTATTTTAGAATATTTTTTTTTGTTTTAGCAGCTATTACGGAACTGATAAGAATGTGATTAAAGTTTAAAGTTATTTATTCCATCGTCATCCAGTGATCAGTAAGGCGGTTTGAAGAACTATCAACAATCAGGATAAATCCTGCCATCCATGTTCTGAATCCTTCTTCCATGTGCTCTAAAGAGACATGGACATCATGTAATATTAATTTATATATTATAAAACTGCAACATGTAGGCAAATAAATTCGGTTAACTATCTACAAATATTTGATCAGCGACCAACTGTTGTAAGTTAAACTAAGTGTACTTACTATACACAGGCCCCCAAGGTATAAAGCAAACTTTAAAATATCCTACAAATCAATAGTGAAATAACGGAATGTTAAATAGTTTGATTATTTTAAAGAAAAAAAAGAATACTTGCAACGCTAATAACATTACGTGTTCCTGTGCACCACTACAACTAAACCCAAGAGCTTCAAATCTGGAGTGGTCCAAGACAATATTCGAATAGCTCGAACCTTCATTGTCCTGCTTTGGAGCCCGCACCTTTAACTATTTAGCTACACCTCGGCTCTCACTTACAGAAAATAATACTAACTATAAAGTAAATACAATACAATGTTTATTATTTGATAAAAACCGAGTACCCAAAGAAGATGATTATTCCAATCGACGTTTTTCTCAATTACAATTCTACATGAGATTATGTTGTAGTGTTAAAGTAAATATCTCACAATATGTAAGAATATGTAAATAAAATTGGCAACAACCAAACATTTTTAGAAATATAATAATAAACTCCAACTTTGAAAAGACATATGGTCAAAACACTTTGGTCGTATTGTCGCTGTGTGATTTTTAACTTAGTATAAAAGTTAAGCTAACTATGTCTAATAAACGCCAACATAGACACATATGCTAGAAGAGATCGCCTCTCTACTCCAGTGCTGATTAGCGGGATTAACATGTCCACAAAATATGATTTTTTTTCTCAGACATGCAGATTTTCTCACCATTTTTTTATTGAATTAATAATTTCAGCATCAGGTCTGGGTATAAAAATTCGAGTATACTCAAAGCGAAAAATCCGTTTCTGAGCTGCCACGACTTTTATAAAAGTAAATACCCTAAATTCTGAACAAACTGGATGTTCATCGTGAACCTTATCCTAGTGGCGATGAGGTTCACGATGATACAGGAGTGAGTTCATGTCGATAAACATTATAGCAATCGTTATAGTTTAGGAACCATGTGCTCAGAAATCTTAAATGAAAATATGAAAATTGATAAAATAATTTTTGTTAACAAAATTTTAGGAAACATGCACTATATATACCTATGTCGAAGTATGTAGCGGTCTCACACGCCACTAGAAAGGATAACGACTATGTCTAGTGATTACTTACTTAATTTTCATACATTTTCTATCTAAGCGTTTTTTTCTAATTAAGTTTCAATGTATTAACAAAAATCTGTTCGAAAAGATGATGGCATATCTTTATGATAATTTTTGTGAACTACGTAGCAGTGAATCGGCTTCTTCATCAGTTTATCTAAGTTTACTAATGGACATAACTTCTCCAAAAAAACTAAAAGCTGGAATTAGTTACTCTCCCTAGATTTGAGAGCTTCACCTAGATGGGCTAGCGGGTTGGTGATTATAGTCCTGATATTAATACAGCACCCGTAACTTGTTAACGGAGAGCGTACAGGTGAAGTTAGCATTTGGTGTATGACTTAGATATTTCTGTATATAGAAATTGCGTATATGCTATTTTGTAAAATATGAGATTAAATTTTATGTCGTAACCTCGTATCCTAATATTTTTTCGTTGGTATTTAGATATGAACAATGAAGAATATTTTGGATTTATGCTTTTGTTTAATAATTGTACATCATACCGTTGCGAAAAAAGAATCTGAAGATCCGTCGGTAAAATTATTACAGCAATATATTCAAATAAACACTACGACGGGTAATGACCTAAGTAAGTACAATATATGTAATCGGAATGTCTTTTTGGAAAACACAATATAGTAAAAACGAGTATGTATATGTAAAAATCATAATGTTACATTCAAAACACAAGCTTTTAGATTTTCTACAAAACTACCAAATAAGAAAAAAGTATAACTTATGTTCTACTTTACCATCATCATCATCAGCCATAATTTACTTCAGATCACGATTGGATTGGCTACCGTATCAAACGCCTTACTTTTACTCAGTGCCTCGACACAGATCTTAGCTCGTAGATAAAACGGACGGGCGGTGAGTCTGGTCGCAGCGTTAGCGCCGAAATATTGTCATGAAATTTTCAAGGCCTTTTCCGTGATTACACTTACCTCCTACCGTCTTTGATTAAAGGCAATATGTAGTTGTCCTTAAAGAAATGTCTATTGTATCACAGGTTATATTTTTCACTAATTAAAACAGATCATCTTTCAAACCGTTGATGAATGATATCGAAAAATATTTATCCCAAGGTGTGCTAAACCATTGATCAGTTAAAAACAGATGTACTTTATATAAAACTTACGTGATGCGATATGAAACTCAAATATTATGTGTAGAGAGAGACTCGATATTTCAGTTTATATCACCATCTCTCACAAGACTTAGGCCTTCGAAACTTTCCTGTCATTCCCTAAGGCAATTGATTAAAGCCTCTCGTACAACCACAACATACGGCTAT
Organism: Bhutanitis thaidina; assembly: GCA_029286595.1. Classification (NCBI taxonomy): domain Eukaryota; kingdom Metazoa; phylum Arthropoda; class Insecta; order Lepidoptera; family Papilionidae; genus Bhutanitis; species Bhutanitis thaidina. The sequence goes on from JAGSMS010000022.1 coordinate 9,600,290, forward strand.
ATGTTATAAATTAATTTCGTGGATGTAAACAATGTAGTGTATCCTAAAATTTTAATATTTTAAAGGATATAGTTTTTTTCAGCTGAGGCCACAAAGTTTTGGGAACGTCTGGCTAAAGAACAAGAAGCATCATTCAGCATTTATGAATTAGTAAAAGGTTATCCTATAATAGTCATCGAGTGGAAAGGGACAGATACTTCGCTTAGTAGCATCATTCTTAACTCTCATGTTGATGTAGTTCCTGTCTCGAATGAGGTATTTTATTAAAAGTATAATCAATCAAGTAAAAAAATAACAATAATCATGTTTCAAGAAGAATCAGCTAGTAGTTTTTTTTTATAATTTGTACTTGCAATTATTGTCTCTCGGTTCACCAAGCAGAACTTCATGATATTGACAATTATTATTAGCACTTGTACTAGTTTGACAACATATTTTATTAATTTATATAACTAACGAACCGATTTCGCCATACGATATTCAGCATCGTCGTATAAAATCATAACAAATATTAACAAAATTGTCATGAGATAAAGAAGAGCAAATACAATAAGAAGAGACCTGTTCCATCATAGAACAGAAAATAGGCTGTTTTACTTTTAAATTTATTTGTTTCACTTTGAATGAAGGCAATGCCACAAAACTCTACATGCAAAGGATATTAACTAACTTAAAGGCATATTAACAACTGTTAATATGCCATCAGCTTTATATTTACAAAAAAAGACTTAAAGTTACCCAATGCAATGGTTACAACTTAAGAATATGGTGTAAAAATAGAAACCAAACTGAAACTGTAAATTTGTTGTTCTTCATTAGGATAAGTGGGGCTACCCGCCTTTCTCAGGGGCCATCACAAAAGACGGATATATTGTTGGTCGCGGATCACAAGACTGTAAATCAGTAAGCATTCAACACTACCAAGCAATGAAACGTCTTAAGGAACAAAATATTAAACTTCTGAGGAATGTCTATCTTACAATTTTGCCTGGTAATTTTTTTTTTTGTTTTGATTTTAAAATAAAGTAATATTTTGTATAACAAAAGCTTGGGTTACCATTGTTTTTTAGTACAAAGAAAATATAAATTGGGATAGTCAAGATTATATTTATAATATATGTGTGAAACATTTCATATTAAACTAGATGAAAGAATTTAATAAATAAGAAGTGTAATTTCCGCAATAAATGGGGTTGTACTATATTTATATCGCGGTGTTAAGAATCATAATTTTGTACATAAGTTGTGAGTTATTAATTTTTAAGTTTATCAATAAATCAGGTCAAGCTAGAAACTTGTGAGCACGTCTTGTCATTGTATTTAAGTATTGTTACTATAACATTAATTATGGTCATACTCAAAATACAAGTACGGCCCAGAGGGTGGCCTCTACTTTTAATAATGTTAATTCAGACCTATGAGTGAGATATTCAAATGCTCTACTGGTAATAGTATACCAGTCCATAGGCAGCTAAACAGTAGGATCTCCGCATGCACAACGCATGTGGCGTGACTCACGCAACTGTTTAGTGAATTATCATCATCTTGCCCTTCTTGCCAATTTAGACCATCACGACAATTTTCAAATACTATTTATATGCACTACGCAGATCTTTCTTTAGTTAGGTTATAATGAACTGCAATGATGATGATGGATTCAATAATATAACAATTGTGTACTTGAATATGTTTTAACTCAAATATTTGTTGAGTATCTTGAGCACTAGTGAATATAAATTAACGTAAAATATAAATTAGTTTCCTCTTTAGTATGATTGTTGATAAGAAGCACCAAGAAAGAAAGAACTTTCTTTGAAAGTCGTTATAAAAGTTATTGGTATTCAGCGTATCTTTTTATAATATAAATAATACAAAACATATTTAATATCCTCTATAGTTGACAAATTCTAACAATAATCGTAAGAATGATCTAAATTACCTGTAAGATCGTCATCATGCTGCTACTTGCTAAATAACTATGTTATAATTTTAGATCATGAAACGGGATCAGAAAATGGAATCAGCCGTTTCTTAGACACTGAAGAATTTAAGAAAATGGATATAGGTGGAGGAATTGACGAAGGCATTCCGTACATTTCGGATAAAATTATTCTATTTTATCAAGATAAAGCTTCATTGGGTATTATATTAATACACGTTTATAACTTTACTAGTTTAATAGTTAACAGAATCCTGATTCTTTGACGCCTGCGTTACTTTGAGAAAATAATGTATTACAAAGATATTAGAAGAATTAATTTTGCACAATTCCGCACGATAAAACAATAAAATGACATATATTTAACTATAGAAGAGAAGAAAAGCACCAATCTCCCTCCCAATAATACGTGCACTACTTCTTTCACACCATGCATCTTTACCATCACAATCACCCACACAAGCACTACACTCCAGTTTCAATTGTTGCGTAATACTCATAACCGACAACTTCGTTCTACGGAGACTTTTACTCTCTCTATTCCACTTCACCGTTCTGGTTTCTCTTCCTCGTTCAAGCCGCGCGCCTGTGGAATGCACTGTCTGAAAAGTTGAGACAACCCTCCAGTAAACAAACATTCAAAAAGAACGTTAAAGCTTATTTCTTAAAAATTGCACATAATTGCAATATATATATATGTATATGTATGTATATATCGTATTTTAAGTTTATTATATTCGTATATAATGCAATTATGTATTTTATATATATAGCGTATTAATGTTTATTTTGTTTACCCCAATTTTGGTTTAATATTCTGTAACCGCCTTCGATGTTTTATCACTCTCAAAGGTTGACAGGCAGAGAATGCTTTAAGCATTATCTCCGCCATTTGATCGTATATTGTACTTTTATATGGTTCAATAAAGAATAAATAAATAAACAATAAATACATCTGCAACATCAGAGGTGCAGCTGGTGTTGAAGGTGCTTTGCCGGCCTATTTCGGAAATGGGAGGAAAGATGAGAAAGGGGATGGGGAGGGGGAGTGAGCCTCTAGTTACCTCACTTATCGAACGAAACGCAGAAGTACAAGATGCCTCTACTTCACGCCGGTGTTCTGCGAGGCCGTGAGACAAACCCGGTCGAGCCGGCCCATTCGAGCATTTTGTGCTCATGGATGCGGCTTTTACATTCCTAATACGGCTTGCCGTGAACGAGACGTAGTCTATGTCTCTGTTCCGTAAGTCATCGCTAGTAACATGCACTGGTTGTACATTTTAGTTATCAGGTTTTCGACATAGATTCCCGAAAGCTACCCGGCCGAGGCGAGTGGATTCGTCGATCGACTTCTGGGTCGAAGTTGGGTTTACCTAGTCTGACAATTAGTCCCAAGTATACGTACTCGTCGACAACTTCGTGCGTAGTATTTGAAACAACAACCAGTATCAGTGTAACATATGTACATTAGACATAATCTTCGTATTGTTCATGTTCGCCTTCGGTCACTATTGAGGTAATTTTGCATAGTGGTAAGCTCTTCCATAGATCCGGCCATAATGTAGTTATTATTCGTTGGCAAATAGAAGGTAAGTAAAGTCAAAATTCTCCATTTTTATTTCAGGACCTTGAAAACGTCTTCCAATGAAGCTAAGAAGAGTTTCAGTTTCACCCGGTCTTACACCTTGCAATTGGATGCGTTTCCTCCGGTTCTATACTAGGATAGACATCGTAGCCTCATTGTACTAACACTTTAGTACTTCGATATACCGAAAATCTTCGAGTATCTGGCACCGCCCAAATTTCAACTGAATTAAAGGCTTTCTTCTAGTATAGTAATTGTAAGTTGTTCTCGGTCTTCTGTACCATCTGGGGAAGAGTATCTATATGGTCTATGGTAATGTATCCTTTTTCGGGAACCGGTTTATTCGTCTATAGTTTTGTAGGTCTTTAGTTCTTCAGTACAGTACAGACAGTTTCTCAATTCAGTTTTCAATTGCCTTTCTTGGAGAACAGGATAACCACGTTTCTATTTTATTAAACAGCTTCTGAAGGAATACAACTACCGTTATTCTAACCACTTTTAAAGAGAAGCTCAGCTATAATCTGTCCTCACCCGGCCTCTTTCCGGGTTTAAGCTATTTGAGTAACATCCTAATCTCACACGGACTGACATCCGGGATGTCATCGGATAGTGTCGAATACGCTTAGATAATGGGTAAGCACTCACACCAGTGTATGGTTTCAACGACCTTGTGTGCAGCTGTCCGTAAAATCTCACGATCTAACTTAAAATCTCAACTCCTTAGCAGCTTTCTATTTTTGCCTTGGTCAGTTGGCCTTTTCCGATATGCCGTGGTTTCGCTACTTCAACACGCACTGTATAGAATTTGCATATTGGCGAGCTCATAGATTTGGAGATATGTTTAATCAGTTGTCTATACGTTGACGAATCTTGTGAAGACTGCAGCCTCATCTCACGGCTGCTTTCATGAGTTTTACAGTGTAATCGAAAAGCTGTGTCGCCTACTGTTACTGTACTATTGCTATACTACTACTGTAGTTATTGCCCTCTTAGGTTCCGATGCTCTACTCCGAAATTGCCCACTAACAGCTTATCGCCTTTTTCAATGACTAGTTTCGCAATGAAGTCTCCTACTAACACCGTGTAGTGAGCTCGAGAGCAATCATGCATTGCTTTTGAGTATTGTAAGTTGCCAGGTCCAGTTGCCACAGGCGTATGGGTTGGCCCAAGTTCTATGTTGTATGATATCATAGACGAAGATCTTGCTCGTCATAGCCACCTCTCGATATTTTTATATCCCTTTGACGATTGATACCCGCGGGACGAGATAGGGTGGCAGATTCTCTTTCTGTTTTACCCCCTCCACATGTTAGTATGTATAGATGTAAGACTTTTTTTACAATTAGGCGCTTTCTTCAATATCCATGGTCAGATAGGGTGTGCGCTATTCTTTGATTCCGACAGTTTCTAATGATGTTATTAATATGTTAGTTATATAATATATGCAATAACATCAAAACTTAGCAAACATAAAAATTATCGATAAGTAAATAATTTAAGTACTGAAAGTATCTTTAAGTAAAAATAGTAATTTTAATGTTGTTTTAATTATGTTAAGAATGAAAATTATGACATTCTTGATATCATTTTTATGTATAGTTCTGCAGGTCGATTGTTATGGAATAGAAACTCACGGGTCATTTATGGCCGACTCAGACTGCACTGCTATTGGCAAGGTACAGTCTTTTTATTTAAATGTTTATCATAAACAAAATAACGTGGAATTTATTTTTCATAATAACTTGTATCAACTAGTGTTCTACTTAAATGATATTACTAACTCATGTATATTTTCTTCTTCTTCTGGACACAGGCAGAAGGCCTCTTCTTTCTGGTTGACCTCTTTAACCCAATCTTTTAAAATTAAAGGATTTGATTAACAAGTTGGATTCGTGATCAAGATACAATACCAGGCATATCGCACCTAAGACACTGATGTCGATCGCAGGTCTGGACAGTTTAGAATAGTTATTCCTAGCCTATTTTTGCTGGCTTCGTGACTTTTCTGACGTTTACCTTAATCGACGTTTTTGACACCCACTGGATAAGGTGGCCAATTTTTAGATGGATTTTGAAATAACTTTGTAACTAGAGTAATTCCTCATATTTTTAGTGTGCAGAGGTGATTGAATCGTTTCAAAAATATAGAGAGAGCCAAGTAAAATATGTGAAAAATCAAAACATTAATGCCACAAGCTACTTTACTAGCATCAATTTAAACAAATTACAGGTAAGTAACAGATTTAGAATATTTTTTATTATAAAAGGGGATAACCCACAACATTGACTTATTATATTCTACCAACAGATAGTACGTTCATAGAAGCAATAATTTCCAAATTGTGTCTGCTCACTAACGACATCTAGTGTTCACCCAATCGTCATTGGCAAATTTATTTCATTAAATCTATCCCACAGAGATTTTTTAGAATTAAGATTATAGATAGCTGGTATGGCCCTCTTTTGTACAAAAGTATTCTCTCAATATAAGTCCCATGTCCCATACCATAAAATTACCTACAGCAAAATACCATAAGACATTACGCTGTCGAAATAACTAAAATGAACTATCCTAGCTGTTTCAATATTAGTAAGACATCTTATTGTTGTTACGGCATAAGCTGTGACCTTTGCATACAGAGTTATTCCAAGAAAAGTGGTATCCACAAGGACTAACTCTTTATAAGTACTTTGGTGTCTAAATGTTTAACATTAGGTGTAGCAGAAAGAATTTAATACATATAACATTAGAATTGTTTTATTTAGAAGCAAATTATTATATTAACGTTAAACCAGTGAGCTATTTTTGGATGTCATTATTCACCTCGACGTGTATTACAAGTAGTCGTTTAATTTTTAATTAATTAAGTATTATCATCAAATAATACTATATCATGTTTATCCCCTTCAAAGTAAGATCCTGGCCATGCGGAACGCCCATTAATATGTTCGACCCGGATGAACTCGCACCATTAATAACAACTTTTTGAATTCTATTACTCAAATACGAGATTATAATCTTATTCATTGTACTTCTTATGCTATAATGATGTAGTTTCTTGATTAGTGTTTCATGGTGCACACAATTGAAGGCCCTGTAGAGATCACAATAGGCATCCAAGGCGTCCTATGAATTATCCCATGCCTCAAATATATGCTAAATAAGCTCAGCACCAGCATCAGTTGTAGAGCGACCCTTTGTAAATTATTTATAGTGTAACAGTTTATTTATAGTAAAATGTCTTAACAATTGATCCCAAATATTTATTAAAACATTCATTAAGGGTTGGTTACTTTTATTGTTTCTTATTATCTAGCATGTTCCTAATGAGAGTATGGTTGTAAACCACTTTTAGGCGAAGTTGTTGGTGTAACTGTAAAATAAATTAAAATTCCTTCAACTAATTATGTTGTCATCGGCGCTAAGTGGACTAATTGAGTGCAGTAATCGAGTGACGCCTCATCTAGTACGTAAGTACATACAAATCGTTGACCCACAACGTGGGTCACACATAGCCACATGGTCCCCGCAGTTTATAAGAGATAAACGGGCACTGGAGGTCACAAATCGGACATAACTGGTCCGATAAGTTATTTTTATGCGTGATTCCACATAATAAAATTTTAAATAATTTTATTTTAGGGAGGTCTATTTGACAATGTTTTACCAGGACGAGTGACCCTGTCCTACTACATCAATCCACCAATTAACACGCCTGTATCGGAAATTATTGACGAGGTATACAAGAACATTTGCTTATAATAATAATTTAAACATAAGGTGGTATTTTTTAAGAACTGCATGATAATGACTAAACCCAACGATATGCTGCAACTACTTCGTCAATTGTAAATACATTATGAATTAATAATATCACCTATATAAAAACATGTAAATAATGTAGTAGGTTGTAAATTTAATTAATGTTACTTTAAAGAGCAAATTAAAATTGTAGTGTAACAAGAAAAGTTAAAAGTGTATTCGTTTACTATCCGCCATTGCGCTCATCAACTCCCTTATCAATTATTTTCAAGCCTATAATTAGCGGTACTAATACAAAAAACAGACGGAGTCCGTACACAACATATCTGTCTTATGTGTATTTAGACTGTAAAAATTGTGTATTTGAAATGAATACGAAATAAAATGCACAATTTTCAAATTTAATTTCAAATGTGTAGTGTTCGTATTATACAAGATGCCGCAAAATCTATTATCCGATTTTCTTCTGCTTTAATTCCAACGTGAAACGTTTTCACTATTACCATACGTATTATTAACATAACAATACCAAACACAGGACCCAACTTTTTTTTTATTTTTTTCCTTGATTTAACTTCATTCTCATGGGGATTATTATATGGTTTAATTAATTCCGTGAAAACGAGATCAAGTTTATACTGTATAAAAATTATAACGTAATGCACGTTTTTTTTGTGAAAACTTGTTTAGACTAATTACTAATAACTTGTTTAGTATAATTAACCAGGAATAGTCCAGAAAAAGATATAGAGAACCTTTTTTCAAACAACCTAAATAGCCAAATAATGTAAATGAAACGCAAGCGCCACTCGAGGGCCGAGTAACTATTAGCGCAAAAATGTATATGTTGAGTCAAAGTTACAAAATCTTAAAAGTATCCTGTAAACTGTACTTATATAATTGATATTTAATGTATGGCCTACAAATTACCGGTAAAATTATAAAGGAATAAAAATGTTTGTCGTTTATAAATATTTAATTAGATATAGGTAAAAGAATGGAGTCCATTTCAGCTTCAAGAGAGAGTCAACAAGATCGGTGGGAATATAACATTGAAAATCGATCGATTTATCGAACAATCTCCCGGAGCTATCACAGACGACACGAATCCTTACTGGACGGCAATTTCTGAAGGCGTAAAAAGTCAGTGAGTAGATTCCTTCTGCAGTATATGTACTTCTATAATGTGTTATTTTCTGCTGCATCATATTATAGTCGAAGTAGGATCTGTCAAATGTACGTAATACTACTATAAAATATACTATAAAACTATACGTAATAAGCACTGCACTTAGCTAGCATAATTGGCAGACAGACTGGTGATCGCTGTACGAGACGCCTTTTACCTTCAGCATTACTGCCCACCACTGGTGTAATTAAAATTTTTGTGGTGGTGATCCTGTCACTTGGTCAGGATAACCACAGGATAATCCAATTTTGAAACCTTTTTTTAGGCCTTACCCTTTGTGCACTCTTTCGACATCCACGGAATGTGAAAAGTTGGTAAAAAATCTAATCAGATATAATGTAAAAATCGTTGATTTACGATGCATATCGGTTATATCGGACACTGACTTGTTTACAGTCTAATACAACTGCTTATTATTTACAGGAACTTGAGTTTTGACCCAACCATCACATTTGACTACACATCAGCCGGGATAATGCGAAGTGCCGGTATTCCTGTCTTTGGATTTTCACCATTGCAGAAATCGGAATTCCTTGCCCATGGCCCTGAAGAAAAAATAAACATTCAGAAGTTTTTGAACGGTATATCATTGTTTGAAAAATGTATTCAAAATTTAGCCAATCTTTCTGAAAAGGAAGTTGTGAAAGATACGAGTAAATATCTTTTTAACTACGATATGCATAAGAAGAAGAAAACCAAACATGACAAAAAAATTCGTCAAAAACTAAGCCAATTTAATGTTTATTTACCTAAATATATTTTAATATAATTTATTTAAAAAAAAATTAATAATATCGGTGTATGTATTATAATCTTACTAACACGTCTAACACCTCAGTCCCCTCGTAACTACAACTGCTGTAAAGCAATCGAAATATTGGGAACATAAAAACAAAATTAAACGCGTTGAGATCCGTAAATAATAGTTTCATTTCAAATGTGTAATATTCGCGTAATAACAAGAAATCATTATATAAGTTTTAGCATACTCAATAACCGTCAAATTCAACTATCGCAAGTCTGATGAACATGAACCCCCATACGACAACGCACTGTGCTTCTTGCGTTCAAAGACTTGCCACCACACTATGCAGCTTGCCACCACGCTCCAGCGCAACCCATGACGGGCTGCAGTGTCTAAAGTGCCAGGTGTCCGATACTGTTATCGTCAATCCGCTTGCCAAGCGCGGCGATACTGGCAAATCATGCTCCTCTGGGTGAGGTTTATGTCTCGCAGTGGATTATTTAGAGGCTGTTAAAATTAAGGTAAAGTGCATGCATATGTACAAGAACAATTAAAGAGCATCCTCCCCTATAGCGACCAACAAATATGTTGTTCAAATGGAACCAGGAACTGGACCGTGTCGGATGATGTGCCTCGCAGCCTAGTAATAAATATCCCAATCATTGGCATACACCGTCGCAGACCGTCATGATCTGTTCTGCGAATATATTTGCGTGCATGGCGGGTCATTATTACTATATGACCCGCCATGCTCCTAAAATGCGGTTTGACAACCCGTGAAGTTTGCAAACCCGATTGGTAAATTTCACATGTCCTAAACTAGAACTAGTTTTCATTTCTCAGGTTTCCCTTTATCGAACAATAGTTCACTGGTTACCAGTGGCATGGTTGCTTGTGAACAATTAAATTTAATTGCTGTTCACAATCTACGATTGTAACCATAAATTAAAGGAATCAACCTTGTTTTATAAATATAATCTTTATTAGTTTTGTATATTTTTGCTTTGAGAATTAGGGTGTAAGAGAAAAAATTATTTTATTTTCTCCGAAAATCAACCAGCAATACATCTGATTAGGGAACAACGCTCTGGTGATTGACGGCGATGGTAATATACAGAAATATACCCAAATACCACAGATTAGTGATGGGAAGCAATACAAGACTGCGTTCACGAACCAGCCCGCCCAGCGTGGTGAATATGGGCAAGTCATCCATGCATGTCATGCCGGCTTTCATTGGTGCTTTCGTGGAGAAACCAACCCGGTAGTGAACTTTGAGAGGCTGATAAAATGTATCGTGTGTGCATTCATATTCTTATAATAGATTTATGATCACAGGCTACGTTTATTCGAATTGCGATTGGTTGCAATGCATCATAGATTTTTTGAATACCAATTCATAATATGATTCGTGATAAACGAAATTGAAACGTCCAGAGGTTACGCCTTACGAAAGACGTAAACTCATGGCGTTTAAATGTTTGTTTGTGATAAGTTTTTTCCATTTTGTAATAAACCTAATATATACTTTTTCATCAGTATAATCCCTTCTTATAACCTAAAATAAAGTTACTGCGCGACTAATATTAAAATTATTACTCTAGTACTCGATTGAGATTATAATAAAAATAGCCATGCAATATTGATTTCTGAAGTTCTTGCTACGTTTCCCAATGGTAACAAGTTTAGAGAATTACGTATGAAAAACTATAAGTATGCGTATAATGTTATGTAGTATACCAATATCGTTCGTCTGGTGAGCAATGGTGTAATAAAATCTTTATGAGAGAAAGGGGAGAGAAGCAGCCTGTAAGTGCCCACTGCTGGGGAAAGTTCTCCTTCTCAAATATCTGAGAGGGTTTTTGGAGCTGTGAAGGGCCCGCCACCCTGCTCCAGTGCGAGTTGGCGAACTTCACATATCCTCGTAATAATATGTTCTTATTATTATTTCTCAGACATGCAGATTTTCTCACGATGTATTCGTTCACCGGCGAGAACTGGTGAATACCGCACTTTAAATTACTATTATCAATTTTAGTAACGCCGGCATCGGGGATCTATGAAACTAAAACTAGCGCCCTGACCAGTAGGCTACCAAGCTTCATATTTTACTTAAAAGAAGATTGTTTTACAATTTTTTTTTATGAGAAAGGCGGCAAACGAGCAAGCTGTTCACCTGGTGGTAAGTGATTACCGTCGCTCACGTACATCTGCAACACCAGAGGTGCTACAGGTGCGTTGCCGGCCTTTAAGGGTATTGGGGAGGTGTGATGGAGGATTAGGAGGGGAGAGGGAGTGGGCCTCCGGTTACCTTACTCACAGAAAAAAACGCTGAAGCACAAGATGCCTCTACTTCACGTCGGTATTCTGTAAGGCCGTGTTACCAACCCGGTGGAGCCGGCCCATTCGAGCAGCAGCAAAAGCCGCCGCTTGGCTCTACCACATTTTACGACACAGTGACGACGAATTCTTCAACAAATATAAAGACATCAGCACGAAATGAAACAACTCTTTATTTTTCACATTTAGTTTTATTTTTTGTTTTAATAGATATCCTCCTAATCACGTAATAATTATTTTCGCTTACAATTCTTAATTTGGAATGATATTATGTGAAACATTTAGCTTAAAAATAAATAAAAAGACTGACTTTTTTTCTTTCTCCTACACATGCAAATTAAAAAATATCTAAGGAACATGACAAAGAGTTAAGATGAATGTGACTCTTTGGTTTTATTGCATTTTTACTATGTTAACCATACATCTATTTTAGATGAAATAAAAAAGGATAACTGAAATGTATATCTGCGAAAGCATTCATCGTTCGAAGAAACAGCGTCAATAATCATATTGCAATATTATAATGTCGTAACGCATAGACGTAATGCTTTTCTTATAACTAAGTTACATAATTTAAATTGTTATTTGTACATAAAAATAAAACAATGCCAACAACCATGATAAACTATAATAGTAATTAAGTTATAAATGTAATAATAGACACAAAACAATACAAATATTTATAATAGAACTATAGCAGACAACGTCAGCTAATAGTGATTTGCCTGAACAAATGAACAGCATAAAAATTTCAAGAACATTTACATATTAACTAAAAATTTAAAACACTAATTATTGCGCCAATAAATAAAGTAAAAGAAATTTTATAGAAATCAAAAGTTGTAGAGAAGAATATTATAAACGAAATAAGTCGAGATAGTAAATTAAAAAGAAAATTAACAGACATTGAAGACAATAGGTAGAACAAGGCGAAAGATACAGAAAATCGCGAAAATAAAAGTGCTATAAAATACCTCTTCAGAATTTATTGGCGCAATTATCCAGGTACAATTTTTTTCTCTTCAAAATGTAGCCAATTAGATGCAGTAATATATATAGAGGCCAGATTTTGAGAAATGTGATTACTTACAATAGTGAGTTTATAGTCAATCCTGTAGGTTATTTCAATTCTTGTCGCCTTATACAATTAACGTTTGAACAGCATGAAGTAGAAAAAATTAAAAATAACTGACAGGTATGGCTCTGAAATTTAAAATCTATTTGTTTCTACGGTATAATATCATTGGCGAGCAAAACATATTCATATCACCATAAGCTAATTCTGTTCAGAAAGAGCAAATTTGCAGATAATAATTATATCTATTTGAAATTATACAACCAAGCTCATAAATAATTCGCAGAGTCTGCTTCTATAGATCTAATATCATATTTAAATGAAGAGGATTCGAACATTAATACAATATACACTCAAAGGCTGTCCACATCCCGAGTAACTATAGCTCTACTGCTATATTATAATCAACGAATCAATTTTCACATATGCATTGATTGGATTATCGACTTTATTACTATTTAATACTTTCCAGTTGGGTCCCACATTACAGATACATTGACGCGTAAAATCCGGCAAGAATATCAAAAATCAAGTCATGTTAATAGTCATGTTTTATCACGTGTGTTTCACCATTTATGTAACACTAATTATTGTTCCGCACTAGTTCAGTCTTCGTGTTCGCACGTACGTAACCTAAACTTTACGTAATCGAAAGCAACATCTCACATTTTAAGTGTTCAAGTCAGTCCGAACGTACGCACGTACGCAACTCGACAAGTCGGTGCTTTCCGGAACCACGAAAACGCGGACGCTCGCGTGCGAATTAGTCGCGGACGTAACACAACGTGTAAAGTTTATCTCAATATTGGCGGTCGTCATATATGTAGATGGCCTCACCGGCGGACTCCTTGAGCGGCGGTGGCGGGAAGTCCAGCTCCCCGGGCCTAAACAGCTTGGACGCGTTGGGCGCCGGCGAGGCGGGCGCGGGCGAGCTGCCCGGGGAGCCGCCGCCGCGACGCTTCACACCGCTCGGCGACGCGGTCGCGCGGAACGACGACCGCCTTGCTAGTCTGCGGGGTTAATGTAATAGCATTTTACATAGTGGTATAGTTTATACCGGTATATTTGCAGGGTATGTTCGCAACAGGTGTTGTATAGCTGTCACAGAATTCGACAGCAATACAATACCGGCGGCGCACTTCAATTTTCTTATTATAAATTTCGTGGACTAGTTTATTCTTACATTTAACCAGCCGCTACCACGGTACGCTCTATTCGCACGCTTGGCTCGCGAGTTATCGTCACTGTTTACTGTTAATTTGCTAATTAAATTAATTGATTTACTTGTTGATATTAAACGTAATCCACAACGCCGTCCATCGACTTTCGTTGCTAGGTCTCCCTCTTTCCTAAACATATGGGCTATTTCTTGATATGTTAGATCATATGAGGAAATAGCCGTTTATTTAGTTGACCATATCGAAACACGATTTCTATTAATTGATCGGGACCAGCCATAACATGACCTGGACAATAGACAGTGTGTTATTTAATTAAATGCCCGGCCACGAGAGCTCTGTACATCACAAGTCATCTAATCTGAACAGGCGACATGAAATTAAATAATCCGATAGAAATAAGAATATCAATTATATATTTTATTTAATAATCACCGAGAAGAAATTAAAGAAACTCTATTTTCTGTCCATGCATTCTTTAATGTAATATGATAACCCTTTTTACAAAGTATTTCTTTTAACAGTTTTTCAAACCTATTGATTTAAAGACATTTTTGAGATAGTCACTTACAAGAAATATTAACATACCATTGTCTCCTCCGGAAGAATTGCTAGCGTTAGTTGTGTAGTTGCTGCTATTTTTGTTGTATCATATCATTGCTTCGAGACAGAAGCAAAAAAAAACATAGTCTTGTCTATCTAAATAAAATATCAAAACGAATCAACCCACCTGGTAGCCACCTCCTCGGGTGTCTCCTCAATCTCGAGCACCCAGCTAACAGAGTCGTGCTTCTCAACGACACCTTTAACTGCGGGCAGGGGTGGCGAGTCGGGTGCGGGCGAGGCAGCAGGCGACGGCGGCGAGTCCGGCGCTGGGGAAGTCGAGCGTGCCGACTCAGCCGATGACGTGCGCGCGCGCATCGCCGTGCGCTCGATGTACCCACCACCCGCTAGCAACGATACAACCTGTAAGTAAATATTTTAGAAGTTATAAGACGAAATTTAAGAAACCATACATTTTCTGTAACTGTAAATTTATTAATGACTAGAAATGAAATTTAAAATTATCTCGGCCAGTTTTCGAAATATCGAATGAATATTTCAGTATATAAAAACCTATGCGGGATTTTAAGATTCTTATCTCGAGGTATTATGAAAGAATCCGTTGTTAGATCGCGGTGCCACGCACACCGAGGAACTGAGTTATCATGTCATAATTAATCAATATTATTACGGGCATTGGTGGTTTGTTTATCGTTGTGACGTGACACGGAAATTAAACTACTTAAAGTCGTAAGTATTATGTAAAATTTTAAGTTAATATCCGTCAAAGTATAATTATAGGATTTTTATTGTGGCAGCACGACATTAGTTAAAGAAAATAAATGAACATCTCAAAAAGATCAGTAACACTATTTGGAAATAAGCAAAAATACAAACAGCCTGTATTTCCTCTATTATGATTAAATAAATGTTAAATGGTAAATCTAGAACTTAAAACTAATATCAACCTAGACATATCAGCTAAACGATTTAGCTGATAGAGCTTATAAGCCTTTAGACTTTAAAATCGATTGCTCGTGATAATCGGTTTCTTGGGTTTCCGATATGCTTGGTCATCTTTATTTAAATATTTAAGTTAAATCGCACAAAAATCTGTTACGAGAGATACTATCGCAAATATATCAGACTTTATCTTATCTACTATTATCTTTAATATATTATGATAAAATAGATAGATACATAGATATAGAAGATTAATAGGAACAACATATTAATAATTGTACTAAGGCGAACGAGCTTCCCTCGATGTCTTTCCGGGTTTGCCGAGGGATTTGTTTGATGTCTAATTGTTGTCATTACATCACTCTCATTGGGTACGATAATCGCATTGTTGCTATTGGCTGTTTATACCGTTCAGTGAATTTACCATGCTAACAATAATCTACCATCATGTTATGCTATCTGTTGTTGAATAAGTAATATCAATCAATACATGAACGCTCTAAATATACTATTTGTGGGAAAACCATTTTTCTCTGGATAAACTTAGAATGTAAAACATTATCTAAATATATATTTCATTCAAATCGTTAGATCTTTTAATTCTATAACTGCTCGCTTAAATTATTAAGATTTACTGATACGTTATCATTAATCGTAAACTACTCACCTGAGACTTCTGGCGCAACTTATATCTGAGCTCCTCGTTGAGCGCTGCGAGCCTGGTGGCATGGTCGCGATCGCGCGCCGCGGCGTCGCGGAGCCGACGGTTGTCGTCGCGCAGCCGGTCCGCATCTCGCTGCCGGGCGGCAGCGCGCTCGCGAAGCTCCTCTGCTGCGTGCCGGGCGGAGCGCGCCTCACGTTCGGCAGCAGCGCGTCGCTCGCGCTCCGCACACAGCTCCGTGCGCGCGTCGCGGAGGGACGCCATCTCAGCTTGCTTCAGTTCGATCACGGCTCGTAAAGATCGCACCTAGGGATAGTGTAATCGAATTATTAACAAGTACATCAACACATGTGATTAGAGATCTCTTTCTGTAGATGTCGTAATAACATAGCGATACGCTAGAAAAGACCACTGGGGTCTCCTATCGATGGCTGTATAGCCGCCATAAATATATCAGTCTTTAATTATCTAAGGCTACTAATTTTTACGAATTTACTTTAAGTTATTTTATTTAAAATGGATTTTAATTTCGATAAGATTTTTTTTTAATTTCTTAAATGAAATAAAAAGTATTAAAAATGCGAGTAATATACCCAATCCCCGCCCCTCCCCTCTTTTACCAAACTTAAATATTCTCAATGTTACTTCACAAGCAGTCGCTCCTACAGACGAGCAGACTTATACATCGAAAGAAGGTTTGGAGGTTCAGAAGACTAAAAAGAGATAAAAAAATTGCCAGATAGGAATCGGTTACCTCAGCCGCTAATTCATTAGCGTCCGTGCTCAATTCCTCATTTGCGTTCAATTGTAGCTCGCACTCCTCCGCATCGCACCGCACCGGATCGCAGGCCGCGTCGCACATGTTACACAGACTCTCGAAGCGAGCGCTGGCCTCGCCGCGCTCAAACTGCGCGCGCACCTCGCCGCGCTCCAGCTCGGCTCGCGTCGCTTCCAGTTGGGCGCGTAATGTACGCTCTATCTCGCTGTGCGCGTGAAGTCGCGTCCTGCTTTCCGCGACTTCGTGTTTTAGAGATTCGATTGTATCCTAGAAATTATTACGTTATTGTATACATTAGCAATTTATTCTCTAATAATATTACGCTTCGATTCTAAGATATGATAAAAAAGTGCTTGACATTATTACTAAAGTCATACACTTAAAGTTATAGTCTGAGATATTAATGTTAAGATCATTAACTGTATTATTTAAGAAACCAATAAATAATTCCGAAAGTATCATCATCATTATTTTAACTTGTCACACGTCCATCTGCTGAACACAAGCCACAAATATTTTCCCAAATCCCAGTCAAATTGTTTAGTTAACAATAAATAATAATTTAATAAGTAATTTTGAAAACATCATGATCATCATCATTTCAGCCTATTACAAGTCCACAGGTGAACACATTAGGTGTTAAATTTATTCTTAATTTATACTTAAATGAATTACTGGGCTTAATATTCTTACTTTTAGTCCCTTAATATCGTTTGCTAAGGCGCCCACCTCTTCCAAGTGGGTAGCTTGAAGTCGCGCATTGGTTTCTTCTTTAGTAGACACCTCCATCTCCAACTCTGAGATCTTGCTCAGGCATTCTGCGACTGAAAATAACGGAAAAATAACTATTAAAATGCTAGTCGTATATTTTACAACAATTTAAATTATTTTATGTACCCACCTTTTATACAAACTCAAGCAAAAATAATAAATAGCCGTGGTAGCCTAATGGTCATTAGGCTACCCCGTACTCGTTTTAATTTCATAGTAGGCGAGTGGCCTGCCTTGCGATGCTCTGAGCTACGCAACCTCCATTAGTTACATTTTCGTATTCACCAACTTTGCTCCCGCAGCGCTAGCACCAT
Source organism: Bhutanitis thaidina (assembly GCA_029286595.1). Classification (NCBI taxonomy): domain Eukaryota; kingdom Metazoa; phylum Arthropoda; class Insecta; order Lepidoptera; family Papilionidae; genus Bhutanitis; species Bhutanitis thaidina. The sequence goes on from JAGSMS010000022.1 coordinate 9,618,134, forward strand.
GAGAACTTACGGCTCAAGTTCTCAAGTTGACAATTCTAATATGCAAAACAAGCCCAAACAGCCACTCTAATAAATAATAAAAAATATTATTTCGAGTACTTGCGAAGTCCCCGTACGGAACCCACAGCTGGCAGACCCTTAAACATTTGAGATGACGCCTTTGTCCTTTACAGGCTACTACTTTACCTTTAATATATCCCTTTATTAAAAAAAATATTTTATTCGTTTAGGTTAATCAGTGTTTTGTCACGGGAATCAACTATTATTATAGCATTTAATACGCAGCCCGAGTGTTTTCTATCGAAACAGTTCGAGGACCCATGGAGCTACTTCAGTTCATGATTATAATTTATCCTCATTTAATTAGCAATAAAAAATTATTATTTACTGTAATTGCACAAAATTTATTTTAAAAAAAAATATATATAAGCGGTCGCCCATAGGATTGAGAATTTCCATTTTAATGCGACTTATCCTTCCATGGGCTGCAGTAGCCACTTGCCATGAGATGGACTGTCGGCTCATATGTCTCCCCAATCCAATCAATAAATATTATACATAACGTAATAATCTATACTATTCTACTGCTACTTTCGTTTGTAGAAGCTCTGATTTGACAACTGTCGTATTTAGTGACAACAAGTTCGAAATAGTTTTGGCAAACGTAACTATCTGAATATTTGGAACGTCCCATATTTACAGATGGAATACATTGTACTAATTCGGTACGGCTTATTTTATTTTTAGCTCGTCTATTTATATATATATTATGTTAAATATTATAAACTGTTTTTTCTTTTTATTCAGCACGTGCAAGTCCGAAACTGGACCAAAAGCTTTACAAGAAAACGCCAGCAAGCCAGTACGCATATCTTGGACGGGTTGCTCGTACCCACAATGCTCGTCACACTGCTTAGCGATCGCAGTTTGGGTAACACAAATCTGTTAAATTTGGGTTCGGCAAATTCGAATCGATTTTCTGGTATCAGTCGTTCGCCAGAACCACGATTGTTAGTTATTATGGTGCACCACGTGTATTTGAAGGAAAATATGGTACGTTCACCCGTTGCACTTCAATCCAAGGCCTGGTTTGTCATAACTATACATGGATTTTTTTTAAATACTTACTGGTATCAAGATCCTTTTGTGCGCGCTGCTGTCTGTCCCGGTCCGCGCGGGCAGCGCTGCTGCGTTCGGCGGCTGCTACACTGCGCCATCTTTCCGCCTCTAAACGCCAGGAACCGCCATTTAGTGCATCCAGCTGGGAAAGTTTTAGAAAGATTGGCTTATTAGGAATTTTATAAGTAATAATATAGTACAAAATTTATACATAGTAATAGAAGATCTTTAGGTGATATAATGCAAGAAGGCAGAATATAATGTTAGTGAATTAAGATGTTTTTAAGATAATCAAACTTGTGGACCTAGCAGTATTTCGATAGTAAGATAGGTAGTACCTCGCAGTTTTGATGGCACAGAAGATTACAGCACAAAATATGATTTTCAAAGAGGATGTGAAGTCAGTAACTTGAAGTCGCGTAATGGGTTAACAATATAATCTTATCGGCGACAATTGAGACGCATTATTACAAAGATTGCCAAAGAGAAGCATTCCAAAACACATTCTCATAAGTCTTTTGAATTATTAGAACAACCCCCACCAGTGACCCCAATAAATGTTTTTGTTCTTATTTTATTTACTCATCGTTGTTATACTCGTCCTTACTGGTTATTATTTTTTAAATTAACTTTTAACAATTAAATTTATTAAATTAAAAATTATCAAATGTTAGGAAAACAAAGCTATACTTACTCTAAAAACTAAATACTGCACTAAAACTCCCAATGCCTCAACGCCTTTAGCAGCGTGCACTAACGCTGCAGCATGTTCTCGGGGCGGTATACCAGGCGGAGCGGGCAGCGACACGGGAAGCGGAACAGGTAGCGGGGCAGCCGGCGTACGCATTGACTGCTGCGGCGTTTGCACCCGCTTACCTCGTGGCCCCACAGCCGCCGTAACTCGCGGCGGCTCTGCAAATTAATAGAACAATGAGATCAATTGTTAGCAAAACACTATGTTATCACTATATAAATCCCCCGGTGGTAATAAATAGTGTTAATTATACCGGTGAACTACGTAATCATTTTATTTGCCAGGTCGAGTATTACGCATTCCGTTGGTATAAACATCTCAAGAATAGAAGGTGTGACCGAGACCGCACCCGCCTTCTCAGTGTTTCAGTCAATGAATCTCGTTACTGGCTGGCTGCTTTACTATCCAGTAATACGCATAGCTGTAGAAATTCGACTAGGTGCGTCGATCTTTCAAGCCCATCGATGTCCTTGTGGCAGCGACGTGTACGAGTTGAGCCTCCACTAGCCTCCACTTTCTTGCAAAAAAAAGTGCTGGCAGACTGTCTTATTAAGACTCATTAAATGACATCATCTAGAGGGGTCTTGTCTCCATAAACATTCCCTAGTTTTAGAGTCTTGCGGAATTCTTCGTGAGGATGGCAAGAGACATAACGACTTGATTTTAGTGCCTTGGTAGAGACCTTGCGTATATATATTGGCATCCTCTCATATCAAGTATGCATCGACCAAGACCAAGGCCGGGCGATATCTGAGGTAGTTTAATTGGGTAAGTGGCGCAAATATGAGTCTAAAAAGGAAGACTACGTATTTGTGCCATCTGCCGTAGAACCGATTGGTCCGTGAGGTCCACGGCCGCTCAAAGGAATTATACCCGGGACTCGTCGTAGCCGCTGGTGACAAGAGAGCTGGTTCTTTTCTCGCTCAAAGGTTAAGTTAAACCATTCGGAGTGGAAATGCAGCATACATTCTTGAAATGCCCAGTGGAATAGGGCTTTATGTTAATTTAAATTTATAGATTGTACTGACTGTTGTGATTGTAGTAGCTAATTGATTGTGATAAATAGTAACAATGATTGTTACTTCAATAATTAAATAATATATAATGTAATATTTTTTTATTATATTTTTTATATTTTTTATTATGTTTGTATATTTACCTTTGAATTTATGTAGACGTATTTACATACCGTTTATGTTATATTGTACGCATGTATGCGTTTTGTATTGTACACGCTCTATATACCACTCGTAACCATTCTGGAAGAGATTTCTAAAGAAATAAGCAACGCCTTTGTACAAATTTATTCTTGTAATAATTTTTAGTTTTGTATTTACTGTGTGTGCAAGTATTAAAAAAATTAAAAAGATTAATAATAAAATTGCAGACACTGATTACGGATACTAATTTAAAGAAAACACGAAATGCAATTTCGACATTTTGCATCGTAAACAGGCACGTATTCTTTGTTTAGTGTTAAAAAAATTGCACAATGCAGCGGGATCTCCGTTCTCACGACGCGCTGGAGACAATACAATAAGAGTTACTCTGTTGTACTAACTATTGTACAAAGCAATAAAGAAATCAGTGTTTCTCATTGTCCGCCATTATCTATATGATCATAACGGCATACTGGAGTAAGACCAATGTGTTTTTATCATTTAATAATTAAACAAATGAAGTCAATCAAGTTAACAAACTTTATACTAAGTACTATGTAAGAGAACATTTTAGTCATTTTGCGCATTACCTTCTTAAAGGACGACCTTGTCATTCTGGTTTGGGTTTTAATATGAGAATGTATTAAGAGATTTAATATAAATATATCATGTTCAATAAGCAAGGGTTAGCGTACCGGTCCGCATTGTTTGGTGTCTTGTATCCCATCTAAAGTACCACATGAAACAAATATGTATTTTTTATGGTAAAGAGGGGCAAACGAGCAAGCAGCTGACCTTATGGGAAGTGATTACCGTTGAGCAGCAGCAAAAGCCACGAAGAGCGAAGGCGAGAGCAATGCGGCGTGGTTCAATGAAACGTACGTAAATTATTTAGCCAATGTAGGTGTTCGTATATGTAAGGGCTGTTGTAAAAAATTGTGAGACAAAGATTTGTTTTAGAAATAAAAAAATTTAACGCTCAAATAAAAAAAGACAATTTTAAAATTTATAGTGAACAACTTTAACACATGAAAAACTGACGGATTATAAAATAGTGCGTGTGTAGCAACACAAACGCAATAGTGTTATACCGTCGGTAGCAACTCCGGTTTATGAATCTTTCCGGGATTAATTCAATAATTAAACAATAGTTTTACGATTTGAATACTAATGCATGTTCCTGAATCGATCATGTTGGAATACACCATCCTTCTTAACAATATAACACTCTTTCATTTGGCTGCTTAATTTCCACTTTTTTTATTTTACATCATACTGCAACCGCCGACATATGCGAAATAGTATAAGAAGATATTATATCTAATTATAGATCTTATACAGACTGTCGACGTATGCAGAAGGCTTAGAACCTTCGATCAAAAACCATGCTACGTAGCAATCTTTGGAAAATTTTATATAAATAATATAGCCAATGAAAGTTTATTTGTAAGAAGTAAACTCGATACCTGCTATCCCGATTTCATAAAAATATTTCACTGTTAACTGTAATTGTGTAACTTCAGAAAATATATCCACCTATATCACCACAAAATATATCTAAAATTCACCAATAATTATAAAACACTATATACTTACTTCAAAATTTTTAATTATTTTATTTAAGTTAATATTAGCGATATATCATCTTTTTTTATGCTTGGTAGTGACAAATTTTCTACTTTTGACACAACCCTTTGTAGATAGATAGATATAATACGCTTTATTGCACACCAAAAACAGGAAAATAATGTAATAGTACAAAAACGTAATTAGACATGAGAGGTGGAACAATGGGCGGTCTTATCGCTAAAAGCGATCTCTTCCAGACAACCTTTGGATGGACAGGATGACACAACCCTTTGTACCATATCTTCGTGACGTAGCGGAGTGAAATTGCTATTATCAATTCATTTATGAATGTTAATTAACGTATTTGCACACTTTCAACCGTGACTACACCAGCTACTATCAAAATTACGTACTAGTTCCCACAGTAATATATTGCATATATTGTAATTTATTGTATACGATACGATAAATTTATTAAAAACAAACACTTTTTTTGTAATATAAAGGCTTACATGGATGATTCTAAAAGTTATTTTGTAATAATATAAAACGGATTTAATTATAATTAAAAAAAACCATGTCACAAAAGAGGATTCCTACGGAGTTTCTTTCACCTGTTTCTTCTCCGTCAGAGGAACCTCATTACAAAACGGTGGTAGATTAAAAACATTAATGAGTATTGATAAGTAAAATTTATGTTCGTATGTCGAAAAATAAAGATTTTGATTTTGATACGTTTCATTCGATATTCTATAATTCGATGATATTAAATACAAAACCTATATAAGTTACATAAGCTATATAAGTTGAATATAGCAGTGAGTAGCTAAAATATTCGTTTTTTTTTAATACTTACTACTATTTAAGAATCTACACAATTGATTAATTTTACCAGGCGCATGAAGATTAACAATAATTAAAAAAACATAGAAGTCGGAATGTAAGGTGTATATACTATTTTTTCTCTAAATGTCAAACTCATCTATACGTTGTGCATTCTGGCCTTTTGTGTTCGGCATAGCGATTTGTGTTTGGCATATCCTCCTGAATATGCCAAACAGAAATCGCAAAACCTAGTGGTGGGAAGCAGCATTCTAGGAAAGGCCAGGTCCAATAGCGTGCTTATAAAGGCTATTGATAATGATATCTGAGGTGATTCAATGGAAGGAACAGGAAAATTTACAAAATGTAAGTGGCGAAAAGATTTTTAAAGACCCTTGACTTATAGAATGGAATTCAAATTTAAGAACCTTAACTCGATAACCGTTGGCCTTGAATTTAGCTCGAGTACATGCATAATAAAAATAGTTATTCAGTGGGGTAAAAGGTGCAACAGGAAGTAGATGACAGCAATTAATCATTGAATTTCATTTCGACAAAAATACTATTTTTTAAAAAGCAAAATTACTTTTCCCACGCGCTCCATTGACAGTCCTCAGTGGAGTCACGCGTCATTAACTGATGCAGCTAAAGGCAGCACCCATTTCCGCCACGCGATAATAAATAAGCCATAAAGAATTTAATCTCCCGGCGGCTGAAACGTTTTAAAGATGAAATAACATCCTATTTGTATAGGTTAATGAATTGAAGACAACAAATGAGTTAAGTAAATCTAAAATAGAATCTGTTTAGTAAGTTTAGTTAGATAAATTGATAGAAGCGATGAAATTATTAAAAAAAAACTAAATCAATAAGAAGAAAATGAAGTACAAACGGATGGATGGATGAATTTACATCAACTTCTATCTAATTTATAAATTATACTTTTCTTATCGACGACAAGTTTATTTTCAAAAAAATAACTGAACAGTTTAACAATAACACAAACCAAAATATTTCGTAATTAAGCAGTTATTTTTATTTATAACTTTAGAACTCTTCTCAATCTAGAAAATTTTGAAACATTTTTGATGTCGGCCACGGAGACAAGTTATTGGAATTTTATATCTTATATATAGAATATATACTACGCACAGCTAAGTTGCTTGCTCGTCTACACCTCCCCGTACCCGATGCACCGCTTATGCGGTCTCACGGACACGAGAAAACCATAATAAATACAGATCGGAAATTAAATTATTTGTGTCTTCGCCATCAGTCTTTTAAAACTACTACTGGAAATAGGCCTGTTCTTTAAAACGATAACAAAAACCTGTTCCGTTGTATAAAATATTGACACTTACACGAGCCATGAAGGTCGGTCGGCCATGCACCCTCGCATTGGTACTGCTGCTCTGTTTGTATGCTTCGGTCGGCAGAGACATGTTTGCAAGATAAACGACATCACGTGTCGGTGAGGTTGCTTGTTGGTACTCTAATTTTTTATGTATTACACATATGTACACTTATCAATACATATATTGACCCCAATTATTGGTGTATTACATATGTAGATATATGAATATTTTAAGTAAACTGTATATAAGAATTCCCTTGAAACGTAAAGACAGAGAATTATTTTATTGATTTCATCAGATTTCATTAGTTTTAATTTTAGGGTTATTATCGCAATAAAATATAATACTACTTACTCCCAATGACCTCACAGGAGAAATAATTATGCGGATGATGTCTCAATAGTACTTTTGTGAGTTGTCGTCCTGCGGAGGGTCAGGCAACGGTTAGCGAGCGGCGCGTGGGATTCAATTGGGAGCATTGTTGAAATGTCAAATTAAGTAATATACAGGGCTGCGCCCTGCACGAAAGTTTGAGATTTTAAAATGATCAAACGATTCCTTACATGGTTTTCTACTTTGTAACCAAATATGAATTACAACTAAATGAACAGTAACATGCAGATAGTAACTTTTTATGGATAATCTATTACATTTTATTATGCATTAACTAGTGTTTATTTTATTTTTAAATGCAAATTTTGTTTCTATAACAGCATAACTTAAAGTACCCTCTATGCTATATTTAATCCGGTAAATACATGATAAAGCCACAACGTTGTATTACGAACGAGAAGTTCCACCCTTATGTTGTAGTCATTCCTCCATTACGCACGAGGCGGTTTGCCTCTCCTTTCTTTGTGCGGACGGCTAAGGAGTGGAACTCTCTGCCGAGGTCGGTTTTTCCGGAGGCCTATAACCTGGATATCTTCAAGGCCAAAGTGAACAGACATCTAGGCAAGCGTGTACCATCCTAGGCCTCATCTTCGCTTTCCATCGGGCAAGATTGAGGTCAAACGCAGGCCTATTTTTTCATAAAAAAAAAAAATTACGATATTTCAATTTATATGACAAGAGAACACAATTTTTATAAACCTCACCATGTTTTGTATCGTGACACCAAAAGTAAATATTGCTATATGTAATAGCAATACAGTGTAATAACTGCATTGCAGTAACGAGGTAGGTAGGTAACGTTTCGAGCACCATGGTAACATTTAAATCTACAATACGTAAATTATTATAAATGTATTGGATTCTTGACATCTGCATTTATTAAACAAATGTGTTAGGACTTTCCATATACCAAATATAACACATATCTTCTGCATTAACGCGTTATCGGCCACTCACTTTCACCAACATTTATTAGCACGTGTTACGCGTTTTAACGATGCAACTTTGGGTCAAGTTGACCGCACTTGCCTCCTAAGACAAATTAACTGACACTTTGTTCTGCGAAGTCTGGCATAAGACGGAAGAATTATGTTTTGGTTAAGCTTTAGCTAATATAAGGCCGGGAAGTTTAAATCGAAACGTGCAGTCAATACAATCTATTCCGCATACAGGGCGCTGATTAAATTATCTGTTTATTATTCTGTAAAACAAATAACATGTGAATACTTAATCAACAAGTTTAAAAAATTTATCTATTACATTTCACAAAATGTTATTTGTGTCAATCTAATATGTATCGATGAAATATTTTTTACTTTTTTACAACCCTACAAACTCTACTTCTCTACGAAACAATAAAATTTCGAAACGCCTACGCCATAGCGGATCAGTGCAAGTAACAGGGCTCATTATTAAATTATTTTGATACAGGAAATTATTGCAAAATTTAAAGATGAAGCTTCTGTTACTCTTTTCCTATCATCTTTTGATTAATCATCTACACTCAGTATGTAAAGACGTAGGACTGTGCATTTTGTAATTACTTTTATGTGAAAAACTCGTCCAGTCATTCGTTCCAATTATAATAGTGGATTAAGAAGTGCTTTCTCTGTAAAAATTTTGCAAGTCAAATGTAGTAAGAAAATATTTATAAGCCGATTAATTTGCATGATAACCAGTAAATTTTTGATTTTTTTATTAACAAGCATTCTAAAATAGTTATAATTGTTAGGTTACAACTTCACGTCTTAAGTAAATAATTTGGTTGTACAGCAAAAAGGAAATTGAGTGAAAACAAACTGTAATTTTTTTATGATCCAACAGTTCCACGCATCTTGTAGACGGTTAGCTGTTATCTAGTCAACGTCTGTTACGTAGCTCAAATGAGTGTTGAAGCAAGTGTATCTGAAGACATCATCACGGACTTACTGTTTTGTGTCAGAATTCCAGTTACAAGTGGGGTAACGGGTCTCCGTGACTACCGTGTGGTGAATACGCCATTAAACAATGATGGTTTCACATCGAAATAAGCACGCGATAGTAGAAAACTAGCGGCTCACATGAACTCTCTTTCTATAGCAAATATCCAAGAATAATATATGCGTGCCACATGCGGGACATTCTTACGTCTCACAGAATGGTATTTTCCAGAACGCTATAGTTTTAAAAAACTATGTCAATTGTGAGTGTATATAACTCACCTCCAATATAACAATTAAAATGGAGGTCAATTATAAAAATTAATTTCAAACGTTGAGTTTAATCTGTTAAGTAATAAATAACTTCAATTAACCCATGAAACCAATTGCTGCTACCTGAGATATTTAGCGCGTTAGATATGAGTATATCTGTTTCCTAAATGAGTTTTAACGTATACTACTGACAGAGAAAAAGAACCAAGTATACTGGTCCAGGTGAAAAATAATTAGTAAATAATAAATACGGGAAGGGTTATATATCCTAAATAAATTCAATGATAACATAGCTGTGCTAACCTCCTTTGTTGGGAGGTTTCCGAGGTGTGCTCGAAGATGTTAGGAATTCTCCAAACGAGAGTTAATATTAATACCAAAACACTTTTTAAAGTTAAATGCTAGTTAAGTACCATACTACTGTAATAAGTAGTATATTATTAAAGCGCATTAATAATTTTCAGTTGAAGGTCACATATAAGTTATGGAAATATGTAATTAAATTATAGACATTTTATTATTCTCTTCTAATATATTCTACTTTTTTTTATTTGTATTGAGAGTTTAAAACTCCACAAACTAAATTTAAATATATATAGCGAAAACAATTTCCTCGCAAAATACCGGAGGCTCTCTCCCACTTTCCTCTTCCCTTTACCTGTAGCTCCTCTGGTGTTGCAGATGTACGTGGGGGTCGGTAATCACTTACCATCAGGTAAACCGCTAGCTCGTTTGCCACCTTTTCTATAAAAAAACATCAAGAATTCTGTTATGGAGTTAGCGACAGCCCGTCTGCCATTGAGTGTTTTAATTCACACATTGTTCTCCAAATATGTACTTAGTGTGTAATGATATAATCAATATTGTCGTCAACCTAGTCACAACGTCACACCTAGTACGTGACCTAACCTTTGTTCTCCAGTCAGATACTGTTCTGTAATAAAAGTATAAAAACCTCCACTGTCTCGCGAATTCATCCAAACTATTATAACAAAAATCATAGTATTCATGTCTTTTTATTAATATCAATATTTTCACCACAATCTTGCCTATTTTTTTGTCATAAAAAAAAATAGAGCAGCATCAGCTCAGAAAACATTGGGAAAATTGAATGGTTGAACGGTGAAATTGAGAACGATTTTTCGGAAATATCATTTATAACCGACATAAACCTCAAAAAAAAATTTTCCGTTTTTTCAAGAATCAATTTACAATCTCAACAATTTTTCGAAATATACATACTTACTTTTTTGATTACTTATAACTAGTTTTTTCATAAATTAGAAATACATTCTGTTATAAATATGAAATATTCTCGACGTTTTTGTTTGTTATCTAACATAAGCGAGAAACGTTTGGCAGATCGAAACGAATAAATAAAGCTTACGTTACGCATCGGAAAGTGCTCACGCAAAGAAAACATTTACTCTATTTCTTTTTGCGCTATGTATTGATATACGAGTAAGTCGTCATTCAGCTCTAACAGTGTAAGATGGAGAGATGTCGCGTTTAATGCTGTTGTGTCCATAACATTGACGATTTCTAACGTAATATAAACAATGATTTGATTAAGAACCATTGACGCTATAGTTTATTGTTTAGTTGATTATAGTTAATATTGCATTGAATGGTTATAGGTAACACATTAAAGTTATCAAATATTTTTAGGTGATTAACGACCGATTTCTACAGATTTTCAAATTTTTTGTCTGTCTGTCGCCGGGTTCGCTTCCCGAAGATACATATTTGACAAACTCATCATACATGTTAAGTCAAATGTTTGTCTTTTGTAAGCGAATCTGGCGATAGTTAGGATATTGAAGTCCGCCTGTAAGTATTATAAATTAATTACATTGAAAGGGATAACAACAATAAGGTTGTAACTAATTATTCATCAACGTAAACCATCATCGCCTTCTCGTGCCGTAGGTGTCTTAATATCGTAAATCCTCTGAAGTTAAGTGTCAGAAACTTGCTACTATGGTAATACACCATTATTATAATGGAAAAGATATGCTGAGTATCACCAGATATTTTTTTAAATTTCAAGCGACAGACAAAATATATTAAAAGAATTATGTCGTCGTTGCGGATCTCTAAAAAATGTCACGTAATAGTTCATTTACACCGTCACTTCTAACACATAACCGCACTATTAATACTATTATCCATTTGTTTGCGTCTAGCGTGTAGTGAGAATCACGATCTAATTTTAGTTGTGTTTGTATGTGTGTCAGGGGGCCGCGTAGTCTCCCGCCCGCCCTAGAAGGGTCAACAGTTCGAGCGACATCATAAAGTTGAAAGCCCACACAATAAAACATAAGGAACTTACAAGCCTTGAAATCTTCCGAGATCTTTAAACTTCAAGGTTAGAAACGCAATTTCTCTGAAACAGTTTTTTATTGTTATCAATAAACTAAGCGCCAATAATTTTCCACCGACTTTCTAATTAATTTGTTATATCTTCAAAAATATGTTTTTTACTAATATATCATACTTCAAAGCCGTAAAATCAAAAATATTACCGTAAGTAATTTCTACGCAAAATACGTAGGTACATGCTCTTATACAAAGCTTACTTATTCATATTACCCCCACAAAACGCAATTACATAAAGTAAGAAGGTCAAGTAACAGTTATGAAAACAAGTTTCCCAAAAACTAAACGTAAATTTAAAAAAAAGTTTATCCATAAAAAAAGCTGCTAACATGCTTTCAAAAATAATAAGATTATATAATAAACAGACGTTTAACATAACGCTTGCAATATCTTCGGTTAAGATTTATTAGTATAATCAATTTTTAAACTATTAGGTGTGTTACGTGTGAGTAACACTTCAGTCGTAATCATTCTATTAGTGATTCATATTCGCAGTTTCATAGGACGCAATAAAGCTGTCGTTGCCTGTACAAACGTCTGTAAATAAACTTGGCACTTATGCTTGTTTCTCGGAATAAAGAAAAGTCCAAAGAGGGATACAAACAGAGATCATTGATTTTATGAAACCTCGATATCTTAAATACTTCCTTCCTTATGCACTCATTTTAACACCTTTCGGGAACAAAATTTTCATCGATTTTATTTTCAATGTAATTGAAAACACGTGCAACTAGCCCGTTATACCGGACTACATTAATATGATCTAAATTTCCTTCTGAAGTCGAACGAATCGATTTCATCTGTACAGATGTCTGTGTACAAATGTTTTAGTCGATAGACAGTGTATTTTGAGTAAATGCTATAATATAATAATAGCATAAATATCTTAGAATGTCCATGCTCATTTAATCAAGCCATGAACTAATAGATATGAAATTTCCGTCTCACATTTAGGAGCGTGCGGTTTAATTAATTCTTACCTAAAAGGTGCACTTTAAATTTTAGTGATTACTAGAACCAAATACGGAAGATTTTAGATCAGTTCAGTTATACATAATAACATTCGCGTATTGGATATATACATTTAAAAATAATAAACTTTTTTCTTATTAACACAAGCTATAGCAACAAGAAATACATGCGTACCGGTACACAATATATACGTGAGCTATCTTTCAACGCTTTAAAAACATATACATGTAATTGTAAAATAATGCACACTACGTAAATGTAACAACATTTGCAGAAAACAGTTTGTTAACCTGCGCATGAGTTACAATTTATGACAGAATTTCCCGCTTATTTTAAAGCACGGTGACAAAATGGCTTTATAATAGCAGCGGCAGTAATAAAGAAGTATACTTCTGTTGAAAAACTCGCACAACGTGCGTTTATTGCGAGAAAGTTGAAAGCAGCAATGATGTATCACCAACTTCAAGACAATAGTATACTTTGCTGAATAACCTGAGTTAAACGAATCTTTGTTTAAGACTTATCGGTGTATATTGTTAAGAAATCTATATTGAAAAATGTGTCAATAATAATGGTTAATAATAATATTGGTACGAAAGTGGTAGGCTTAGACCATGTCATTTAAATGAAATAGCTTATTATTATCTAACACGAATACAGTATAAGTTTCTATTAGTTACTGAAACGAAAAATAAACACGAAGTCAAGAAAGATTGGTACGAAGTACAGAACAGGTGAGGTACAAATTGTCACTTCCTAATAAATTTGATACAATAAATTATTTGTAAATGTAAAAACAACGACATTAAGGAATAATTAGCCTACGTTATTGCGTAATAGCATTATTATCACCACAATTTCGGTGTCATTCGCTTAATTTTGCTTTCGTGTAAAAAATGTATCTTAAGTTGTACTAATTACACGAATTATGCTGAAGTACAGAAAACATGAATTTAAACAAATGGATTTGAAGAAAAATTATAACTCCCGGCTGTTTGTAACTAAAGACGCTTCTGTAACCAATTTTTCGTCTATTCGGGTGAAAAAATGTAACGAATGTAAAAAAAAGGTCTATTTTAAGACTTTTCCTTTGTAGCTTTATACAGTATCCACAGGAAAAAGCGGGTGACAGATTTTATAGTGGCAAGGACAAGGACTGCTACCACGCGGCATTAAAATTATAGTTTTCAAATAAATTACCTATTTTACTTTACTACATTTACTATTTTACTACTTAACTACATTATAAAATAATAGATTAAAAATAAAAAATTATATTTGTACTTAAAATAAATATCAAACAGTGGAACTTATACGATTGTATTTAACAACGTGCATGTCCCTGACTGCATAACTGTCATAGTGACCAAATTCCAAGAGTTGATGAATTGAATGTTAATTGTTATAAAACAATCATAGAAAACGGCCTCGGGGCCCTGACGGACAGGTGAGCATTGTGTTCCTGGCGGTCGTCCAACTTAATGTAAAAATTAGCGACGGCGACATCATAAACCAGTCAAATTGTTGTCGTTCACTACGCCATGTGTTAGTCTGTAGCATTGCCCAAACTCGATGTACATTGACAATACAAAAATGACAAACAACTCCGTTGAATACAAGTTATAGGATATGTAGTATAGTTTCAATATGAAACACGTCTCTTTGTTTTTTACGCGTGTACCTTTTTGGCACTTCTAAAATGGTTTCATTGATTTTATCTATAACAAGTATCATTAAACAATTACTGTTTTTTTTTTTACTCGGAATTACTGTTGCCGCTTTTTTGAACATATATGTAACATAGGTAATGAAATATGCCTTGACTCTAATAGTACATTTCATTGATAAAAATACCTTACTACAAATCAATTTAAAAAATACATGTGATTCCAGAACTATGTGAGATATAACAATAAAATAAAAACTGAACTGTTTCCAGAGTCATCATTTTTATAATCTGTGAAACTTTGAAGTAAAAACTTTTGAAGGTTCTAAGCTAAATCCGACAGGCAGATAGATATACAGACAAATGGAAAAGATTTTTTTAAAAAGAGTATACTACAGAAAAAATTAATTTAATTCTCACGACTGTATATCTAAATACCGCCTGCGAGGTTTAGTGGTTAGCGTTTCTGATAGCTGAGGAAGTCCAGGATTTCAATGCCAGAAGAAAATATTTGTACAAAATCAAAAATTATTGGTTTTCGGGTCTGCACTATAATATCTCCTGCGCAGCTGACAACTGCCGATGGTACTCTGAATTTGTTTCCGTGGTCTAAATCGGCCAGGAGGACGACATCGTCATCATCATATGTAATATGACCATGTTTCCGAGTTTCGCGCCATGCTCAAGTGGCTCCCAATGAGATTTCGCTGGAATACTCACATTCTTTTCTTACTATACTGTGTGCTATTTTTGGGTTTTGGGCGTAAAACAAGAACACTCTAGGCTGACTGACAATCTTCGGATATCTACTCATAAAACGATAATGTTCCATTCCTCATTAGGTACAAAAGCTGCCACTTTATAGAATAAAATAAAAGGGCAAAGTGAAGAGACTTTCAAAAAAATAATCAAGGATGCCACACAATTTGGAGCAGTCACCTACATGATTATCATTTTTTTTACCCGACTTTATTATCGTAATATTGCTGGCATGTATCACACCCCCTTTCACAAAGGTTTTCTTGAAAGAGATCGCTGTTTAGCAATAAGGCTGCCTATTTGTACATATAAAATATAAGTATGTCAATGTGTCCGTATGATATATGTTGCAATAGTTTCATGCTCATAAATAAATTGATAAAATAGGGTGGTCAGAGGACAAGACATTTATTTAATTATTTTCAACTCACTTTTCACCAGAGCTTATTTAGAACAACGTCTACGACAGGTGGTGAGCCTGTCGCCGATTTACTATTCTGACTAACGATAGAAATCGTACATAAGGAAATCATAGATAGTTCCTACTTTATTTACGTGCACTATAACTGTGTGATACCGTGCATGATGTATTTAATTTTTAAAATCTTGTAATTAAAATATTCTACGCAACTAAAAAATTTTAACATTCATGCTATCATTGAAATCGACAAGGCAACCATCTTCCGGCAATGACAATGAAGTTGCTGATATTTTATTGGTACACACTTGTATTCAAATTTTTGTATTAATTAAAACGATAATGTCTTTACAGTAATAGCACAGTACATCCAGACTCGAAAACCATATCCTTGAATATTGTTCAAATATTGGCTTCGGCGTGGGTTCGACTTAGGACCCACAACCAGGCGGACAGATAATTCTTACGGTCATTGGTATCAGTGAATAATCTAAATCTCTAAACGAATTCCACGAAGTTTAATCGTAGCATTTAAGACTTCCTGGATTTATTAACTATCATTAAACTGCTAATTCTTATCCGAATAAACATATACTCTGCTGTATGCAAAGTAGTCGAAGGTAAAAACTTTACCGCAATGTAAGCAATAATGATAACCTTGATGAGGGCAAGGTCAAAAGGAAACTTTCGAGTAAACGAGCCCTATGCTATTCGCGACTGCTTCCTGCACTGAAGGCCAGACACAGACGAAAGACTTTATTAAAATAAATAACTGGTTGCGAGCTTTTATTTTTTAACCGCGAAGGCAATGTATGTATTGTAATGAAAAATAAAACATTTAAAATAATTTATAATTTGTAAACATTACTTGAATATTGTATTTAATATTGTCTATTGTTCTATGGTATATATTTCTTTACATGTCTATTGTATGATCTAAAGTACTTTTTTTGTATAATGTAAAATTTGTACAGATCATTTAACAAAATTAAAACAGATAAAATCGTACCGTTAATGGAGGACATTAGCCTTAATACTTTTAATTTACTTAATCCCGGACTCGCATTTGATGAATACAAAATATGGAAATGTAACTTGTATTTAACCTTTCGCGCGCTTTCAATTGTGAATTATTTTCTACAAGACGATTAAATTACCGGGTTAATTAACTCTTTTAGTGCGTACGCTCATAATTACTAAACTAACCTCGTCCGTCCAAAAACATCGGTGTAAACTGCACTAACTCATATTAAACCACAGGTTATTTATTTCATCGCACACTAAAATCACCTCGCGAATGCAAATATACATTTTACTGAACAAATAATGGCTCAAACCTTTGACAATACACAACCAACGCAAATAGACGTAACAAGGGACGTTCCGAACGTGTGTTCAGAGGCGAGCCATATGTTAGACTGGCGTTTTCGTTCGCGTTTGAACGCCCTCTTTCATTGGCTATGTTTAAGCAAAAAGCAGTGTCTGTATGTGGATTTTCTTTAAACTTTAATGCATAACTTCATTACAAATTTAAGTCTATATAATAATAAGGGTTTTTCCATGTCCAAGTTAAATACTAATTGTTGTTATTTTAAATAAAATTATTAATACAAATTAATGAAGCTAAATGATAAGGTGCGTGTAGTGTCTAGGAAAGCGTTACATTTTCTTGTTGAACTCCAGCAAAAAGAACCAAATTCTACTTACATATTGTAGCATATTGTATCTTAATGTTGTGATCTCACACGTTGCGTAGTGATAATTCATTAAAATACAACAAATTGAAATCATAATGAATGAATGAATGAAATATATCTGATTGTACACCAATTAACAAAAATGGAAAAAAAAACATAAACTACACAATTGGCAGTTCATTAGTATATTTTCAAAAGCAACAGCTACCAAAGTTAAACGTCTGATAATTACTGAAACTTTTAGAATGTAGATTATTTACAAAACCCGGATGCAATTCGGCCACCACGCCTAAATCAGTTTCCAGCGTATGGTTCCAGTATAGATTAAGCAGCGTAACAACAACACAGCGACAGAAAAAGTCACCGACAATAAATTTGAACTATTATACCTACTACTAAGTGTATTTAATAATCATATACCTAATTCACTTTCCAAGAAGGTTCATAAATATTACAACTTGGAGCGCTCGTTCCTATTTCAATAACAGTAGTGGTAATG
Organism: Bhutanitis thaidina; assembly: GCA_029286595.1. NCBI lineage: Eukaryota > Metazoa > Arthropoda > Insecta > Lepidoptera > Papilionidae > Bhutanitis > Bhutanitis thaidina. The sequence goes on from JAGSMS010000022.1 coordinate 9,635,888, forward strand.
ACAGTCGATAGTTCCAAATTTCTGATTTTGTAAAAAGATATCACATCTTTTATTATTTCCAAAAACATTAACTGCGCAGGATTTATTAGTACTTCCAACATAGTTGTGTGTAGTGAAATCTATTCAATAGGTAGGAACGCCCACAAAAATACATTTTGTACACCTTACAAAAAGTGTTACTTCTTCGTAAAAAAAATGGTCAGAATGCGAGATCCAATTATTGACATAGTCGACACCATCTTTGCAACTTATTAGACATAATATTTATCGCGTGTCACTAATACGGCGCTGTTTAAAACTCAAGCAGGCCATTAATGCGTACAACTCTAGACGTCTCCGGTGCAGCACCGGAAACTGTATATATAAGTCGCGAAGTCAATAGATATGCTTCGTATATAATACCCATTATTTACATATGTTAATAGGTAGAATACTTTTACACAGATAACTTACAATTAGATTCAGTTGTGCGATCAGCATACCAGCCAACATATAATCACTAATTTTGAATCTTAACTGCATTGGTTTATACTTATTTTTTTAAAAGCATACAAACTGAACATAAAAATAAAAGTTACACTCGATAAAATCCGTAAATAATAGTGTTCACGTAAATCATCTTTATTCATCATTATGTAACTTCATCAAGTTTTAATACCACTACCATCGGAAGCAGGAATTGCAGCTCACAGAGATCTGTATCGATACCCAGCAAAAAAAAACCAAGACGAAGGAACAAGGGCATGCTTCGTTATAAGTACTTTACGCAAGTATTTGTTGCAAGAACGTTGTTCTTTCCCCGGTCGAACTACGAGTATTATATATCTAACGTCATTATCCAACAACAGTGTTGTTCTACCATGAAGTTTTGTGAGATTGACGTACTGCCAAAGTGCATCTCGGTTTCTTTCAAGTAGAAAAGATCTTTGACACCTTTAACAGTTCACAAATGAACATAAAAGGAGGATTTGCTCTAATGGCCTAGTTTGGCTAGTAGGCGATCGCCGTTCCAGACAGCCCGCACTTTAAACTCTGCTACCCGTCACTGAACTGAGTATTTTAAACCTGGCGGCATATTTAAAAGGATTATTTCACCATCTATCGAAACCCAGAAGGTTTTACTGGCTGAGTCGTCTTATTCGACAGCCACGAGACGACATGTATTGGCAGATTCTCTTACGCCTTCATGACACAGTGCTAAAATGCAAATATATCATTTTTTAACATAAGTAAATAATGGGAGTAGCGAGTCGTTCGCATTTTATTTTTATGGAAAAGGAGGCAAACGAGCAAGCCGCTCACCTCATGAAAAGTGTATACTGTCGCCCACGTACATCTGCAACACCAGAGGAAGTGCAGGTACGTTGCCGGCCTTTTAATGATATTCGGAGGATGGGAGAGGGGGAGTGGGCCTCCGGTTACCTCACACACCAAACGAAACGCAGAAGCACAAAATGCCGTACTTCACTTTATGTATACTGCGTGGTCGTGGTACTGCCCCGGTCGTGCCGGCCCATCCAAGCAGCAGCAATAGCTGCCGGATTTTCTCTACCGCGTAGAGAGAGAGAGAGAGAGTGATACTAAGAGTCAGCCCATAACGAACACGATCGCGACCAGAACCTTGAAATGTAAGTCCAGTGTGGCAGTCAGTGCATTGTGTCGTTCACCCTGAGGCATCAGCTATTAAATCTCATATGTCCACTAACTTCACAGGTTTCAGCGCCATTCCAACCGAAATATAAACATCTCCGTCCATTTTCAATATACGTACATAACACAGCTGCATACTTTAAGCCAGTGCTCTGAAAGGGCGTGGTACTTCTCAGATCGAGTCGACCTATTTATATCCTGTAACAAGTATTTAGCTACAATGTCTTCTCCTCTCCCGGAGATAAAAATTTTCATTTGTCGCCTCTTACGACAACTACGGGGAGAAAGGGGCAGGAGTCTGATGTCGGCTTAGATGGGTCTATAATAAATAAAAACTCTCAACACTCCATCAACACGAATTTTTATATTATTTTTATATTTATTTGTTTGTGTGATGTACTGCAATGCTTTGTTTTGATAACTCTGAAGCACTCTATTCAGTACATTCTTAACTATTATCTTAATAAACTGTTAAGTACGGAATTACTTGTAAATAGTAAATGTCTCGGTCCGTCGCCCTCGGCCAGCATGCGTACCATACATATGCATCGGTTGGAAACTTGACTTTCTTTACACTTAGAACGCGCATTAGAATTTCGCAGATCTTTTGTTCGCGATCAACCATGCGTGTGAGACGTTCGTTCAAACATATTTAAATTCATGATTATTCTCGATTCACGTAAATATCAAAGCACGTTCCGCATAACTTTTGTTTTTTAAAACCATCATTCGATTGCATAAATCATGTTATAAATATCGTTATCTATATTTTATTCATCTTACATAATTCCATATAATCTTCAGAATATTTTAGGAGTTACAAAATAAGATAAAAACTAGTCAAGTGGATTGGATCATAGTAAATGGATGTCGTAACTTCATAATATAGTTTTACAAGACATAACTATTTAATGGCTATTAAAAAAACTTGGTGACTTCTAAATTATCTATAGCTATTGTTACACTTTTGGCTGGATAGCTCGTTCTTAACATAAAAAACTTTGAGGAATTTGTAACCGTGTTACCTAACCCACTCTTTTAGACAGCTCGTGGTTCCTCTTCTGTCAATTTATGTGTGCTAATTTTTTCCTTTAAACGTATCGTAGGAAAGTTGAAGTGCCAAGTTATGGCGATTCAGGAACATCGGGTTTTAAATGTATGTAGTAAAAGGTCTACAGAATCTAATAGAAATCGTTCTGTGAAGTTGATTAATTAATGATTACTTTTTGCAGAAATTGTTGACTACTACTACTACATTTTTTAATGCATGCCGTTCGTACAAATTTAGAAAATAATGTTTTTTTATGGGAAAGGGGGCACAAGCAAGCGGCTCACATGATGTAAAGAGTTTTGCACAAAAAACGACAAACTTAAAAGTTTACATGCAACACCTGTAGAGGTAACATGAAGCGGGGCGCGAGTCGATGCCGCGCGTGCGCACGCACCGGCACCTTTGCACCGTTAACGTTAGCGTTAACGTTCACAACCGTACATAGCTATGCATTTATGAATATGCATTTAATGGCTCCGTAACTAATTTCACAGTAACCAAACCTATTACGTTTTACTGCCTGTAGAAAACCCTTTATGTAAACCATTGTTAATACAGTAGTGTGATACATATAATGAAAGTCATGAAATAAATATCATATGGGTATGAAATACAAAAATGAAGCGTTTGAAATGCGAACCACAACTCAGAATATCTTTTAACGACAATCAATAGCAAGTAAAGTTCAAGTCATCAAACAAACTTGAAAAGGGATAATGTTTACTAAATAAGAAACTTACGTACGTCATTTACAGGCTCTGGTGACCGATTGTTCGATGACGAATCAAATCAAATAATTTATAAAACGTTAGAAACATACATTTCACGTGTCGAACGTCATTTTTATTTAAAATCTACCACTGTTTTATAATGAGGTTCCTCTGACAGGGAAAAAACCGACGAAAGAAACTCCATAGTTATTCTATGTTTCTCGTATTTTTTCAAATGTACAATACGTTTTAATAATCTAATACGCCATGATTTTTTCTAGAAACGGCTTGGGAGTGATCAACTCATTTGCAGGGGTTATAATCTTCCATGTTTTCCTTTATATTATCATAACCCTTTTTACGAAGCCTTTGTTTAACTAATTTTTTAAACTTATTAATAGGAAGACTTTGCACACTTGACGAAAAGTCTATTTAAATATTAATATAATATACCCAAATCCCAGTACTGCTTTTACTGTTTTTGTTGGCACTTTCGTGGAAAAGCTTTATGTCCAGCAGTAGACTTGTGCAGGTTAATGCAAAATAATCAGAAATATGTACACTCCGTTTCGATATGTGATTGTTTGTATCACTATCAGTATCAAAATATTTGAAATAATTTATTAGCAAAATGAAAAAAAAATTTTGTTAAAAAATACTTCAAATAATAATTTTATCTACTACTGTAATCTTATTGTAGCTTTATGTAAATGTAACTATTTACTTTAGTTAAGAATAGATTGACAGTGACAATACCTTCCAAGTTCTTTGGCAAACATGCGGTCTATGCTCGATGTAATCAGTTTTTTAACATTACATGACTAGTTCACAGAGCAAGTGCATTGGCATCACAACGTACAAGTTAATACGTGTACAAAATCAAATCATAAAATTATTAGTTTCTGTTAATTTTTAAATATTTTTAATTGTTCCACCGTGATAAATCGTCGTGACTCGTGAGATTATTTTTATAACTATCAATGAATCTGTAGAGAAGTTAATTTTATATTTCAAAACATATGAATCCATACCAAAACAAAAAAATGCCGGCAGTGCAGTATAGAATATTTGAAATATAGATTTACGTACTCCTCCACAAACCAATCATTGCTTATGTGTTTAATTCTTCTTGACACGATGATGCTGGACTACGAGCCCAAATAAACGTTAATTGCAGGAAAACTACACACAATTCACGAGAAATTAATTTTCTGTCAAAAAGATAATAAAAACTGTTCTTCATTGATTTTATTTAAAGATGTTAAAATTCATCAAGAGTTATTTGCTAAAAATTTGGAAACTGATGCAAAGTGAGAAACTATATCTAATACCATCCAATAATTTAATCGTTTTTTCAAGATAAAGAAATTTTAAATATTTTGACAGCTGCTGTTGATAGCGAGTGTTACAGCAATGGAAGTACATCGTAAGGATTGCATAGCGCATTTAAAACAAACCCTACCAAATGCACTCCATTGCGCTATTACAGCATATTGCGTAACCAATCAGATTAGAATAAATTCATGGAATGAGCTATTATTTGGTCAGCTTTGTACTGATAATGCTTAAGATTCCAATAACTTGCTGCAGCACACAGCAATGCATTGTCTCTCTGTTTGTGTTTGTATGAATCGTTTTTTCAATCTGTCTCAGTACTAAACTTTCTTGAAGACAGAGACAAACCTGTGTCATTCCAAAATTACATCGTTTATCTGACAAACAGTTTAAAATATTTAATGAAGTTCTTTTACAATTGCATGGTGATAAGTTAAACTAAATTAAAACAAAATTCGTCATAGCTCCTTTTCCGGGAAAACTTCTTCGACTCAAAATCAAGGTAGAGGTTAATACAAACACTTTCCCACATTATCCCACAGTCTCTGCAAAACACGAATATTTGTTTACTGCTAACTAGGACATTCTTCTCGTCGAGTATACCTCAAAACCTCAAGAGCAAAGTATACAACTAGTGCTTGTTGCCAGTGATGACATACTGAACTTAACTAAAGGTTCTCGAGTGGCAGCCACGTACAGGCAAACGCAGTGTGGGACGACAAGATGGAGTGACGACTTGCACAGTGTTGCGGGAAGTCAATGGATGCAGGTGGCTCAAGACCGAGCTTTGTGACAATCTTTGGGGGAGGCCTATGTTCAGCAGTGGACTTGTGATAGGCTGAAATGATGATGATGAGTTTATCCCAAATCTATCCATAACAGCTACAGTTTCTATTTCATATTATATTTAGTCATATCCCCGAAACTCTTCACCGCTGCATTAGAAGATGTTTTCAAGCAGCTGAACTGGAAAGGATACGGTAGCAACATCAATGGCGAATACATCACTCACTTTCGATTTGCCGACGACATAGTTCTTATGGCAGGATCGCTGGAGGAGCTTAGTACAATCCTCAATGACCTCAATAACGTCTCCCAACAGGTTGGTCTTAAGATGAACATGGACAAGACGAAGTTCATGACAAACGTCCATGTCACACCAATACCGGTTGTTGTTGGGAACAATAGGCTCGAAGTTGTAGACGAGTACGTATACCTGGGACAAATTGTCCGATTAGGTAAGTCCAACTTCGACTCAGAGGTCAATCGACGAATCCAACTCGGCTGGGCTGCGTTCGGGAAACTACGTCATATCTTCTCGTCAAGTATACCGCAAAGCCTCAAGACGAAAGTATACAACCAGTGCGTGTTGCCAGTGATGACATACGGATCCGAGACTTGGTCCTTCACTGCAGCCCGTATGAGGAAGCTCAAAGTTGCTCAGCGCGCTATGGAAAGGGCTATGCTCGGTGTTTCTCTGCGTGATAGAGTCTGCAACGATGATATCCGCAGCAGAACTAAGGTAACCGACATAGCCGTAAAGATCAGCAAGCTGAAGTGGCAATGGGCCGGCCACATAGCTCGCAGAACTGACAACCGCTGGGGAAAAAAGGTTCTCGAGTGGCAGCCACGTACAGGCAAACGCAGTGTAGATGATGGAGTGATGACCTGCGCAGTGTTACGGGAAGTCGATGGATGCAGGTGGCTCAGGACCGAGCTTCGTGGCAATCTTTGGGGGAGGCCTATGTTCAGCAGTGGACTTCTGATAGGCTGAAATGATGATGATGATGATATTATTGAGTCATCTTGTTTAGCACATCCAGACGAAACACAGCCAAATTTCCCTTTTTTTTCTACCGCATATATATTGCAGCTGAACCGAGAAACACTGTCCACTAGTGGCCTCACTGAAAATCAGTACGAAGGCTGTTATAACATATGCCATAGCTGAGCGAGGTCCTTTTCACGGCAATGTTGCAACACAGATAAATCGTGGCAAAGACAGCATTCAAATTTTATAGCATTTTTTTGTTTTCTTCTCTTTGCATAGTTTTAATTTTCATTTTAATTTTTTATTTTTGTTAAGTTTTGCATTTTTTTTTCTCTTTCTATAATAAGTAATGCGTTGTACTTGAGTCGTGAATAAATGGTTTTTCTTTCTTTCATATTATTTAAGAACATTACATGAAAATTATAAAACTTTTCTTTGATGTGGCAGCACTTATTTTTCGAGTACAATTTCAATATTTTACTACTATTTTCCACAAGTGAACATAGGCATCTCCATGAAATCGCTAACGAAAGCCGGCATAATTTTTTTTATAAGATTTCACCGCGGTACCCGTGCACTAGTGTGATGCTGGTCCCCATCACAAGTGGGATTTGAACCTACCGGACCCAAATCCCACGGACCCAAATTGGACGACCAAGTGTTGGTGAAGTTGGCATTTGGAGAAAGAGATGGTATATATTATTGCTTTGAGCTTCGAACAGTAAAAAAGAAAAGAAAAAGTGTTTACATAATTTCTTACACAAGGCGCGCGTGCACAAAGATAATACTTTTATTGATAAAATTGTACCACGAATTATGTATCGCTCTTCGGTTTCTAGCGTGTCATTTGTTACTTTTTCTTGAAGACGATAAAATAAAGTGTTAAGTAAGCCTAACGTATCAGTATAGCATAAATGTATAAAAGTTAAAAATAACAGAAACATTACATAATTAATAAAAAAAAATTAAAACAATAAATATTTGTACTGGAAAACACGTTAAGAAGTTTATTCTATTTTCTTACGACATGTCTATGATGGAATGATTGTATATGTAGTGTATATACAGCACAATAAATTCAAGCCGACGCACGTTTTAGAACGGATGTATACGAATATCCAACAGAATTGGCCTCACCGAGACCATAACTCAACATATTTCTCCCTGAAAATTGTATGAAGGAACTGGGAAGTCTAAACATAATTGAAACTGGGAGAAATTTTAAACCAGATCGAAAATACTTCTCATAAAACGGAAAAACAGTTTTTAAATTATATATTTACCAATTTCATTCTAATATAAATAAGCTATTAATTATATTAAACACAATCATTTATTTTAAAATAAGTTGTTACAGGACAAGGTGTATCTCTGCACTGGCGCTGCAAGAATACATGATAAAAAAGGAGCAAGCACATCGGTTTCCGATACAAAAACCTCACTTCCTCGCGGGTTTACTTCTAAGAACTAATGAAAGATACGTAAATAGTCCCCTGGTCGGACGGAACCACGCGTCGGCGCCAAAATGTAACCACTGATGGATCAATGATTGATTGAAGTGACATTGAAGAAATAGACCGCAAGACGTGTACTTAAATGTACTTAAAAATAGATTTTTAAGTAAATTTGTGTGTCATACAAATGTATATATAGGAAGGTATAAGATTGCAACATACAGTCATAATATATCGCCATAAACCTTTATTAATCCTTAAATTCGTTACCAATTTTTTTGATTTGTTCTTGTAGTCGGCCTCCATTTGGGTATCCCAGACGAAAATACTTAAAACTGTTAATATATTAACGACTCAATAATATCTATCCAAGAAGATAAATATACAAAACAAAACACTTTTATTACACCTATTGTTCCAATAATAAAAAGCTAACAGTCGCACTTTATATTCCGAAACGGTAGCGAAAGAAATAAACGTCGGTTAAAGCGAACCGTAATTCTATTTTAACCTATTTGTCATATACTTTAACCAGAAACAGAGCCCATGGCTGAGTAATGGTTTATATCGAAAACGTTACCATAAAACTGGTAAGGAATTTGTTTTAAGTGTAAATAGTTTTGTTTTTTAATGATTAAGGTTTTTAAACCCGAGACGTGGTACTTTCCTTGTTATTTGTATGAGAATCTGAAACGAGGATGACAAATATCAAATATCCTTTGATCTTTCAAAAGGATAATTGATCTAAAGTGTACATGGGCCGGCTATATAGCTCGTAGCCACGCATCATCAAATGCAGAGTAGGTCACTCCGTACTAAAAGGTGTGACAACCAATGCAATTTGGCGGTCGTGTCTCTTCCGCCTAATCTGGTAAGACCGCCAGGCTTACTTCGTATCTCTTATCCCGACTTAACCGGTCACTGCCTTCAGTAACAGATATGTGCGACCATAGTTCACCTCGAGATATAAAAAAAAAACAGTAAGGTAAATGAGAATGTGCGATTTCAATATGGCATATTGAAATACGTTATTCTTTTAATTAATTGCAAAAACCCATTTGAAAAATATGTAACCCATGTTTTACTAAACAATAAGTATAATACATACTGTATATCATACAGTTATACCCGTATATGAAGCGAAAGTGCAGAAAGTTTCCATGATAAATTAGCAGTCAGGTTTTACACCTATTACGGTTCTTTAATCAACTAAAAAAAAATGTTTATATGCATGATGCAATATTAGACTTCTAAAAAATATAAATATTTCCTAAATTGAAATATCGTGGGAAATAAAAGCTATCACGACCGTATATCCAATTCCAGGGTGGTTCTAGGTCTATACATTTAAATACTGTTATAGTCCACTCTTAATTTTTTATCTAATTGGAATAATGTCTGCCAAAAACTTTTACAACAATTAAGCTCCGAAAAACTCATGATCGTACCTCTTCCCATTTGTTTTTGTTATGGTGGTATAATACGCCTCTCTTCTTAGACGCAACTACTAGTCTTCGATCTGGGTAATTTAGGTTGGCGCATCTCCTTAGTTCTAGTTTAACAGCCATTTCAACAGTCTACTGCTAATAAGAAGCGTCTCTAATTAGGTGGATTTGTAGTGATCACCACGTTTAGCAAGCGGGTTGGCGATCACAGTACCAAACACCTTGCACCAAAGAAGTTGCTACTCATTACCGTTCTAGATAATTTAAGTATGATGCATTTGAGCTTATTTTGCCTCTGGTGACCTAAAAAAATTTCGTAGTTGACTTTTACGCCACGTACGGGGAATCACCAATTGCTTTCCTAGTAAAGCCATACCCCCTCCCTATGAAAGAGGCCTATGTACAGTAACGGACCGTTTACAACATTAACATAAACCACTCACGCCGGGGATTTTTATATGACGACTCGTTGGCGTAGTGGCTAAGCGTTTAGCTGTGGCGTTGTGGGTCGCGGGTTCGATTCCCGCACAGGACTAGTATTTATATGGACTACAAATAATTGTTCCGGGTCTGGGTATTTGTCCATGTGCAATTTATGTATGTAAACTACCTCCGCAACACAGGAGAAATTCCTAGAGTGGAAGGTTAATGTTTTTTTTTTAACAAAAAAAAATATGGTTAAGCCGAGATCAGTTCTACATAGCGCAGTTGAGCTGGACTCCGCAACCCACTATTCACTTCTCCGGAAGATAGAATGTAGTTAGTCTCAACGCTTCATCCCGGAGAACGCCATGAGATTTTAAAGATTATTATTAAGTCGCCACATACAAAACCCACAGGAAGAAAGGGGTGGGCGCTTCTTACGACGCTACCTTAATACTACCTGAATAGAATTCTATGCCAACTTAATGTTTCTAGGAAGATAATGCAGTAGATAAAGTAAATAAAAGCTCCTACAAGCTACGTGCAAAAATATCCGTTATCTGTGGAATACTCACTACGCGTAATACCCCTCTAATGGGTTTTCGGCACTTGAAAACTAGCCAGAAACGATAAAACGCGCATCTGGTTACTCATGAGTATTCCAATTGATATATTGCTACACTTTAAAGCTTTTAGTGCCAAAATGAACTAAACACTTCCGACTCCGGATTCGTTTTTGGTCAGCTTATCAACTTGTTTACTGAGACTGTAATTTTTTTATTATTATGCCTACTTAACCTTTTAACGCACAGTTTATTACTGTTTAATTGGTATCCGGTTGCGGCTTCGTCTCTGCATACCATATCAAACTTGATTTAAAAAAATCGATTTTAAAGCCATTACGTAAAAATCATAATATATGATGACTTGTCCTATGAAGTACTTAACTTTAAAAATAAAGTGTTAACTCGTAAAAAGAAGTGTTAATGAAAAAATAAATAGCATCACTAAATAATAAACACTTAGGGCTGTCACCCATAGGGGAAGGGAGATAGTAGGGATTCCCATTCGGCACGACCCGGCGTATCTATACGGCCTTCCGCACCTCACTGTGCCTCTCCGGGAGATATAGGAAGGCGACCCCAATCACGGCCATGATATCACTAACTTATACGTTATAATGTGATATATGTTAGACAGTGAATATTTTTTCAACGTTGATATGTGTATCGATGTTATATTGATGTAACTGGTGTCTACTTCTAAATTAAAGTAGCATTTCATTAAATAAAATATTGATTAATTGAAAGATTTGTATGAATTCTTACATATCTTGCAGCACTTTATGAGAATATAGTTGTTTATGTGTGACCGAGTTATGCAATTGAGTCAACAGTCTGAAGACTAAACTGTTGACTCGCCTTGCCTAACGTCACGACACCTCATCTCCGTGGGTCCGTGGGACCGTGGGTAAACATTTCTTAGCATTCAATAATACCTCAAAAATTTAGTAAATACGTTTAGCAGATAGGAACTAGAAGGATTGCTGCAATAATGACGATTGATAACATGTACAGCTGTATATGTGAATTATGGTTGCTCTGTTCGACGAGTACAAACATGAATTTATAAAAACATTATATCATTTTGTTTGACGAACTTCTCCAAGAGATACCTGGAACAAAATGTCCGACTATATAAATCCAAGTCCAATCTCCAATCGACCAATCCAGCTCGACTGGGTAGTGTACGAGAATCTATTTCATTTTCACTCATCGAGTATACCTCTAAAACTTAGGTTCAAAGTATACATACAACCAGCGACGACTTACGGAACATGGTCTTTCACTGGAGGCCGTATGAGAAAGCACAGTGTTATTAATCGGTATTACTCTGTGTGATAGAATCTACAAGATCATATCCACTGTAGAACCATGGAAACCGACGAAACCTTAAGGATCAGCATGGTGAAATGACATTGCACCGGCCACATAGTTCATAGAACTGACAATCGTTGGGAAGCTCGAACAGGCAAATACAGTGTAAGCCGACCCCCACCAAATAGAGCGAAGGCCCAGTGTGGGTAAGGACCGTGTTCTTTGAATTAAACCTAAGTCCAGCAGTGGAGTTATGACCGGCTGTAATGATAACGATATTGATATTTCAGTTACAAAATTAAAATTTTCTTGCCTGGTAACATTTCTTAGAAGAGACCCAAATTGTTCAGTAGTGGACAGGTGAACATACTAACGAAGAAAGTAAAATTGCCCTTCTGTCAGAGCCGAAACCGTATGATATTAAAAAAAAGAAAGTGAATCGCTTACACATCATAAAAAATTAGACACCCACAATCATTGCAAAAGGATGGTGTAATGCAATATCTCTGCTGTTGCCTATTTACATTCAACACAATGGCGCTTGCCTTCTCCAAAATTAATAAGTATGTACGTCAATTGACGGTTAAAGACAAACATGTGAAATGGTAATATTACAAAATTAATAATTTTTTAAAGATAGTTTTCAGCGTCATAAGTGATAGAAAAAAAGTTACAGGAAATTAAACACAGTACGTACTCGTATATGCACAATATTTAAAAGCACCTTTACATTTATCTACATATTTTCAAGTATGTAGGTACATTTCTTTACAACATGATCTTATACTAAAGTAGGAAGAAATAAAATGTAATTTAAAATAGCATTTGTTTATGTTCCGAAAACATATTGAAAAATAATATCGTAAACTTTAAAAATAAAACACACAATTTTTACCTAAACATTTTTTTTTAATTTTAGTGTGAAATTAATCAAGTAAAATAAAAAGATGCCTTCATTTATTACAAATACAGACACAAACATTATGTCACATTCTGTTAATTATCATATTTCCGATATGCTGCGGTCGAGTACTGAATAAAATATTTTAATATCCTGAAATTTTAAAATAAAACAGAGGCAATATTCTAGAAAGTAATCAATCCGAAACATAGACACGGAAAAATGCTATAATTGGTAGAGCAGATAAATCGAGTAAGGCCCGGAATGTGAGACAACACGTCCGTATACGGATATCAAAGAGCAACAAACCTGTTAATGAGCAAGGAAAATCGACTCTTATGTCTTAATTACCTAATAGTATAGGTAAAAGTAGAAATGCTAATTTATTTTTATACGTAACAGAGTTGAGTCAATAAAGTAAGGTTCCTTTCCTAGTATTACTTGCTATATATACTTTATAACGTCAAACTATCTATCCTACTAAAATTATAAATGTGTTTTTTGTTGGAATATCAGTCATTTAATCACGCATTAACGGTTAACCTATTTTGATGTTATTTATTACCTTTTTTGCAGGAGAGCCGTGGGAAGATTCTCTATGCGGATAAAGCAGCGGGTGGAAGCTATTACACTACATTTTTGAATTTCATTTAGTTAAATATAGTAATTGGATAATTTTTAACACTATCAAAAATATATAATGCATAAATGAAATCCGAATTAGAAAATAAAACTAAATCGTCAAAATTGTGAGGCACTGACACTGAGTATATAATAACGCTTTGATCTTCTTTCTTTTTAATTAGACAATGCAAATATTACTCTATTTTAAGTATGTGAAAAATTATATGTATAGCTAAAACATTAAACAAATCAATACGCTTTATACGAAGTTCCGAGAACAATTACTGAAGGTGAGGGTGAGGAAGTAATAAATAAAACGTGGGAGTGCCCAGTGATGGAGTTCCCGGAGATGTGCTTTGAAACGGTCGTTAATACGAGGAAGAGATCTGACAACTCGATGACAACGAAAGAGACAATTACTTCATTAGATTTTTTAACATAAGACATTAAAGCAACTTCAACTCCTTTTCCCATTCATATTTTTTCGATTATATACTAGCATATTCCACAAATGCATAGCGAAATTAAATAAAGCAATTTTTTTTTATTAACAACTAAACAAAAAAACTAACAAATTATGGCCATTGGAATCGTTCAGCTAACGAGATATTATTCTCCCTAAATGTTCATAAAATGTAATTGTAACACATTAATAGTCTCACTTATGAAAAAGTAAAAAAACTAAAGTAAAAATACTTCAGTACATTCATTGCAAAATCAATTGACCAGCCCGTAGCACAAACAAGTAGCAGTTGTTCTCAAGTATGACCCAAGTTGAAGCCATCACCATTCTCAAAAAAAATATTGGGAAATAGAGACTTGCCAGAAGGATACCGAGCGCACTGTACAAGAATAACTGTTTGTAAAAAAATACCTAAACAAAATGTGAGCTTCACTTCTGATTAAACTGGATGGACGCTATTCCATACTTTTATTGAGTGCAAACATTTATATGATTATTTAATTACGTTAATTAATTACGATTTTTAATTAAGAGTCGTGGTAGCCTAGCGGTCAACTTTAATTTCATAAAAGGCGAGTGAACTGGGTTTGATCCCCGGTGCCGGGACCACTAAAATCGTTAATTGTAAGTCTAAGTGCTGTATTTACCACGTGCTCAGCGGTGAAGAAAAAAACATCATGAGGAAACCTGCATGTGTGGGAAATAATAAAACAAAATAAAATATTTTTTTTGAGGCGCACCGACCCGCGTTGGAACAGCGTGTCGGGCCCTTCCCAGCTCCAAAACACTCTCTGAGACCCTATTTGAGAAGTGCCCAACAGTGGGCACTTACAGGCTGCTACTTTACGTTTTATGCGTGTACTCATAAAATAATTTTTGAATTTGTAGAGTTCATTATTGCTTTGCTTTTTAATTTAATGTACTCCTATAATAATTATATTTTTCCGAGGCTTTGCATTAATAATATAGAAATAGAAATCACCACAATGCTAATGACAAGAAGCATCTTACACAGGACATAGCGGCATTGTATTACGGTGGTTGCCCGCCCATTATCCACACGCTCTGACAGCAACAAACGCTACTCTAGAGCCCACGGCGGCATAACACACTTTCTTCTATTGAAAGGAACATCCACCCACGAGTGTATTGACACGAATCGTACCGGTTACAAAATGTAAAGTGGCGATTTCCGAGTTTTGTGCCTTGCGTAACAGTTACTAAAATATTAACAGTAAATTTTTATTGCCCCTCGTCCGTTTTTCGCGAGCATTCGTGCGTATGCAAATCGTACTAAATAGGTAAAAACATGTTAGAAGCACGTAATAAATTTAGACTAATCTCGGTAGAAAGGTTTCTTTTTTATTAACAGATTTTTTAAAAAGATATTTGAGTTTTTACCTCAAAATCCATCCTATGTTTTCAATCGAACAATTTATTGTCGTTAATATCAATGAATTGGTACTATATAAATTCTTATGTTGTACATCAGCTTATTTTAGATCACTACTGATCATAGGCCACACCAAGAATGCTTTGCAAAAGCCGACATACATGTCTAGGAAGGTTTGGCAATACTCACCACGCTGGGCACACGACGTGCAGGTGAGGCTGGTATTCGGAGATACAGATGATATATTCCTCATTCTTTACAATGAATTGATAGCTATTAGGATATGTTCTGATTCTAGGAATTCTAAAGAATTAATTAAACTTGTAATATTAAATGAATTTAAAATATGATACTATCCATGTTCCATATTTGAGCCTATATTTGAAAAATATTCATATTTATAATCATCAAATAAAATTAAACATCAAAAAAAATACTACCTAATTATCTTTAAAATTACATATTCACAAAGTTCAGACTTATTTACGCCAATTTATTCACTTTATTCTGAATAAACACCAGACGTTTTATTATTTATTTTACGTATTACGACCTCTTATGTAATTTTTCTACAGTAATATGTCTACATTATTATTTTACATTTGTATCCATCTTAAATATTAAATGCCAACACCACAATAGCCTACTAACATTGTTATTGTATAATAGTTGGTGTGAAAAATGTAAATTTTTATGAATTTAAAGCAATAAGTGTATTAGAAGCGAGATATTCTAGTTCTAGTATTACACTTCAGCAAAATAAAGTCACCCAAAAAAAAAAAAAAACGGATTTAAAGTGATGCTTTCTACTCTAAGAATAATACAATTTAACGCTTAAACTGATTAGTCGTTCGTATACCTAGTTATTACAAACGTGAGCAGCACATTTTAGCAGTTGTAGAAAGTTTCAATCAACTGTCCGGGCTTTCTCAAAGTTTTACGCGGAAACCGCTGTTATTTAAAATTTTACAATTGCGAACATGTTTAACGAATTCATAAAAAATAACAAATTATTGTTATATAGAGTGTTAGTGAACATTAGCATTGTGGTTAACCTTGTGATGCTATGCTAGTCGGATGATATCCTTCGGATGCTGATCTCCTTTGATACATTAGATATTATCTTTGCATGTTGTGTTGGGAACGGCATCAGAAGACAGCCACGGATTATCAGGCCTGTCAATACCGTATATAATTTTTAACAATAGTGAGCGCTCCCGCAATAAACAAACTGGGTCAATAAACAGTTCAAATTGTTGACACCTGTCTACTTTATGGTGTATTACAGGCGTATGTGTACCATCATGCATAGAAAATGATTACGTCTATGTTAATTTTAAGTAAAGAACGAAATGATGAAATTATAATCATAGTAAATGAGCCAGTTTTTTCACTTGGTGCGTATGACAAAAGAACAGCACCTAAGTATATAACTTGCAAATTAATGTATGTTGTCACCGAAATTTGTGATCACTGGTCTAAGCATTTTCTGGTCACCAATTTTTTTTACATATCCGCCATTTCACCAATCAAAACGAATCAACAGGTATAACTAAGATAAGATGTACGTACGTATATAACGGATAAGATGTATTTCAGATGTAGTTATGTACAAATGTGTGACATCCTTTCTTTCCTTCCAACATAAGCTTATTTAATACAGCGCACCATCTTATGATATCTTTAGTCATTAAAATAACGTTATACGTTATTGGATAAGGCATGTTATGTTGTCTTAACTAAATTTGGACTACTTATGACCCTAACTTATTTATACTTTCCCGTATCCGATTTAACGCATATGATACGATAAGATCAGAAGAGGTGATAGTTTTAAATAATACGAGACAATGAAATACATCAAAACAGTTTGTGGGTTAAATTTCATATTTCGCAGCTTAAATATCTTTCAATTACTTAAGCTTTTACGTATACATGCAAGAAGTCGATTATACTCGTAACACTACGCCAAGGATTCGCAGTCGCTCGTGCTGCTATCTTATTAATTAGCTAACGGTTCAACGCGGTTAAACAACTTGACGCTACGTGGATTTATAATTTTCATCGACACAAAAGTGAATCTTTTAATGTTTAATTTGTATTAAAAATTGGGTTTGGAATCGTATTTATTTATCTTGTTAATTTTGTAAAATTATGTCTTAAATCCAATAAGCCCAGTGAGCCTAATTAACCTATATATACAATATCACTACGTTTTATTAAAATTGTTGTATATATTACTTAATAAAACTTACAGATTTAATAAAAATGCCTAAAATGTAAGACAATTGGCCAGGGAAAAGCCTCCGTGGAGTTAATTAACACCTTGTCCTTACCAATCGTCAGAAAATCTTCCATGTAAGGCATGACAGCTTTCATTACAGCCTTCTTGGAAAGGCAGCAGTCCATGCAGCAGTGAACTAAGGCAAGCTGATAAAGGATAATATAATCATATACATGGAATGAATGTGACAGTACGTGTATATTTTCAGTAAAAATAAATATATCTTCGGGCCTTACTATACAGCAGTGTTTTATATATTTTTAATAAGGCCATGTAAAGGGTTAATAATATTTAATAGTAATAATAAAAAAATCTCGCTTTTCGAAGGTCTTTTGAATGTATATTAGCCTATATCGTAAAATACATTTACTTTCAATTTACTACATTTCAAATTAGGTGGATTTTATTTGCCTCACGTGACATATAACTGTATAAGTTATTTAGTATCTAGTAGAAAATAGAAGGAATTTCTACTTTAATTATATTTTATTGTAACTTATTATAAATTAGAATATATCATATTATAATTAATAATTAAAAACAGTGACATTTGACGACATTTTAGAAAAATAACATTTGTGATAAACTTTTATAAAAAAAAATACCAACAGTAAAGGGTACTTTAAATTTAAAATAATCAGCGTTAATTGATAAACACACGCAATATCGGCATTAATTGCCGGCTCAAATTCACTATAGTCGAAGAGTTTCCAGGAAATTGCGGCAAATTTCTGTCTAAACATTGGATAAAAGCCGCGGGCATTAAACAAAAAGAGACTAATCGGACCGTCGAGTTAATGAGTCGAATACCACCCACTATGGATAGGCATCGTTTACGAATCTCGCTGCGTTTCCGTTTTGTGACGGACACTGCGATGCGCTGGCTTTTAAGCCGACTTGCACTCAAACAATTGTTTGCTATTCAATTCCACGTGCTGAGACTGCGACTTCGTTTTTTAGAGCATTAACGTAATGCGAGACTGTGTATTATGTCTGCAACTGCTGGTACTGCGCGTGCCGCACAAAGGTTTTATAGCAGCTGTTTACACTTGAACTATACGATGTTATTTTAATTTGTATGTATTTACGAGTATAATTCTGATTTACGATAAATTACAAATTAAAGGTTTCTATAGCTGCAGCTACGTGTTGTTATTAAACTTTAAGGTAAGTAATAGTTGTCGCTCTAGTATTATATTGAAAAGATAAATACACAAAACATAAATTTTGATTTAACTCAAATTTACAAAAAATTTAAACACTTTGAATTTTTAGTGTTATAAAAATGTATATAAGCTCATTGTATTTGCTCGCGCGGATACATCCTCACCTGAAAACCCTTTCGTTGGGTAGTCCGTGATTTAACCCACGAAACTGGTACAGAGCTTTATTTTTGTTACAGAGCGCCTTTAAAATGCCTTTAAATAATACAAACTCATTTTATTAACATTTACAGTTAGAACAATACAGTAAAAGGTACTAGATGAAGAACCCAAAACGTTGGGCTAAATAAAATTCAATAAAGTCAGATAAATGTCATATAAGCGCCTGACTATCGCTTAGCTATTTGGTTAAATCTGAGGATTAGGCCTTCCCCATAGATTGTCAAATATAATACACATGGGTCCCACCCTCGCCCAATATTGTTACGTTTTAGCGAAAAAATACCATATCGGTCAGTTAAAAGTTTTGACTTAAAGATTCATTGAATTATACACTACAATAATATAATTAAAACTATAGGTTATTAAAAAATTTAATTGGGAGAGACAGTTTAAATTTATTTATTTCCTACCTTTAACTCCACAGTATCCATTTAGTGTACCCCACTTGTGTTTTAGGTCCTCGACCTCACTGCGAATATTCAACTCGCTTGAAAATATCTTCTGGTGTACCAATAAATTCTTACGATTGCTCTTCGAGTTTGGTTGGAACAGCGATACAATTTTGTTGAGTGGACTCATGGTACAGACAAGAGAAAACTAAAACTAACAATTTCTTATGTAAATACGTATTGTATTCAGCCAGAATCACAAAATATATCTAAATTAATTTCTTCAATAACACATAAAATTTTAAATATATAACTTCCTTAATAAAAATTAAACGCACAAATTTTAAAATTTAAACAAAATGGGAGCGCACCAAATGCACTAGCAATTTTTTGTCATCACTGTTCGGATGCGCGAGCAACAGTGTCTGTAGTGCCTTCGTCTATACCTGGCGTACACTTTCTTTAGACTGAAACTTTTATTGGACAACATTCAACTTGAACATGCTTTATATAAAGCTTCAATTTTAAGCGTTAAAATTTATCGCTCGGTACTTATATAATTCGTTTCAACTTTTACAGTATCTATCTACATGGTGTAATGTGTGAAGATTATGAATTGTGACCATATAATTTTGTCGACCGCACTTTAATGTCGCTCAGACTTTTCTCAGGGTGTAATGATTTTGATTTTTTAAGTGAAGTAAAACAGCTTTCCCACGACTTTTAATTATTTTCATCCAGTTTCCTATACCACAATAATGCACTTATATAAACAGCGAAAGAAGACGTAACTGAGAAGATTAAAATTCGTTTGTATTATCATTTTAATCACCAGTAATATGTGTATAACCATACGTAACTAACGTAACAAAATTAATACGTAGATGTTGCGGTAGCGCTTTCATTTCCCGTAAACAATATTATTAATATTGTCATAGGTTATGTATGGATTATTTAACTCGTTAATCATTTTCCCCATTTTTTCCTACATCTACTGACCTAATAGTTTCTAATGCTCAACAAGTAAACAAATTAATTGTGGCATGTTAAATTATTGACTACATATAAGTTAAGCAACGTGTCTTTAATATTTATCTTTTATTATTTTGTTAAAATATTTAATTTTGTGACTAACTTTTAACATACTACTTTTGTAATAAATTATCTGATTTTCAAAGTATGTAAATGAAAAATGCCTAAAAGTCCCACAGTACAACAGGGTTTTCAATCAGGAGAGTACGCCATTCTATAAAATGCGGGGTGGCAAACTTTTAGTATGTTGTTGTTTTTATAATGTTTTTTATTATTACTTAGACGTGTATGTTTCATAACAATGTGTTCCTTCACGTCGTAAATTTAGCACTATTAATAAATCAGTCGGCACCGGTAACCGAACCTAGGCCACATGCCAACTGTGAATTAAAAGTGAACGATTGGCAAAATTATCATAAATAAAAGAAAACAGTTAACAAAAGCTGTTAATTGATATTGATTGCGCATAAAATTTCGCAACGTTTTTACCTCTTATACATACCTGATGACCTTAAAGAGTCGTCGAGTATTAAGTGATTTTACATTAATGTTTAAGTATCAGCTTAATGATTTTAAGTAGAGTTATTATTAATTTACGAAATGCGAATGCAGTATGATCAAAAAGACCAACATGTAATGAATATGTTCATGAATAATATATGAATATGGCTGCACGATATTTAATTAATTACGGGACGAGGTAGATCAAGGTTTGGTGATATAGTTTTCAACTAGCAATAATCGCACCTCGGATTAAACTCGTTGGTTACGATATTGCCTCTGCGTGATATAGTTAAAACCACAAAGTTATAAAAGCATAAAGAGTACCTATATAAAAAAGAGAAATCACTTTCTTGAATATTCACAGCCTCAGCTAACCCACAAGAGAAATAAACGGTGTTATAATATAAAAAATTGTTAAAAATTATACACTGCTCAATAGATTTTGAACTAAAGTTATAATTGGTTTGACACACATTTAATTGGTAAAAAACATTAACTCCACATGGTGAAATAAAAATTTGCGAATATATTGCGTACAAAATTGTAACGATTAAATCTTAGGATCTTACGTGAAATTAAATATAAAAACTAACCAGTTAACATCTAGTCGTCGCGGTCGCCTGTTCTCGATACGGTAGAGTTGCTAAATTGTATGTAATTTTCTACGAATTTGGAAACCGTTTTCCTATTCCTCATTGGAACTCTTGGCTAACGAGTGATCATTATTACGCAGCAGTGTTTTTATGGGAAATGATAAGAAGGAGATAAATAAATACTACTAATAAACAGGGGATTTCATTAACAAGATGTATCACCAAAGAAAAAGAATGTAGTTTTAGGCTCGTTTCGTTTTCCCTCGTTTATGTATAAAGTAGTAAAAGCCTGCTCAAAATCAAAATTTAGTGCATTTTATGAATAATTTTTTTTTATTCAAAATAAAAAAATATAAAATTCGCAGAATTTCGACGTCTTATTGTTATTGTATCTATGCTCTAAGCAGTCTATAGTCTGTAGTCATATTCTAGATTGCCGATTATTTCCAAGGATAATATTAAACGTAATTATTTTAATAGGGATTATATGCTTCCTTCCAAGCATAGCACCTACTTTAGATCCTGTGATAAATCTAATTAAATTTTAAGTCAAGCATACCACTGCAAAACCACAAATTACTATAAGCGCCTTCTACTTCTGCATAGATCGTCCCAAAAATAATTTCTACCGGTTAACTATGATGGTCAAACGCCTCAGTCATTGCGTGACCAAGTACTTGAAACAGTAACAGGAAACTCGGTGTAATTAAAAAGCAAACCCAAATAAAAATATTTATGGAACGACTCTAGCACAGGTTATAGATTTTAGTCTAAAGGCAATTGAGTCTTTGGTTCGTATTATTATCTTTAAACTCCTGGAGCATGGAATAATAACCAATTCACTTCTGAAGTTTCGTGAATTCTTGGGGTTCATACCGCGAAATTCGTGAGCTCAACTCGTATTATTAATTCTTATATTGTAAAATAAAGCCAGTCGCACCAAAGTTATTGGATTAAAAATATATCTTAAAATATTGAAGTCGTATAAAAAGTAGTTTATTCAAGGTTTCCAATGAGAGACAGGAAAGCCATAAATTATTTTGGCTTTGCTATTGGGCAACCTGCTTCTACATTTTGCATTGGTTATTCAATTAGTAAAGCTGCGGCACTTTACCAAACTAGACGTTGTTTATTTCTTACTAGCTGTTACTTGTCGTAAACTTCGTTTGCACAGAATTTATCATTAAAAAATTCTTTAGCCGGTTTGGCCGTTTCTAAGACAACCCCGAACAAACAGACAGTCAAAGACACGCTTTTTAAAAACGGTGTGTTTTGGTATTGTAATAGTACTACATGTAGCGGTCAGCTTACTAAGTTCTTAATGCAACCGAAACAAATGTCTGCGGTGTGGTCAAGTAGTGGGATGTGTCAAAGTAACATACCTTTACACAACCATAGACAATTAATATTTTTTTATCTGCTCTTTTTTGTTGTAAAGGAACCTTGACCGATAGAGATAAATGACTACTGAGGCCAAAATAAACTATAAAGCATATTTTATCGCAGAGCATTACGAGAAAATATCTTTATATTTACCGTGATACTACGTAGCAACATCAATATTTATATTTCAAATGAAAGCCATTCAATATATCTAAGCTTCGTCGTTCAGAATTCAAAAATTACTTACCGAATATTATTTAATGAAGAGCTCCAAAATTGAAATTCAACAACATATTTAATGTAAAGTCGTTGGACTCTATGAGTAATATCTACTTTTAAGATGTAAGAATAAAATCAATTGAACTAAACGAAAGCCCATTATAGTGTAGCCTACTACTATACCTTTAGTGTAGACTCGATGGTTTTAATTTCCAAAAGTTTGAAGAAATATCACTATATGAAAAGCTACACAAAATATATTAATTTATCTTCGTCGATATATACAGGTAGAGCGTATTTTGTGCAGCAAGAAGTAATAAGAACGAACAAATATTTAACTTGCGCCATATAAAAGATGAATACCGAGAATTTTCAAGGCAACTTTCATGACTTGTTTCTCAGACTTTAGATGCTGGGCATTGTTGTATAGATGGGAATAAAGTCAAGAGGAAGATAAAATTCCTTTGAATGCGCAAGATGCGCGTCTTCCTAGTCCAAAACTTCTATGCAGAATGTAATGCTCGAGTAGTATAGCAATACGTAAATCTCGAGGACGCTATTTCAAAACCATAGTAGCCCGAACCAGGAGTTAGATATTATTTTTATAATATTGGAATAAGAAACGTGCTAACGTGCAGTCCACATGTTGGTAAGTGGTTGCTATTACAACGAAAAAAATTATCTGCTTAAAAAACTAGCCTGTAATTTCAAAATAAACAAGGCTACAATATTTTACATTTAAGATCTTATTTTGCGTAGGGCGTTACACGGATTGCAAAGTGACCCTCAATTGAAGGATCGGATACCAGCATCCACCTATATAGATGACACCACGTTTTGCTCTAGATGAAATAGAAATGGTAGAACCGTAAAGCTATTCCTGTTACGGCCATAAACCCAATAATCAAAAACATTAACCATACTCTATTCAGATCTAATGTTTTACAGTGACTGCAAAGTTAAAATTAACTTATGTAATTTGGCGTTTCTATCCACACTGATCGCAGTTAATACTCTGAGATTATTTAAAGGATCCAAATGATTAGACTGAACTGGACTTAACAATACCGTTACATTGTGGTTAAAGGTCCAAAACCATCGTGAAGTTACTCACTTTCTGCATATTCCTGTAGAACTCTGAAATATGAACTATATACAATGTAAGAGAGGGAAATCAACACCTTTGATAATTAATATTAGAGGAGGCTTTTGAGAATGTACACAACATTCTCAAAAGTCAATAATGAGTATGTTATGTAGACATACGGAATAGACACTATTCCGTATATCTACAATAAAAGAACATACCAATTCATCTAATCCTATGAACGGCATAAAAGTCGAGAGATGATATATTTTTTAAACCAGGGGATGGGCATCTGCAATTGTATCTAATAGTCACGGTACCTTACAACGTAGTCCAAATTGGGACTTTAATAACAAAGATTCCATACCTTAAAATCAGGATCAATACCACAATGCCATAATTAATCTGATTGCCCTTAATAACATTGACACAAATTTAATAATTAAGTGAAGGCTATGAGGATATCTCGACTACTATAATTATTCTCCTCTAAAACTTTCTACACTACGTTAATGGCGTAATTATGTCTTCAACGTAATAATAGATACGACATGTCTAATTATACAGACACCTGTGTATAAATTTATTATACGCAAAGATTATGTGAGCTGATTGTGGGAAAGTTTAAAAAAGGGTAACGAACCCTAACGGACAAAAGTCTGCCAACTTTACGAAGAAGGAAATTTACATTACAAACTTCTTCTTTCAGAAGCAGACCCTCATAAAACAGAAAAGCATTAATCGACTTAGCAATGTCTTAGTCTTAATATTACTACGAGAAGACTAGTTCTTCCGTCTCATGTACTAGCGCGGGGCAACGATGGTGTTTTTGCGGCATAGCGAGAAGCAGGGTGAGCGATCGCAATCTCTATTAGTTTACGCTCCCTAGTCTGAAATTTAAAGTGAACACTCTTAATGAATTTGTATTAATATCTTTCCAATCCAAAATCGTTCTATTTGTAATAAGAAATGTCTTTTAACGCAATTTAAAGTGTCACGTTTACTAATACCTGCTCTGCTAGCTGGATAAGTTGTATTAGTAGCACCAGTATTCATCTTATACTTATCTTGGAACCGTTTAGGGGAATTTTTTAATATGACATTTCTTGTTTGTATCCATAAGCAAGATATTTTTAAAGTTATTATGATCAATATTGACGCTACTAGTACAACTTTAGTCATTTAAGGTTACACACGTGACGTTTTGACAGACTTTGTTACATGATGTTAAAGTCAGCAATCGATTCCACATAGGATATCACGGAATCTTACAAATTCTTGTGACAACCCGATCTCTCGAGTAAGTTACTGTACGTAGGTATACGCAGTGGTGGGATGCGTTCTAGAACAAAGGAGTCGAACTTCCTGTAGAATATTTAGAGTATTTTAATACTGTGACAATATCTTAGACATCAAAAGGGTGAAAATCGATGGAGGCCAAATAATAAAGGCAAATAAAATATTTGTCGAGTGATGACCGCGTTAGAAAATCTGCCATCTCCTCTCTTCTCGTGTGCCATAAGAATAGAATTAGGAAAATGGCTAGAAAATCTCGTGGCTTCCGATATATGGCGGAATACCCATCTCAAAATATTCAAACACCGAAAATGTGCAAAATTTCTGACGGGCAGTAGCATCTAAGGTGCAAACTGGCTGGTACTATTATCGCCAATCTGCTTTGCCAGGTGTTTCTAGCATTGGACTATTCACAGGCTGTTATAGAAAAATAAATTACGCAATTTAGAAAAATACTTACGGATTTTATCGCTTTTAATTTTACTTTTTAGTTTCCACTGATTCACGGTGTTGTGGTCATGGAAAGATTAAGGTGTTTAACGTCCTAATATAATAGTTAGTCCGGGCCACTATCAGTGTGTTCTGACCTACGTAGAAAGAGCTCACCGTGTCTTGAAGTAGTGCAGCGCTATGCTTAGCTTGGGATTTAATTTGGGAATCCTAAGCCGGCGGTAGGATGTTTTTTTTTAATTTTAATAGCCTCAGGAATCATTTTTGGCAGCAATCGGTGTTCTTTTGCCGATTTGTGGTTTATCAAATCCGATGTAATGCTGGCGGCAATCTAAAATATGTCCGCAGACTTGTAAGTTGATCAGACGAAATCTAATAATTAAGCGCTGACAGTGGCCCGGGTTAACTATAGCATCAGGACGTCAAACAACTAAGTCCTCCCGTGATCATGGATGATGTAAAGCACCCGAAACGTAATTTTTATTTCGATTATTAGTTTTCTCCAGTATATTCATCCATTTTAATTAAAAAAGTGTCAGATCAATCGAGTATTAATTGTTTTCAATACCAAAATGATTGTGTTTAAGTGGAGGATGTAGATAGCACTGTCAAAAACAACAATTAAATAAATTTTAATAGATTTTGTATTTAATTAAATTTGCGAGAGATACTGTTACGTATAAAATTTGCTGCTAATACAATTTTATTTCGGGACTGAAAATTGAGCAGCAGTAGAAAGCAGTTTGTACAAGAGTCAATAATAAATTAGGAATAGGTAATAGCAAACTTATTGTCCTGCTCTAGTATCACACACAACGCCATCTATTGCATCCGAGAACTTTCAAGTAAGATTTCTTAGATGGCAGCACTGGTCACAATGAGGGAAGCATCTTTAAGCAATAAAGTTTCTCAAAATTAAGTCACTACACTTTATAACTATTGGTTTACAATTTCGTGAATAATTTACGTAGCATAATTAAACTTACCTTTATTGGATGTGGGCAACGTGTTTGGTCTTTGCGCTGGAACGCGATGAGGAGGGGGCTTTCTAGGCGACGGGGGAGGAGCAAGGGAGGTACGTGCGCGCACCGCCACCGGCGACGACGATAGTTTCTGCACCACACCATTTTTTTTACCTGAAAAATAAAATATACATAAAGATTAAACTCTAAAACAAACTAAGTTTCTCCCTATGTAGGTATGTCATAAGAAGCAATAAACGAAAACTGAATTATTTTAGTAATGAAAATACCGAGGGAAAGATTTTGACAAAAAATATCGATTTCCGCAAAGACACAGATGCTGTCAATCGTTATTACCTACATACATGCATGACGAAGTGGCGAATGTTGTTATCTGCTAGGATTTGAACCCAGATCCATCGAGTAGCGGCAATCATTATTTGTAATAATATCTGTGTGATAAGAATAATTATGCTCACTATGCTCAATGACCTCAATAGTGTCTCCCAAGAGCTTGGTCTTAAGATGTACATGGACAAGACGAAGACCATGTCTAACATCCATTTCACACCAATACCGGCTGTTGTTGGGAACAATAGACTCGAAGTTGTATGTACCTGGAACAAATTGTCCGATTTGTTCAACTCCCGAGCCAGAGGTCAATCGACGAATCCAACTCGGTTGGGCTGCGTGTGGGAAACTACGTCATATCTTCTCGTCAAGTGTACCTCAAATCCACAAGAGCAAGTATACAGTGTCAGTGATGACTTACGGAACTAAGACTTAGTCCTCAGTTAATTAGTTCCATTGTAGGCCGTATGAGGAAGCTCAAAGTTGTTCAGCGTGCTATGGAAAGGGCTACGTTCAGTGTTTCTCGGCGCGATAGAGTCTGCAACGATGATACTCGCAGCAGAACTAGGGTAACCAACAAAGCCACTAGGATCAGCAAACTGAAGTGGCAATCGGCCGGCAACATAGCTCGCAGAAATAAAATATATTTAATATATAGTCCAGTATTTTCTAGTCGAGTACACCTCGAAACCTTAAGAGCAAAGTATACAACCAGTGCGTGTTGCCAGTGATGACTTACGGAATCCTTGGTCTCGTCGCAAAACGACAACCATTGGAGAAACAAGGTTCTCGAGAGGCAGTCACATACAGGCAAACGCAGTGTGGGATGACCCCCCACAAGAGGGAGTGACGACCTGCACAGTGTTGCGGGATGTCGATGGTTGCAAGTGGCTCAGGACCGAGCTTTGTGGCAATCCATGGGGGAGGTCTATGTTCAGCAGTGAACTTGTGATAGGCTGAAATGATGATGATGATGATGAATTATGATAATAATTATTATATATGTATTTGTACGTAATTTTCAGGTTTTTTATATTTTAAAATACGGCATTGCATTTAAAAGATCAAAATCTGTAACTTGGGCTTTCAACGCAATGTTTAAAACCAGATTTCAACAGTGACACGAAAAATGCTTTGTTTTAAACATACAAAGTGTAGTGAGAACTTAATACAATGAAAAGCGATATGTCGTGTTGTAGGTACATGTAGGTAGCCTGATATCAAACTCTGTAATTATGCAGCGTGCTGGTGAAAGTGAGAAACCAAGAATGGTTTCATTACATGTTATACAAGAGAGTACAAGTGACAAATATGTAACATATCAATATCAAAATGATTTCTAACTTCTCAACAACCTTCTACGGATCTCTAAATGTATTTATTACGATATAATAAAATATTTAATACGAAACACATATCCAACTATTACTAAAATGTAAGATTTTTGTTTTGGTATTTAGAAATTCTGGAATAAAGAAAGATTTTTTTAATTAACGATCTTTTTGTATAAACATTATTTAACACATTTTTTAAAACTGTAAATGAAAAAGGAGTAGTTTCGACGCGCTAAATAGTAACCTTTCGACCCACTTTCCAAAGGACAACTTTGCGCAGGCGCTATTGTCTATCTATACTTAACAAAGTTGTTGTGTAATGTATTGTTATGAAACGACATGCACCAAGTTGTTAGATTGCTGATGTTTTTTGATTAAGAGAACATAAAACGACTATGTCGTAAGTACCAAAGATTATACAGACAAACAATTAGTAGATATACAATTATCACATTTTACATTAAAGGAACAGCCATACAGGGAAATCAAGTAGGTAACAAAGTACGCATAAACCTGAAAATTTGTTCACCAAATAAACCACTAAAGAACTAATGAACATTTTCTTTTGTATAAAAGGAAAACTCCAGCTTAACCCTTTATGTATTATAAAATTAGAATTTCAAGAACATGTCAAGAGTTAACAATCTACTTTTACACTTTTAGTTCTTTTAGTAGCAAAACAATTAGGTATTTCTATTATTTAGGAAGTATTTTAAATGATTCCCCTAGTGAATTAACATGTTGTTTCTGTACGAATACAAAATAAAATATAATTTTATGCCTGTCTTTAAGAGTAATACCCGAAGATGAACAGCGTAATCTTTGGATTCAGGAGTTACAGGAATCTTAATGTCAGTCAACAATGTTGCTGAAATGTTTCTCGTAAGTAATCTTACAGAAGGTTCAGTAGTTGTATGTACTATAATAACGATCTAATAAAAAAATGCCTAAAAATTTCTATAGATCTAATAAAATTTCATGTTGTTAATGATCTTTACAACATAATATATGCATAACATTTTTTTAAACAAGGAAAAATACATAAAATAAATCAAAATGCTTAAACAACATTTGTAAAACCTCTATTGATCTTTGTGTTAGGCATGAACTAAAAACGACGCATTGTATGACTCACCCTGCACGGGCGGGGGTTGTGGCGGTGTGGCAGGAGGGCGGCCGGGAGTTGTAGGCACTGGCACTGTCGGGGCACTGTCTCGCTTCTTGCCATTCCCTGGAACAGAAGGAAATTTTGCATTACATCATAACGTAAATTCATATACAGTATATACAAACACTAACGCATACACTCTCACTCACTCATAGGGGTAGGCTGAGATTACAGATCTCTATTTGGCACGACTTGTGGTGTACTTGACTGTAACAGGTGGTGAGCCGCGTCAAGCTAAACCAATTCATACTCGCTAAAAGTATACAAGCAATCGATCAAGCGGGGTTGTTAAAAGCAAAGAAGAATATAATGCCGATATATCACTGTTATGTGTGTAAAATTCACGAATCTGTCTTTTAAACAAACTCCTTTTTATTAGACGATAATGTTGATCTTATAGGAGAAAAACCATAGTTAATTAAAACTATGCTGTGAAATACTAATCTTAAGTTAGAATAAAGATATAGAGAGGTGTTCGAATAGAGATAATTGAAGTATACTCAAGGTATGAATGGAAATTTTGATCAGTCAGAATAGACTACAGCAATAAGAGCATTCCTGACGACATATTTTCGCAAAGGAGTGATTTGGTTAGATACGTCCCTCTTACCCATTCGGCTTAGAATAGAGATGTTGCTCCCCATTACTAGTCTGTGGGATTTGAGTACGGCATATTTCCGCAACCTTTCGGTCACCAAAATCTTGTCGTCCATTAGTCACCAGGATGCACCGAATGCAAGTGAAGTTGACATTTGAGTTAAAAAAAATCTCCGACGTATGTCATAAACACGTAATAATATATAAAAACAAACAAAAGGTAGCTTTTTGCCATTTAAAATCCGATGAGAACCTAAGTTCGAATAGTCTATGTTATTAGCAAATACTAAGCCCATTCAGTAGTTATATTCACATAAACAGCGGTTCGTGGGAAGATTCTACAAAATAATGTCATAATCATAATCTAGTAACAGCTAACAGGATAAGCAAGAAGTCCATGAAAGGGTTATTTTTTCGTTTTACTGCGAAGATTGACAGCTAGAACATTTGTGACGGAGTCACGCACATTTCGAGAAAAAAAATTAGCTACATGTACAAACACAACACAAAAAGTCTCTTCTAAATAAAGTAACTCGTAAAGTTGTTCGACATTCGAAACCTTAATAAGAATCCTTTCTTTATAAGTTTCCTACTTGCAAGAAAATACACGATGCACGTTCTTTTCATTGTCGTTGATAGTTTAAATCCTTGTTTATACGTCGCTAAGAATGACAGCGTATCGACAGCGTAAACAAATAATAAAAATAGATGTTGAAAATTGAAATAAACAAACTTTTACAGCTTTCAAACATATTGTCAATGTGAAATTGGTGTCCAATCTAACATTATTTTAATTTTGACGTGTTGCAACTATTGTAATGACTCGTAAAGTGTTAAAAAATATACAAGACTTGTTTAACGCTTTGGAGGCCAAATAATCCATACTTTGTATTTATCATGCCTTTACTTACATGAAATACGAGACATAATTTAAAAGTACTTGCCTAACCTAGTACATTTAGTTTATAAACAGTTTTGACTACTACAGATTAATTCGTCAAATAATTAAAAATCTAAAATTATACAAATACGTTTGAAGAACGTTTGATAACAGTCGGTTATTTTCAATAGTTAACGTAAGACGATTACCGTTTTGCATTATGTTTTTGGTAACATTATACTGGCAAACAGCATTTGGCCTTTTTAAGGAACAAAGTGTGGAGTACGAGTATAAAAGCAAACGAATTTCCCACGATCTAACATTATATTAAGAAAATAATCTTACTTTCCTTATACTACTTACGACATCTAATACTACGAAAGATGTCTTGAGTTGACTATTAGTCGTGCACGATCACCACTTTACTTTTTAATGGTTGCTGTTTATAAGGTTGATGAATATGCCAGCTTGTGTTCCGAAGTATATAAATTACACTGCAACTACGAAGGATAGAAAACATAATTATCTTATCTCATAATTATGGTTTCTATAAACAAGCATTTAATTTCATATAACAAAGCGTAGAGTCGGCTACCATCCTGTTTTTCCAGGACAAATTTCGGTGTTCGAATTTGTCTTTGAGTTTATAGAAAAGTCCGAAGGCTTTTCTTAGTGTTGGTCCTTTTATGTATTTATTTCACTGACATTCATTTGCTATCTAATTTCTTTTAGTAAGAAGTCCGTGGTATATTTGAAGACAATATTTAGATTGAAATTAAGTTACTATCATTAATGGGGAATATGTCTTTTTCTCCAAACATCAACCTCACCTACACGGTGTGCACCCAGCTGGCTAATGGGCGAGGTTCTACCGACGGACTAATGGCGAATAATCCATCCAACTATGCCGACACCAAATCCCGCAGACTAATGATGGAGAGCAACATCTCTAGTGCGAGGGTGGCGGCACTGCTCTCACCAGTCCCCCTGCCCCGCGTGGTGTGTATTGGCAAATCATGTCATAAACAATGATAACATTTTGAAAAACACATTCACACCACTCTCACCAAGTCCAGGCGAATTCTTTCCCAACATAGCAAATTATCTGGCAATTTCGAGACTTGGCATTGCAATTTATATGAATCAATGTTATCATTATTTATTTCTTAGTTAAACTACCTAATTTACCATAACTTACCTTAAACTATAATATATATAACGATCGTATAAACGGTTATATACATATAACCGTCAAACTGGTGGTGTAATTATACACTAACTATAATGTAAACCCCCAAATAATGAAAACCGACCTGGTGTAAGTCGGGCTCGCCCTAAGGATCCCGAACTGAACACACAATTGTTTCAGTAAGTAGATTATAAGGATATATTGTGTGGTTGAACGGAACCCTCGGTGCGCGAGTCCGACTCGCACTGGCTGATTTTATTCTGATGTTAACTCTTGTATCACAAAGATAAACAGGTGTGGTTGACACGTTGACAGTTACGACGGCATGTAACTGTGGCGCACCTTATTTTTCTTAGTAACTCGGCTTGCGGTTAATGGAACATATTACTTACAATAATTAATACTTATAAATTTTTATATAGTTTCTTGATCTTTTATAATTAGAAACGAAGCGTCGTAATTAATACTGATATGTAGAAAACGTAAGATCGATTTGCGACAGTTAAAGCCGATGTTATATTCGAAGTATTTCCAACCGCGTATCAAGTGTACAGACCAAATATTGGTTTCTCTGTCACACACACGGGCTGCACCGTCTACATATATTACAGCACTGGATCTTCTCACTTATAGAGCTATTATAAACACTGCGCAGTGCGGGAAAGACTAAATTACTTTGCTAGTCAAAATTACTTTGCTATCATTACATTTACATTTACATTTATAATAAAATACGACTCTGTCTTTTTTGCAGCATCAAGTTTTTTACTGTTTACAATATACGTTCCTTTTTCTGTTCTGAGATCCTTCTTCATAACACCAAATAAAAACATTGCGCAACTTATATTAAAAAAGTATTGTATTGTAGTATTATATTCGAGTATATATATATATATATATATATATATATATATAAATTATTATGTTCATATTATACAAAAACCCTTTTACATTTTCTCTGTTCAATCTAATGGTAGACGGGTAGAGAATGCCTCTTGGCATTAAGTCCGGCTTTTTGTTCTGTTATGTGCAAATAAAGTTTAAATAAATAAATAAATAAAATGGTACGGCTATCTTTATATCTGTCTGACTAAAGGTCTATTAGTGTAATGGATAAAGATTTGCTGAAATTATTGCTTGTAAGCCATTAACTGGAATTTTAAAACAATATCGAACAATTTGTAAAGACAAACAAATTATACTTTAATGGTTTTATTCTTATTTCTAGTCTAAAACTAAACTAAGCCCAAAACATTATTTTTTTTAATATGGGAACTTAATGTCTCGTGAAATAAATTAAAAAAAAATTCATGTTATTTTTAACCACTTAGAGTGTCGACCATTCTGAAACACTATTTTTGTCCTAAACATAAAAAAAGATTCGTGCAACTTTTGGTTGCCTTCCTGAAAATTTTATTTTTATGCGTTTCATTTCGGCGGGTTATTTATAAATATTTATTACATCCCTTACGTCCTAGAAATACGATAGGCAAGGTAGTAGGATTAAAGTTACATTTCCCGTCATTAATTATTTTACTGCAACTATGTTAATCGCGTATTTACTTGTTTAGGAGATTTAATTTTTTAATTACTATTTGTCCATCAGCGGTCAGGGTATCTGGCCACCACCTTCCTTCTACAAAACAACTAAATGTATTTGAATAAGGATTTCTCTGCTGATAATTTAGTTCTACGGCAATATTTTAGGTTATAATCAAGGTCGTAAATATACCCTGACCCATAATTTCCGTAGGACAAGAAAATATCAAAAGATACATTATTTTAAAAAAACGTAAAAAATACTTGATACATAGCGAAGCGAGAGCGAATCACTCAGATCCATGAAACGAAAAAGTTGGTTTCGTAAATTTCTTTAGACTATTTATGAAACTAAGATGTTCGATGAAAACAATGAAAGGTCGCAAACTTAGAACAAGTGAGCGCTGCGCGAGCGAGCGATATAGCATTACAACATTACTGTAGTTATTATTATTAGTTTCTCGTTTCGTTTATCTCCGGTAGTCATCTTTGCTTCCTACGTCTTATAAAATACATGGTAAAAAGCATTTGAAGAAAATACTCACCCCTAGTGCCAAAAGATCCGAATCGCTCCCGACTCACAGCTAATTTGTATTTCTTATCATTCGGAACTGGTAACTTTGAAGGATACTTTTCAGAATTAGCTCTGTAAAGCTTCTCTTTAGATCCGTGCGCTCCCATCTTCAATTTCTTTATAAACTTTTAGAACATTTTATTATCATAACATTCTCATATTTTATGTCGTTATTAAATGAACTGTGGTTTTGAACACTGAATAAAGTGTTTTCATTAGGCACTGAAATTACTTCTCTTCTTATAAACATGTTGATCGCTGTTTAAACACATTATTATCCAAATAATAAAAAACTATTCATTATCTACGGTAATATGCCAATACTTTTTAATTTTGTTAGGTGTCATAATAAGATATTAAAATATCAAAAAAATAACTCGATCAAAGTAATGGCTAAAAATTCAAACGAAGGTTTTTATGACTGTGTTCCTTAATATTTTATTGATAGCTAATCACCGAAACCGTTTTGAAAATAGAACGGCAGTTTAAGTACCAGCCACGTGCTAACTTTACTGTGGTCAACAAAGCGTCATACGCTGATATAATTATTGCAACGCTTTAATCTAATTCTGTAGTCGACTCATGTAAACTCCAGCATAAAATGATCTTTCACTCGACACTTGTTCTTATTCTTAAACAACAAATTAGACTGCAGTCTTTGAAAATCCGGAGTTCAGTGAAAACTGGCCATTTCGAGCGTTAAACTTTGTGTTAAAAAGGGGATCAATTTCTGGGAACAGAAAATTTTAGCTCTTTGTTGTTTAACGTCAATTATTTCGAGTAAATTAATTATGAAGGTTTTGTTACTTTCCTTGTACTATTCTACATGTATTTCGTTGTTAATACTTAAGTTCCATTAAGAAACTATTAAACTAAATCAAATTTGAAACAACATCCGCATTTACGTTGTTTGTCATTTAAAATGGGCGACATCTATTTTAAAGCCATAGTTTTATTAGTATCGTCTTAAAATTACGGTACTTTTACACTAGATGTTTTTTATTATGATGAATAGGCGTTTTATGAAAACAGCATTAGACATGAGTGCATTTTCATATTGAGTTGTATCTTATGTTAGAAAGGATTTTATAAATCATATGAACATATCACGTTACAGCCATACTTAATTACATTTTTCAGTTTTTGTTGGTTCCTAAAGCTAATTTAGGTATATATGGATGTTCATCAAATATCTATATTATATGTATATTGACAATTTAAAACATGAAAATATTGTATGTATATAAAATTATATAATGCATTTCTCATTCAATTTCATAATTTGTTAGTGCAAAGATAATGTTATCTATTCACAAACAATTATCAAATTTCATTACCAATATCAATGAAGTCACAAAAATATTGATGAATATTTACTTATAAAAAACGAATTTATCTAAAACAAATATTATTTATTTAAAACAAAACTGATTATCTGTCATTTGCTTAACCTACACTTATACCGCGTTCAAAATATAACAGACTTCTCGTCTGGTACTAAAGAAAAATGCAGCGTCGCCTAATTGCTTCATTTTCTAGCGGAGATAAGTTCTTCGTATTAGGGATAGACATATTGTGTACCGGCACCGTCAATACTTACCGGGTTTTCTTCCGAGATTACCTTATGATTTTCAAGGAACTTACGGGAAGAACTGAAGAGTTACTGAAGGGCCGCTTCTTACACCACTACCTTATAAAACTACGCTATTTCTGCAAAACTAACATTATAATTTAAAAAGTCTAATTACCTTACAGTACTTAATAAAATAATAAAAAGAAAATTTATTACATAGAAAAGGTACTCTACCTATGAATCATCGCCATAAAGGAAAGCCTCCTCCCTATATTCGAGGCTTATATTAGGACTATGGGCTATGTTCAGGCAGCAAAAGAATAAAAAGTAGTAGAATTGCTATTATGTCTCAAATCTTATTAATTACTCTTTGTTACTTAAAATTCCCATCTGTCCTTCGAAAAAGAAACATTTTAACAGATCCTCTTAGAAATGTAGCTATTTCAGTGAGCACCGCTTTCAGGGTTAAATAACTTCCAAGACACACGCATGTCCTTACAGGGGATATTTTAAACATCACTGTTCTAGTGTTGCGATATATATTTAGTCGGCCGAGATAAATGGGTTGAACGCACACGCGCACTACGCTTGCTTAGGGCGAAGACGCTTGTATTATCTACTTGTTTGTCGCAACTGCCAGAGGATATTTTTAAACCATGCAACATTCTATCACCATAACAAACAAGACAACCGCGATTAGGGTTGCCATTTACATAATTAACTTCGAAACTAACTAACAATGATTATAATAACTAAAATATGTAACATCATGTCTTTATATACAAAAAATGTAACAAAATGGTATGCTGAGTAAATTTAGTTGGTTTGTGTATATTTAATGGAACTAAATTCGTTTTTTTTATTTATTTATCATTTTATATAAGTATGTGCATGGTTATTAACCCACCATGCGTGCAACCAGGCGGCCCAGCGTGATGAGTAGGTATAGGCAAATATACCATGCAGCCTTTTTATTCTTTTTTTCACAGTCAGCTTTTATTGGCACTTTAATGGAAAGACCTATTTCCAGTAGTGGAATTAATTCAAGCAGCACTAAATTAAGTAATTGGGTGAAACGGATCAATATAAATAATATACAAGTTTTAATACAATACGACCTTAATAAAATTATGGTAATCTATGGTAATTTGATTGTGGCGTGAAAACTCAATTAAACTCAAAGTATGTCAACGAATCATAATTTACAAACTTTTAATAAAACCTGTCTGATATTGCAATATGGCTGCAGCGCTCTCGATATCGCTCGAGATTGGCATGATTACTTACTGAAGAAATCAGAGAAATAGGTGGTATGGTAGCCCTGAGCGAGACCGCATTGCACCCATTGTAACACTGAATAGGACGTCATAATCGCCTGCCACTTGTAGTGTATATACATTACACAATTACACAATAATAATTGACATAATAGACCGAGAAGCACAGAATTTTTATACTAGTTGCATAATCTCCAAGGAAATCAATCTAATACTAAATTAATTTATAAAAAAAAAAAAAAAATGTTCCGTCAAAATCCATGATATTGTTTTTTAAGTTGAATATCTTGAAACAATGGGTTTAAAAATGGAAATTGTAATAACCAACAGAAGGTCATGTTACTCGTAGCAGCGCTTTACTAAACGCCGATAATATATTATGCTACAAAGGGAAAATTCCCAGTGATTTCTTTATTACCAGTAGAACGTATATGGTATAAACTGAAAAAAATAATTATCCAGAAATTTATTTACTGATTTGTCATCACGCGAAACTAAACGTGATATTCAAGTTTCATAAAATTAATATACTATAACAGCATCATTTTATGCGTTCAATTGGTAGAAAGTTTTTCTCACATTATTATTTATTTAACAGTTTAAACGATAAAAAATATTTCTTATTACGCTTAAAAAACCAAAAACTTGTCATTTTTATCATAAAATGTCACATTAACTGCACCATAGGTCCCAAGAACGAAACTCGCCATCCGTCACGTTCTATATCCCAAAAAGTCGAAGTTTTGGTAACTTTAACCCGTTTAACTACGCTGTGGAGGATCGTGCCAAATGGCAAGTCGTACTGTCTGCCAAGACCTATGAATGGTAAGCGTGAAAATTAGTTATAATTAAATTAAATTGCAAAAAATATTTTTTTTTTATTCTTTTTATAAACAATGACGACATAATGCAATATTTGCTTATCAAATTAAGCGCACGGTGTAAAAACACGACTGGTTAGTACGTCATTTTCTACAATTATTATTTACATTGAAGTTCGAACACGCCCAAAATAGACATGATATGATGTTAAAGACGTAAAACTTGCAGGTAACATGAGCAAGTATTTCTCGATTACATTATAACCTTATTTTTCTTTATTCGTTGCTGGTACGAACATATTACTTGGTGTTAAATGTCGAAAATGAAAGTTGGCGAGGGTTTCAAGCGAAGACGTAACTTCATGCTTGTAGTCAGTTGGTAGGTTGAAAAGTGTAAAAATTATGTGAGTGGCCTAAGACCATTATGGAGGCTGTACGAAAATTTTAATGGGAATTTTAAGCGGTAATTTACCACATCTACACCGAAAGGAAAACATTATGAAAGTAAATGAAGCGCGAAAATATTCGACAACGAAAACGATATCTGCTTTTAAATTTTACGGAATTTGTTCACCTAACCGGTATCTTATGATACCGTAAATTATTTATTTCCAACAAGATTATTTATGTCCAACAATTTTTTAAAAAACATTCTGATTAAATACACTCAATACCAGTGACGTGGTACAGGGTTATATGTGTAGACCATGGGTAGGCGGTGGTAGTAGGTATAAAAGCAAAGTATTTGGTATTACCCAAAAAAGTAGTTACCCTTTCTTAAAAAATTCATTTACTGCCGACTGCTACTACCTTTCTGCCTATAAGGAATGCACGCCACTGATTATACCGAACTATATGAAAAAAAATATTGTTCACACTATCAAAAAAACTACGTAAACGATTGTGCTGATTTTACGGAACTTTCACTACCAGTTTCCTAGGTCTTTCGCTCCGCCTAGTTTGCAATTAGGTTACACGAAACGATAAATCAGTGAGCAACTTTTCAACAAACGTTCATATTTTTCTTTGCTATTATCGATGTTTGATTCAGGCATCTCCACGTATATTTTCACGAGTCCGATAATATGTCGCCAGTGGAAGGATTAAATGAACTAACGAATAAAGTTACTTAAAATGACAGGTTTAATAGCTTTAAAATAGGTTTAATTTTTCAGTATAAAACGGCAATTACATTATTTACTGTATACATAGTGCTCTATTATTTATTTGATAAAATTCACTAGTTTATTAAGATTATTCTTACTATAAATCATTAGACAGGAATTTTTTAAAGCTGTATCCATATTATTACAAATATATTATTGTGTTTTATGTAACTGGCAATGGTTCAGTTTTATTTTCTTTTAAATTGAACAAAACATGCAGTATCCGCACCACAATACAAATTACATGCAAATTGACGCTCGACGCGCGAATCACGGTCAACTTAACGAGACGGATCTATTTGACCTTTTGCTCTCTGTGACCAAACGATCACATTTTTTAACTAACAAACTACGAATTTCTAAGCACTTAAATCTAAAAACATTATGTCATGGATAAAAGTATACAACCATTATATTACAACTTTAATATGACGATGATGCTCGATTTTTTAAGCAAATTTAGGGCCCTTCTTATTCTTCTTATATGCGTGATAATTTCTAAATATTTCCTATGACAATGACGTGGATTATAACAACATCTAGTTTTGGTAAAAAAATAAAAATAATACACAGCATGACAAAAGTTACTCTGCCTGATCGCATAGGCTAGGATAATATGAAAAAAAAAACTGTTAGTGCAATAAAAAAGTCCATTTAAATATTATGACTCTAGTTACTATTCAATTAGAAAAATCTTAGTAACTCTCTTCTAGCAAGTTTAGAAGTCGATTTTTTATCTAAACTACACAATAAAACAAAAGGAAACAGAAAAAATTCTCTAATATGAACTGCTCACCGTATCGAATAGTCATAATATAGTTTCTTACATATATGTCAAAATATAAGGTATTATAATTTTGTTTAGACCCAATAAATAATAATATAATGGAAGTGATAACATTTATATCACGTTTAAAATATAACCATAATAGAAATGATGACGCAACAAGTATCAACGCTAATAATATTTAAACACGTGTATAGATAACAATGACAATGACAGTGTTACCTCATTTTACTACCAAAATAAATGTGTTCGAGTATCT
Source organism: Bhutanitis thaidina (assembly GCA_029286595.1). NCBI lineage: Eukaryota > Metazoa > Arthropoda > Insecta > Lepidoptera > Papilionidae > Bhutanitis > Bhutanitis thaidina. The sequence goes on from JAGSMS010000022.1 coordinate 9,676,084, forward strand.
TTTAAAACTTTTATGAGATAAAGAGATCAAATGAGTGGCGAAGAACACTTCATACATAATGAAAACTGTAAACCAATACTTTTTTCGTTGTATAACATTAAAAACAGCTAGAAATCAAACCCGTACTAGACGACTCAGTAGATAAGTACCGCGACAACCAGGCCACGTAATATTTCCATTTATATACCACATATAGAGAATCAGTAGATGAAATAATTGTTTTTTTTTATTTTTTTATTATCTCGAAAGTATGTTTTGTAATAGTTTACATTTCGAAATTTCTTACCTTCATAAATCCGCCCAATTGATAATTTCTTAATAAGATTAGTAAGATTGTCGATAGCAAACATTTTGTGCAAACATATGGCCTCAACGCATTGTAGTTATTAACTCACCCATAAAAAGAAACAGCTGACTGATTCTATTACGATCGGTACGAGATTTGAACGTCTTCTCTACGTTCTCAAGACTACCTGGGCGGAAGATGTCTATCTATTGAATTGTAGGCAACAATTCAGTGTTATGGGCTTGGTTATACTTCAGAAAATCTAGTCATGCGAAACATTCGATCCAATTCGCTCGACATTACTACTTTACCATTACATTGTTTGTAATGCCGCGGGACATTATTTCACTCACGACTTAACGACTACCTATCGGGCCATATTAGTGGTAAAGGTTGCGATTTAAGCTCGGCAGGTACAAATCACAGTCAAAGTAACTATTGTGAAACACACAATCTATGGATTCTCGAGTTTGAGTGCATTGTGATCATTATCATTTTCTCTAAAACTTCAATTTAATTTTAGAAACAAGACGATGTGTATGAACAAGTACTTATTAAAAATATATTATTTTTATGACGATACACGCCGCTTATCTTAGTATCTCCTGCCATTCTCTCTATCAGTATACTGCGAAAAAGTTCATCTTAGTTAGACTCTCACTTGAGCGCGTTTTAATGTTTATTTAATGTAAAATCGTTGTGCAATTGATTAGTGGTGCAAATTACCAAATGCGCCAACATAAAAAGACCTACAATATGTAGCCTATGCAGCAGTGACTGTTCCAAAAATATTTTGAATACAGTCACTGCCTCAAAATAACTGCAGAACAACGTCAGAATAAAGACAGAAGAAAACATATTACATTATTCACAGACAGTAGTTACTTTTTTGAAACATCTGTTATTAGACTGTTAAAAGTAAAAAGGATATTTCATATTTACTATTTTCGAATCAAAGAATTCATATACCGCAGACAATAAGCAAACACGCAATCGTCAGTAAACACATTTCAGTGGAATGTAAACATATTGAGTAAGCTTAACTTTTCCACCTGAAGAATATTGTTTTATACAGTGGTGTATTTGCGTAAACTAAAGGAAAATTGACGTATGACATGCTAGCGTCCATTTCAGTCACAGAGACTTCATAGTAAACAGAAGATTATGTTCTCTATCTGGGTCGGCCTATTGCAACAGTTTCAACAGAATTTTGTAATAAACAAAGCATCAGAGCGACTGTTTTGGCTAGATTCCAAAATGCAGCTGCGCAAAAGGCAGCAGCAGCAATCAGTGAGCCAGGATGTATGATGGCCCGTTGATTGATAAACCATTTTTATTACTGACTACGGCACTCTGTGGAAATTATATTAATTAATTGATTGATTGGTGTTCGATAAAAAAAGACCCTTCGATTAAAGGATTCAGATTGTGTTTTTTTGCTTCAACAATTTGTTATTATTTAACTGTTTTCACAAAGTAAATTGAACACTATCAGCGTTTAATTTACAAGCAAATTTCAAAAATAGATGTTGAAATATTATTTTAAAGTAATTACGTTTAAACATGATACTTTCAAATACTGTTTAAAATATGGAACCAGATCAATTTCTATTAAATGACAAATCAATAAATGTAGCATAAAAAACCATATCCTAGCTTATGATTAGAATTCGAATGTAGAGGGCCTTATGTAAAGGGCACCTACGTATGAGTTTTTCGAAACTTATCTACGATTTGTATCGTTGGTCTAAATACTAAGACGGCGATAGGCTCACCACCTGTCACGTTGTCCCAAAATAAACTCTGCTGAAAAATTGGTTAAAACGACTAAAATGTCTAGACATCTAATCACCTCAGTATTGGATAAACAGACGCAGTCTATTTATATATATATATCTATATATATATATATATATATATATATATTTATTTAATAAAAAACATATCAAATTTGGTTATAGTAAATTATGTACTAATAATTTTTAAGATGTACATAATGTTTAAAGAGCCGTGGTAGCCTAGTGATCAGGACGCTCATTTTAGTTACATAGAGCGCGAGTGACCAGGATTCGATCCCCGGTGCCGGCACCACTAAAATTGTTAATAGCAATTTTAAGTGTTGTATTTACCACGTGCTCAGCGGTGAAGCACCCTCTCTGATACTCGTATTTGAGAAGTAGGCCTTTGCCCAGCTGTGGGCAATTGTGAGTTCCTCCTTTTTTTTTTACATAATGTTGAAATATAGTAATATTCATTGTATAAAGTCTTAATCAATTATAATCAACGTAATTTGGCATCATGTCTTTTTGATTATTCATCTATCATCTAGTAAATTATTATTTTCATGCTAAACAAATATTTTCAGGGCAATTTTTTAACTGTCCTACTTTAATATTTTAATGAGTAAATATAACCAAGACAATAAAAAAACATCTATGGCTGTTGCTATAGTAATAATCTTGTTCCTATCGGGCCAGACGAGGCGACCGTCCCTATTTAAATTATAAAGCGAGGACATAAACATATTAGCATCCGGTAATATACATGTACTGTGCACTGCGTCTGCAGTACATGTATATTACAGCTAAAAACGCAATAATTGCAAAACGAATATTTATTGTTTACAATACAATTTTCTGTGACAGGCAATACTTGGACGCGATGAGCACTACTGACTACCAGACGAGGCACTGGCGACTGACTGGTGGCTGAAAAACCGTCCAACTATGCCGAAATCCCACAGACTAGTGATAGGGTACAGCATCTCTATTGCACAGAGTTGCTATTTAGAGGGTACCAGGATTATGCTCACTGAGTTTGGATAAATCTTCCATGTAAGACATGCCAGCTTTTATTACTAACTATTTCACGGATAGGCCTATGTCTAGCAAATGACTTACGCAGTCTGATAAGGAAGATAAAGCGAATCATAGATTTGTAGCCTGACAGCCTAGAACTACGCGTTCATGCACCCAGTTTTTTTTACAAATTATGACATGCAAGGCATTTTTTCGTATATGACTATCCTGCCATTCAAACCTCTAAGGATATTAGGGTACGTTAAAAGGTAAAGATGCGTTTCATTTACGTATTACCATATTAATAAGATAGTAGAAATATAGAAATAAGCTCTCATGACCGTGTACTCTATACTGGGGTAGTCAGAAGTCTATACATTTTACTCGTTTCAACTCACTTTTCACCAGATCTTATGTTGGTAAAACGTGACCGGTGGTGAGCCTGTCTTAGTGGTTAGACCAATGATACAAATCGTATATAATTTTCGAAAAAGCTCATAGATATGAGCCCTCAACATAAGGCATCAAAGGCGGGTCTCCTGATTCGGAGACAGATCCCCTGACCATTCGTATTTTTTTTTAATGTGAAAGGGGGCAAACTAGCAGACGGCTCACCTGATGGTAAGTGATTACCGTCACTCACGTACATCTGCAACACCAGAGGAACTGTAAGTGCGTTGCCGACCTTTGAGGGTGTTTGCGAAATGAGAGGTAGGATTGGGAGCCAGAATAGATGAAAGGGGAGCGGGTTTCCGGTTACCTCACTGACCAAACGAAACCCAGAAGCACAAGATGCCTCTACTTCACGCTAGTATTCTCCCCAGTCGAGCCGGCCCATTCAAGCAGCAGCAAAAGCCGCCGCTTGGCTCTACCACGAACAAAAATACATAGCATAAGTAGCAAAGTTGCTTATCGTGGGGTATAATAGTAAATATTCATAGTATAATATTAAAAAATACAATAAATACCTCACTTTTTTGACCTGCAGAATTATTGACATACGTGACTTTGTTGCTTACTTGTATTTGAAATATTCGCATCCGAACTAAAATTCAGATATCTTATCACATTTTTCAGAACTAAAAAGAATTGAATGGGTGTACAATGATTGGAGTCACGTAATTCTCAAATTATAGAGTCCTAAAGCGTTCTCGCTTACGTGGTACACTCGCGGCACGGACGGTGAAACATAATAAATATTTTTCCTAAGTACTAGCTGTTCACACTTTCGCAAACTTCATAGCAAGAATGAAAACTATTCAAACATTCGCAAATGATATTCCTACGTTCTTTATTTAGACATTATATTTTTTTAATAGCTGCCATTTATGTTAAGAAACAGGCGTATTACTTTTTTTCCCAAACTTTGTGTTAAGGAAGTGGCAAAATACTTTAAAAATCAACTAAAACGTTCATTTCCGTTCTGTCAGGGGCTTCCTGTGCTTCAAAGACTTCAAAAGAATATAAGGACTGTTATACAATTTTAATTATGGTAAATTTTTGTTGATTTGATACTGAAGATTTATTATGCTGATCAACAATGTACGACTAAAATAAAGGTAGCGTTAAATTACTTTCAAGTTACCTTAAAGTTTAGTGAATAATGGTAATGTTAGGTTTTTGAGCGCCTATTTTTTCACAAAATTAATAATAAGCATGAAAACTTACATTATATTTTTGTGTTATTTATTGAAGCTGAGCGTGCGTTGCCAAGAAGCAATCAATTACAGCTTACTTGAGATTAAAATGAAAAACTTATTGTATGAGAAATCGTAATATTCATCTGTAATGAATTCTAAAATAAAGAAAACGATGTTCATCAATATGTAATATTAATCTCACAACAATCGGTGGACAGGCACCGATTTTACAGCCCTGTTCTTGCTGTCGTGGTGAAGCAGCCCCGTGTTCGCTCACTTGTTGCTCACAGCAGTGAACCCTTTCGGCAAGTATTTGGTAGTATACCCCGCAGCATAGACGCTACTTCGGTTTCGTAAACAAATTGACACCAGATACCCGTCAAAGTAAAAAAACTAGCGATTAAAATCTTCCTTATGGTTCTCGATTGTTTCTCTTTGGTAGGCGTTGGTTCATTTTGAAACAGCCAAACCGTCGTCTAGCGTTTCGTTTCTGGATCGAATTGATGAATCTTTCATCACCTGTAGTAATGTCAGAAACACGTCGAGACGAGCCTGCTTCAAATTTAGTAATCATGTCACGGTACCATTCCTTCCACCCGGGCTTGCTTCTGAGCATCGGTGAGGTTTTGCGGCAGCCATCGTGGAACTATCCTCCTCACGCGAAGGTGTTCGTGTAAAATCTCGTGAACGATTCCCGTTCAAATCTACAATATGTGCTGAATCACTTCATATGTAATTTGCCTATTCTCTTCATTTAACTGTTAGCACGTTTCCTTTCGAGACAGCCGTCAAAGGGCGACCACTTCTTTCTTCACCTCTCAAAGTAAGTCGACCGTTCTTATATTTATTATATCAGCGGTACACAGTTACGTATGAAGAGCTTTTACTCTTAATTGCAATTTGAAATCTATTAAACGATTTCTCAGGTTTTAGGCATGTAGCCTGAATCTGTAAAAAATAATAGCGCGAAAATATTCTCGTCGCAGAACCATTTTTCAATGAAACACGTCATTTCAATTTAGCACGTAAAACAAAATGTGAAGGGAATTTTTTGGTCGCAGTATTTTTAAGCGTATTTTGAAAATAAACTGGCTAGTGTCTTGTACAAAAACCTATTTTCGCAAAACTTTCTGCGTGGCTTGGTTACCACAAAATACCTCTTAGAATGAAGTGATTACAGCCACGGCATTATATTTCTATACTCATATATAAAATTCTTTAAATATTAATATATATATATTTTAACGGATTTATCCTTACTGCAGCAATTTCATTTTAATTATATTTTTTTCTACTTAATATAACAAATCTGATTTGTGAACCACGCAGGCTGCAAGCTACATAAATAAGTATTATATGTCAAAAAAGAAGAAAAAACGCGAATAATATAGCAATGAAATCGCCACTTAGTCAGCTTTAAATTAGCGACAGTAGCTCGAAATAAATGCGAAGTAACGGTATCCTAACTGAGGTGAGCTTGAAAATGATAATGAGGGTCCGTTTCATATTAACATCAATCAATATACGTTAGAGTAAATAAAACCAAATGAATCGTAGCTACCGAACATTTTTGGCTAACTGTATAGTAACAAAAAACATATATAGAATTGTACATTACAGCACATCAACGCTTAAATTTTTTGTTTAAAAAAAATAAGTTAGAGCAACTGATGAATGTACTAACCAACTTTGTCTTGTTACAATGAGAGATTTGGTTTGGTTTTCACATTATTATTTCTTCAATTTTTATATTAAACTAATGTTAAGGAATTAATCGCGTTTAATTTTAACCTAACGTAATAAACGCATTTTAGTGTGTGAAAACTTGTTTAATTACTATATTTTATATATTATGTACCGCATAGTGATGTGATGTGATGATGTCCTAGCCGCAGTCACTACTTTCGAATACTATCGGCAGTTGTCAATTGCGAAGTAGATATCTGTTATAATCTCACAAGTGTACACGGTACGCCGAAACACAGAGGCACTTACTCGTCTTTACCTACCTGGTGAGTGAATGTAGTCGTTATATGTAATACAATTTCAAAGACTGGGACACAAGCTAATAATTTATATTTTTAACAAATATTGGCTTTGGTTGGGATTTTAACCCAGGACCAGGATGTTTCAGCAGTCAGCTACGCTAACCACTAAGCTGCAGCAAGAAGTTGACAACTAAATTTAAGTTGTATTTACTGTATAAAATAAAAAAAATTGTTCTACACAGTAGATACCCGACTTTCTGAAATTGATTAGAAAACACACAAGCAATAAGTAAAAAGCAGCGCTTACAATATAATTATTTTTCTTTACATCGGTAACAAAAACACGACAGCAAAGTAAAAGTAGATCCGATACTAAATAAAGTCAACATTATTGGTAACATGGTTCGTTCACCGCCTATCTACTAAAAGTCTAAGTTTCCTCGACAAATTTTGAAGCAACCTGTTCTTTATAGAACCACCTGTACATTACACGGAAACCGGTTTGCGGTGTTCATAAAACCACAAAACGTCATACTTCCACTGTTTAAAAACACTAGCATACGAAGCGCCGATAACGACAGCTGTAAATATTAACTCAGACCTTACACATTCTAGATGCAAGCATTTTATAGTTTGTTGTTTAGGGAATAGGGTCTCGAAAGAATTGAATTATAGTATATAGAAATAACTCCGACGCAAGCAATACCTATTTAATACAATTTCGGTTAAAAACCAAATTATAATCTTATGTTTTTATACTTAAGAGCAATTACGCCTCACGGTTTTTCATACAAACTTTCAAGGTAAAAATCTTCGACATTAATTAAACGATTTTAATTAAATCTTCGTACATTACAGTACGAAATCTTATACCACCAAAACGTTAAGAAAATACCTATTTATTTTGAAAATATCTACAATATACGAATATATTCCGTAATATGTGTTAATTTTTTTTTGGTATTGAAGTATGATAACATGAAATATTTGTCAAGAGACGGGCTAAATTGTAAATTACACACTTTAAATTTACATTGCGATACGACTGCGCAATAGGTACCTCTTTTTGCATCTTTCGTCACGAACTTGACTGTTTGGTTTGTCGCTCCGCCATGAATCCATTTACATGATTTAAAAAGTTGTAAAGTCTAGCAATTACAATTATTTGGTTATACTCTTAAATGTATTATGTTTTTCAATGAATATTTTCAAGTTTTACAAAAAAACTGACTATTAATGCTTGGTAGTAATTTAAGAATATAACTATAGAGCAAGATAATACATTCCTAGGCATAATCAGTTCATAGAAACGCAAAGCTTAATCATAATTAACATAAGCGACACGGTAAACAAACTATGCTATCTAATTATAACTAAACTGTGAACGGGAACAGTGCGCTATCGGAATTTCAGATTATTAATGTTTAATTTTAAACTATAAGCTTAATTTAAACATTAATGCGAGTTCCTTGTACAAAGTATCACTACCACTACAACGGTAAGCGCGAACGCAAAAAAAAGCACTAATTATTACTCCACGTTAATACAGTGTACAATTTATTACATACAATCAAAATGTTTGTAAAAAAAACTTATTCTCTAGGAAATTCTCCTGCGTCGTGGAGGCACATGGACAAAAGCCAAGACCGGGAACAATTACGATTTGTAGTCCATATAAATACTTGTACTATATGGAAATCGAACCCGCAACCCGTAGCACTGACAAACGCTTAACATACGCACCACTAAGCTGACTTTTTAATTTAGAAAGATACAAGTACATTTATGTACGTTCTATTTCCCGGAGAAGTTAAAAGTGGCGTGTCACATTTAGCTTGGCATCGTCTCAAATAGAAATTCGTACTCTATGCCTACCCCTCTGGTTTTATTAAAAAAAAAGAAAATACGAGTACGATTTACACTGATTCATGAATATATATATATATGTATTCTTTCTTCTGCGCTAGTGTGATGCAACAAATGGGTCTACGCTCAGTTTATATTACGGAACCCCGTAACAATGCGCAGCCTTATAATAAAGTACTATAGGTATGAATTTCTTGAAAAATTTCCTATTTTTAGTACCCTTGCACTGTTTTGCTGCTTCTCACCACCAATTTTTAGTATTTCCTTCCCGTGGGTGTCGTAAGAGGCGACTATAGCAAAACCTTAAAAATCGCGATAACGTTATTACAGACGGAATAACCATCTTGAAAAGTACCAGAAAAAGATGCAAATGATGCTGATGACGGACAGCAGCACAATGCAGTGGCCTTGTCACCTTTGAGGGATAAGATAAAGATTTGAAGGTCTGTAATAATACTGGCTCTTCATACCCTTCAAACCGGAACACACAACAGTTGTAGTATTGCAGCTTCGCGAAAGAAATAGGCGCGAGAGGATAGTGGTAAGCATCTAGGTCAGAAATAACTCTTACCACTTAGGGCATTGCAGGTGAGGTTATAATTTAGTGAACAATGTGTGATATCCCCTTAAATCTTAGTTAATATATACTTATGTAAGCAGACTTAAAAATATTTGTTTATTGTGCCAAAAAAATATGTTTTTACGAGGATTGTTATGTAGTTATACAATGGACAAGATAAAGACAAAGACATACTATAGATTTGATAAAATTTCAGGATAAGACAATTTCGACATGATAATTTACAAAAGCCGTAACTAATAAATTATTACTCGCGACGGTTATACGTAATGATCATAATGCAATTTCGATATCTTGAGACGATTGCAGTGGTATTCCCCCGGTTCGAGGTTAAGACATAGATAGAAAATTGTATAGCAGGAATATTTATTGCTTATTTTTACTTATTTATGCTACAGAGAAGTAACGAATTCATGCATAGAGAATAATGAAAATATGACGAAACTAAAAAATACCTTTAGCCAAAAATAAACCGCAAGTATTATGTTATTAGTTATCAACACTACTAGAAAGAACAAACAAAACGTATTTTGATTTCATAATTTTAAGAGAAAAAAAAACCGTACACGTTTACGTATATTTCATTAGTGGACGTTATGATGCTCTCTACTATTTCATTGATAAAAGTCTAAATCGTTCCATCATCAAAGCTTTTAGGCCACCCAATATAATAGGCTTAAAATAGGTCAGGGTGTTAAAAGCTATTAAATTGTTACTCTAAATAGTTTACAGTGTTACGAAGCTACTACCATTCAGCTACCAGAATAGTAGTAGCGTCGTAAGAGAATCTGGCATCGTATCTCATTTTTCGAATTTAACGAAACCCACGGGGGTCTCGTTAATATCGACGAAGAACTCCAGAAATATCTCATGGCATCAGACAAATGGTGCAATAACCATTTGCAAAATACCAGACGAAAATTGTAATGTAGATCTCACATCTTTCTCTCCCTCAGATCCAAATCTCATGAATCAAGTTGAATTAACCGATTATAGTTCATCAATAAAAGTGGAATGAAATCTGAAGTGAGAAATTTAATTTTAATATAGTTGATCAACTATTTGGTGCATCAAGAAAGAGTTTGACCCAGTCAAACTTTATTGTCCAAGTCACAATGCGTCCGCTATTTACTTTTAAGTTGAAACGTGTCTTAAAACTTGTGAAGGTGTGAACTTCTGTTGATTCAGTTGAACTTCATGTCGTTTGTAACTGGTCACACAACTTAATTGAATCAGTATCTATTGAAATGTATGAACGGAAACAATTCAGAACAGAACGGGTTCAAGCCATACTCTACTTTTGTTGTTCAATTAAAGTCGGTTAATTTAACTTGATTCGTGAGAACGGGCCTTAACATATGAAATATCCGATACTGCGATCGTCAATCTACTTAGTAGAGGCTTACGTCTAGCAATTAATCATTTAGAGGTTCCTAAAGAAGATGTAAAAGACTACTGGCAAAACAATACAAACAGACTGATTTAACAGTTGCGTTTGTTAGCGGTGTAAGAGAATTTACTATCTTAACGTAGTGAAATGTATGGTGTAGAATTGCTTACGCCGCCAACGTGGAATACGTGAAAAAGAGATCCCGGACAGATATAATTGCTTACAGATGGCGAAATAGTAATCTCATGTATGTCAGACCGTAGTTGTACATGGTGATAGACCGGTGCGATCACGGATTTACCTGCTAAATGTGAAAATTACGGCATGTAACGTATCCACAGAGGCTAATATAGTTGGTGATGATTAATATAGTTTAAAAAATATGTGTATTTTATGTTATAAACGGCAAACGTAAGGGAGTCCAAAATTCTATTCCGTGCCCTGGATGAAGGCAACTAAAGGAACACATAAAACTGAGATTGGAGATTGCAGTAGCCCTTTGTTATATTATATAAACCCGCTAATCAATACACCCTTTTAAGTTGCTCTTTTTTTACATCCTTGTCCTGTCTGTGGGGGAAAATGAATAACATAGATTTCATCGAACTGAAAGAAAAATATTACAATTAATACATCGATTTATAATGTTTGGTTTCTGTTTTTGGTTTTCGCCATATTCATGCACTACGTTTATACGAGTAATCAGAATGAGAAATTTAGGTTCTTAACATCATATACATCTGTTTCTCGTTTGTAGGATGTTGTAATTAAGTTCATTAACGTATCGACTTAACTTAGTTAAATAGTTTGCACTGCAGTCAGTTTCGCCTTCACCGCCGGGGTCAACGTTTCTCAGCTCGTCAACAAATCCATCGACGAGAATAACCCGTTACACTGCATCGGCTTCCAGCGGATTTCACTCGCAAGCATTGCCTACTAGACCATTTTATACCTTTACAGTTCTTTTATGACCAAACACGCCTAGCGTTGCCAACAATTTAATTAGCCATCGAAATTTTAAAATTATAAACAATTATCTGTCAACCTTGACGAAATCTTTAATTCCTTCTTCGTAATGAAAGCATAAAATAAAAAAATTAGATTATTTAAAATTTATTTACATTACACCGCTTAATTGATTTATCCTTATCGAATTTTAATTTTAAGTATCAGTTGAAGAAAGTTATCCATCTAGTGCAATTGGCATATTGCAAGCGCTTAATGACATTATTAACGAAGTCCTTCACTCTGAACATACTGGTACCTCAATATTCTATGAGACAGCATTTTTATTAGTATTTTAATTATTTGTGTGAAAACGAATCTCAGAGAAGATTTATTTAGATAAAATTGGATAGTAAAACATTATCCAAAAAAAGCTACGCCCTAATCATTACAGCCGTTTCCGTAAAACCAATTACATACTTACATACATATTTATATAAATGCTAAATAAAATATTTGTATATATACATGTACACATATACAAAAAATGCTCCCTTAAAGTATTGATATTGTATATTGGATGAGTATGATAGATGTAAGGGGAAACCATCTCTATCTTCAAAGGGCATGCTCACCAGCGCGTGGTGCACCCTGCTAACACCATGGAGCTCAGGCGACCTGATGAAGGCGGACTATCTATACGAAATAACCGAATCCAAATCTGACGTACTATTGATGGGAATCAGCACCACTAGTTCTATGGGATAGGCACTGCATTCGCCAATCCACTTGCTCAGCGTGGTGCCAGTTGCCATGCCAGTTTCGTTAACACTTTCTTGGAGAGAAATAACAAAAGAATACTTCCTATAATATTACTTTAGTAAGAAAGAATACGCACAAATATATACATTTACTTCCATAAAAATACACAAACCGTTACGGAACGTGGAAAGAACGGGTTATAACGGATAGCTTGTCATCTTTGACCGTTTTATCTAGCATTGATTGATCTCCCCGGATAGCATTTACAGATAGTGTTTGTTCGGTGAATAAACAATGTTTTTTCTTCTATTGTACTTTGAAGAATTTTCGAATTTTTAAAATGAATAACTGTCAATTTCGTTACTAAAGTTTACTTGTGAAAATTGTCTCACCAACCACCAACTCGATTAAAGAATTTCTAAGTTTATTTATATGTCTCAAGGCTTTTTTCGGATTTTGAACTTTATGTGTACTTAGCTCATTTTAAGACTGGCAATTGCGTGTTACAGAATGTGCAGAGTTAGGTGATAATTGAGATATAATCTAAACTAAAACACAGAGGCCTTCACATATTTTACTTAAAAGGTAACTTATACTCGATTTCTGGCAAATCAATGTATGATATTAAACAATTACTTCTTGCGTGTTATTCTACACGACAACTATTACATTACATAAATATGTCTAGTGAAAGGTAACGCGAGATAACTTCTCGGTTGTAATTCGTCTGAGTCGAAATGATTCTATACTAGGTGATTTGTTATATAGGCTATAGTTTTTCTTTGATCGCCATACTTAAACGATTTAGTCGTGGTTGTTAATCAGAAAAAAATGTTTGTAGAAAGTTGATTTTATTGAATCATAGTAAATTGCTAGATGGGTGATTAACAGTGCAATAGCCGTGCATTAGCACCGCGTAAAAGTAACATCTTACTGACTTTTCCAGAACTATGTTAATTACAGTATTATTTGAACTGGGTGTCATCCCTTATCAAATGCACGGTGTATGAAGAATCGAAGAATTTTTGGATATTATTTGACGCCTTTAATACTTACTAGAAAGTTCCCGAACGTCAACGAACGTTGTTAGGACCGTTAAAAAGGACGAATGTATTCCAGGGACTTTTTAACAATGCTTACTTTCAAGGACGACACAAATCACGACTCTACTGAATCGATTATTACAAGTTCCTACTTAATTTTAAACAACGCTGTCACTAAATCTTTGATAATAGTTATTAAGGCAGTTAGTATATATATATTAAAATAATATACTACGATAGAATACTTATCTATGATATGAATACAAATATGCCACAAACCGAATCGGTATACCTAGGTTGGTAACTAAAGATAAAATTGCTTTTTAGGACAGTAGTTATTAATTACTGTTCTGTTCATGGAAATAGTCGCTTCAGAAAAGGTAGCTAAAGGTGAAATGGTAGCTAAAAATTTACTAAATGATTTACCACGTATAATAAACGCAAGCTGTGTCAAATGACAAACCTGACTTATTAGTCGTTCATAATCACGATAACATATTATGCTACAGTCAAAGAATAGTAACTATTATTACAGTTAACTAATGAAGTAATATCATTACCGCAATGACGAACTGTTTCATTTTGTGCTTAGTTATCGATAAAGTGTAATTATTGTTGTGTAGTTATTTATTTTTAAATACTCCTTACTAATTAGAACATTTCATAGTAAAATTTTACTGTTATTTGAGTATTTTCTTGTGGTTGGTTGAAATATTTTTTTTTACGATAGATAAATCGGTAATATAGTAATATAATAATGCACTTATTTAAGTCCATGTATGTTTAACCTCCATGTATGTTTTTATAATATGTTTAACCTTCGTAATTCAATTTAAAGTGCTAGGTCGCAAACCGTAACAGCGTAATAAAACGTAACTCTTAACATGTTTCCAAATAAACAAAACCATTATGCTTCAAAGTTAAATATTTTCGACCGGTGAAAGTCTTTCAACAAATGATTTTGTAACTTGCAAAAGTCTTATAGAATTTGTATTATGACACCACACAAAAATTTCAGCTATAGGTAGTAAACCATTGACGCGGCGATCGGCTTTTTCTGCTGTCTTTTCCGTATTTGTATTATTATTGTCACTACTTCACTGGCATAACTCACATTTTCTATTTTAAAAATGCGGTATGCTGTTAACCTTAAAGGAGAGGGGAATCCATTGATTTTTCGCGTTGCAAGTTTACGTCACGAACGCGACAGTCTGGCGGAGTCGGCGCGCGCCGGCCCGCGTCTCACCGGCGACTGGCGAACTGTACAACGTGAAGTAGTCGAGAGGAAATACCAGATATTATGCGGTCCTTCACGAACTAGTCGTACTGACGACCTTCTGGCTTGCCTTGTGTTCGTCGCACAGCTGATTTTTAATGCAACAACAGCCGAATGTCAAAATTAATAACACAAGATACAGGAAAGTATCTACGAACACTAAAAAGGTTAGATTTCAACGCAACGCCTACAGAGACTGCGACAACTGAATATAATAATAAGACAGATCGATAATTAGATGAAGCCATTTGTGGTAACAATGTCAATAGATTTATATTGGTTATACGCTATTTCTGTAAACGATAATTTGTAATTTTCTATGTAAATCGTAAAGAAACCTACATGTATAAAAAATATTTCGGAGATATAATATAAGGTGTGCCAAAACTCGCGGCTCCTCTCAAGAACCAGAGGAGAACTTTTATGTCTTGTTATATTTCTCAAATTATATTTCTATAGCATTCAACACGCGTATTTTTACTTTATCCTCTTAGTAAATTCTAGAGGAATACTCTATTAAAAACTGTTCCTTACATAAGTATATCGGCACTTTTCAAATACAGTATCGTTGCTCGTTGTATTTCACAGGCGCTTCTACATATCAGTTCCGCGGTTTCCAAAACAGACACAAGCTTTTTAGTTTTGTATTTTACAAAGAAGTGGTTAGAAAGATGTAGCTATAAATATATTGAAAAATGTAAACAATTTTTGTTTTATTTCTTTATTGAAAATTATTATAAATAAAAAAATTCGATTATAAATAATATGTTCTTCTCGATATACTTTTTCCATTTTAATCCACCTATTGATAATTTTCGGTAATTTGATGGAGAGCAAACATCTTTTTAAAAATTTTGAAAGTATCTCTGTAGTATACGTTGTGCCAAGAATAACGCCGGTACATGACCACCATACAGTAACCTTTGACTAAATTGGTTGGACCGTTTTGGGTGCAACCCCTGCTATAAATATTTGTGCCTGGGATGATTGACATTGTTTTACTATGTACGAGATGTTCAACAATTATGACATTTATCGAATCCAAATATATATATCTTTCGTTAGCACTACACGGCTGAGATTACAAAAAAAAATATTTCTAATATCAGATTTACTTATAGTGCAATATTTATAAGAAATAGCATTTAAATACAAAAAATAATCATACAGTATACCGTTTATTTCTGTTGAATAAACAGTATACTGTATGACGTATATTCACAAAATTGATGATGTCCTCTAGAACAAATTTCGTTTTGTTTCGAGGTCAAATGTTTACAACATTTTGTTGTTAGTAAAATAAAAACCTAAGCAGACCGGTATGCAGGAACGCCGTGATACGAAGTCATTGCATGCAGTAAAAGCTTGGAGTAAGAGTCTACACAATCTCAGAGCCTGTCTCAAGGGCTGTGCAGACTCATTCCTCCCTTCCCAAGTTATTTAGTTTAAGATATACTGCTCCTCCATGTAGCGTTTTGCGAAAATGATATTCAAAACAGTCGAAAAAATACGTCAGAAATATTCTGAGTAGCCGCGGCTTGGTCACTCCCCAGTGAACGAAGAGGAAACTACATAGCCGGCCTTACTTAACCGGCGGGCTGGCCCGCTCCTAGTGGCCTTAGAGAGCCCACTTCGGATGCTAGTTGGTGGACTGTGAAGTGAAGGCATGCGGCATCTTCCTGATCTCCGCAGGCAAACTCACACTCACAAGTCGCTTACAATGCGCCGTTCTCCCTACCCTCCGCAGCAGAATAGGTAGGCGCATCCGTGTTACGACGAGTCTAGCCAGGAGGGAGAGGGATGAGTGCGAAAGCGTACCCAAGCCCCTGCCGATATACGGCAAAGTGAAACACCGTGAGATTTTAGACGGTGGAATACCATATTAAATACATACCAATGCTTGAATAAAAAGGTCTATTATAGACAGAAAAACCTAATTTGTACCTAATTTTTTTAAAGATGACAAATTGCTAAGTATAAATATACTTTATATTAAAAAATAAGTTTTTGTAGATGTCATCAATACACGATTTATACTCATTACCTCTTATGTTTTAATAATGAGAAAAGACCACTTACTTAACAATGGGAAGCGGCCTGATGAATGTTTTCCTAGCGGCGTACTGATAGCGCTTATGTCGCTTTGTGAGCTGTGCAGACTGCTTTTGCCGCTACCATTTGCGGAACCCAGTTCCATTCGCATGCGCATGTGTCGGCTGAAAATAAAATTGTTAATAATTAATCATAAATAATATTATCAAAAACGTACACAAAATAATATATAAATTATTCAATCATACGGAAAAAATCTGAATGCAAATATTACCTTTTTGGTTTCGTGTTCATATTAGTAGATTTAGAGCTTAACATTCTAGTAACGCTGCACGCAGTCTGTGACCGCTGTAATGAAAACGTGCAATCTACTTTCGATTTAATATCCTTGAAAGATTTCGTTTTATAGTCGCTCTTCATTTCAATCGAAGTCTTCTTTAAAAAACTTTCGCGTCTTTCGCTCTTTTTTGCTGATTTTGGACTATTTTGTACACTGATGTCTGCATCTGTTTTCCTACTCGCTAACATAGTCTTTAATTTACTGGGGACGTCACGCTTGGGCATTTTGTACTTTTTTAGAGTAAAACTTCTTTTTTCTTCTTTATTTTTCTCCGTCGTTCTTAAGTCTTTCTCACTATTTAAGGAGTTTCTTTTACTGGTATTTATAGGAGTTGCGTCATCATCAACTACATGAGACACGTCAGAGTTTTGCTCTTCTAAAGTATCTTCAAGTGGAGTAAAATATGTATTCAGTTTATTAGAGTTTTTCTGACTACATTCCGAATGAGTCGAAGGTGTTGAATCAGGAGACATATCTTTTATTACATTTAAAAACACGGGAGACGCACGATGATTTTCAAAGTCTGTATATACTCCACTGGACTCCATGCATGAATCTTCACTTCTAGTTACAATTAAAGGAGCATTAGCGTTGCCATTTTTTCCGCCATAAAGAGCTCCGTCTATGACTTGAGCACGTCGGTCACCTTTCTGCATATGTTCATCCAGTCCATCGGCATCACTTTCAGTAAAGAAATCGGAGTCGGTCATGGGGTCAACTCTTCTTGTTACGGGAACATTTTGCCAGTCCATATCTAATACATTTTCACGAGGTTCCATTGGGTGGTCTGCACTTCGACTTACTGGTCTTGACATCTCTCCATCACCTTGGTAACCATCTAAACTGGTAATACTAGTAATGCTAGTTATGAAACTATTTGAAACCTTTGATGTTTCCATTGATTTTGTATAGTCATTTTTGCTATCGGAAAAAGTTTGCGACTCATGTAAAGTGGACGCTGAAAATTGAGAATATGTACTGATTTCACCATTTATTTCTGAATTATCAAGAGGTAAATCTTCTGGAGATGGGGTTTGCTCTGTTCGATTAGGAACGCTGCGAGTCCCAATTTTGCAGTCTAACGGAATTTCTAAGTTAATTGTGGTGTCTGCAATAGAACTTTCCGGTTCTAATATACTACTATGAATCGATGGCATAAATTCTTCATCAGCTAAATTTTGTGAAAGTTCCTGACTCTTGAATAAATTACCTTCTTCTATCTCCGAGAAACTTTTGCGCTCTGGTTTAGAATCTAATAAAGCGCAAAAGGTTTTATCGTATAAATTAAGAACGGAATTACTATCGTAATTTAGGGCTTGTTTATTTTGAGCTTCTAATGCCTTAAGAGAAATCAGAGGGGCTAACGAATTTCCATAAGTATCCCCTTTTTTGTTGTTAATATTTTCAAAGGTTTCATTTTGTATTGTTGACGCTGCCGAATTACTTTCAGTCTTATCGGTTGAGGGTGTATCTCCATTATCGGGAGATGCTTTAAAATCATTACTATCACAAAATATTGGTAAGCCTTCGACTGTGGGAGAAAACGCATTTTCTAAATAGCATATGTCATCCATTTGATCAGGTGTCAAAATACCTAAGCTGTCGTCCAAAGAATTCTCTTCATTATTTCTGCTCATAGAATTGTCGTTCGGACTTAAGTTCGTTTCGTATGTTCGTTGGTGATGTGATTTAAGTTGTAAGCATAAGTCAGATCTGGAATGAGTGCTAAATGTTTTCTTGGCTGAGTTGTTTATTTCTTTTTCACAAGAATATTCAAATTCTTTCATAGGTTTGTCATCAAAGTATAGAACGTTTGGTAGCCTGTCTATGTTTTGATTGATAGAATTGGCAATTTTCTTTAGGCTATGTGGTTTCTTGTCACTTATTATTTCATTTTGAGATTTCCATGATTCTGATGCTACGACCTCTTTTTGAGATGTAGAAGGTTCTGTTTGAAGATCAAATAAGAGACTGTAAGGCCCCGATTCATGTGTATCGTTATCTTCTACAAACTGCTGTGTTATATCGTTGATAAAACTTTTCGTTTTTTTGTCAACTTTAAGATCTTGCTTTTTAGTTATTTCATTTAATTTTTCTCGCAAATCTAAGATTCTCGGATTTTGTTCCACAACTTTTTCTAAATTTAGGCTCATTTTAGGTATAAAACTTTGATAGTTAGTATGAAATACTTTTTCAGCTACTTCATTGTCTGGTGTATTTTCTGCTACTAGTATTCTTTTAGGAACATCTATGGATTTAATGTCACCTGACCGCAAAGTCTTAATTAGAGAATAATCCTTGAAGCGTATTCCATTAATATTTAATGATCTAGATTTAACGCTTCTGTCAACGGGGATCTGCAACAAATAAAAAGCACTTAAGTAAAGTAACAACAAAGTGGTACACAGGGCTCAAAATTGCAATTGCCTTGGAGCTCGAAAGTATACATCCTTGAGAATTATAGTTTACAGAAAGATATACAATTAACTGTTGGGGAAAAAAGGTTCTCGAGTGGCAGCCACGTACAGGGAAACGCGGCATGGGACGACCTCCCACAAGATGAAGTGACGACCTGTGCAGTGTTGCGGGAACCGAGCTTTGTAGCAGAAAGGCCTATGTTTAGCAGTGGACTTGTGATAGGCTGAAATGATGATGTTGATGATACAATTATTTTATCATAATTTACAATATATATATATTTAAACTCTAATAAATACTAAATAGATTTTCAGAACTATCTAGACTATTAAGAGATCACTTTTTATATGTATGAATATGCTATGTAATGGAGCAAGCCGAAAACATCCCTATTTCTTCAATAACAACTTTCTTGATATGACATTTATCATGTAATATTTAAATACTACATACACCGAAAATTCTCCCCTTCAATATGTTTATTGTATTGCAATTGCCTTGGAGCTCGAAAGCATCCATCCTTGAGAATTATAGTTTACAGAAAGATATACAATTAACTGTTGGGGAAAAAAGGTTCTCGAGTGGCAGCCACGTACAGGGAAACGCGGCATGGGACGACCTCCCACAAGATGAAGTGATGACCTGTGCAGTGTTGCGGGAACCGAGCTTTGTAGCAGAAAGGCCTATGTTTAGCAGTGGACTTGTGATAGGCTGAAATGATGATGTTGATGATACAATTATTTTATCATAATTTACAATATATATGTATTTAAACTCTAATAAATACTAAATAGATTTTCTGAACTATCTAGACTATAAGAGATCACTTTTTATATGTATGAATATGCTATGTAATGGAGCAAATCGAAAACATCCCTATTTCTTCAATAACAACTTTCTTGATATGACATTTATCATGTAATATTTAAATACAACATACACCGACAATTCTCCCCTTCAATATGTTTATTGTACATCACGGTTCAGAGAGCCGTCACGCGAGGTGATTCTAATGCACTCAATTGTACTGGGCAAGTCTGCTGTAGAACTCTTTAGTACTCATATATATGTATTATATATGAGTACCCTTTATCCTTCACAAATTGTAATGTTACTTATAACGTCAAATGGATAAATTGGGCTCAATTGCTACGACTATACTGCTTTAATATTATATCTGCAAGCCAAATGAGGAAGCTCAAAGTTGCTTAGCGGGTCATAGAAATGGCTATTCTTGGTGTTTCTCTGCGTGACAGAATCTGAGACGATGGAGAACAAGATGGAGTGACGCCCTGCAGTGTTGCGGGAAATCCGTATATGTACCGTTGGTACATGATCGTGCTTTTTAGTAATCTTTGCGAGAGCCCTATGTGCAGTAATGGACTTGTGACAGGCTGTAATTATCATAAACGTACTACAAATTTTAAAACGAATGCTGTATCGGGACAACACGAATTGATCAAATTATTAAAAATAAATCTAGATGTGCAATTTGTCGCTTAATAACTCTTAGGATATTTGCTAATAGTTATTAAGTAAACATAGCAATAGCTGTAACCAAGGCATCTTACCAAATCACTTAAATTGATACACAATAAAGACATTTCTCAATCATTCACACGTAAAGTGGAAAGGATATAAGTAAATGAAACTGGGTATATGCGTCGATTTCCAGGTATATGTCAGAGATAAGTATCAGAGCGCAAAGTCACGAATGCACCAACGATTGAAACAATTGCTGAGTCCAATGAATCATTTTCCCAACTTAAAAGCGAACCGACGCTATTCAACCTAATTCAATCGTGCGATATAATGCCTCGATAACTTCACATTAATTTTACTATTCCTAATTGTTAATTTTTATACGTTATTTGAAATATGAATAGGTATTAATAGGAATATATTCTTAAAAATTAAAACAAACTAATTTCTGTTTTCGAAGATATGGTAGCTCAGGGTTAGTATTAGCTCTCATGGATTATCTATAATTCGGAATTGCAATTCTAAGTGCTAAGTTAATACACCATGAACTTGCGGTGAAGGAAAATATCGTAAAGAAACCGGCATGACTGAGATTATAGTAATATGTAATAAAAAATATTTTAATATGTGAAGTCATTTAATATAATAAAGGAGTAGCAAACTAAACGTACTTAGAGGCGTGCCGATTGTACCGCGGCGTTTTTGCATTTGGTTCCTTTTTGGCAATGCAAGAGTTTTTGCCACGATATCATAATGGAGTCTAATTGTTTTCCGGAAACACCAAACTCGATACGCATTTAAGGCAGCACGTATTACCATAAAGAAATGTGTGCGTATTGGATGTAATAACTTAGCATAGTATGTATCATTTTTACAAAACGATGATTGATGATAGCAGATTTCGTCAGTGATCACGTCTTTCGGTTTACAATTAAAAGCTGTCATTTACAGATAGATATGTTATTAAAATTATTAGTGCAAACAAGGGGAATTACCGATATTCACTTTGAGAAACCTATGTTTGTCAGTAGACTAAATTAGACAGATATAGTAGTAGCATCAATTAATTAATATTAAATTTATTGGCTCTTCATAATTATGGCAATGTCTTACGGAACCCTATTTTTTCATAAGTAAACATAGTCCTTAGCTATCGGAAACTATTTTGCTACCAAATATTTTAGTTTATTGTTTATATTTTAGTTATTAGATTTGCAGCTTTGTCAGTACATAGTAAGAAGCGTGATAACTAATTACTTGACGTCAACTCGAACAAATATCGAAATTCTTACCGTTTCTAAACTTTTTTTTTGGATACAAAGGTACCCTCTGACCATGTGTAGTAGCGCAGCTTTCAAATATTGTAATAATTGTTAGAAAAGATTATGTTCCGAAGATTACCCTGCATGTACATACAAACTCACAATATTTTTATAATATTAGTATATATATAAATATTTTACTTATTGATAACTAGTTACGATGTGCGGTAATCGAATTATAAAACTGTGAATTTTACAACTAGCGCTTGACTGTTCAGGCGAAATAGTTGCATTAAGTTTCCTAAAAGCAGAGTACTTACGTATAAAAATAAAATGAACTACAATAGTTTATCTTTACTTGTCTCATTATTGTGTTAAATATTTCAACATATTAATACTTGCCTACGTACCCAGCGTATCAATATGGGTAAACGTTTCAAGAAACGCATGCTTACTTAATATTCAACGTCCCAAAATATGGTCAAGTGTGAGTTTTTCGTACCATTATCTTTAAACTCTGCTTTGCTGTTAATTTGAGCAATAATACCTCTAATAAACAGCTATTTTTAAATCTAGATTTGGATAATTTTCTTCGATTTTATTTTGAAATCAACTCTTCTACTTAATTTTAAGATACAAAGTACTTAACACGAAAATGTTTAAAAATATGTATATTTAGGTAAATAACATTTTTTTATTAGTCTATAACAAATATGAATGTGTTCGTAACTACTATAATATTAACAAAATCTTCGAGTTTATTTTTTTTTTCAATCTTAGTTAAGATTTTCTATGCCTTATCGAAAATCTGGGTCGTGAGTTATGACATAGCTGTCTGCAAACATGATTTAGCAACACTCGTTATCGTTTAACTGCTAAACACGCTGTAACTTTGCCCTAAAGATTAGAAACTCGCAAACATGTTGTTGATATAGTCGGTGGAAGTAAATCAATTTAATGTCATCACATATAAACCGGCACTGAGTTTCTATAATTTTGAAAGTTGTATTACGAAGAGAAATGTAGGACCTACCAAATAAAAATTCAATCTGATGAAATTAATATTAATTTTGGTGCAATAACATCGTGCGACGTACAGAAAAAATCTGAAATTTTCACTTAACGATATTAAAAAACACTTCATTTACTTAAATAAAAGATTGGGCTCTAGAACACATTAGATCTATAAATGGCTCTACCATTTCGGGAGAGGAAGACCTAGGCGAACATTTCACGTTCAAATCGGAGACATTCTGAAAAAAAGCCAGGTAAGGGTATTCTAAACCAACGAGCAGGCATGCGAAGATTGATGAAAGTGGAAGAAGCGAAAGACGTATGTCAGGACAGAAGCAAGTGGAAGAAGATTGTATTTGCCTGCCCCGTTGAGCACAAGGCTTGAATATATACATACATACATACACATTACTGGCCATACATACATAGGGGAAGAACTCGGGTCTCCTAATCGGTTGTCGGTCGGGTCATTCAGCCATCGTGCCCTACTACTAATACAAAAACAGTACTCTTTTATTCGTATTTTAAAACCACGGTCAAGCGTATTGACTCGTGGGGAAAGAATTCCGTAACACTACAATATCATTTATACTATCATAAAGTTTATTAAATATCATTTATATAGTGATTAATATTATTTATTTCTTGTATTTACTATAACATTATACATTAGAGATTAATCTATTATTTAGGACTTTTTTCTTTTTCATTTATTATTTATTTTATTATTTTTTTATTTAGTAACATAGTTTTATTAAATATATATTTATAATGAAAAGAGTTAAAAAAAAATTACTGAAAAAGATACTAGCATTCCTTAAAGTACCCTAATAATATAATATCTAATATTATTACACGTTATATGCTATTTTTACCCTGTTTCTTCTCTGTCAGAAGAACCTAGTTAGGATAATATGGTAGATTTATATTTAAACTTATAACATCGAAGAATAAATAAATTTATCCTTTACAAAGCTATGAGGCCATAGACTACAAATTATTACGCATTCGTGAGAAAAATTATTCTTGACAGACAGAGGAACAACAAAGAGAATAGTATAAGAGGTTGGTTTTTGGGAAGTACGAAACCCCAAAAACGTAGACAAAATAACCAGTCTGTGGCGTCTCGGCAGAATATTGTCAAACTGGATCCGTGGCACGAACAGGCGCCATGATAATGGGAATTCCATTTTACGATAAGATACCTTGCTCTTTAGAGGCTGAAGTATAACGAAATCATGGACACATGCGAACCGGTTACAAGAATTTTAAAGATTTTGTATCAGATTTTATATTCTTATTCGTTTCACGACTTTACACAATATTGCGTTTTTCAAACAAGAGGTTTTATTATTCTGATTTGAAATGAAAACTTACAAACCTGCATTTCTGGGGATTAATAGATTGTTTATCTTTTAATATCTATAAAAAATACTGACCAAGTACGAGTTGTACTCGCGCACCGAGGGTTCCATACAACCACATAATTTTTCTGCGCTATGTATTTTCGAACAAAAGGTGTTTTCTTTCATTAAATACGGGACCCTTAGCGCGAGACCGACTCACACTTGATAGGTTTTTATTATTAATTGTTATTATGGAATTTTCACTACCATCATCATGTAAAAGATCGTTAAGAAGTATGATTGATGTGAAGATAACTGACAGGGTTCGAAATAATGTGATCAGAGAGGGTTGTGGCGTGAAAGACAATGTAGTGACACGAATTGATAAAGGGATGCTGAGCTGGTTTTGACATGTGGAGAGGATGAATGAAAGTAGGTTGACGAAACAAATATATGAGGCGAGTGTAAATAGTACAGTCGGGAGAGGAAGACCTAAGCGAACATTTCACATCATATCGGAGACGTTCTGGAAAAAGGCCAGGCCAAGAGTACTCTAAACTAACGAGCATACATGCGAAGATTGATGAAAGTGGAAGAAGCGAAAGACATATGTCAGGACCGTAGCAAGTGGAAGAAGATTGTATCTGCCTACCCCGTTGGGAACAAGGCATGAATATATTCATAAAAACAAACATACATACATACATCATCATGTAAGTTTGACGCTTGTGTATATATTACTGTTTAAGAAAGAGGAAAAACAAAAAAAAACATTGAAAAAAAACACGTTTCTTGTCTTCACTCAATTTTTATTATTTGTAGAGATATCCACCTATATCTATACTATTAACACATACACTGTGAAAAATTCTACCAGGTACCTATTACGGTTCAAAAGATAGCCTTTAAGCCTTTATATTTAAGGGGACTATACGACTGACGGCGTAGGCTTAGTAAATAGGGCTTTTATTTTAACCCAATGGCACAAGACTGGTTAGTGCTTCTACAACAGCACTATGCGCCACATAAATGAGGTGATGGTTTAGGCATTGAACCACACGTCATCCTTGTGAGCAGGTGCTGCATGTGAAGGCTGGTCTGCTCGAGTTTGCACTGCACTTGTGCTTTAATTTTTGTTGATCACTATATTCATGTTGCATGCCTTTTGCCTATGGAAGCACACACCTAATATTTTAAAACGTTCTAGGTATTACAATTATTAAAAAAATATATAATAAAAAGGTGTACTACCCCGATCGAACAGGCCCATTCGAGCAGCAGCAAAAGCCACCACTTGACTCTACTACGTACGAAAAACTTCTATTTAAATTGTTACTGTTATTTCATAAGTTAAATTCAATATTGTTGAAAATAACGCGGGCTTTCTCCGTATTAATACATAATTTATGATACGCCGGCCCTATGTCGCTCGATACACAAGCCCACTGAAAACCAGCGTTGTATTCTCGTCTTAACTGCAGCATTAAGCTTAGCATGGTCTGTTTGCCCCCTGCGCCACGCAGCATTATTTGTATACATTTTGTTTTGTTAAATGTTTTGCAATGTTTGTTTCTTTGAGTGGCGTATTTATGCCTAATGTAGCGTAAACAAACATACCGCGAATGGGTTTCCTAATGAAATCAGTTTAAGTAAAAGCTTCTATACATAGGTAGAGGAGGTAGTTAATTTGTCAGCTCCCATGTAAATAGAAAAGAAAGAGAAGGAAGAAACAAAAGAGGAAAATGAAGAACAAGACATGAAGTGAAGGAAGTATTTGATTACTCGTACCTATTTATATTGTATGACAGAACTGCATTCGTCGCGAAAAGAATAATGTACGTAAACATTTGTTATATACTTACAATTTATTATTACCTAAAAGAAATCAATGAAATGTTGGAGTTGATCCAACAGTTTATACTCGCATAATCTTGTGTATATTATATCGTGGTTATCTAAATGTTGATTACGCCTTGCTTACTTGGTAAAGTAGAGAAACTAGTGATTTAGTTATCATATTCTTGGCAGTTTCGTTCACTACCCAGAAAAATCGACTGGAGCCGAGTTTCTCCTATTCAGCATCACTGACTCGAGCGTGACGGCTCGTTCCCTTCCTTCACGGTCCAGAAAAAGTGTGCATGGTGCGCTTAAGTCCTCACTTCAAAACATTAATTACAATACTTTGAATCAAGTGTAGCCCTCCACTAATTTCATTAGGCAACCCATTTGCAGTGTGTTTTGATGTTTCGCTGTGGAAAAAATACTTTTCATGTGGTTGACTGGTGAGCGATGTTAGTCCGGGATTTCGTACTAATAGGTTCTTATTGTCCACCGAATTGCCTCTAATTTCTATGAATGTAAAAAACGACAGAAGTAATTAAATATTATTTATATTCGGTACTAAGATCGTTAAACTAGGTTATCGACTTTGACAAATTAAACAAATGTAAGAAATTTGTCAATATCAATAAGCATAGAATGCTCAAGGTCCAGTCTCTACATTTTATGTATCTCAGAAGTCTAGGAATGTTTTTCATAATATATATGTCTGCGTTTACAACACCCACGTAACTAGATATGGTGACGGAATCAATACCGCCATCACGAAATACCACGCATTTAAGTTTTTCTAACACATATGCATATCTATTTTTGAACATGATCTAATCTTGTATACAATCTTGCAATTATTGCAGCAGGCTTTCTTTTATTTATTTATTCTACATTGTCTACACCTAGGGGTTACAATACAATATAAACGTAGATATTATTTATACTTTTTACCGAACATATATTTAAACAAGGTCAATAGTAAAATTGAGTTTATTTATTCCAAACCGGTTCAGAACGGTTAACTAACGACTTTGTCCGTGTAGAAAATTATCCCTCGGCTTTCCCAATAATAATAGTCAACGTCATTCCCCGGGGTTCAAGGCATCCCTTTACCAAATTTCATCAAAATCGGTTGAGCGGTTTAGCCGAGAAACCGACACAGACAGACAGACAGAGTTTTAACTTTCGCATTTAAAATATTAGTATATTCTGGAATGTAGAAAAGTATGGACTATTTGGTATACTAACTTCGGATATTAAAATTATTTTTGCACTAAACTTTTTAGTTTAATGTTTAACATATAACTTATTTACATTCATGTCTGGTTTGAAGATTAAATTAAAATTTCCTTTACACATACTAGAACTTTAATATTGCATTTAGTTAATTAATGGTATGTCTGACCATCTAATCATCGAAATATTATAGAAATTGAGATTATAATTACTAAGAAACGTTCTTCAAGCCTAACCAGCATTTGTTGTAATGTAATTTGTTGTTACATTATAGTGTAATTTGTAACCTTTTCAAATACAATAATAAATATGAGCATATTTATATTGATTTATTGTTAACAATAAATTACATACATTTACTTACACAAACACTTTAAACATATTTAAGCATAAGGAAGTCAAAATCAAATGTAACTTCCGAATCCGTACAAAAAATTGCGGAAGCTAATTTGAAAGCAAACCGTCTGCTTAAATTATTATTAAGGCAATGCATTACTCCCAAGCATTCAACATTGCCATTGAATAAAAATTATACTGTTAATAGATATTTATACTACAATCGTTCAGGAAATCATAGGAATTAAGCAAGCCCTTTATACTTTATATTTATATATTTATTTGATATAACACAAAAAATAAACCTTTAACAGGTAAGGACGTCCATAACTTAAGTACTTATACATAAATACGTTCTTATTCTATGGGGTCGCCCCAACCCCTTACCAGGATTCCCTGTGTTGTTCTAGTTTCTTCCTAATTTTACATACCTTATCTAGTTACACACATTAAGTATACAAAATAAAAACAAAGCATAAAATAGTATTTTTAAGTTAGTAAAATGATTAAAATAATATGCAGAATATGTGTGTATATAATGTAAATGGTATACCTACTATAAACTAGGTATGTGTATGGGATAAAAAGATAAGAAAATACTGGTAAATAAACCAATTATAGTGTTGCTCATAGACAAGATGGTAGTGACACTGCCTTCGAACCTAAGCGTTAAGGGTTCGAAGCTAGTAGTTTAGAACTGGATGACTTGTGGGTGTGTCTGATAAAAAGCAAAGTAGCAGGCTGTAGCAAAGGCCTCCTTCCCAAATATTTGTAGTTCCCCCCAACTAGAAGCCCCCCCTTCACATATCCTAGAAATAATATTTTTAATTGTTTCTCAGACATGCAGGTTTCCTCACGACGTTTTTCTTCACCACCGAGCATGTGATAAATGGAGCACTCGAAATTGCTATTAACAATTTTAGTGGTGCCGGGACCGGGGATCGAACCCAGGTCACTCGCTCTGTGAAACTAAAGTGAGTGCCCTGACTACTAGGCTACCATCTGATATATAATACTTATTATGATATGGTCATAATATATTTAGATATTAGATCATAAATAAATACTCATTTATCCTGTTTTCGAATTCGAATAGCCTGCACAACTTGTATGTTAATATCGCGTGATAACAAAAATAAATGAAATAATTAGGACGTAATCTTTATAAAGAAAAGCACTCCCGAACGTATTCCAATAACAGGAAACAGTAAATTTCGCTTATAATAGTAATAATATAAGATCCACATTATTATTATAAAAATATGGAATGAATAATGAATGTATAGCCATAGTATGTTGTTGGCAAGGTCAAAACATGGGATACATTTACACGCCAATGCCTCTGCTCGTGATGATGTAATGCCTGCGGAACATATTAAATGTGTTTAATTCAATCATGTTCAATCTACTTCAACTAGTTAATAAAACAATTCTTACGAAATGATACCAAACCCAAAACAACCAAACTAAAATATTTCTAACTTCTATAGTAATTGGGTTCGGAATTAAGTAAGCAAATATAACAATCGTTGATATTTCTTTTCCTTTGAACATACTAGTTTTTAATAAACTAGCAATACATCTTATTTTAGAATTCCGTCTAATACATCATTAATTTTGTATAATTTTATTAGGTTCCGAATAAAAGTATTTTGTTTTCTTTTCCTTGTGTAAATAGACTGACAATTAGCAATTCTTATTTTTAATTAATAATAATTCTATTCGATAAGATACATCGTCAATAATTATTCAAAAAGTCAATTTTCAATATGTTAGTCTAAAGAGATTGGCGGTAAATCTTACAAAATAAGTCAATACGAACAATTTTGAGAATTACTTCCTATTTTGAATATGACCGTGTCATCGGAATAGAAATGGAAACACCGAGCAATAACCAGGTGTTTTCGTGAGAACTTTCAATTAGCGGATGAATGTAAAAACTTATTAATCCGTTAGGAAACTGTTAGAAAATTTAGAATTAAAGATCGTGCGAAAAGCGTTCCGACATCGTGTCACACAATGTAGTTTCTCATGTGAACAAAACTGTAAGTCATAATTTTCACTACAATACTATTAAATACTTAATAAACAACTTACTGCTATATACGTTTCCATGACCATAATGACGGTGTGATCCATACATTTCTTTTAGTCGTTTCAACCCACTTTTCATCAAAGCTAAATTAGACCAACGTGAAAGTGAGCCTGCCGCCGTCTCAATGCCCAGCCCAACCATAAAAGTCATACTTAAGTTTTGTGAAACTCATTAGTACGAGCCCTCCACATAGATCCCCTAACGTATAGCGTACTAAAAACAGTCGTATTAAAATTACTTCCCGTTCTTAAGACGCACTATACAATGTGAGAGACTACGTAAAATTAACGCCTTTTAGATTGAAATTTACTTTGCTACTAGTATCGGTTCCTTTGACATTCCATAGCAAAGTTTGTACATTACTTTACTTTGAGCCACTTCACTAATCAAAGATGAAGAAGCGGCTGTGAAACCTAAATATTTAAAAGTACTTTGGTATAAACAGTGTTTATAAATCTGGACATAACAATTAGATGAAACTTAATTTTAAACCAAAGTTAAACGTTCATTAAAAAAAAAATTATGATTTGTAAATCTGGCCATTAGTACATCAGTATTTTATAATAAATATTCTGTTCCCTTAGTGTATAATTAACAAAATGCTCCTTGGACGGTAGTGCCAAAAACAATGACCTCCGGCGCGCCTGGTAGAGGACGAGAGTACAAAGAGTTTTCTGGAGCAAACCGAACAACGTGACCAGTCACCTGGTACTTTCTATTTCCCGGAGAGGTGGAAAATAGTTTGAGGAAATTCTGATTACAACTAAGGAAAAGGCTATGCATGGTGTTTCTCTGCGTGACAGAACCTACAACGAAGATTTCCGCAGCAGAACTAGGATAGCCGTAAAGATGAGCAAGCTGAAAGGGCGATGCACCAGCCACATAGCACCCAGAACTAACAACCATTGGGAAAGAAAAGTTCACGAGTGGCAATCTCGTACAGGCAAACGCAATGTAGGACGATCCTTCACAACATGGAGAAGCGAACACAATGTTGCGGAAAATCAATGGATGCATTTGAGCGACGCTCAAGAATAAGCTTTTTGGCAATCTTTGGGGGAGTCCTATTCTCAGCAGTGGACCTGTGACAAGCTGTAACGTAAGTAAATTTCGTAAATATGATTCTATCTATAGGTGAGTTAAGTATTAACTAGTAATATTCTTTTTCTATTCTAATTATATTTCATCATAAGACTGTGATGTACTGCACCAGTGCCACGTTGTTTCTTAAACTGTCGATGATCTGAATAAATTGGGTTTGATGTAGCAAGTTGGTTACTGTGAGTAAGCGTCTGTATCGCAGTATCGTGACAAGCGTAAACATACGTTAAGCAATCTGCACAAGTAACAACATACCATGGAAAACGATCGAGCGAATGAATAATACCAATGGCGTAAAAATGCATTGAATATTAAAACGAAAGTACAAGGAGAAAACGCGCAATATAACTCGATTCAACACCTTGCTGACCCTTTTGATTCTTGATAATGTCAATGTTAAAATTAGTCTTGAAATATGTGAAACGAGATTTAATTAATTTAAGGTTGTAGTCATTACGAACAGCAATCGTAATTTCCAATTCTTATTGCATGATTAAATACACAAAATACACTTCTCTTACAAAATTTGTTACTCGTTTCATAATTCCTAGGGAGATGTAAAACAACCAAAGTTTGTTCAAATGAAGATGAAAATAACAAGAAAGGACACAGTCCACCTGATGGTAAGTCATCACCAGCATTGATCCTATATGATGAATCAAAATGTAACGTAGCTCTGTAATGTAACTCTGACTATACCAAGAATTATTCCAGGGTTGACTGGTAGAGAATGCTTCTGGCATTAAGTCCGCCTACATACATTTTCATGTATATGAAGTTTAAAAATAAATAAATAATAATAATTGGGTCTTCGAATCTCGGTATTTACAGCAACGTCTACGCCGGTATAGACGTGAATGTGCCAGATTATTTCCTGGTCGAGTAGAACTGCTTACTGTGGTTCGGTCTTCTATTACTAGCTGTAGTATAGTTTAAAGCGTAGATAGTATATATTTTTATAATTATATGTGAATATATTTTGGAACGTGTCAGAGCCAAACGGCGTTTTTTGCTGCTTTCAAATGGGCCGGCTCGACCGGGGTAGTACCACGGCCTTGCAGAATACCGGCGTGAAGTAAAGACACGTTGTCCTTCTGTGTATCTTTCGGTGAACGAAGTAACCGGATGCTCAATCTCCCCTCCCTTAATCGTTCCGCCTCACATCCTCTTTTCCCGCTCCCCAAATATCCTTGAAGGCCGGCAACGCATCTGCAGCTTCTCTGGTATTGCATATGTACGTGGGCGTCGGTAATCACTTACCATCAGGAGAGCCAATTGTTCGTTTGCCAAAAAAGTTACAGGTTAATGGTAACGCTTAGGTTGAAATCTATAAACCTCACTCAGGGTTTGCTCAGACTTAACTTATTAAATTACTGACTAAATTTATCTCAAAATGAAGAAAGGCAAAGTAAATCAGTAAGTAAAAAAGAAAGTCAGGTTTATTGATTTTAACCATACTACTGTCATACCAATTTTTCTTCTTAAATCTTAGACCTATGTGTGTGAAGAAGTAAAAGTAAAAACTACTCAAACACGCTTATAATTGGTACATGACTACGCTCAACTATAGCAATACATATACGTATACAAGAAAAAAGAAAAAAGTCCTTTAAAACCTTAGCCTTTTTATAATATGAGCTTGGCCAAATCTTATGCATGAAAACATTTCTGCAACGTTCAAATTAAGGTTTTTGCAGACTTTATCACCAGCTACGCAGTATAAAAAAGAGGTCAATGACATTACTTGATTTAAACATAAATTGATTTTTTTTAAACTACCTACTACAACTTTCGCTATAAGTACTTAAGATTTATACCGAATTTATTATAAAGATATCCTAATTATTTAAATTGCCAAATCTTAAAGAATGTTCATTCATTAATAGACAATGGAAAACTATGACACATTATGTAAGTACCTGGCTCTGTAGATATTAATTCTAGATTCCTTAGAGTCCACACGCATCGTCTAGGATGTGCTAAATGAGCGGCAGCGGTTGTGATTACTGAGACGACATTACCTCACTAGGCTTAGCCATACCTAACGACCATTACCATTTTCCCATAGTTTAGTCATTTATTTTACCCTTCTCGTACCGTAACAATAGAGTTTCAATTGTTTTAACCCGAAAAGACTTTGAGAAGAAAAAATTGCATTCGCTTTAATTATTTAATCAAATAACTGCGTGCAAACTCTTATAATTTTGTACCAATTAACCAGAAAAATCAATATCGATACGTGGATAATAACAATTTTATTACACATGCAAAAAATCTCTAATCTATTACTACGAATGGTTAATCTTAGGATTGTACGATTGAAGCAAACAACTAGTATATATTTTTTTAAAGTAGATAAACAATCAGAACCATATTTGCAGGCTATAAAACGAATAAAAAAGAAATTTGTTTTCTGTATGTCTGTCCGAATGGATAGAACTACAAGGCCCAATTAGACAATCAAATAAAACTCAACAAATATTTTACATGAATAAATAAGTTCTTACCGCATGGTTCTTATTCTATGCATTTTCCTATACGTAAACTCTAATCCAACGTCTTTTTTGACATCAAACGCTTGTTCTCTTCACGTTTCATTACTTTAAAACAATTATAATTCTATTGTTTAGTTATATCAGGACTAATGACACTAGGAGGGTTTAATTAGTTAGCGTACTCGAGCTTAAAATTGCAAATCTATTTAGTTGACATCTGCAAATATTACATCCAGAGATAAGATATTATTATTTGTTAAGTTACTATTTGTTAACCTCAAGATCTTTTGTAAATCAATCAGAATTTTAAAATCCAAGCTCATTCATAACTTTTTGTACCCTGAGTGAGATATTTTGACGATAATTACATAGTCTGCGTTTATGAAATATCCGATAAGAGCGCGTAATCTTTTTCATACAAATTTAAAGACATTTACCCAATATATATTTAATCTCTTTGTATAAATTGATAGAAAATGCAAGGCATGTGGTCAAGTAATAGTTAAAAACCGACACGCAGAGTATTCATGCAGGTGGAGCTGTAAACAATAGCAACACCTGTTTATATATTTTATTTACAACGTACATCGCAGAAGGACAAACACATGTGATGAGAATATAATTAAAATGCGATCTTAATCGGTCCATTCTAATGATCTACGGATTTACTATAATATGCAAAATAGCTGGAATATACGACACTGTTTTTATTATCTGTAATTTATGTAGTCTACCTGGAAATAACAAGGCTAGGCTATTTGAAATATGTGCATAAAGGACATATTCAGTGCGTAATAATCAAAAATGTACCCTTAATTACAATTGCTCTTACCCATGTAAATACTTGTTTTATTTAAGCGACTGAAAACGATCACAAAAAAGTCAGCGGACACAAGAACCTTGTCTTTTACCAATTTCTCAACATAAGAAAGTGAACACCATTATAAGATAAAAAAAGTAACAAAACGATTGCTCACGAGGGCGACAATAACGTTATAACAAGGTAATGCACTACATGTACCTCTATCTAATAATAGGTGTTAAAGTATGAAGTTCCCGTTTAAAAGGAGTGGCCACTATAAATTAAAATTAAGCCGTTAGCAATTAAGGTTCAAGATTCATGTTTTTTTTACACAAAAACTATAACATTCTAAATACAAAAATTGTATGACAATGTTTTTTGACTTTCTATTGTTTTCTATCAGTAAAATGTGTAACGTAAAGTAAAATTTGAGTAAAAACCACAAAAATTGGAGTAATTTTTGAATACGAGTTCTAACGTAGTTCTGCAGCAGAGACAGCTCGCAATATCGTTTGGAGAGGATACGACTAACAAACGTACTGTGCGATTTTGGTCACTTTGGTAGTGGATTTTTCGACTTGCATAATGAACCACGAGGAAGAGCAGACATAGTAATAAGATGACCAGATGAATTAATAGTAGGTAATGGTAGAAGCCCCTTGATACTTTGACAAGAATCGGCAACCAAGGAGTTAGCGTCATGACGTTGGTTTACCCACAACATTGGCTCCTTTGCACCAAATTGGTAAAATAAAAAACTCAAGAAATCGGTGTCTCACGAATTAACTGATGTGCATAGAGGAGCACGCGATGAAGCTTATCAGAAATAAACGAAAAATGGACTCTCTACGGTAATCCCAAAGTGTAAAACGCAAAGTCTGAAAGGTCAAATACCGGAACAATGGCGGGAAAGCGAAGCACGCCCATAGAAAATTATTGGTAACTGTTTGGTGGTTGCTTTTATAGTTTTTTAAGATCCAGTGTGTTAATAACAGCAAATATTTATTGTGAAGAACTTCGAACAACGATTACGAAACTCTCAGAGAAACAACCCAAATTCTTTAATCGATCTTCGCCGTCATTGCTCCATGGTAACGCAAGACCTCACACTGCTCGACAAACCGTTTTAAATTTAAGACCTGTTGTGAGAAACCATACGACATTCTCCGTACTCGCCAGACCTAGCTCTACCGATAAGCATTTTGTACCAATATTGATAATTTTCTGTAGTAGTCCAGATCCCCAGAGTTCTGTCGCAAAGGCGTAAATGATCTTTCTTCGAGGTGGTATAAATATACAGATACTGAGAGTAAATAATTCAATTTAATAAATATTGTTTTCTTAGAAAAGTATTTGAATGTTTCAATGTGAAACGACAATTTCATACTTATATTAACAGTAAACTGGAATTTTTTGTACATACACATACACCTCTGTATAAATACTGAGAAAAATAGCACATATTACACAAGTTGTTAGTGTAGGTTTCTTACTAAGAACATGCTAATATAATTACGAAAAAGTTCATGAACCTGACGAGGCGCTATTATCACTACATTTTACAGCATCTATACAAAACAATGTAGAAAAACAAGACGTAGAGATATTTATTTATTTCGGAGAGAAATTAAATATATTTCAGATACTGTTTTCCAAAATAGAACTTTCGCCTCTCCGGAAGATAGAACGTGACGCATCTTTATAATTAGGCGAGCCTCTAATTATTATTATTCATCTATACATAAACTAAATCTGTAAAAAAAATTACTATGTTTTCCGGAAAAAAAATAGCCAAATCTGTGACTGTTGGGTTCAACCGTTCAGTAGAGCAATGATAGATTGAAGTGGACTGTATAACTCGCCATGCAGGACAAGCGGGTTGGTGAACGCAGTGTCGGTCCTCTCGCACGACGGATGCTACTCCGTGGTCGACAAATTCGAATAGATATTCCGTCATCATTCGGTCGCCAGGGCCTCGTTTGTTTGCTATCAGGTGGAGGGTAGGTGAGGTCGGCATTTGGAGAAAGAGTTGCTATATTTTTTCCTAACACACCAGGAGATTTAACGATGTGCTCGCGAAAGACGCAAAAAATGCCACAGCATACCATAGGAACTATTTTTTATTATCTTAACGACTAAACATCTTACTAAAAGTACAACGTATGTGTACAACGTACCTTATTCATTAGCAAAGTGAACGCATCAAATAGTTTTTCAAGTTTATAACGAAGGTTATTATAATTTTAAGGAATACACGGATTACCCCTGAGAGCTGGGAGATTATCGTTGCTCAGTTATTTCTACTTTTTATATTTGTCATAATGTATATAATTTAATTAAACCATACGTCATCTCAGTCCTAAACTCAGATTACTTGAGACTGGGTAACTGGATAGTGGATGATGATAAGATAACATATAGAAGATAAATGATAATATGTTAGCATATTAAAGAAAAAATCCATTATTCAGATACAAACATGCTCGGCGGTGAAGGAAAATATCGTGAGGAAACCTGCATGTCTGAGAAATAGAAAAAAATATTATTTCGAGGATATGAGATGACCGCCAATCCGCACTGGAGCAGCCTGGCGCGCCCTTCCGGGCTCCAAAACCTTCTCAAATATTTAAGAAGGAGGCCTTTGCCCAGGAGTGGACTTTGAAATGGCGAGCCTTCTGCTCGCGAGTCTCTACCGCTGAAGCTGTAAAAGACAGCGGTACAACGTATCTCCCGTGGGGGTTTTTGTCGGTCCGGCATCTTCAATGCTGATCTCGACATAACTAGTCACCGGTGACTGGTTATGTCGGGATCAGCACCTTTCGCCCACGTTAAACTAAAAAAAACCAGAAAGGTTTAAGTTATAAATATATTTACATTTTTGGTCAATAAAATACTAAGAATTTTTAAGAATTAACTTTATACGTTCCGACAGGCAGTTTTAATTGTTTCAATATGTTTACCTTATTTATGTTTAACATGCATTTGTTCAACGATCCTCAGTCCGCTTAAGAACATGGATAAAAGTGTCACTGTAACGTTACACCCTCCGAATCGACCTTGTTACAGCTTTCAAAAGATAATCTTGCTCGTTAATCTAATCCTTTGTTAAGTGGTATAACCTATGTTGCAAAATTTAAAGTAAGTCAAAGCGTAAAACCGAGAGAAAAAATTTAAATAATTTATGACTGGTCAAAATTATGTAAGAAGAAATGCGTAGCGATTGTGAAACGAGATTTCACCAGTAATGTTCACTATCGAGACATGAATACACAATGCCGCGAGACTCTATCGATTTCAAAGTAAAGTTGGGAGACTTTAAGTAAAATAAGCGCTTCCGTGGACTTCTATTTTAAATGAACTAAAAAAATATAATTGATTAATCTCTAAAAAATTGCAGAATAATACAGCAAAGTTTGTCTTATATTTAAATATAAATCATCCTCCACCATCATATGCCATCACCACCGCCTGCATGCGTTCCTAACAAACCGTACTAGCTAAGAAACGAGGCTTAGGCGATCGAATGATGTCGGAAAATCCATACCTGAACCCCACAAACTGATGATGGAGACTAGTGCCTCCTCTCTCTCTGTTGCGTCGATTATGGGACTCATGTTAGCCACTCCGCCGACCGACCCGCTTGCCCAGTGTGGTCAGTTTGTGTAAGCGTTTCAATAAATTTAGCAGGTGTGTAAAGGCTTTAGCAGGCGCTTTTTAGGGAACGCCTATGTTCTGCAGAAGACTTGAACAGGTTGATGAAGAAATAGAAAACATTGTTATTATTTAAATATCCAATAATCCACTGATAATAGCAAATACATATAGACTTTCCAGGAAAACATAATCGAATATCCAGATATTCATGCTATGCACGCGGTGTGGTTGAGTCGTGTGGTGGGGGTTAGTATGATGTCGTAAAAGTCAACTGAGAGAAATGCCAGTAAAAGTTCAAACAGGTCGATAACATTTTTTTTAATTTAAATCAAAACTTGTCAGCATCATTTCGATTACTAATAGCTTGAACTAATTATCTAAAATAATTATTTATGCATTGATTACGAAACGTTCGGATTTTAATCGATCAACATTTCTTTTCCCCATTTCATAAGTAATCTTAATCGACGATTATCCGTATTAATAATCGTAATCGTAATCCGAATCGTAAACACCAGGAATCCTTGCATCACTATCGCAAACTCGCTGGCCAAGACTGGCAATTATGACAAATTCTTAGGGCAAGGCATGCTTCTGTTTAAGAAAGAGAGAGATAGAGACGAGATAGGGTTGACAACGACAATTTGTTTTTAATAATTCAAAAAAATACCATGTCACCTCTAACCGGTCAAAATTTAAAAAAAAATAAACTATCGATTATTGTTTTAGACATTACTACTGATATGGTCTAACGACAGCGACCGGCGCTGATCGACCTACTTTGGTATCTATGCAATTATCGGTTCAAACGTAAGCTTAATGTTTGCTCACATTTCCCGTCTGCTAGTAAATTAAGATAATATAGAGTAAAAAAATTGTAAATGAAGGCGTAATAAAATGAAGTCGTGTTAAGTTAATGTATGCGTAAATGTTTTCGTAATAATGAAATAATTTTTTGTAAAGTATGTTCTATGGAATTCATTGGAATGAGTAATAATCGTAAGTAGTAAAAGAAAGAAGTAAGGATACGCAGGATATAAACGTTAG
The DNA here is from genome assembly GCA_029286595.1 of Bhutanitis thaidina. Lineage (NCBI taxonomy): Eukaryota > Metazoa > Arthropoda > Insecta > Lepidoptera > Papilionidae > Bhutanitis > Bhutanitis thaidina. The sequence goes on from JAGSMS010000022.1 coordinate 9,715,171, forward strand.
ACGAAAAGGCTTATTCATCTTAAAACAGATATTGTGAGATTCATTGATCAGAATCCTTGCCAGCAAAGACGTAGTTACTGACCTTGAATACGTTTTGTTGTATGTTTCAGGTGTCATGTTGTAACTTCAATCTCTAAAGGTAACTCTGAACAAGTAATTAACAACTTCCTCTTCGTATTTCAAATGACCGACGTTTCAGCTAAGCTAGATTTAAGAAAAGAAAGTGATTACATTAGAATACGTCGTGTCATCTAAAATTCAAACGCCACGTTAATTACATGTCGCAGCTCAACTTATATAAACTCGAGTATTTGACTACTCGATAACCAGTTAAGATAGTGAAAATGTATTCCAAACTGCGCTGCAGTGTAACTTACACAAAGTACTAATTAACTTTTATATTTCTGCGAGCTCGGCTCGGTTGGCGCAGTTACCGTTAATGGTTAGCATTAATCTGCTGATGGTCGCTGGTTCGATTCCCGCTCGAGGACTATAAAGTATTTCATACAAATAATTATTTCGTTGGTTAACAATGAGCGATTAAAACGTAAATTGCTCATGGACTAGACGCCTCTATGACTCTGGATAAAATCAAATAAAATAAAAACAAATATTTATGTTAATAAATTCTGTCAATAATTTTTAAACAAGTTTTCACTTGTTCATTGTTAAACATGTTTTCACTTTCTCATCCTGGTTTATGTAGTTATTATGTCCTCTTAAACGGCGTCCAAGAAACATTTAAAGGATTTTATTCGGGAAATTTACTATTTTGTCATTCTTATGTCATTTTATAATACTTTTTCCGCTATATGTCTATACATATTTGCCTATAAATAAAAAAAAATATATTATCGTCTTCAGGCTGAATTAAAAACCCTAAGTATTTTATTCTTAGCAACAAGCGTTTGTCTGTCACCTAACTGTTTACTTAAAAACCGTGTTATTAATTACTAATCCGTGTAATAGCATAATAATTAAACCAATTTTTACCCTCTGCTGGCAATTGTACGATGTTCGAAAATTAATCTAACAGCTCCTTCATTGCAGACGTAGACGGAAAAGTTAAGCAATTACTACTTCTGAATACTGTCGGAAGTAATATATTATAGTCGCAAGTGTACAACACAGTGCAATACGCACATACGTAATACTCACTCATCTTTACCTTCCTGTATCAGATTCAGTATCAGAAACACAAAACGCTAGAATAAACCCGAAAACCAATTAATTGTGTTTGGACAAAAAATAAATCCGGCTGCGATTTGAACCCAGTACCCATGACACAGGCAGACTCGGTCATCAGTCATAAGTTTTCACTGCTGAATTGGAAAATATGGTACGGATATTTTATATAGATATTATTAACATAACGAAGGTCGAATATAACTTTGGTTTATGATGTCATGGTTACTTTGCCAAATCGCTAGAGGACATTGGCCCCGTACTCAATGTATTGATTAACTTCAACAAGGCACAAAACGCAAAGAACAAAAAAAACCAACGGGGGAAAAAAAGAGGAGAGTGCGAGGCATAATTACGTCCCGGGATAAGTAGTAATGTAGGATGTGTGAGATAGACGACCAATAGGTCGACTATCTCACACTCTTGATAATGGGACTCTTTATAGGCTTCATAATCAAACTTTAATTATCAAAATATGCAATGGAAGGCATGTTTTCTTTATTTCCTATCTGTATATATTAACTTCATACCAATAATATTTCTGGACGGATGGATTTCTGTAGGTCTTTTCTTTTCAAATTCGTAACGGAGACTATTCCGAAGTTGACAATCAATTTGGTGATGATAAATAAATCGGTGTTTATTACATTATTATTCTATACAATCTATACTATACACGAACAAGTGACTTATGCAGCTGACTTATTTTTAAATCAAACCTTTTAACGATGACGAAGCTTATTTAAGTTATAAAAGATTACTAATGTATTTCGTATCAAATTCTTCTACCAAAATATGCATATTTTAAAAATATGAAAATTTTTATTCACAAATATTTTCATGCATAGAAGATTGCCGTATGGTATCGGCGTAAGAATTTGCCACCCCCTTTGTTTCCATGGGTGTTGAAAGAAGTGACTAAGGAATAAGCCTTGAAATTCACAATGGCTACCGACAGATGGCAGTATAACCCTAAATATACCATACCAAAATTAAGCAGATCGATGGCGATCAGCGGCGTCTAAGGTGCGAGGTGTTTGATACTGCGATCGCAAAACCGCTTGCGGAGCCTATGTCCTGCAGTGGGCTATTTACAGGCTGTTAATGTAAAGTAAGGTAAATAATGTAAGAAAAAATAACTTAGATAAAATTAATATTATTAACATTTAGACACGATAACCACAAGTTTTACATATAACGACGATCATGATAACCAGAACTTTATAGCTTCTACATCTAGTAGTTATATAAAATTATCAAAGGTATATTTTTTCCTAATGATTTCTAGTATTTACGCGAATATACACATTCGAAATGAAATTATTATTTACGGATTTTATCGCGTTTAATTTACTTTTACACATACACTGATGTAAAACATACTAGGAAGCCTTCAGTCTGTCATCATACTTTAGATCGCCCCAAACATTACATTAGATTTGACAAACCACATATCCTCTCAAAAGAACACCGATACCTGCCAAGAAGGATTCGCGAGAATATTGAAATTAATAAAACATCCTTATTTCAATAGAGAAAATGGCTGGGTGCTACCAGCGTCAACAAATTAAATCCAAGACCAAGCATCGCTGCACGAATTCAAGATTCTGTGAGCTCATTCTGCGTAGATCGGACCAAAATTTAATAATCATAAAGCTAGGGTAGCCGAGTTAACTATGACATCAGGACAACATACTATCCCCCCGTGACCACGAACGTCGGGATTACAAAAGTAAATTAAATGCGATAAAACCCGTAAATAATAGTTACATTTCAAAAATACACTTTCGATTTGAGTTTGGTTCATACTGGTTACACAGTCAATTATTTATGCATAGTTTATTATCTGCAACTTGAATATATCTATATCATCTTTTTTGTTTGTCCACAATACAGATTAAGGCATGACGTAGTCCTCGCCATGTTAATACGGCAAGCGACTTAAGATAAGCACGCGATTTCTCTGTGAATAAAGTTCAAATCCCCTTGCAAAATCGAAATGTAACAGTAAATGAAGTGAGAAAGAAATAAAAGAGTTAGGTGCAGGTCGTTGCGCCGAGAATTGTGTTATTCTCCGAAGTATACATTCAATTTCATGACTAAATATCCTATTCTTGTCGCACTAATTATTATTTAATAAATCGCACCTACCTATGGTTATTCATTTTCATTATTTGTCAATGCTGATCCTCATGGTTTATGTTATATTGGTGTTTGTTTAAATAGAGATATAAATGAAGTTGTACCTTCTTTGTTGTAATAATTACTAATAATCAAAAACGTGAGATCATGAGAGGCTTAGTAGCCGTTGATTGGTCTCGCACGGTGAACCAAGAGGAACCTACATGACCGGTGTGGCTAGCCCGCGGCGGCCGATCCATCAAACTTGACTGAATTAAAAAGCAACATTGTGACATAAAAATTATTCATTAAACCTTCTCGTGTTCAGCGCGTAAATAATTAAATGAAATTCCTAGATAAATGATAATTTCGTTGCGATCAATTAAAGAACTATTTATTATGAAATTTTAAAACGAAACATTTTAACTCATAAGAAGATCTAAGTAAAATAACAGAAAATAACTAGCTTAGTATACCTTTCAAACTAGAGCTCAACAGTAGGACAAGCGAGACTTGATACACGCGCAGTGAACAATACAAACAAGACCCTAATCTTTTCTTTTTCTATGCGAAAGAGGACAAACGAGCAAGCGTCTCACCTGATAGTAAGTGATTACCGTCGCTCACGAACATGCACGCACGCAACACCGGAAGAGCTGCCAGTGCGGTGCCGGCCTTTAGAGGTGTTTGGGAGATGAGAAGGAGCATGGGGGGAGGGAGTGGGACTGCGGTTATCTCACTCACCGCACGAAACGCAGAAGCACAAGATGCCCTCTCCTTCACGCCGGTATTCTGCGAGGTCGTGGTACTACCACGGTCCGATCAGTCCATACGAGCAGCAGCTGAAGCCGCCGCTTGGCTCTACCACGTCAAAAACAGTATGCACTCGTGGTATGAAATTTCTATTTCCTTCGTTTTTATGTGTTAAAAAGCAAAATAGCGATTGCGAAAGAAATCTCCGCAATTTTATTACAATTCATATTGTTGATACTTCATAACATTTGAAAGAATCAAGTATTATGTTTCAATATTATCAAAATTGATAATAGCATTATTTTACACCGTATAGTGCAAAATTTATTCATCATCATCATCATTTCAGCCTATTAGAAGTCCACTGCTGAACATAGGCCTCCCCAAAGATTGCCACGAAGCACGGTCCTGAGCCACCTGCATCCATCGACTTCCCGCAACACTGCGCAGGTCGTCACTCCATCTTGTGGGGGGTCGTCCTACACTGCGTTTGCCCGTACGTGGCTGCCACTCAAGAATCTTTTTTCCCCAGCGGTTGTCAGTTCTGCGAGCTATGTGGCCGGCCCATTGCCACTTCAGCTTGCTGATCTTTACGGCTATGTCGGTTACCTTAGTTCTGCTGCGGATATCATCGTTGCAGACTCTATCACGCAGAGAAACACCGAGCATAGCCCTTTCCATAGCGCGCTGAGCAACTTTGAGCTTCCTCATACGGGCTGCAGTGAAGGACCAAGTCTCGGATCCGTATGTCATCACTGGCAACACGCACTGGTTGTATACTTTCGTCTTGAGGCTTTGCGGTATACTCGACGAGAAGATATGACGTAGTTTCCCGAACGCAGCCCAGCCGAGTTGGATTCGTCGATTGACCTCTGAGTCGAAGTTGGACTTACCTAATCGGACAATTTGTCCCAGGTATACGTACTCGTCTACAACTTCGAGCCTATTGTTCCCAACAACAACCGGTATTGGTGTGACATGGACGTTTGACATGAACTTCGTCTTGTCCATGTTCATTTTAAGACCAACCTGTTGGGAGACGTTATTGAGGTCATTGAGCATTGTACTGAGCTCCTCCAGCGATCCTGCCATAAGAACTATGTCGTCGGCAAATCGAAGGTGAGTGATGTATTCGCCATTGATGTTGATACCGTATCCTTTCCAGTTCAGCTGCTTGAAAACATCTTCCAATGCAGCGGTGAAGAGTTTCTGCAGTTGGATTGGTTTCGTACTCTGATTCTGTACTCGGATAGACATCGTAGCCTCATTGTACAAACACCTCAGCACTTAGATATACCGAGAGTCTATCTGGCACCGCTGGAGAGACTGTAGCACCGCCCAAATTTCGACTGAATCGAAGGCTTTCTCATAGTCCACATACGCCAGACATAATGGCAAGTTGTACTCCTCGGCCTTCTGTACAATCTGGCGAAGAGTATGTATGTGGTCTATGGTACTATAGCCTTTTCGGAATCCGGCTTGTTCGGGAGGCTGGAAGTCGTCAAGTCTGTTCACTAGACGATTTGAGATGACTCTCGAAAACAGCACGTAGACGCGGCTTAGAAGCGATATCGGTCTATAATTCTTCAAAAGGCAGTTAACCCTTTCTTGAAGAATAGGACAACCACGCTTCTACTCCACGCTTTCGGCGTAACACCGCCATGAATGACGGAATTAAACAGCTTCTGAAGGACAACAAGTATCGGTTTTCCACCCGCTTTCAGAAGCTCAGCTGTAATTCGGTCCTCACCCGGCGCCTTGCCGTTTTTAAGCTGTTTGAGAGCCATCCTAATCTCGCTCAGACTGACGTCCGGGATGTTATCGGAGTAATGTCGGATAAGCGTGGCTCTTGGGTCGTTACTCACATCAGTGTGTGGTTTCAACGACGTTGTGTACAGCTGTCCGTAAAATCTCTCGATCTCACTCAAAATCTCGGCTCCAGCGGAAATAACTGCGCCGCTTTCGGTCTTCAGCTTGGTCAGTTGGCTCTTTCCGATAGACAGATCTCTGGCGAAGACTTTGGAGCCTTGGTTCCGCTCTATCGCTTTTTCAATACAGACTGTATTGAATTTGCGTAAGTCTTGCCTCATACATTTGGAGATCTGTCTATTCAGTAGCCGATACGCTGACGCATCCGTTGTAGACTGCAGCTTTATCTCACGCCTGGCTTTCATGAGTTTAAGAGTGTGATCAGAGAGCTTTGGAGGCTTGTTCGTGCGGCGGGTCCTGCAAAACTTAGCTCCTACCGCATGGACAGTTTCCACTAGCCTGCTATTCGTATCTATTATTATTCTATTTAAATTTATTACATATCCCATTTCATTATATAGTTGTTTTTCTATTTAATTATGTAGTTATTTTCCACCCGACGTTATACAGTCGTCTGTAATAAAATACATCTCAGTTTTTATTAGTTATTTTTAAGTATAATAATAAATACGTAGAAATAAATCTGAATAAATTGAGTATTTAAATAGTTAAACTTTTCTTACTACATTTTTAATATACTTTATTACAATTGATATCTCTCACTATCAATACCATAAACTAACTAAGAAAGAACAAACGCCAATCATAAAATATTCACTAAAATCACAAAATGATTGCAACGCTAAAACCAAGCTGTATTCTAGAATTAGTAAATCTAAAATTATCACGAAGAAGTGTGTCAGCCGATCAGTACCCGTTACACACAGATAATTTCAGAGAAAGTATCGTAAAGCTGTTTAAAATTTTGCCTCTCATATTGTATTTACATAATAAAGACAAAACCTCAAAGGTCATCGTAAATAACTCGACCCCTAACATATTCCTCTATTCAGATTGTTCTTCCGTTTTTATCTTCTAACAATTCGCCATAAAAATTAAGCTTTCGCCATAAGCTAAACCTTAGTAAACGCACAAGAACTCGGTAAGAAAGAAACAAGGAACCGATATTCTTCCCAATGATGTTTCGCGAGGCTATTTCTATAGGGAAGATGACTGGGTGCTACCACCGACTTGGGATTGAAACAAACCATACCACTGCGTGACGATACAGTGAGCTCATTCTGCGTAGATCATACCAAAATTAATAATTAAGAGGTGAAGGTAGCCCGAGAGTTAACTATTACAATAGGACGTTTAACACGTCAGCCTCCCCGTGACCAGGAATGTCGTAAAGCATTAGAAACGTCGAGAACATAAAAACGTAAATAAAAGCAATGATATCCGAAAATAACAATTTAATTTCAAGTAATAATTGTTTCTTCCTGGTGGATTTCCGACATTCGACATTTTCCGAATTCTATCGAAGTGGTCAACTGCGATATATTATTGTATCACAAATTTAGCCGTACGCGATGTGATATCAACGGTTGTGATTGGAGGAGGTGCCAAATGATGTGTCACGATTCTACCAGACCCGAAAACCAATATGTGTGTGTAATATAATGGGTATTGTACAATTATTGGCTCCAGCGAGCCCAATTCCAATTCGAGCCCATGACCTGTGGCTCAGCTGTCACTTTTTTAAATCATAAACCAAGGCCACCATCTAAGGTTTTGTTTATATTTAGTTAAAAAGTGTCAACGAAAACCGGTATAATTTTTTTGGGAGTATTGCCTATTATTGCCACGTTGAGCTTTCATTATGGTGGCCGCTACCCATGCATTAGTAATACTACTCCCCTTGCACTCTCTATTTGAGTTTTGCGTATCTCATTAATTGTATGTAGTAAAAGTTATTCGCGTCTGGCAGCTAGCAGGAAGCGTGTAGGTCAAGTTAAGATTGAATGCAAAAAGGAATTCTTAAATCCCACATCTTTGCAAAGGTTCTTCTTTCTTCTTTTACTGTCTGTATGTAATCTTCCGTGCAGGATATTGCCAATACCCGCGCTGGGCAGGCTGGTTGGTGAGCGTAGTACCGGAACCCTCGCACTGGAGATGCTGCTCAACATCACTAGTCTGTGGTCTGTGGTGTTTGAGTTTCACATATTCGGAAGCTTACTCGGACTCCTGTCGGTCACCAGGACCTCATTCAGAATAAAAACCTCCCCTTTACACTCCGTGTCAAGGTGATTCTTGCGATAAATCTAAACGAGTAATTAAAAAAAATGTTATATATATTATATAAAATTATTGACATTGCTCTGGAATTGTTATTGATCTATTTCATAATAAATACTTAAGAAACACGTAACTGTAGAATCGAGTAAAGTGATATCATAACAGACCTAACAATTGATACCTAAACGCAGGCTATGCGAGTACCTATAACAAATATCAAATAGAGCATGGAAATTTTAGAATTCGATTGTAAAATTTATAGATTTTTTTAAATTAATTCAATTCCATGAAGATTTTAAAGTAATAGTTTCGACCTATTTCGATCACAGCGACAACTTACTGTTACGTACAGTAAATTGTCATGTTCTGCACACCGTGCATAAATTATGGTCTTACTAGCCATTGATCGAGGCTTCGGCCGCATAATGTTAAATTTGCCTCAAGGGAAACACTTGATTGATATGAAAAGTATCCTATATAATATTCCATGATACAATATACCTATATACTTAGTCTGGCCATAAATACTGTTACAATTAAAAATAAAGAAAATATTACATCTGTCATTTTTATATGATTGTTCATTGGCTTTTTTCATTTTGGCGCCAATACCTTGTACAATATTTTGCGATATTAAAATGGAGAGGGGGGGATAAAGAGAACCGAATCGCTGTGATTGCATTATATATAGTAGGTATGGAGCCAAATGCAATTTTTAAAACTCTCCATACGCTTGGTATTAGTAAAATGTTTGTGTACCGGGCTATTAATAGTTACAATGAGACCTCCTCTGTTTGTGACAGAAAAATGTCTGGTCGTCCACGTAGTGTTCGTACGAAAAAGGTGGTCAAAGCAGTAAGGGAAATAATTCAAAGAAATCCTGTCCGAAAGCAAAAGATTTTATCTCGAGAGATGAAGGTAGCACCTAGAACCATGTCGCGTATTTTGAAAGATGACTTAGGAATTGCAGCATATAAGAGACGTACTGGTCATTTCTTAAATGATAATTTAAAAAAAGAATAGGGTGGTAAAATCGAAACAACTACCGAAGCGGTCACGCAAAGGGAGAAAAATTTTGTTTACAGGTGAGAAAATTTTTACAATTGCGCAACATTTTAACAAAGTATTTATGCTCAAAGCTCTAAGGAAGCTTCCCAATTAGTAGACAGAGTGCAACGTGGGCACTATCCGACTTCAGTGATGGTTTGGTGGGGTATTAGCTATCAAAGAGTGACTGAGCCATACTTTTGTGAAAAAGGTATCAAAACATCGGCACAAGTGTATCAAGATACCATTCTTGAGAAGGTAATGAAGCCCCTTAACAACCCCATGTTCAATAACTCTCGTTCTACGCAATCTTGGTTGGAAGCGAACGTTTCGGACTTCATCAGAGCTGAAGACTGGCCGTCGTCTAGTCCCGATCTTAATCCGCTGGATTATGATTTATGGTCAGTTTTAGAGAGTACGACTTGCTCTAAACGCCATGATAATTCGGAGTCCCTAAAACAATCCGTACGATTGACAGTGAATAATTTTCCCATGGAAAGAGTGCGTGCTTCTATTGATAACTGGCCTCAACGTTTAAAGGACTGTATTGCAGCCAATGGAGACCACTTCGAATAAGCTTTTTATATTTTAAATTGTTTATATTTATATATTAAACTAACACACTGTAAAAGTAATAAATGTTATTTGCAATAGAAAACTTTCATTTTCTTTGTTTCAGTATTTATGACAAGACTAGGTGTATTTAGTCCCCTAAATGTTATTCAAATCCGTTAAGAAAGACGTGAAAATTGAGCCATAAACATCGAAACATCCAAACATTGACATTAGTAGGATAACGTCTGTTTATTCAAAAGTCACAACGCAACTAACATCAGAAAACCAATATCTATGGGTTGCGTGCCTATTACCTATCTGCTAAAAGTAATCAAACGGACAATATGTAGGCAATCGTCAATAGGGCGTGGGTGAGTAGCGGCTTAGGAATTTGCCACTCCCTGTCTTCCCGAGGGTGTCGGAAGAGGCAACTAAAAGAAAGACCGTGAAAAGCTCATGTCAATCTCCGGTATCAATCCGTGGGACGAATCTCTCCCCGTCACGTTATATCTCCCGGAGAAGTAAAAAGTGGGTTGCGGAATCTTGTTTAACTACACACACCGAGTTAAGTTTAGACTTAAATAACCTGATGAATATAAAAAAAGTGTTGGGCCAAATGACAATCTTTAATCATCAGAGTCCTACTGCACCTCGTACTGCAAGTTGCATGCAAGGTGTGTATTAAAGGGTAGTCGTCGTAGCCCGGCACGCTGCTCTCTTGCAAGTACTTACATGACTTAGAGCATGTACCTATACTTCCTAACGATATTTTCATTCAGTTGGTACTTAAAACATTTTTTTTTTTAATTTTAGGTTGTTGAGGCCGCATGAAACCTGATATAGGAAAGTAAACGCCTTCTTCACTGACCTACCACGGCTCAATTCCTTTGAACTTGTACAAAAATGGAACCTAAAGGTACTTATTCATCTTCATCAGCCTATTTAAGTTCACTGCTTAACATAGGTTGGTATGCTTTTCCAAGAAAGTTCTAACAAAATCCTTTCTTTTAAGCTTTGCCTATACTCAACACGCCGGTCAAGGGCGTTGGGGAGCGCATCAACGATGCAGCTCCCCATTACTAGTTTAAGAGATTCAGATTCGGCAAATTCGGACTGATTTTCCTAGCCAATAAGGTGCACCACGTGTAGGTGAGGCATTAGGAAAATCCCCCTTACACTCTTATGATACTTATTATTCGTTAAAGGTAACTTAACTTAAGGTAACTTCTTAGTGTAACGTTACATATGCATTAAAATATTTTTTTTAAGCAAACTCAAAACCTTAAATAGTTATAAACTGTATTATTTATTTAATATAAGTTACAATGGCGGAAAAGATATTTATTGTCAGTCGTTTTAATTGCCTTTGTTAAATGGAACGTATTCCGTACAAAATACGAAATATGTGAAGAGTTATCACGGTAGTTGCTTTAATTGCTCTTGCTGTCTTTGTTCGTTTGTATATTTCAAAAATGTTTGAATGTGGGAAAATATGTAGTTTTTTATTATTACATGACATAATATCGTCTTACGTAAATCTTAATGATGATAATTACAATTAATTTAGAAAGAGAAATATTAATTTGCGTATCAAGTGTTGTCTTTATATTACATTTAAAAAGGTCTTACCAATTAACAAATCAATTAGTTAAGCAATAACACGTCCAATTAAAGCGTCCTTGACAATGATTTAGGAACTACCTGCAACCGCAGTGTTTTAACTATTGCTTCATTCATATCACTCACCTTAGACATAATCGATGGGATTGACTTCGTCCAATGCAACACTTAACCGCCGTTCCCTCACTTTTCCATTATGAGGAAGACTTAGAGAAACTCATTTAAAGCATATAAAATCCAACCGAAAACAGTCCGCGGAAATATTCGTATCGCATGTTCGAGACGCCGTTTCGCGGCGAAGGCCCGATCAATACTGGGTAAGTCGATGGTCGTAGCCGGCGGATAAGGCAAAAAACGCGTTACGCTACGCGTGCGCGCGCAAACTGTTGTTGACTGAAGCGCATGTGTAATCTGCGATGCCACGACTTGCCGGGCCTCTGGGCCCAGTACCACTCTATGGCCATACGAGATACGAGGCCACCGGCAATGACCGGCAGCGAACATCACTAATTGATATCTTAGTACGTAATTACATTGCTGTATCAATCTCAATGAATTTAATACAGACACTACTGCATATACTCGTACTAAGTTGGTTCCATTTTACGACTTACAGAGCATTACGAAACGGCACGTCACTGACATTATTACATGTAACGTAATTTCGTGTCAGTGAATGCGTATAACTTATAACAGCTTTAACATACATGTTATAAACGATACATCATCATCACGCGTTCAAAATTCCACTGTTGATTAAACACATTACCAGAAAAGTGCTAACAAAAGATTGCATGCGTTCCATAGGAGATTTTCCCAGACTCACCACGTTCCATTTATACTTTGGGATTTTGCTGGGTCGCCAGTACCTCATTTTTATACAACACGTACAGGTGAGGTTCATTAATGAGGAATAAATCATCAGAATATTCGACCATCCACATCAAATATGTATCCGCTCACGCCTCAACGTAACAGTCCCCAACAAAAAAAAATTCTAAGCAAAATGACGGATGAGCCTCTTCAGCCTTATTTTGCTTTCGGAGATTGCCATGACATTTTCAAGGCTTTTTCCATAATTGCCACTTACGACACACTCGGGAAGAAAGGATTGGAGAATTCGCACGCCGCTACCACAGACACCTCTGAACTGTACTTAAATTCTTCAAAACTACAACATCAGAAAATGAAACAATTCAAAAGTCTCGATTTCCTCGATGGCGGTTCTTCTCCGAGATCCTCTTTTCCAACTTGTTTATTTTGAGCTTTAACCTAGCTTCAATTTCATAAAAATCATTTTTATTTTTGACGTTTTGGCGTTCGTGGAGCTTATTTTTCTTTATTGTTATTATTGGGGTATTTCTATATATTCTCATCTGGTTGGGTTGTATATGTAAATACGTATAGATAAAAATAATGCCATAAAATAAATGACATTTAATAAAATATATATGTAATTATTGTGGTTATTTATATATATACACGTCTGGTAGCGTGATATAATACCCCAGCCAGATAATTATTGTTATTATTATTACATAAATTTACAGAAAAAAATTGTTTACGAATTTCAATAGGGATACGTGGAAACTTTTGGAAAGATAGCTTAATTAATTAATTGTTTCAGTTATTGTTTATAATGCTTATAATCGTCTTCACACACGCACCCACAGACCATCAGACGGAACAGTGAGTCATTATTTAATCGCATTTTTCTACACTTACATAAAAGTTACTGAATTTAGTATAAAACAAATTTCTAGTTTATGAAAACCTCCTATTTGGAAAGATTTACTCTATGTTTCATCAATGATAGACACATTTATACGAGAAGTCATCGCGCAATGCGGTTTGTCAACAGTAGAGCACATTCGACGCATTCGCGAAAAAGCAATATGTACGTACCTAAATCTCGAGTTTTATTTGGTTTTTACTATTTATTTCATTAGAAACTACGTCATGCAAAATCACCGAATTTCATGATTAATAAAAATTCATTCGTTTTTTCTTAATTAATTTACGTCTATCTCACTCTTATACTACTGAACAATTCAATAATAAAAATTATAGTTCAGACCAAACTTTTTAAAATGTTCCTTAGTATGTTTGTCGTTCAATCTCGCTTAAAGACCCGTACTTAAAGGCTGGTGCTTGGTGCTTAAAGGATTTCAATGAAGTTAGGCAGAAATATATATTCTGCCATGGAATCGTATCCGATTCCAATTAATACAATTTGTGCCCACGCGAACGAAGTCGCGGTGCACATTTCTCACCATGGGGATTACAGACTAATCTTTAAAGTTCTAACAGTTTCCAGGATGATCTCCGACGTTGCCGAGCTCATTACAGCTTTTAAATGCCAAAAAACTAACGGACGACTAGCACCAAAAATGTTTACCTTCTTACACTACCCTTTTCCACGCTCAGTGACTTCGTCCACTTCGAAATATTCTATCCGGAAATCTTGTGACTTTCGATCTCTCTACTTTCTTAAGAAGAACGATAAAGATAAAACCCTGCTTGTGTTAAACATTGTTGAAATATTTTAAATAGGGAGAATGGCGTATCACAATAGCAAAACTTCTATTTTGTCCACTCAAAAAGGGATTCAACCTCGGAAACAAGTTCAAGCTACAAACTTGTATTAGTCTTTGATTTTACATTCTACAACTTACCTCAATTCTTTTAGATTCTCGTGTCAAGATATATCTTATTTTCTTTGCTTAAAATGACAGTAAGAGTTACTAGAAAAGTTGTAGAGCATAAAAATCTCTTAGTCTTTGGAAATTGTTTATACAATTAACCGTTCTCGAGATTGAGCGCGAAGAGTGGGACGTGCTTATCCGTATATATTATGTATTTTCCTAGGTGAACAGTGGAAACAAATGCATAGTACCTACAGTTTATGAAGTCAATTATTTGCTAAACATGTCATATTTATTAAAAAAACCTTAATTATTGACTAATTAATAAATTATATTCATAAATATTATTTACAAAAAAGACTTTCGTTTATTATGTCAATAATTGTAATATTTAGTCAATTTATATATAATATATGATATTAAAATTACATAGTTGGCATACATTTTAATAGCATTTTTATTTATCAAAGATTATCGTAAGTAAATCTATTGTAACTTATTTTATTGAAAAAATTAATGCTTAATCAGAATAACTAACATGCAGCTTAATATTCCTCTTGTTCGTCTTCCTCTTCGGTAGCTCAATTTGAATTTCCAATTCATTATCATCATCCTCGTTGTCTATTATATTCGGCACTAAAGCTTCTAGGACATAACATATTAACATTCTTCAACATCATTGATAAAAAACGATTTTCAAACTTTGAATTTAAAACATAAGATCTAGGAGACTTTTGAGGCTTTAAAGACTTACAGATTTTTATAGCCTATTGCTTCTCCCGGCCGACTATAAAGCCGGTAACGCACCTGTAGCTCCTCTGGTGCTGCAGATGAACGTGGGCGACGGTAATCACTTACCATCAGGTGAACCGCTTGCACGTCCGAAGTGGGCTCGCCTGGCCAATCGAAGCCATCTCAGGGCGACCCTCGACGCTATGTCAGGTACCAATTGGTTCACCGTTGGCATCTAAGCCACAGCTACTAAGCCTAGAGCGCCAAGACAAAGGAAAACGGAAATCCTTCATGTTATCGAAAAATCGAAGGCTTGTGAGTAATGTATTCGCCAATGCAGCGGTAAAGAGATTGTTTTCGTATCCTGTTTCTGTACTCCGACAGATATCGTATTCTCATTGTACCACAGCTCTGATACTCTACTCAGCAAGACGGTTGCCTAAGTAACAAGGAGTTTGTTTCCAACATTTTGTATAATCGATAAGTATATTAAGTAGTATATTTTAGTAGGAACCATTGATAGTGGAATTTATACTAGTTTATCAAGGTGTTAAAACTTTAAATTTGGGTTTATTTCTACAAATAAGAATGTAGTAGACTTATAACAGATTTAAACTTGATATGATCCTACGCCTACGAAGTATACAGGAACGTGTAGTCATTAAAATCTTTTAAAGTGTACGGTAAAAAGGTAATTTTATGTATAATGTTTATGGATTAAAAATGTTATAGCTACCTAAAAATAATAACGGCATTATTATACACGAGCGATGTAACGGTGAGTAACCTAGTGAAAAATTTCTATTGAAAGTATAACTTGCTTATGTACTAAGGGCATTTAATAAAAACTGAGAGTTAGTATGTTACAGGTAACTTTTATTAGATGTTATTTTATTTTTCGACGATTTTTATACTTGTAGTGTCTCTTTTCTAAGCATAAAATTATTTTACTAAAAAACTCGTTATCCTGAGCGCCTAAAGATTCTTGTACTGCAGCGATTCAGATACTCCTTAAATAGTGAAAATAAATAGAAACCAGTAGGTGCAAGGTCTGGTGAATATGAAGGATACGAAATTATTTCAAAGCCAGAATCTCGAATTGCAGTTATCGCGACGGCGGACTTGTTAGCCGAGACGTTAGCTTGGTGCAACAAAACAATCTTTGCGCATTCTTTTTTGCATATAAAGTGCCCTTAACAGTAACTCCATGGTAGATCCGAGATATTCAATCATTACTACCCCTTGACTATTCCAGAAAAGATAGCACATGTCCTTACCGGCGGAAGGACTCGCCTTGAATTTCTTAGGAGTTGGATATGATGATCTCTTCAAAGTTACAGACTGTAATTTTGTTCCGGGATCGAAGTGGTGAAGCCACATTTCGTACATTGTTCTAAATCGGACCGAAAAACAAATAGGATCTTCTTGTAACAGTTCTAAAAAGCCAACGGAAATATTCGGTAAGGTTTGTTTCTGCACATCGATAAGCATTTTGGGTACCCAACACGCGGATACTTTTTTCATCCTCAAGCGTTCAAGTTACACAAACTACCTGTACCTGTACCTGTTTTCTTCAGTAATTAAACGAACCGTAACACGATGATCAGCTATAGCACTTTGACTTTTTCTAAGGTGTCGACCCTAAATGTATACCTCGCAGAATACCGGCGTGAAGTAGAGGCATCTTGTGCTTCTGCGTTTCGTTCGGTGAGTGAGGTGACCGGAGGCCAACCCACTCCCCTTTTTCCCGTCCTCGCCCTCCTTCCCACCTCTCAAATACCCTTTAAAGGCCAGCAACGCACCTGCAGCACCTCTGATGTTGCAGATGTACGTGGGCGACGGTAATCACGTACCATCAGGTGAGACGCTTGCTCATTTGCCGCTTTTCCTATAAAAAAAATACTGTAAATCTTGATCAGTTTGTTCCATAATGAAATTTTTCAAGCACGCCAAGACGCTACAAAAAAACGCAAACAAATGATGTTTATTTCTAAGGAACAAAAAAAATCAGAGTATTTTTTTTGATTTTACTGTACCGCATTCTCACTTTTTTTTAACGCAGTTCGATAATTCCATTTATACTTATAATATATTCCTTCATAAATTTTGTGAAATATTTTGAGATGTCAGATTAATATAAGGAATTCAACTGTCAACATTGTTCAAAAATCACGATCTAAATTATTACAAATAAATTTGTGAAAATTTCATGATATATTACATACTACTCGTGTAATGCAAGTGCTATTTGATGATTACGTATACACCGACGTCTGTGTTAAGGAATAATCGTGCAATGAATGAATCATTAATGCTTACTGGTTATGATGCAAGTTGAATCCATCCATTAACTACTAGACTAGAAACTTGACACTTTTTATGTCTTTATAAAATCAAATTAGAGTTAGAAATACAAGTGATATAAATATATATATATAAACCGCCTGCATAATATTACATTTTATCATTTTCCATAATATAATTGGCCATTACTTGATACTCGCTTCTGTCTATTTTTGACACTACTGATCACAGAGAGATTAAGAAGTTTTGCACAATTATCTTTTCGTTTATCGTACCTTTTAGTACGATTGGTAGGTAGTCGTTAAGAGCATTATCTAGTGTGAGTTTGTTACCGTTGGAAGCATATCACTTGAAATTGACTAAACTAATTATTAAATAGCTTAGCCCTCCCATAATTAATGGAAGCCCCCTTAATTATTTTTGAAGACATGAAAAAAGTATTATGGAAGTAGTAAAAAAAATATTATTGATATTTTCAGAGTGAACAGTAGTCAAATCTAAATTACAGTATGGACAAGGAAATTATAAAACTACAAAATTACTTTAACATTAATTTTCGCAATGAAATTAATCTAAGAAATGCAATGACAAAAATCGAAAATGTTAAGTTTAAAGATTGGAAACTGTTATCAAAGGTTGACAATGAAATTAAGTCTTACTTTAACTACGACAATTCTGAAGATTTAATACATCACGAAGACGAAGATTTAAAGATGCAAGTCAAACCTATAAGAAGATCTCATCCATTAAATAATAAAATTAATAAAAGAAAATATAAACGACATAATGATAATATTACGCGTAAAGTTGAAAAATGTGAAATACATGAGGAAATGAACGAAACAAGAATTTTTCATGAGAAATCAGAAGAATTTAAATCTGAAAAAAAAAATTGTGTTAATAACAACGTAGATTTTATTTATAGTAACGTACATAAGAATAACGGTGTTATTGATCAGGAATTATCAAATGAATTAAATGAGTACCGTACTGATTTACAATCTCTTTTAATAATGATGACGATTAATTCTAAGATAGATGATAAAGAAGAACATAATATCTGTGTTGCTGATTTTGATGAAACGTTTCTCAATAACGAATATAATGATAGAGATGTCCAAATATTAACTACTCAAGACAAAGACAACACTAAATTAACAGAATTGTTGTGTATTATGCCATTGAGGACCGAAACGCAGAGCAGATATGACTTCATTACTAAAAAATATATCGAGAAGTGGAAAAACTTTGTGGATGAAAAAAGGCAAATTAAACGAAGAGAAACCACCCTTAGCAAGTTTTTTGATAAACTCGCAGAGAAGAAGAATAATATTAATCAAGCTTCGGAGTCCGTTAACAAAGCAAAGTTACACCTCCGAGATTATAACACATACCAACACAGGTTTGAGTGACATTAGATAAACGATTGCCAGAGATAATAGGCAACGTAGTGTTTCAATTTACTAATTTAATCGGTTAAAAAGACACGCCAACACTGCACCCTGCAGATGGTCGATTTTCTGATGACCAACTGGTGGAGAAAATTCCATCCGAATATGCAGAACCTAATCTAATAGACTTGTGTTATTATCTTTAGAGCGAGGATTCTGGCACTGCGCTCACCAACCCGCCTGCCCAGTGTGGTGAGTAAGGGCTAATTTTCCATACATAGCCAGCTCTTGTTGGCGATACCAAAGAAAGAATATGTCCAGTAGCAGTAGACTTACACAGGCTGATAAAAGAAACAAAGAGTCATTGATAATAATTCCCATGATTGACTCGCTGGGCAGGCATATTGATAATCGCAGTATAATCGTTCGCAAAGCGTAAAAACATTTGCTTATATTTTTCTCCAAGTCTAAAGGGTAGGCCTCTGATCAGAAGTCGACACAGTGATAATAATAATATTGCATTAAAATTAAGTTGAATAAATTTAATAAGCCTCAAACACGCGACAAAACTCATCCACCAACAATATTATAAGCAATTAACATTATTAAATGAACATAATTATGCCATTAATTCCTCTTTTGCATATTGCAGATATAAAGTACAGCAAAATATTATTGCGCTTCAAAAGATGAAATTGGAAGAACAAACCAAAATTATAGAGGAACTTAAGTATAAAAAAATCATTGAATCATCAAAGCAATCATTAGAAGCAATGCGGGAAGAAATTCATAAAAATAATTATCAAATTGATCGAAATCTCAAACCAAAGATCAAATGTTTAACGAACGAGCTTAAGATACGTGATATTGAAGGTAAGAGTACGTCCATTTACGTAATAATACTCGTATGTTATGTAAAAATTTCCGTCATAAGAAATATTAAATATGACGAAAATATATAC
Source organism: Bhutanitis thaidina (assembly GCA_029286595.1). NCBI lineage: Eukaryota > Metazoa > Arthropoda > Insecta > Lepidoptera > Papilionidae > Bhutanitis > Bhutanitis thaidina. The sequence goes on from JAGSMS010000022.1 coordinate 9,734,533, forward strand.
ATGAATAAGTTGAGGCATGAGGGGTGATAAAATACCTAAGTACTTCCTTTACAACCATTTCGACGCTATGGTTTATAAGCCATTACTAGACATAGTCCTGTCCCAATGTAAAGATTTTCCATAATCGTCACAAACACCGTTGAACGGAACTGTATATTTTCGGTCAGACATTGATGAGATGAATTTTGTCAGTGGTATTTTTTAACTTCTTGGTAAATGGCTACTAAAGCCCATGGGCATCTGCAAACAACTGCATTCGAAAGAAGTTACAGATGCGTTAACACCCCTGCGGAGGCCTCACAGCCTGTAATTATACTGGCTCTGTGTACCTTTCATCAGGAACTCAACAGTGGTTGCACTGTTGATTGGTGTCAGAATTAGGCTAGAGGGTGGTATCTAAACAAACGACTCCTAGGCACAAAAGAAGTTTACCAGCTAGTAAACTTAACGGTTAACTGAAAACTTAGCTTTCAAGAAGGTAGACAAGATCCTATGTTTGCGCTAATATTTACGGAACTATGCGACACTAAAATTTCCTGCATAGATTATCTCAGGTCGAAGCCGTGTTATATTAAGTTTAATGTTCAAAGAATACTGCTGTTGACTGTATGTTGCGGTGTGTGGAACTCAAGAACAATTTCTTGCCGAGACATTGTTCTTGAGTTCGTACCCCAGATGAAGCCAATATTTTCGCAACACAAGTCACGAAATAATCACCTACAGGTACCCCAGGTTAACCTACATCGGTTACGAATTAGTGACACTGTTTGTGTCTATGACGTTAATACTTGTATGAATAGATATATTGTTACCGAAGAGGACGTCTATACTATTTCATAAATTTCTTTTAGTCTGGGCAAATAAAAAGATAGTCTTATTTCCAGAACCGGCATTAGTCCTTCATTGTTTAAAAGTGCCTCAATTTATACAAAGAATGGAGAAAAGAGCTCGTGAGCGGGAGGAAAAACATGCAATTATTCGAGAAAGACGCCGGCAGATGGAAGAAGATCGAATCAGGCTTAAGCAGCAGGTAAAATACGGGATGAGCTACATTATAACGATGATGGCCTGGCCGATTTCGAGCACTACGACATCTTCCGGTTAGGCACTGTAAATATCTGCACAAGATATATTAAAGCGCTTTAACCCTTAGTAGCCTGATTTACGCGAGTCTTCTTTTTTAAATATTACTGTATTTGCTTGAGGGCCTAGATGAAGGGAAAAATAGCTAAATAAATCACAATATTTATTTTACATATTTATTTAAAAAAAAAAACAGGTATCAATTTTGATACTTCAGGCATTATGGCCATAAAGAAATCTTAAATGACCTATGCATGAAATAATGCGAAACATCGATTGTTTTTATTATCGCATAACGATACTTTGCATTTTTTACAGAACCAGGAGGTAAGTTTCCTACAATTACTAAATTTACATTTATTCCTAGACTCCATAAATATTTTTCATGACCAATACAATCGGAACGCACGTCAGTTGGGGGTAGTACTTGTGCACCTGTCCGGGGTTTTTAGAGGGTACTGTATTGTCTTGTTGACTGTTGGTACTGGGTCTGCCCTTTTATTTTTGAGTGACTTTGATATCTACATAAAGTATCGGCAAGCTCAGTTCTAAAATCTGCTAACTTCATAATATTCTTCTGAAGTTTTCCTTTCCTTGTGTTTACCTTTTGTACAGTACCCAAGCATTGATGACAGTCATGTCTAACAAGTGGTAGAAGAGCCTCGTTGTCCACTTTCTCGACTTTATGCGGATGCGATATCGACCAATGAAGCTATCCATCAAATCAACGCCGCCCATGTGTGCATTATATTCTTTACAACCCGAGGACATGATATTTGAATATTGGCCTTTAGTTTTTTTCGTAGCGGGTTATAGTATCCGCTGGTTCAGCGCCAACATACGTGGATAGTAATAATACCTGTTTGTTGTCTTTCCAACTTGTGGCCGACAATTCTAGGCCTTCGTGAGAGGCCACATTTTCGTGATATGTTCCTCTGGGTACGTTGGATTTCATAATCTCCCGTTTATCCGGCAACTTGCACGACTTTCCAAGCCTGTTTCTCTGTACTGTTCCAAGACAATAAATACCTTCGTTGGTCAAGTAATGTACCAGAGGAATATTCGTATAAAAATTGTCAAAATAAATTATATGATTGACATGCCTTGGTACTGGTCGTAGCAATCGAATAACTGTATTCGACACAGCTCCGAGGTCTGGTTCGCCAGGTAAACGGTCCATGTCCTTAGCTCCCGAGTAAATCTCAAAACTGTAGGCATAACCAGACAGAGAGCATAACACGTATAATTTGAATCCCCACTTATGGGGCTTGTTGGGTAAATATTGTTTCATAAAATGTTTCATTTTTGTGGAACACATCTGCTCGTCTAGTGATAGACGATGCTCAAATGGTAAAGTAATAAATTTCTTGTTCAAATAGTCTATCACTGGTCTTACTTTATGCAGTCGGTCGTGCTGGGGGTGATCAATGGGCAAATGTTTAGAGTCGTCATTCATGTGAAAAATTTCTCTAATTTTATCAAATCTGTTGCGATTCATTGTTTGTACTATGGGTTCAAACTTTGTAATGTTTGACCAGTATGACCGGACACTAGGATAATGATATACACTAGTAAAAATAAGAATTCCAATAAATTTACGTAATTCTAAGACAGTTACAGGTTCTGTAAAGTTGGGATTCTTTTGGAAGGCATATTTATTTGACTCGTCCACTAGAAATCTCAAAATGTCTTCACCGAAAAAATAAGAAAAAAACTGAAATGGAGTGTCTAAGTTCATAATTTCTTGTGAATACTCAGTATTTCCAGCAAACTGGAAAGCATTTTGGACTAAATCCATATTTTTTACTCTCCACACTAAGTTTCTAGAGTTGAAAGGTGCAGTTTGCAGGTTGTTCTGGCTGCTGGTTGTAGGAGTTGGGTTTCGTTCAACAGTCTCTAAATTATGTTGCATGTCGGTATCTACGTTTGCTGCAGGCGGATCTGCATCCAAGTTTGGGTCAGTGGGAAAATTACCTACATCCTCTTCATCATCTAGCTCCATCAGACGATCTCTTTGGCTCGAATAATAGTCTATGTCATCTTCATTGTCGGTGGAATCGTCTTCCGAAATTTCACCATTTTCTAACCGCTTCAATATGTTCTCAATCTCTTCTGGCCGCATTTTGGATAAATTTCTATAATAAATAAAAACAAAAGTAATCCCCACACCAAGCTATGCAGAAAAATATGAAACGAAAGTTCAAAAGTTTTATAGCTAAAGAGTTAGTAGGTAGGTTTTATGTAGGGCGGAATGCCTGAAGTATCAATATTGATACCAAAAAAAAGCACTAATTTCTTCAAGTAAAACATGCATTTGCTAAAAATAATTATATCATAGCGAAAATAATGTATTCACTTACCTCAAAAGTATTTATATTCTTCAGAAAAAGAAAATATATCAAATTTATATTCAACAAAACTTTTAGTAAAATGTGTTTACTTGTTCACTTTGCCGCGCAAGTAATATGTCACAGATAAAATAAAACAATAATGACTTTTGTTTTTTTTTTAATTTCGTTGGATAGAATACTATACAACAGTAAAATACATACAGCCAACATATAAAAAAAACTAATAGTAATGTGAATATTCGGTTTAAAATATTAGTATCAAAATTGAAACTCTAGGTTATTAAGGGTTAAATCAAGCGAAAATACGGAAGCAATTTAATCTTAATTCCTATATCCGTTACTACGCTTATGGCAATACTAACGCAAAATAACATGAGAAAAAGATCGGATCTAGTGTCATATTTGTGTGTTACCCGAATATTATCCCAAGCTTGTATTCGAACTAAAGACGCAGTTGGCAATTTAGCTGACCATTGCACCACACGGTAGTCATATACATGGCTTTATGGGGTATCATCATTTTCATTAACTCTAGCTAACGCTTTAGTCTACCAGATCGTAATCTATTATAGGTGCTACACATTTAGTTCCAGTCACTTTAAAGAATATGAGATATAAGCTCAGTCTTGCGTGCCAACTGTGTGATTGCCCCACAGCGCACAGGGCTCAGGAAGCTCATAGGCAGGTAGACTAAGCTCCTCGAGATCTTGACTGTTACTGCTGCCCATTGATACGTCTTCGGGGAAGAACAGCAGATAAGCCGGTGCACCCTGGGCGCCAGTCAGTAATATTTCAATAGCGATCATACTGACTGTTTGTTAACAATATCCCTCCCATGAACGGAGGGTAGAGGAAGAGTCACAGATGAGATGAGAGAGGCAGTTAAGAACCCGTCTCACCCTCTCTGTAAGCGGCAGACACGGGGGTAATTCGTCGAACGATACCGAGCCACCGAAGAGCTCCGCAACATCATGGAGGGGACCGTTAAGAGCCGGCGGCGTCGGATTGAGGTGACGTTCGAATGGGTTCCGACCCATGGCAATAAAAACAACACCGTGAGGTCTTCCTGGCTGATTTCGGCCACGACGATGACTTTCAAATACTACCGGGAGTTGTCAACTACTCCGAATATACTCACTTATTATAGTACCGCCAGTGTACGTTACGGCATAATTTAAACCTTGAAATTAAACTTTAATCTTATTTCTTATTCTTTTTTCAGAGTATGGTCTTAGTGCCCATTCAGCAAAACCAAGTTTTAAAGTTTTGTAGAGTCGCAGTTGAATATAGTACCCGGCCCTTTAAAACATTTCATATAATATGCTCTTTTCTATTTACCTACTAGTTAAATTATTTCACAGGCTGAATTAGATAAAGCAGAATTGGACAAAGAAGAGAAGTTAAAAAGAATGAAGGAATTAAGACAGAAACGGAAAAGGGAAAAAATAGAAAATATTAGAAAAAAACAACATGCTGAAAGAATGAGAGCACTGGTGGTGATGGCGGATTTACATTATGAAAAGAATCTAATGTCAAAGTATGGAATATATCCATTAAGGCGGCTAATGGAAATCAAGCGAGACAGTATTGAAAAGGCTAGGTCACATTATTTCTATCAAATCAAAAAGAACATATTTTTACATTGGATGTGGCACACTGAAGATATGTGGTTTGAAAAAAACTACAAAGCTGAGGAATTTTATAGAAGGAAAATATTGAGAAGAACTTTTGACTGTTTTAAAAAAGTAATTATCATAGTATCATATGACATCACAAATTGAAATATTTTTTTAATTGTCGTTATGTAACGGGACTTTATTAATTATGTTTCAGAATCATCATGGATATAAATTAAAACTACAAGTGGCTGAAGATTATTACGATTTGTATGCTACACAATTAATATTTCGAAAATTTCGGGAAGGTATAGAACTATTTCAGAAAGAGTATAAAATCAAATGGTATAAATCAGTATTGTATCATAACAGGTACAAGTTAATACATTATTACATAGTAGTAGTAATAGAATAACTTACAAAGCTACAAAATAATATGTCGGAGGTATTGTTGGTACAATTCCAAACTAAATATGTTCAACTTCATCTCGTATTGACTAAAGACACAATTTCAAATTTGGTCTTTACAATTGTTTTTGTGAGATTCGACCCCAGGAACCGAAGAACTCAAAGCGTCTGTTAATTGCCGTTATTCGTATGATTCGATTTTTATTACAGGTTTAAAATATGTGTTATATTGCAGTAATCTACTATTCAAAACGTTTACGTGTTGGAGAACATTACCGGCTTTAAATTCACTAAAGAGACAACAAGAAGCCAGAAAATTAAGATGGCGAAAAAAGGTGTTACAAGTTGTGCCGGATTACGCACCCCCAGAAGAATAGTTTCATAAATTGCGTATTTTACATAGGCTTACCACTTATCAACTGAAAAATGTTACTAGTATAAATACCTAGTAAGTAAATACGTTTGTAGATAGCATAAGGAAACAGTGCGTTACAAATAAAAGATATAGAAAGCAATGTAATTTCTGCAGATTCCGCGTACAAATATGCTGTAAATATTCTTATAACAGTTAACTAGTTGCTATTGTTTGAATTAAATTGATGACTTCCAATAGATGGCGAAATAATCATATATAATACATGAAAACTTATCTATTGCCTTCAATTGTAGTTTGGCATATATGTTTATTCCGCAATCTATAAGAGAGGCCTATATCTAATAGTTCCTTAAATTCCCAGACTGCTGATGGGCAGCATCGTCTAACATCGCATTTATATTGTGAAAGTAGTGTTGTAAACGTAGTTTCAAAGTATCACTTTGATTGTGTGATCTCTACTCGCAAGTTTCAAAATGCATGCATGTTTTAGTAATATTTGAAACCAGTTTGTGGTGCATGCTTCAAATTTTAAGACATTTACGTCGATGATTACAATTCAAAGCGCAAAGTTAACGTCATTTTATTTTATATCGGTGTTGTCCCAGTGTTTATTTAATACATTAAAATACTAATTAACACTTTATCTAAACATAGTTTCATCGGTATGTACAAAAGTGTTTTATAAGGATTATAATATAACCGTTTTAAAAATCTCACTTGCGAAACGTCTGATACTGCGTTCACCAACCCCCTTATCGATGAGGTAATGGTAAATCGTCTTCTTCGTAGAGACTCTTTTTTACAGTGGATTGCTAACAGTACAGGCTGATAATGATTGTAATGACTTTAAACTAACGTAAAATATACTCTATAATCTATACTAAGGCGTTCAAAAAAATTTATTATAACATGAATATGTTGAAACAGAGTGAGGAAATTAAGTGATGTAATCCCTGCGCACACTTTGACATCGTGATGCAAACCACCTTACGCCTGTGTTCGAGGTGTCCGCAGGAATAAAACGTCACTAGAAACCTGCTTCAGTGCACATTCTCCCTAAGTAAGCTTTGAGCAATAGCCAAGGGATCCATGCCGCCACATTACTCCAGTTCATAATAAAAATGCAAGAAGGACGTACACATTTTGTTGTAATAACCACATGCTTCATATGACACTGGAGATTTCGCTAACAAACGCTAGAAGGTACTTAGAAAAAGGTACTAAGCTAAATAGTTCATAAATAGCAAAGTATAGGTGTAGGTATTTTACTTGCTATCTATTAAAGTAATATGAACTATCTTGAAGGGCACACACGCAAACGCTAGTTGCTTTTCAATTGCACCATGTAAGTACATAATTCTATAACCCATGTTATTACAATTCTAGAATTCACAATTTTAGAATATAAATATTACATTGAAATGACTTCAATCTATTAGTATTATTCTTACAGATTAAAAAGACGAGTGTTTAGGAGTGTTTTTATGTTATTATGTCACATACATGTATATTAAAAGTTACACAAAAGAAATGGACTTTATATATATCCATTTTTTGAAATTATTTTACATAAGTGTTGTAGTTAGTTTGATATTTTAATAATTTTAATTATTATGTAATATTATTCTTTATCATAGACCAAATATGACCCTTTATAGCAGTCTCTTTCCGATTATTTTACCATAAACAAACTCAATGTAATCACTTCATTATAACCACCAGGCGCCAGTATAAACGACTCTGACTCTTATAAACTTTATTAAACTATCCGCTAAATAGCAATATAGATAACGAGTAATCTTAGTGACATTCAATACCAATTCTAATTGTGAAACTTCAGAGCGTTCTTTGTAACTCTGTAAATTTTGTGAAAATCTTTCTTTTTCTGAAAATAAAATTAAAAACTTCGTATGATTTGGAATTAAATTAACATAATCAACTTAAAACTACCTTTGAAATAGCATATCTTAGAGGGCATTAATTAATAGAACACATTCTTTTAACTTTATGGACCACTAAAACAAATAGTTAACACTCATTAGCGACTACGTGTCAATGAACAAGTAGGGTTTATTTCCTTTTTTTACCAACTTCATAAAAGGAGGTTTATTAATATATCTCCTGATCTTATCGATTATAAATAGTCCACTACTGGACACATGCCCCTGAAGAGATATCGAAGACTCGAGGTAGGTATCTAATAATGGTATTATACAGGATGCACGTTGCGACGTTACGACGTTAAATTTAAATAGTGATATTTTCGACAGGCCATTAATAGGTTATACACCAAATATAATTTAGTGCAATGGTTTAGTCACAGGATTATTTTTAGTTTTAGTTATTTCAACTCAAGGTATATTTGCTCTAATAGTTCACTGTGCCTACGAGACCAATGTCAAAGACCTTATCGCTCGCATCCGCTACCCGCGCTGCAAGTCGCCAACGCGTCGACAAAGAAATCCTGGGATTACACCCATCTTGCAGAGGTCAGTAAACTACTATCCATTACGAGTCTTGTCTGCGTTTCATTTAAATTATGAGGCTACATGGCGGCAATGTATGCAGTAACATCACCGGCTGGTTCACGTATATTTCAAGTAAAATAATTGTAGTATTTCTTGCATCCTACTCGTACTTACGAGTACCTTATTAGATAAACGAATAAATAAACAATTAAATAATATACAGAATTGATGCGACCCTATTGACATTTAATGAAAACTATGTTAGTACTAGTGGCTATAATTATTAGGAAGAAAAAAATATATTTTTCTACTACTTAACCTAATAATCCAAATAGCAAATGCTATTCATCATGAATGATAGTTTATTGACCTCGGCAAGAGAGACGACCTTGCAGGATTTTATTTATAGACGCGTCGGCGGATTTCAAACACGGGCAGCGGACGGTTGATAAGATCAGTATCGATATATTTTTATATCGTTACCAAAAACTAGTAGTGTGCGTATAATGTCAATTTTGCAGGTACTGATTGCAAAGTCGGTCTTTATTTCACCTGGTAATTGAAAACTAAAAACTCCAAGCATTTCTTTTAAACTTTCATTTTAAATTGTATTAAAAGAGAAATGGTTTATTGAAAAATTTCCTTTTTTAGAGGTGTTTAATAATTTTGACTCATATTTTAATATAATAATTAAAGAACTTTTTGTTATTACTTTTATTAATACGTATTTTAGGATACACATGAACGTAATAGAGGCTTTTATAGAATAAGGCATTCGTTTACTTATTTTCGAAACATACATTTAGTTATATCTAAACGGATAATTGTTATATCGAACAGCAAGAAGTTACAAGGCGTATAATATTATAGATATAATTATTATAAGCCTTGTAGTTAGCCTAAAAGAAAGCCTTACAAACTTAAAAATATTTATATATTTATTCATATACAACTTCACTAATAAAAGGTAAACACGGAGAATATAACGACGATAAGTCGGATATATAGTCACATAACATAAAATGCCTTTCCCAGAACAAGAAGATCCATAAAATGTCACTGAGTCATTTTTAACCAGAAAAATAACTGAAATAATGTGATATTTATTCTACCCATTTATGTACAAAAGTTTTGTTACAGTTAAATTTAGACAGCTAAATATTTATATTGCACTAACGTGTGAAATGTTTAATTTTGTGGTTCTTAGATGAATTTATTCGGGTACTACACAAGTACTCATTATTAATCACGATTATTTAATCCTCTAACGTACGAGTATACTATGTTTTTCTCTTTTGTTTTACCAATCTATCAGCTACAATACATCTATGAATTAAACAATGATAATTTGAACAACATTTAACCTCATATTTGGTGTATAATATGAGGTTAAATTTTGTATCGCAACGTCGCATCCATTCTGTATAAATAAGCTCTCACGATCTAAACATACCCAAAACAAAACAAAACATAAAGTTGACCACTTATTGATCTGGTGGTCTACATTTTGATCCTTTCAACTCATTATTTGGGACGAGACAAGTCGTGAGCCTATGACAAGTACAATACAGATAGTACATTAGTTTCGAAAATTTCATTGGTACCTGTATAGAGGATCTAACTCGAGTCTCATGAATCTGAGGCAGATCCTAATCACTCGGTTATCGTGGTTAAACAAACGATTGGTTTATTTATTCTCATGTGACAATCCTACCAAAATAGGCATACTTTTTGTATATATATCTCTGTGAGGTATTTATTAACACAAGTCCTTACAGTGAAATAACCGCGCTGCGGCACACCGCGTCCAGCAATTACATAGTAGTGGCAATCGCTCGTTTCTCATAACGCGGTGGTGAAAGTGAAAGCGTACGAAGTGTACGCGGTTTGACTAAATTTCCTTTTGGAATGTGAGTTCTTTTCGAAAATAAAACTATTTCTTTACTTAAAACTTAACCTGCCGAATTATGTAAAATTACTGAAAACATGAGAAAAACAGGCGAATTGAACTGGACCGACATTAACAATATCAGAATTTACTAGGTGTTAGGACTACTTTTCACTCTAAGAGCCGTCTGGGTAGGCTATTTATGTCGCAAATCAGCAGTGAAACTCCTATTGTGTTCTGATTTGAAAGATATAGAAAGCTGTGTAATTACAGACTGTGAGACATTCCATCTTGGTCCTCAGGGGTGACGCATACCCCCGAACGGGTTTCCACCTTGTCGTGGCGGGGGGGCTTAGCCGTGGCTACTAAGCCTTTTGCAGACTCCATTTGAACGTGATTATGATGTTGGGTTTCTAGACAAAAGAACAGATGAAATGGAAATCGAACTGAAAAGAGCTGTTCGTAGTATATGAATCGTAGTAATTTTTCGTAGTATCGATTGAGAATCAAGCGCACGGTCTCCAGTAAGGTCACATCCTAGTCGGACAATCAACCCTTGTTTTGTATATCCGGAACGACAATGGACCCACTCTATGAATTTGTCCAATTTGATATAACTATAGCAGACGAAGGTGTGTAGAAAAAGGGCCCCGCCAAGTCTCCTCCTCCAGAGTCCTATTTGGATCTTGTATATAAGTAACGAAATCTTCATCTTGAGACATTATTTTCCTGAATATATATCTGCCATTCTTGAGCTTCTCATGTGGTGAGTGGTGCATGTGGTCATAGGTGCGATAATGAGCAGTCTGGCGATACGATAAACATGTTGCCAGTGCCACGCTAGACTGTGTGCCTCGGATAGTCATGTCACTTCAGTCATGGACAGTCATGGTGCAAGACACCGTGCAGATGCTGAGAGACTGTGTTCAGGTCATCAGTGCATCGAGATATATGGCCACAATGCCGATGCCGCAGGTGTCAGCCTGAGGAAAAGACGAGGTCCGCTGTTGATGATTATCAGTGACTGAAAGACTAGGAATGTGATTACCTGCTGTCCACTGTAATATACTAATTTAATGTAATAAACTATTCAGGAATGCCTCTCTTCTAGACTGCAAAGGGCATTTGGCACCGTTCTAAAACGTCCTTAGTCAGGGTTGAAGAGTTCGACTTGAGTATACTACTTAGATATTTCACTCTCACATCTGATCACTCCAGTCTTAGCTTAACTGAATTGTACCAATGGTCAGTATATAATTATAACTATATATATAGATGACTCTTATTCGTGTAATTGACGACAAGTACTGTATGGGGAAAAGACTATGGGCAAAGGCCTGATTAGTTGGAGTTGGGTAGAAGTATTTATTAGACGATCAGATAAGGAAATTTTTATCTAGTCCTATGTCATCATCTTACGTACTTACTATTGGTTATAAAACGGTGGTATCAAATCGTTTGACTCAGTGGAGCATCTCATATGAGCTTCGTTTTGCATTTAAAACTACATATTTAATGTTTGTCGAAGGACTAACAATTATTATTTTAGCATCTGGTACAAGGTTTCATGAACTCACATTCCAGAAGATACTAGAAGCAAACTTTTATTCTGTAATGAGAAGATCATCAACAGAACAGAAGATCCGCACATCATAGGTAATCACAACAGAGAGATCATAGAGTAGATCAAACGATGGTTGTCAACCTATTTGTATTGGTGTGCCTGTCCATAGTGGGATAACCAAATATACGGTAATGCCTAGCATTTGAAGCGTCCTAAAATTCCTGACGGCTCCGTACCCACTTTGTGCCTTCAGAAGCATGTTAGGTTACATTTACTCCCATGGAATCTACTCTATGAGAGTAGATACCTCTAGGTACTACTACAGTTTTGGAATTACACTTACACTTATATCTTATATTATGCACATACGTAATAACTGCTTAAAGTACTGGGCTTCTCGCAGTGAATTTCAAAATTGCGCTGTTTTCAAGAGTGAATAAATAGATGTTATTTCACATTTCTTCAAAGCGAGCAAAGTAAGTTTAAAGCTCTTAATAACTACTTTCATTCACGCAGCGTTCCATGCATACAAACCACTTGCTTCTTGTGAATTACTTCTGTTAATTATTAATGTTTAAAGTTTTTAATCAAACAGTCACGTTGACTAACTTTTTCCATTGTGGTGCTGCAAACACATAAATATGTAAGGATCACATATGAAAACAATCGGGTAAAATTCTTCTTGTGTTTCATCATTCTATGAATATCTATTGCCTAATTTCCACAGTGATCAAGTTATTCAATACTACATAAAAGAAAAGTTACGAGTGCACGATGATGATCACTCAGTGATCAGTGCATATTCCACTTTGGATAAAACATGACAGTTAATTATTAATGTACCCGTTATTTCCTCTACGTGGGTCTCTGAAGTCTTTCATAATATTAACAATAATATCATGCCTAGAATATTCCATCTATCAGTCTGGTCCTCGTCTATGAAAAGTTCCATAAACGTCTCAGGTCTTCGATAGATGGCAAAATACCATCTCAAATTATGCCAATACGGAATTAACGTAATTTGAAAGTCTTTGTACTAAATGCAGTTCCGGTTCTGTCAAGATAAGATAGCACAAAAATGAAAATTATTTGAACTCAACGATTCGAAAATCTGAGTCTATGATTTATTACCTTAAGCTTACCTTCACAACACGTTAATAGACCACATAGGACATAGGTCTCTCCCAAAAGGAGGATTTGCCATAATCATCACCCACGGTTAGCGGATTGGCGACCGCTGTAATCCCTCACACCTTAGACGCTGCTGTCCACCATGGGTCTCCTTAATTTTGGTGTGATATTTTTCGAGATGGTTGCCACCTCTAAAAATATGAACCCTGCCATCTGTCGGTAACCATTGCGACCTTCAAGACATTTCCCCTAGTCGCGTTTTAGGACACCCACTGGAAGAAAGGTGGTGGCAGATTCTTAAGGCGGTACCACACGGATGTATTACAACCAATAAAATCAATTTGAACTTAACTCACCAATATATTTGGGGACGTATATCAATATCTGACGAATCAGTACAAGTGCTATGATACACAAGTATCCTAATCCATATACACATGATACAAATGCTATTGCAAGCCTGAAAGCAGAATATATTTTTTCTAATGAATTAAAAAAAGTTTATCACTTAGAATGAAATTATCCTATTCTAATTCTTTTTTGAGGGAATATTTTACCGTAACTGTAGGATTTTTTACTGATTCGTAAACGCGAATCTACAAACAGGAATATAATACGAAAAAACATTCATACAAATACTTGTCCCGAGCAGGAATCGAACTAGAAGATCACCCTATTTTTGTCCTCTACAGATCTTAAGCCTCACCAAGAAAGCGCACGCAAAAAACGGCATACATTTTTGAAAGGTTTGCACAAACTAACTACGCTGGGTAAGCGGGTTGATGAACGCAGTGCCGAGTGATGCTGCTCCCCATCACCAGTCTGTGGGATTTGGGTTCGGCAAATTCGGAAAAAAATTCCACCATCATTCAGTGCCTCGTTTGTTAGCTAGCAAAATGGATTCGGAGAAAGAGATGGTATGTTCTGCCTTAAGCCGCGATATGCATGTAAATTATTTTTGATTTAAATAGTCTCATTATACTTTTAGCAATTACGATATTTGTGATGACTTGGACATATGATTTCATTCTGACGTTACAAATAAAATTTAGGAGGAAGAACTTAATTAATTACATTATTTAAGTTACTGTTTTTTTTATTAAATACAATAAAACTTAATTATGAATAGTGAACTTAACTAAAGATTTGTGTGTTATTTTGGTGAAAAACTTAACTCGAACAATCACAAAGGCTATGTCACGTAGTTTATGCTTCGCTCAGTAAAACTGCGATACTGTTACGATAGAGATGAATGTACGAGGTAAATGCGGTGGCATTTTATGAAAGCTTCATTCGATATTCAATAATAGTTTAACGACAAGTGCGGCGACCTGTGGCAAATATGTCTTGTGTCAAAATAACAAAAACTAAAAAAAATCGTTAAAATCCTGTAATAATATTACTGTACTTACTACACTGATATTCTGTGTATAACTATGGTGCATACACCATAGTATATGATACATATACAGAATGGTTGCCACCTCAAGAGATTGTACCTGACTACCATGCTATGGGTCCTAATCCCTGCAGAAGCCAATATTTGTGTAATCAAATTATTGGTTTTCGGGTCTGGCATGTGTTCGACTTGTATATCCGACGCTGCACATTACTCTTCCGATCCTCTCCGATCTTATCGCGTAAGCGTGACATCGGAAATGGGAATACAAAGACGAGTGAGTGCCTCTGTGTTTACGCATATACTTACGGTACTATAACATCTCCTACGCAGTATATAACTGTGGAGTATTCGGAAGTTGTCTTCGTAGTCGAAATCGAACAGGAGAACATCATCATCATCATCAAATAAATGTCCCTGGTTATTGACACTTTCCATAACACGCACAAAGCTTTCTCATTGTTTAACTTTTACTAACTTAACGGGCTTGACATATCATAACAGGTTGTAAAAAATATCTTCTCTGCATTTCATAGATTTTATTATTTTGTCAACAAATAAAAACGAATCTAATATAACAAATAACTTATTTGCTACAATTTTTTTTTCTAATATGAAATAACATACTAAAAACACTTACTGGAATTCAAAATAGACATCTTCACAGTTTTCAGGTAAGAGAAAGACTCCATAAAATAAGAATGGTTGACAGACTGATGTAAGACCCAAATTAGTTCCAAACAGGATAGTTGCGAATGCAAATATCTGTCCCGTCAAGAAGTAAATATAATTCTGCCTTAGCACACAACAATTCCACCTGATAAAGAAAGATTGGATTGATAAATATATATTATATGAATATAATGATTGCTATATAATGATTATATATACAGTGGTGGTCATATAATTAGAAACACTTCTTATGAATAAAGAAAGTATAACTTCAACGAACAAATGTCCGTAAAAAATAAATACATTAAATAATTAATAATCATGCAATAATATAGGCATTCAAATAAAAAACTCATTAAATGCATAAAATATAAAACATATCTTGCTTTTAATTACAAAATACATAGGAGTTTATTTTCTGTTACTGGCCGCTTGGACTAATTAGAAACATTTTAAAAAGCATCCATAGCTCGTTCTTTTTTTGAAATTGGAGAATAACATTTCTTTCTTGGCTCTTTCTATTATTTTGGCGGCAATTCAAAATTTAATCTGAATTTTATTTTGTTCAAAATGGGATAATAAAAGTTGTGACGCGTCAACTAGGCACATAATTGTTAATTTACATATAGATCATAAGTGGGTGTACAGAAGAATAGCTGAGCATTTAAATTGTTCTGTTAAGAAAGTTTTTAATGTAATTGATCATTATAAAACACATGGAACTGTTGAAAATTTTCTTAGAAAGGCTTGGCCAAGAAATACCTCTCCCAGAGAAGATACGCTAATCGTTCGTGTTGCTAAAAAGACCCAAGTAAAGGCTCCAACCAGATTAAAAATAAAATTTTTCGCCTAATGACACGAGAAACATCTCCTCAAGACTGATACGCCGAAGATTAGTGGAAGCTAAATTGTTTGGAAGAATCTCTCGAAAGGTACTGCTTCTTACCAAGCAACGCCGAGAGAAGCGATTATTATTCGCTAAAAAATATGTTAATTGGACGGAACGAGAATGGAAAAAAGTGTTATTTTCAAATGAAACAAAAATAAATATAGTAAATTCCGATAGAAAGCGCTATGTTAGACGCCCTGTAAACAATGCTTTTAATTATAAATACACAAGGAGTATAGTCAAGCACGGTGGCGGTAACATTAAAGATTGGGGTGTTTTTCCGGATGTGGAGTTGGACCCGTTCGGAAGATTGAAGGTACAATAGATCAATGGCAATACAAAAATATCTTAGAATACAATGATACCTAGCCAGCAAATAGTCCGGATTTAAACCCTATAGAAAATCTTTGGTATATTTTTAAAAAGAAAGTCTCAAACAAACGTAACACCGTAGTCAACGTAGTCAAAACGAACTATATGAAGCATTTGTTGAAGCATGGAATTCTATCCCCCAAGAAAAATGTATGTATCCCCCAAGAAAAATATATATCATTCATTGTTTAATTTCAAAATAAAAACGATTGCGGTGAAGTATCGGACCGTTGGTAGTGTTTCTAATTATACGACCACCACTGTATATATATATTAATCATTATTTACACAAGATTTGATAATCATCATTACAGCCTGTCACAACTTCAGAGCTTCGACTTCCAGCAACAATGTACAACTCGTCACTCCATCATTGTCGGTTCCGTGAGTGATCACTGGCAACACGCACGAAGATGTGATGCAGTGTTCCGAACTCGGCCCAGTCGAGAGGGATTCAGCGATTTAGCCCTGTGTTGAAGTTGGACTTATCCAGTCAGACAATGTGTAGTAGTATACCTAGTATACGTACTCGACGAAAACTTCGAACGTAATTTTCCCAACGACAACCGTTATAGGTGTCATGAACGTTGAACATGATCATCGTCTTTTCCATGTTAATCTTAAGACCAACTTGATGTGAGACACTATTGAAGTTATTGAGTATGCTAAGCTCCTAGAGTCCTGCCATAAAGACTATACCGTCGGCAATTCGAAGGTGAGTAATGTATTCGCCATTGATTGATTTCGTATCCTTTCTTGTTCAGCAGCTTGAAAACATCCTCCAAGTGGTTAAGAGTTTCGGACATATCACATCACACTCACTTGGATACCTTTCTGAAATTGGATAGGTTTCATGCTCGAACTTTGTACTTGGATTGAAATTGTAGCCCCATTGTACAAACACCTCAACACTTCGATATACCATCTGGCACCGCTGAACAGACACCAGCATCACCCAAATTTCGATTGAATCAAAGGCTTTCTTATAATCCACATACGCCAGATATAATGGTAAATTGTACTCCTCGGTCTTCTATATAATCTGGAGAGTATGTATATGGTCCTATAGTACTATAGTCTTTTCGGAAACAGTCTTGTTCGGCAGGCTGACATTCGTCAAGGCCACTTTCAATACAATTTTCGATAGACAGATCTCTGGCGAACACTTTTGGAGTTGCTATAGTTACCGCACCTGGCGAGTGGATGTTCAGGATAATTGCAACGTTACAATATTAAATTTAACCTCTTATTCATTCACCAAATATCAATTATCACGTAGTAGTCACTTAATTTTATTTAGTTTTTGTAATTTTATTTAAGATACATTTGGGCCAATAGTCAATAACTTTGAGGTCAGTGTTTTTGATGTCGTTTGAAGTAGTCAGCTACAGTTTCGACAAATAAAATTCTATGCTGTTACTGAGAGATCATTAAACTATTAGTCATAGCAAATGGTGCTTGCGTTTTATTTGCATTATAAGAGTGGTTTGAAAAATTTTTTTTTTTTTACAAACAATATTATTGACTAACAAAATTTTCATAAATATCAAAAAGGATGCATCCAATCTGTACATAAAAAAAAGTTTAAAAAAGAACTAAAAAAACTGGGTCTATATGTTGATAGCTGTTTTACATGGAATAAACAGATTCAGGAGGTGAGTCGCAAAATTTCTGCAACCTTGCGACCACTTTATCGTCTCAAAAATTGCCTTCCAACCACTACTAAGATTTTACTTGTCCAATCGCTCATCTTGCCAATTATTGACTATGCTGATGTGTGTTGCACAGACCTGTCCCAACAACATCTTAACACACTGGATTGTCTTCTTAACAATTGCATCAGATACATTTATGGTCTCTGCAAGTACAACCATGTGTCTTCCTTTCTTGTACAGCTTAATTGGCTGCCAATTCGTCAGAAATGTTAGAACACTTTGCTCCCTTTTCACAATTCTAAACGATCCTTGTGTTCCTGAGTACTTGAAATCTAAGTTCAATACCTGGGTGATTCTCATAACTATTCTCTCCGCTCTTCAGGTAGTCTCAAGTTGCTGACGCCTTTACACCATACTGGGTACTTATGCAAGTCATTCGCTTTTACAGCTATAAGACATTAAAAAAGCTCCTAATAAGTTTGCCTTTAAAAATAAAATCCGCAAACATTACAGAAATGTTGCAAGTCTGTACTAGTGCTGCTGTTTGTCACTGTGTCCTTTTAGTTGTTTGTCCTGACATGTATATTTGTTTGTATTTTGTATTAAAATTCATTATTAAATGTGTATATGGTATATTTGTATACATTGTATTTATGTATCTATGTATGTATGTATGTATGTATCTACCTGTGTAAGTATATATTTTGATATTTACATCCTTTTACTTGTTTTATTCTCTTAGCTGTATTGCCTCTATTACATGTTTATCTCTGCTTAGCCTAATGGTTGACTGGGAGAGAATGTCTCTAGGCATTAAGTCCGCCATGTGTACCACTTTGTGCATGAAGCTTAAAAAAATAAAATAAAAAACATTGCCATTGACCACCTTGAAATACTATATAATCGGAATTACATACATGCTCAAAGTTATACCTAATGTAAAGGTGTAAGCTTAGTAAAAAGTAACTACATTCATAAAATTAATAAAAAAAAGACTCACCAAATAGAGTGAAAAAATCTATCATTTACTTCAATCTGACAAATCTGACAGTAAAGTGAATCAGACGTCAATACTGGGCTACAAAAATAATATCAATTGTCATTTTTAAAAGTAGTATGTTATTAACACATATACATAATGTTAATATTATGTTATAATAATACCTGTATTCTTTTCCTTTAGATGAACCTGTAGCCAGTTCATAATCAGCAATTACTTTGACTTTGTAAAAGAAATAACATGTACATGTTACTAGTAACAGAAAAATAAAGTTTTCCAATTGTGTTATTTCAAGAAATCTTAGCACTGCAATCTCGAAAACAAGAAAC
Source organism: Bhutanitis thaidina (assembly GCA_029286595.1). NCBI lineage: Eukaryota > Metazoa > Arthropoda > Insecta > Lepidoptera > Papilionidae > Bhutanitis > Bhutanitis thaidina. Next base: position 9,753,734 of record JAGSMS010000022.1, read on the forward strand.
ATCAAAACTCCAGAGGACAAAGTCCATGAAAAAAAAAAAGTTGACCTGTAATGGTACAAAAATATTTCTCTATTAATCAAAGTAATATAAAATATGAAGTCCTGGTATTTTTCGATTATAGTGACAATAGTGAATAGATCTATGTGGCAAATAGTGCCACATAAAAACAGCGTAATTCGCAATAATTTACAGTTATCCAGTTTGATTCTGGCAAAAGCAACAGCTTCCAAATATTATTGATACTTGTGCAGTTGGCACATGATATATTATAAAAGACTAAAACATAATAATTAAAGAAGTGAGAGAAGTAAGAACTTAATTATTAAATTAAGAGATAATTTCACATAAATTATTTGTGTACCTGTTCTTTTGACGAGGTCTCGATTGTACATATAACGCTCCCATACCAATAACAACCATAACTGTTATCGTAATCGATAGGGATAGGGTACCTACTAGCAATAAAAGTGGTAATATAATAAACGGTAGACCAGCATCTTTCTCCACTTTTTTGATATTAGATTTATTCGATCGAAAAAATAAAACATCATGAATTGTAAGTGCCGTCATCATCATGCTAGTAATGTTTATGTGTGATATGATTTATTCGTTTAACGTTTATTAATAATTTAAGCTAAAAAGTTAAATGTTACAATATTTCTCAATTTTTGCTTGTTTACTTGCAACATGGTCGGTCCATGTACATAATATTTATGTTCAATTATTAATCAATGTCAAATTTTACATAGTGTAGTGCTCACTGCACAGAGTACTTTCATATATAAATCGGTGTAGTGTTGGTATACAACACAAGTCTATAAATGCCCATCGCTGGAAAAGGCCTCTTCTCAAATATTTGAGAGTGTTTTGGAGCTGAGAAGGGTCAGCTACGTTGCTCCAGTGCAGGTTGACGGACTTCAAATGTCCCCGAAATAATATTCTTCATAATTTTTCTGACATGCAGGTTTCCTCACGATTTTTTCCTTTGCCGTCGAGCACGTGATAAACTTAAGCACTTAAAATTGCTATTATTAATTTTAGTGGTACCGGAAACGGGGATCGAAACCAGGTCACTCCCATACTATGAAATTGAAGCAAGCGCCCTGACCACTAGGCTACCACGGCTCTGTTGGTACACTCTATGATGAAATCACAGAACCAAGCAGCTTATTTAGACTACACTAGAGATTGTTATGTACTCAAGCTCAGGTAATAGACGTAGCACGATATTACCGTACTCATACAACTGATAGTAGCCAACAAATGCTGTGCTCCCATATATGAAGGAAATTGAAACTTTAATTACCGTATGTGTATAAAAAGTAGAGTTAATAACAACTTAATGAAATTCTAAGTACTTTAATTTTCATTTCTATGTCTCATTTTAAATTAAAAAAAATGTATATTAAAAATAAAATCTTTAAGCAGAATAATTTTGAATTTTAAATTTCTCTGAAATTTCTCGTATACTGTAAAAATGGCTTAAAATGATCTATGAAATTTCTTAAGGTTCTAGTAACTGCATATCAAAGTACACATTTATTTTATGATTATCACAATGTCTTAGTATTCTTTACGATAGCCATTGCTGTGAACAAATATTTGTGTAATTTACAATTATATCTGAGATTATTTCTTTTCAAAACACAAAAAATAATTGTTAAATTTACTTAATCCTAAATTTTTGATTTTCTGTGGTCTATAAATTTTCTTATGCTAATAATTTCTTTTAATTAGCCAGTCCTTCAAAAATAATACATAAAGTTACTAGGTTTTCATTCAAATGTAGGTTGCTTTAATTCTGTGTCCATGGCTTTGCTCGATGACGGTCGAGGTTCTTCCACAAATCGGACTCTAGATTGTGAAGGAAAACCTGCAACATTGATTATTTTATTGATAGCCGGAAACCGTGCTCGAAAATGACTGCACCAGGCTCTATTGGGACCGGCCCATCATCAGGGCCAGGACAATTCTTGCGAACAAGTTAGATATCGTGTTGATGGACCGGACACAGTCGAGGACATTTTTGGTCGACATCATCTTTCCATATGACGAGAAGCTCGTAAAAGTCGAAACAGACAAAAAGAAAAAATATCTCTACCTGGCTCACGAAGTGACCTACATGTGGGGTGGTATGCTGACTGAAATTATTCCGATAGTGTCTCTGCAAATGGGTTAATCCCAGTCAGCCTCTCGGAAAATCGAAGGCGGCAAGAACTCCGTGACGGACCGCTCTGAGCTCAAATGCAGAAGTCGGTGCTCCTTGATACAGATTAAAGATACCTTATTTATTTTTTAGGATTTTATTTAAGTAGACCTATTTATATATACCAACCAACCAGACGAGTATATATGTAAATAACACCATATAATAATAATAAATTTATTTTAACTAATACATGTGACAAATTATGTTCAATGAATCCATCCCATAAAGCCCCCGAACTAGTAAAACTGTGTTTCAGGAACCAGTGTATGAGCCATGTATACATATATAGTATGCGCGGCATAATGGACGAGTAGTAAACGCGTGTGGTATTATCGCAATATTTCCTCAACTGTATAGTCTATCTAGTGCGAGGGTAACGCTGAATCTGAAAGTGTCGTTTTATTTTATTTCACGAGGAGGAAACTAGGCCTTACACCTTACACCTTCCAATCACTGAAGGCCGTGTATGGTTATGTCGGGAACAGAATTAAGTGCTGGACCGACAAAAACCCCCAGGGTTTATATATATTGTCTCGGTGGCCTTTAAGGCTCCGACGGAAAGACTCTCGAGCAGGCGGCTCGCCAGTGAAAGTAATAAATAGCAACGACGATGCTGTTTTAACACGACGCTACTGCTGTGTATTCGTGCAGTGACAACCATAGAGACTAACTACTAAGGTACTAACCTCATAAACAGTGTAAACGTTTTTAGTATATTCAGAACCAAATTGGTATAATTTGGGCTCCGTAAAACTAATTTAGTTTTTTTTGGTATCCTTTTATATTCTGGTATTTTTTGGTACTTTTTTAAACTTTCAACATTTTTAAACACATTGATATATTTTTGGGTTGGGCGGGCAACACTAATTTCCATTCGTTCGTATTTTGTGAACATATTTTGTCTTTGTCTGATGTTTACTGCAACTGTATCATTTTGTCTCTTTCGAACGGTTAATGCTAACAAAACCGCGAATCGTGCTTTAGCTACATATGTACGTTACATGTTCTACGTCGCAGGGAATTACTGAAACTTAAAAAATGATTCCTAGCAATAAGTATAAAAGGGACCACTGATTTTTTTTGTTCTTTATTTTTAACTTGCGGGCCTCCTGCTCGCGAGTCTCTAGCGATGTAGCTATAAAGGCCTCTAGGCCAACAGCAGATATACCGTGGGGGTTTTAGTCGGTCCGGCATCTTCAATGCTGATCCTGACATAACCAGTCACCGGAGACGGTGGCAGGCAGGTCCGAATACCTTTCCCCACGTTAAACTAAAAAAAAAATTGTTCTTTATTTATGTCTCTCTGTGTTATCGTGCGTGTGTAGTGAAGATAATGAAGCACAAATACGATCAGAAATATAGATCTGAGTGGGAACAAAATTAACATTAACATATTTATAAGATTATTGTGTCCCTTTTTTTGTTTTTGGCACATAAATCAATTATCGATTCTCAAGCGATTTCAGAAAGCTGAATTTTGAAATTTTAATAAATGAAAGTGAAGGTATACATACATGCCGAACTGGTTCTGTGGGATGGAAAGATAGTTTTGCAGGGTTCAACATATGTAATATTTTTATCAAGAATAATAATTTTCAACTAAATGGGACACTAGTTTCCCAAGATAAGAAATAGGTAGTTATTTTACTTATTTTTTACGATAGGAAAATTAATCAAGTACTGTTTATTTTCAGATCGATAAATTATTTCAAAGGAAAGGACCCAATCTGAAGAAGTAAGAAAAGCAGAGCTAATATTTTGTGCAGCGTTGGCAGAACATACCATTTCTGGCCATGGATCATCTCAGCGATTTATTCAGCAAAATGTATTATGAATTATGAGGAAATTGCAAAGGGTTTTTCCTAGAAACGCACTAAATCTGCTCAGTTAGTTTACGACGTAATATAAAAAATACGTCAAGTTTATCAGGTAATGCTGCTACTTTTTCATTAATTATAGATGAAAGCATAAACAATACAACAGAAAAATTACTTGCCATTGCAATAAAGTTTTATAGCGTTCAGGATAATACAGTAAAAACCAAATTTTTATGTTCTATCTATCAAGTGAAACTGCTGAAAATATTTTTAACTCACTGTATAAAAGTTTGCGAGAATTAAATTTAAACATTCAAAATATTTTAGGATTTGCAGCTGATACAACAAATGTAATGTTTGGCAGAAATAATAGTGTGGTTGCAAAGATTAATTCGGTCAATTCTAATTGTATTTTTGTAAAATGTGCATGTCATTCATCAGCATTAGCTATAAGTTATGCCTGTAAAAAGTTGCCTAAAGCATTGGATCAAATTGTGAAAGAAGACTATAATTATTTTTGCCATAGTAGCAAACGCAATAGTGAATTTCAGACCTTTGTAGAATCAGAGCATCACAATATTTTACGTCACTACGACATACGATTTACACAGCCGTATTGGCTCTCCCTACACGGCTGTGTAAATCGCATAGTAGAACACTGGAATGCACTTCAGCTGTAATTTCAGCAAGAACATCTCGTAGAACATAACCCTAGCCATTCGGCGATTTTTTTACATGAAAGTTTCGAAAATAAACAAATAAAGCTCTATATTTTGCATATAGTCAACAAGTTTAACATAATTTTTCAAGGTAATGCATGTGTTGCTCATATTTTTTGTCGGAATTTGACTGACATGTTTAAAACAATATTAAGTTGCTACATGAAAAGCAGCTACATTCGTGCCACTGCTATTGAGGACATAGATACTAATAGTAATATAAATTTTGTAGAATTACATGAGATATACATAGGTATAAAAGTATCTAATGAAATAGCGCTGTTAAGAAATCAACCAAGTAACAGTAGTATCGTAATTAGAGACTTTAAAAACTATCAAAAAGGTGTCAAAGCTTTTTGATAGAGTTATGTGCTCAACTTAAATGTAGATTTCCCATTAATGAAAAAATATTTTCCGAGTTACGTTTCATAGACCCACAAGTAGTGGCTTATGAAAATTTTACATGTCTTATCAGCGTTATGAACAGGTTTCCGAACATTACTACAAATGATACAGTAAGACAATTAATTGACGAGGAATATCGTCAAATTAAGTATGATTCAGAGGTACAAAACCTGATGTGTGGTTCTAGTAGTAGTGCTAGTGCTGTAAATGTTGAACAGCATTGGAGCAAACTAAGTTAACAGTAAAATGTTCCTAAGTACAATAATGTGACTAATTTTGTACAATGTCTAATGGGTATGCACCATTTCAAACGCTGAATACGAGAGAATTTTATCAAAAGTTAATCATATAAAAACTAAATACAGAAAAAGGTTTCTAGCTAAACATATTGCGTGCCTGTTGCATGTTAAGCAAGGTCTAAGTGAAGGGAGTGTAGGTTGTGTCTCATGTGACCCATCGAAAATGATGGTAAAAAATAATTCGTCGAATACTGACTATTTGTAATGAAATTTATTGTAAATATTTATTATTATTTTAATATGTCTGTATTATACGTGTGAGGAGGTATGAAGGTGTGTAATTGGTAAAATTAAAAAAGTAACTGATAATAAGTGTTTTAATTAAATTTTTCCTGTTCTGCTTTTTATGTGTTTTGGTATTATTTAGTATTGGCACCTTGTAGTTTTAGTAGATCACCATTTTATAAAACGGTCACACTGCTCGTAAATCATAATACTCAGATTAAATAATCTGTCACTGTGTTACAGAGGCAGACTCTTAAAAGACTTGCCGAGTGTTTATTTTTTATATTTTGATAATTAAATAAATGTTACGTTGATCGTAAAATGTTCAAACAAATTAACGGAATTATTAATATTTGAAACGTCTGCATTTTGTACAGCAACAACAAAAGACAACATACATACATGAAAAAGTAAATGTATCTGCCTCTTTACAATGTATCTGAAAAAAGATATTTGGTTAAAATCCCTGTCTCTAAACTGGGATTTCTCACAGTGTTACTACCGTTACTTGCCTTTATTATTTGTATTATGATGACCATGTATAAGGACTTCGAAAAAGCTAATAACACACATTGTAACGTGCCTAATATATTTCCATCGATATCAGCATCTATTGGAAACTATGAACCACAAAGAACTATATGGAAAACTGCTATTTACGTCCACTTACCTTTAAGAACTTTTATAATTTATTCAAGATGGAAATATTACCAAGATATTATATTAGAAAATTGTATTATAATTCTAAACTTAGCAGTATCATTTAACATAGTTGAAAATTTGTCATTACTTGGATTAACATATTGGACATCCTCCTACAACTATCGTAAGTACTTTGGTTTTTATTTATAATATAAAATGACTTTAAGGTATGACTCAAATTAATTTGACATTCATTAATGGAAAACATTGGTAACTATTAGAACTTCTACCTGGCCAAATTTACAGTAGTAATTTTTATTTATTATGCAGCGATATATAACCATAATCATAAGAAAGGCACCAATAACCTTTCTCATAATACAGATGGGAAAGCATGTGGTTTAGTGTTTGTCACTAACTTGCTTCAATATAACTAAATGAAGTAGAAAGGGATGTTGGAGATATAACTTTTCCTCCAAAAGTCAACTTCATATGCATGCAGTACACCCTCCGAATTAGTGCATGCCAGCATCCTTAGTATAAGGTAACCTACATTGTCCAACCCACCTGCACGGTGAGTATGTGCAAATTCTTCATGCATAGCATCCCAGCTTTTTGTTGCTTACAAGGAGAAGCCTTTGAATGAAGAAAGAAGAAGAAAGGTTATAACAGGTGAAGGGTTATGAGTAAAGGTCTGAATAAATTCAAATAAAATTTATCTTTTGTCATGAATAATATATACTTCTTCTCTTAATTAAGACTTCTCTTGGTAGAAATTAAGGCTATCTAGGCGCAGGTGAAGCTGTATTTTTTCTTTTTCTTCTGAGATGAAAGTAAAGAAAAACAAAAACTCATTTAAAAAAACTAAAAAATATAGGGTGTAATTTAAACAATAAATTTTAGACAATTATAATAATAAGTCTGAAGTAAAATGAATTGATTTTTAATAAATTAAATTGCTACTTATTTTGGTAACATAATACATTTAGTCTCAAAATATATATGTGTGAATTGGTATAATTGTTAATTTCAGACAAATATTACTTTTGCTTTCCAAAAATTATATATGCTCACCGAATATTGTTTTACTAAAATGGCCAGACATTATCATCAAAAGCTATAGTTTCAATTGGATTGATCCAATTGTATAACTCAAAATATATATTGGATTTTCCAAAAGATTATCTATCAGGCAGTAAAATGAATCAACAAAATACTACAGAATACCAGCTTAGAAACCTTCAATGCTTATTAGCAGCAGTTTTTCAGTGAGTGGGTAGTAATATTATCAGTCAACATGGTGATTCGCTTACTGACATGTAACTGGTCAATATTTCTAAATTAGTATGTCTGTATTGTATTGGGTTTGGGGATAATACCTCTTGGTGAGAAGTTCTCTTCTCTTTTTTACTAGGCTACATCTTTTATTTTGGCAAATTGAAATTTTAATGTTCCTTCAAGTGCCATTAATTAATCTTAGGTGTTCAAGTACAAAGTAGGTCATATTCATGTGCATAGTCTTCCTATCAATAGGTTTAAATATTTTTTCAACAGACTATGTAAAAGCATATTATAATAAAAAGGAATATCTTGCTGACTCTGTATGATGTCAGCCGAAGCTATAATACACAGTCGGCAAACAAACATTTCTTATAATGGATGGTTCGGTAGCGTAGTGGCTAAGCATTTAGCTCCAGTGCTATGGGTGGCAGATTCGATTCCCGCATGGGACTATTGTTTGTATGGAGTATAAATAATAAGTTCCAGATCTGGGTGTTTGTCTGTGTGCAATTTATGTATGTAAACTGCCTCTGTGACACAGGAGAAATACCAACAGTGGAAGGTAATGTTTTTTAAGAAATAAAAAAAATAATTACATCAGTCTTAATTTTGCTATTGTATTTTTAGCTACTTAGTAATCGCTCTGAGATCTAGAATTTATTTTGAAGGTGTAACATTTCTTTTAAAATTTGCTTTGAAATAACCACATTCTGACTAAATTCCAAACTAACAAACAAAATATGTGAATTCACAATTCAAAACGCGATATGCATACTCCCCTGACAGGGTTGCATTATGATCATTTTGTATATTATATTATTATATACAAGTATATTTTTTATTTCAGCATATCATGAAATTTGCTTCAAAGCATTTATTGGAACATCAATATTTTATATGCTGCTGACATGCATTCTACTAACTCAGTACCGTCGGAAACCTCACATGACACATTCAGAGAGAAACTCTGTTAAGTTAAAGTGGAGAGCATTTTTTATCAATATAGTGTCATTTGCTATTGCAGCTTACTTCTTTTTAAGACACAATAGGCTATGTGAACCATATGGTAAGCTCAAAATTCATACATAATCATCATTTACTCTGTTCTATCAAAGGCTACATGGTTTTCCTGGCATATTCTTTAATTAACTGCAATCAGTTTAGTTAAATGAAAGGGGATTCACACAAATGGTGTTTATGCAAGCAATATATATAAGTTTAGAGTATTGTCTGAACCTTTTTGCCCTTCCTGTAGTAGGCCCACTGAGGCAGGCATAGAAGAATTGCAGGTTGCTATAGAACTCACAGCCAGAACGTAAAGTACTTGTTTACACGTGGAGTAATTATATTACCCTTTGTCGTTTCTCCTCTTTTTGAGAACATTCCCCTTATTGCCTCAGCCAGTATCAGAATCCTTGGCGTTGACATATCGAGCGACGTTCAGTTCCGTGGTCACTTGGAGGGAAAGGCCAAATTGGCCTCCAAAAAGCTTGGTGTGCTTTGTAGAGCGGGACAGTATTTCATGCCGGTCCACCGTTTGCAACTTTATAAGGCGCAAGTTCGGCCCCACATGGAATACTGTTCTCATCTCTGGGCAGGGGCACCCCAGTACCAACTCCTTCCATTTGACCGCATCCAACGTCGAGCGGCTCGAATTGTCGGCGACCAAGCTCTCTCTGATCGGCTTGATCCTTTGGCCTTGCGAAGAGATGTTGCTTCTCTTTGCATTTTTTACAAAATTTTCCACGGGGAATGTTCTGAGGAACTGTTCGGATTGATCCCAGCTGCTGAGTTTCACCATCGTACATCGCGACATCACATCTTCTCATCGAGTATATATACCCTATATACAAGGGGGTTTCACCATCCTTCATCGCGACAGAATTCCAAGTTCCATCGATACCACCTAGATGGTTGGCATTCCACCACAGTGCGTTTTAATCGAAGTTTTCTGCCACGCACTTCGATTTTGTAGAATCAGCTGTCGCCAGCAGTATTTCCGAACAGTTACGACTTAGGGACCTTCAAGAAAAGAGCTTATTCCTTCCTTAAAGGCCGGCAGCGCATCTGTAGCTCCTCTGGTGTTGTGGATGTTCGTGGGCGCCGGTGATCACTTACCATCAGGTGAGCCGCACGCTCGATTGCCCCCTTCTTCTATAAAAAAAAAAAAACACTAAGCATTACAGCTTGTATCTGGAGTGGTTCACGACAATAGTCGAATGGCGGGTTCGAACATACGTCATGTTTCGTAGTTCGCACCCTAACCCATTAGGGTATTCGGGCTTGAATTTATTTTCTTTGACTTTATTTCTGAAGGGCTATCCTTACCTAGCGCTTTCAGCAGCTCAGCCGTTATTCCATCTTTATCTGGTGCAGCAGTCGTCTGAGATGCCATCGGAATAGTGTCGGATGAGCTTGACTCTTGCGTTTCACAATAACAATCTTGATTGCAACAACAATGTAAAAGATATCTAAAGAACAACAATAGAAGATAGACCGCAACCAGAGCCGGTTACGTTCTATCGCTTCTTCAATATATATATAGCTTAGCTTCCCTGAATAGCCAGTTTTTTGATGGGCAAGTCTTGAAAATCTTAGTATCTACAGCATGGACGTTTCGTCCACTGTAATGCAATTATGTAGCCAAGGAAAGCGATTATGCGGGTTCAGTTTGCATCTTACCATTAGCATCAGAGAATACACAACCAAACCCTATAATCTATGTGCTAAACAAATATAGACTAAGGCTGGTATTCAAAACCAGGTAAGCTAAAATCTAAAGCCATGCGGTCGTCATACATTACTGTGAATGCAAAATGTCAACCATTCAGCCAGTACTAAACTGCCGCGTTTGTTGACTAACATTGTGCGCATCATCCATGTGAGATTGGCATTTCTTTAATTGTATATATACATATTCACGCCTTGTTCCCAACGGGGTAGACAGAGACAATCTTCTTCCACTTGCTACGGCCCTGACATACGTCTTTCGCTTCTTCCACTTTCATCAATCTTCGCATGCATGCTCCTTGGTTTAGAGTACTCGTGACCTGGCCTTTTTTCAGAACGTCTCCGATTTGATCCTGAAATGTTCGCCTAGGTCTTCCTCTCCCGACTCTACCAATTACACTCGCCTGATATATTTGTTTCGTCAACCTACTTTTATTCATCCTCTCCACATATCCAAACCAGCTCAGCATCCCTTTTTCAATTCGTGCCGTTTATCATCGTTTTCATGCCACAACGCTCTCTGATCACATTATTTCGAACCCTGTCAGTTATCTTCACATCAATCATACTTCTTATCGCTCTCATTTCTACTGCATTTATCCTGCTTTCATGCCTCTTCTGCCATACCCAGCTTTCGCTTCCATATGTTAATGTTGGTACCAATACCCCTCTATGCACAGCCAAACGAGCTTTGTGAGATATCGCCTGGCTGTTCATAAATGTATGCAATGCCCCATTCACCATATTACCTGCCATCGCTCTCCTTTCAATGTCACATTCGTACCTTCCATCTCTCGTAAACATTGTTCTCAAGTAAACAAATTCATTCACTTGCTCTAAACTATCTTCCCTAATTTTGATACATACTTCCGTTATCCTGTCCTCTCTTTCAAACACCATAATCACTGAGTAGGCTAATTTATTTAAACATGTAGTATATTACTTCCAAACTTGTATCTTTTGTCAGAAAATTATAGAACTTCAACTAATCTAGCCGCCATAATGCAGAGAAATTAAAAATCTAAAATAATAGTTGTATATCACATTTATTTTACGCTTTATCCTTATCTGACAACTACTTTAATTTTAATATGTTTTATTGTTTCAGTTTACTCAATTTTTGGATTTTCGGAATACATTGTTGTGTTCAGTAACATAGCATTCCATATGACAACAGTTTACGATTTAAAACGACGAAATGTTTATATTAGTACAAAAGGTATTGGAGTTGAATAATAGCAGAAGCTTCAGAATAATGGAAAAGTGCAGCTTTAATTAGAAAATACTGAATGTACTTGCACTTGCAGTTTTTATAAAAGAGTTAAGACTGACGAATGAACAGTCTTATCTGATGCTTATTGGATATTCTGTAACATTGTATTCCAGTTTCATTCCCCAGTTGAGCCTATACATCATAAATATATAATATAGCCAAGTGTGATTCTGACACATACATACATATTATAGGTATTTTGCACTAGTAGTGTTTTACGTTATATAATTAAATTGTATAATCAATACAGGTTTTGGAATTTGTCTTCCCTATATATAAGTTAGCTTGTAGATAAAATGTACATTAAATAATTCATATTATATATGACATGTGTGTGAACCTATTTTATCTTTTTGAAGTTATGAAATAAAAATAGTAAACTAACATATTCATTTTATTTTAAATTCAAATACAAGAAATATCAACATTATAACATAAATATGTTTTACAAAAATATCTAATCCCTAATTATTAAAAATAGCTTAACAATTACCTTATATGGTAGTATGAAAAGCTTTCAGTGTGGATATACTAAATATTATTTGATATTGATTATAACAATGAATATTATAATAAAAAGTTGATATTAATTATTATAATCAACTTGCACAATATTTATGAAATATAATACAAAATTAACATTCGAGCAATAACAGAATTTATAGTCGTAATATGGCTCATAACTATATAATTTTGAAATGGAAACATGAAGAGTTAAGAAATAATTTGAATTCTTATTCAAACTAAATTAGTAATAATGATAGCAAACATCCCTTTTTTTTTAAATTAATCTATTGCTCCTTCTAGATCATACTCCATGTGGTATCTAATTATCACAATACCCTTAAATATTTTAAACATTGCTAACAAAGTATTCTGTATGCCTAAACAGCCCATAACTTGTATATTTGTCATTCAATTGTGCTTAAAGGATTGAACAGGTATGAACGAAATTTGACAACAAAGATGTAGATGTGTTTTGTATTACAATTATATTGTAGATTGTTTCTTAAGATATTCTTGTTTGACTAATTAATCACAATTAACAATTTATCAAAATGGTTGATTTGACATAACCATTATGCTAATATGTCGATAGAAATGAAATGAAATTTGTAATAGTAAATTTTTGACAAAATGCGGAAAGAGATTAAATGAGCTAAGTTTTATGTCAATGCTAGCCAGATTAAAGCAGCAAAATTCAAGCAACAATCTTTTGGAAAAACATTAAGGGCATGAATGGGAGGATTCCGAAAATGTATCTTATCATAAAAATGAAAAAGGTACATGCAGTAGATCCCGGAAATGTAGATAACGAGGAAATTACTGTCTATTTTGTTACTGATTGATTACTACTGATAATACAGATTTATTACGATAAGTGTGTATCATAAAACTAGTCAAATAATATAGTTTTTTTCATATCTACCTATAATTATACAAATTTTTAACACTTAGTAGGTAACATCTTGTGACACTCCTAGCATAATAAAGACGTCATTCAATCGCATTTTTGAAGTTATACTTCTTTTGGTGCCGTTTGGAAAAAATAATGCGAGTGAATTTTTACGACGCGCGGGCACACCAACATCTAATATTAACAGGATGAGGTTGGTTTCTAAATGTCTCTTAAATTATCGTTGCGCGCGCACATTGACATCTAAAAATAACAGGATGAAGTTAGTTTCTAAATGTCTCTTAAATGATCTTGGTAACTATTATGGAGACTATATACTATTATAGAGTGTATAGTCTCCATGGTAACTATATTCAAAGTGGTTATTCAAATATTAATGAATCTGTAACACACGTGTTTTACATCAGTGGAGATAAAAAATATATTCATACATAAATATACATGTGTATTTGTGTGTGATTTTGAATGATTTATTAATTTATTGTGACTATTCATGATGAAAGTGGTTTTTAATGTAACAAACTTTTTTAAGTTGGTTTAAAGATTTGAGGTTAAAAAATATTTTTATGTTTAGTTACGTTAAAGAAGTATAACTTCTCACGTGCGTACATAAGTACACACACACACACACGGTTTTTCGTTTTTTTTTCTTATCAAACCAGTTTTAACGATTGTGGTGGCACTTGAGTGTTATTCTTTAAATTTTTCATGTTGCTGGCCGTCATTGCCAAAGTAAGGTAAAATAAACCTTAAATCAACAACCTCGAATAAACATTGTCGTTAGCGTGCAAATGAAATTACTGTACTACCTCCTTTTCACTTATTAAGGACGTCTTAATGTTTGATATTTATAACTCATATATAAAATCCTGAGTGGTTTTTACACTACCCTTATCTCGAAAGAAATGAGATAGTGACTGAATATTTAACTTGTGAACCTAAGAAACTAAGATATTTCTTATAAGATTATTCAATATCTAAGAAACGTTTTATGATAACAAATCTTTTCTCACCCCTTATCTTAACAACCAAAAATTGACTTGTTTCATTAGTATACCTTAACATCTAATAACAATGGTAGCTTATTCTTGTTAGACAAGACACTAAATAAAGCAAGAAAAGAAATGAAGAAAAGCTTAGGTAAAACATAATAATAATACAGAAATAAAATAGTTTTTTTGATGGCTAAGAGTAAATGGTTTAGGAATAAAATACTCTTGATTTTTTTAGCCTCAGATAATTATTGTAAAATAAGGATGTAAACCTTCCCTTCTGTCACTAGTCCTGATATGACTCTATTTTCATGCATTTATATTCATAACCCTCTTAATCTAAATAAATATTTAAAAATATAACATTGTATTAGAAATCACAAATTACGTATACATACAATATGTGGTTGTCAAAAAACAATAAACAGTTATCAAATTAATGAATTGTCCAACACATTACAATGAACAATATAATATAATTAAAAACCAGTTAAATACCAGTTTAATGAAACAAACTATTTCTATGTTCTTAAAAACTAATTTACTTTTTATTTTTAATTCACTAATGTATTTATTTACATTATTGAAACTTTTACATTATGTGACCACATTTATTAAATTGTAATTTATATAATATACAACAAATATGTGACAAATAGTACACTTTATCATTATTAAGTATAAAATATGGTCTGCAACTAGCAGAAATATAATCTGCTATAGTTTGAACTCATCCTCCATTTTGTCTGCTATCATTTTTGCAATTGCTAGAGATGAAGTAGCTCCTGGAGAAGGTGCATTCCTACAGTGTAATACTCTACTTCCAATTGCACCAGTACCCGGATTCGAGTCAAACACAAAATCTTCAATTAATGTGCCTAAAAATATTTAGTGAATTTGGTTAGTAAAGGTTAAATTTAAAATTCAGAAATTAGAGAGTAAGTTACGAGAGGTTTGGGGTTTTTCACTTAACTTTGCAAAAACGTTTGACACTGTTGAAAAGCTCCTTAAACAAAAGAATGAAATAGGAAGAATAGATATGTTACAAAGCCAAGGAGTTTTCTCAGACTTTCTATTTTTTTGCCATTTGAAAAACACATTAAGCTTTCAACCGGGCAATGTTTTTAAATTTTGGTATCTTCCTAATCCTAATATTTTGCAGCCTCTATATAGTCTAATGCTGTCATGGTTCTTATTATGGCTTATCATGCCTCTACCAATAGGATTTGCCAAAACAGTACTGAGTAGGTTGATTAGCAATTATTATAACAGACATTTTGCAGCTTAAATACAGCAGCAATTAACAATCTACAATAAAATTGAAGGAAGAGTTAGATGGAATGTCAGAGATTTGGAACACAATACAACCAGACTCAAAAACCAATATTCTATGTCTTGCACAAATATCATCTTGTGCTGCTATTCAAACCAGTGCTCATGGTACAATAGTCACACTATCCACTAAATTAAACTGAAAAGTGGTATGTGTAATTCATTTAGCCTATGGTCAATTGTGCCAAATGGAAGTCTGTAATCTTTACCTAACATCTATCTGAGCAACATCAGTGTTATCTATTAACCAAAAAATTGTGGTTTCATTTATTCACTTCAGGATCCTTAGCATGAGCATGACTCGTAATTGGCCAGTTTTATTTGGTGTTTTCCCTCATCCCCCCTATAACTCGGTTCCCTATAACGCGTTTTCATATTACGCGATTTAAATCCTCCGTATAACGCGGGGATTTCCCACATGTTAGTTTTGATTGATTTTAATAAAACATACATATTTCGTTTATAGTAACATAGTTTTGTCCTGCAGCGAGAAAAGTTAAATGTGATGAATCATTTATACGTAACGCGTTATACGAGGACGTAAAAACGCGTTATACTGGAATACCCCTATAACGCGGAACCAATCTACCGCCTTATAGGGGGGATTACTGTAATTCCACACAATCGTATGTGTAACCTTTTTATGATAGAGCAAAAAGAAATTACCCTTTAAATTATACTTTTTTATTTTTTTTTATTTGTTTCACCATAATAACAAATATTGTGTGAAAATTTTAACTGTCTAACTAAAAGATACAGCCCCATAAAGATAGGATGGACTGACTGAAGACATAGACTTAATAAGAGAAGTATGGAACCATAAAAAGTTAATGTGTTGTAACTGATATATGCATGATACCTTCATCCATAAGTTATGGATAAATATATTTAAGGTGTTCTTTTATATTAGAACAAAATAATAACATACTACAAAAAAAGTTAATAGAAGATATTTTAATAAATACAACCAAAACTTAGGGTAAATACTTTTCTCATAAAAAACATTGTTTATTTAATGCTACTTAAAAGACTTACCATCCTTTGCCATAGCTTGAGCTCTGACGCCTGCAGGTCCTCTTTCAACATCAGCACTAGTAATATCTTGTATATATTTCTGTATCTGCATTACTTGTAATGGAATAAAAAGAGATCTGCTCATTTCCTTTAGTCCAAAACCAGCATATTTTAAAGCCATCTTCCGAAAGCCAGAAAAATGTATTATCTCTTTTAACTCTTTCATATCAATATCTCCCCACCTGTTACATATTTTTATTTTACAATTACATGATGAACATAACTGATTGTTAATAATCTATATCAATACTTTGAGAACACTTACCTGTAACCTTCTTTACAAAATGCTAGAATTGCATTAGGTCCAACAATAACTCTTCCATCAATTCTTGGAGTCAAATGTACCCCAAGAAAAGGAAATCTTGGGTCTGGTACAGGGTAAATATTTGTATTTGCAATTTGACTTTTATTTGGTACTAAATATAAGTATTCACCTCTAAATGGAATGATTTTTGGTTCCTCTGGGCATCCTGTTAAAACTGCTACAGTATCTGATTGGAGGCCACAGCATGTTAGTACATATTTTGCTTGTAATGTATCACCCTTAGAACTGACCAACATAACAGGATAACTGGCATCCTCAGCTTCTATAAACTTTTTTACTTCAAAATTAAGGTAACTGTTGCCACCACATTCTTCAAAGTCTTTAACATAGGAATTTGTCACTTCACTCCAATCAACAATACCAGTATGTGGTGACCATAATGCCTCTATTCCCTTACAATTTGGTTCTAACTCACGCATTTCATTGGAGTCTAAAAGTTTTATATCTTTTACCCCATTTTTAACTCCTCTGTCATATAAATCAAGAAGGCGAGACACTTCAGACCTTTGAGTTGCGACTATTAATTTACCACATTTGGAATATTTGATGCCTTTCTTGTCTAAGTACTCATAAGACAAATTTAGACCCTCCACGCATAGTTTAGCCTTCAATGACCCTGGTTTGTAATAAATACCAGCATGAATCACACCACTATTGTTTCCACTTTGATGGAATGCAAAATTATTTTCTTTTTCTGCTAAAGCTATCTTTATTTGTGGATGTCGTAAAATCAATTCCCTGGCTGAAGCTGACCCTACAATGCCTCCACCGATTACCACTATGTCGTAATACTGTGACTTTTGGTGGTTATACCTAAAACAAAAGTATTATAAAAGCTTTAAACATAACGGATACAACGAAGAAATTTGCAAAAAAAAATATTAAAAAGACCACTGTGTGTTGCAGTACACATCTTTACAGTTTTCAAACGCTTAAGCGAATTTCAATGCCGTTTTCCATCATTGAGAACATTTCTTGAGGATGATTTATATGCATGACACATTCACATATAGTATATATAGGATAGATCGGATCGTGCGAAGCAGGCGCGTTTCGGTAGTTATCAATAAGACGTAAAAATAAATTTAGTAGACAAATAAAACGTACCTTCGTGTAATCCTATTAATTTTTGGAGTCGTAAATTGAAAAGGTCGGGTGGATAGTACTTGAAACCAACTTTTGGTTACTATAGGCATTTTCATTTGCTAAAGAAACAAGTGTCTACTATAGAAATGTTTATTGGTTTAAGCGCCTAAATTATTAATTCTGATTTATTTTCATTACTTCCGAGTATTATAAACCAAACTGCTTACTACAAAAATATAAACTACCTGTTATGTATATTATGCAAAACTGCAACTCGGTATAATAAAGATGAAAACGTAGTATGTAATCATGTAAACAATAAACATATAAGTATCAAACCATAGACGAAAGCGGTATATGCGCCTACATACATCTATGTGTCGAACCATAAATATAGTATTCAATAAAGTTATCAAACTTGTGACAATCAAACAGTATATCACTCTATCTATACAGTTATAATGTATAAATTAGGCTGTCTGATTTCTGTTCGATTTAATCGACGATCGATTTTTTGATATTTTTTTTTGTACAACTGATTGATCGCCACCAAGTGATTAGATGGAGATATTACCTTTAAATTTTACTTTCTAAAATAATCATAAGCATCAAGCAATATATTTTTTTTACTTTTCCTTTTTCGTCTGCCACTATTATTATTTGTGGGCAATCATATTTGTAGTCATACATAACGACACAGAGGCGAGCGGAGATGAATATATTATTCAACCTGTAGAATCTGGTATATTTTTTATCCTTATCGACTTAACCATTTTTTTTTGTTTGCCAACAAGCATTTTTGTGGCACGCTGCTCTGTCGAATGTACGTTTTTGAATAATTCGTTAACTATACTTGAATTAATTTACAATCAATTTTTTTATTGTGTAAGATAGTGGAGGTTTAATATTTGTTGGCAGATTACGGTGTAATGGGTTACAAAAGCCGTATTTCCTAAAATATAATTGGATTAAATATTAGCGGAAGTAGTAAAAAAATTGACAAATATTGATTATATTCTATAAAGTTATGCTTATAAAATTTGTCAGTGACTATTAGAACGAGAAATGTGTCAAATTCGACATATTATTTCATAAAAAAATATTAATTGCCAATTATATAGTAGTTTAGTTAAGTTAGTATATAATAGTGTATATTGGTAAAGTTAGACATCTCAACAAGTGTCCTAGTTTTTTTTTTAATTTAGTAGCAATCTCGTTATTACGAATCCTGCCAGTGTCTTCTGTGAGTGTCTTAATAATCTAAAAACTGTCACTTGACGTTTGTGTCCCATCCCTATCTTAAAAGCAAGAAGATTAAACTATCGAGTAGCTCGAAAGCTCCGAAAGTGTAGTCCCGCTTGCGACTTCGCTCCGCGCATACGTGTGCTCGCCCCCTGGTTTGAGCAGCTATAACACTGTGCGGCAGTATTTTGCACTAGGGATATGTCATGTGAGTTTGTCAATGGGTCATTGGTTTCCACGCCACTATTATCTTCCCGCGTGTTAATTCGCGTATCAATAATAGTTCGTCCCCCCTTTCAACTTGTGGGCCTCATGCACAGGAAAAAAAAAACCAAAATGTAGTTATCACATTTAATGGCCAAATTCTTCCCTATTTATAAAATTTTAAACCCTATTTATGTTATTCATCTATACCCGTTGAAACTTATAAACTCCTAACGATTCAATGTTTTTAGGGTTGCAGATTTGGACATACTAAAGATTTATATCGTTCAAAACCAAG
The DNA here is from genome assembly GCA_029286595.1 of Bhutanitis thaidina. Classification (NCBI taxonomy): domain Eukaryota; kingdom Metazoa; phylum Arthropoda; class Insecta; order Lepidoptera; family Papilionidae; genus Bhutanitis; species Bhutanitis thaidina. The sequence continues at coordinate 9,773,304 of JAGSMS010000022.1, forward strand.
ATGTTCAAAATGTGTTAGAGTGATTATCTACTCTTCTTCTTCTTGTGAATGAAATGATGAGTTCCATTACTGTTTATTCTGTTCTGAAAACCACAAAGCCACCGTCTTCAGATTTCCTGAACGCATGAGACAAAATAATATTAAATGAAATGGCAAAAAATTCAATTTCATACTTAGAGGCGTCAAAAAAAATCCTCCTGTTTCCACAAAATCTTATGCTGATGTTCTGATCTCAAAAAATCCTGCAAATAATGTTTCTTCTTCTAATCCTGCAATGGATAATTCTCCTCCTCAATCTGCTAAATCTCATAAAACTTCTTACAAAGAAACCATCTTTGTTCCTAAAATACTTCATCTAAATGAACAATTTTCAATACCGCAACCAGAGATTGGTTATGCTTTTCAAGTTTTACAAGATATTTCGCAGGAAAATTTTAATTCTTTAGAGATTATTATAAATTTCCTGATAAACATAATACTTCGTATTCTTCACAGTTACCGTCCCACGTTGTTGGCTTACTAAATTCTATCCCCTAAATTGTACATAACATTCTTTCCCACAAGGATCCTACAGTGGAATTGTAGAAGGATGTAAGATAAACGAACCAAAATTATTTATTTCATAAAAAAATACAATGTCTCATGGCTGAAACCCGATTGCAACTTTAGAATTCCTGGCTTGTGTTGTGTTTGAAATGACTGGTCAGATGGTTACGCTGGATGTGCTTTACTTATAAAAAACAATGTAGCTTATTCCTGTATAGATGTTTCCGATGATATATTTCATTTCAATGTTGTAGCAGTGAAAATTCAAAATATTACTTTCGTTTCTATGTTCCCTCCCCGTCAATACATACGTTTCGCAGAATAAAAAATTTATTTGCCTCTCTCCCCAAAACATTTTTAATTCTTGGCGATTTCAATTGTCATCATCCTTTATGGGGCGATAAATCAGACAGGTGTGGTGTGGTATAGTTTATTTGTTGAGATTCACGATGAATTTAACATTTGTGTCCTTAATACTGTTAAAATTACAAAACGATCTAGTCCTGATGAATCTAGAAGTGCTGTAGATTTGTACTCCAGATTTAACCACCCTTTTTAAATTGGACAGATTATAGTTCTCACGGCAGTGAATATTTTCCAATTCTGATTTCCCATGCAACCAAAGAAACGTCAGTTAATAATAAAAACCTTGTGTAATGAAAATCTTCACAATGAAATTTTAAAAATCGCTCCTATTTCCGATAATAATTTAACTTCAATTGTAGAAGCATTTACCAACGCAATTATGAATGCTACAGATCATACAATACCTATTAAATTATAAAACATTAACAATAAGCTCTCCCCTCCATGGCGGGACAGCGAATGTGCGGAGGCCATCTGAAAAAGAAATAATGCTGAGAAAAGATATAAATTGAAACTTATAAACTCCTAACGATTCAATGTTTTAGGGTTGCAGATTTGGACATACTAAATATTTATATCGTTCAAAACCAAGATGTTCAAAATGTGTTAGAGTGATTATCTACTCTTCTTCTTCTTGTGAATGAAATGATGAGTTCCATTACTGTTTATTCTGTTCTGAAAACCACAAAGCCACCGTCTTCAGATTTCCTGAACGCATGAGACAAAATAATATTAAATAAAATGGCAAAAAATTCAATTTCATACTTAGAGGCGTCAAAAAAAATCCTCCTGTTTCCACAAAATCTTATGCTGATGTTCTGATCTCAAAAAATCCTGCAAATAATGTTTCTTCTTCTAATCCTGCAATGGATAATTCTCCTCCTCAATCTGCTAAATCTCATAAAACTTCTTACAAAGAAACCATCTTTGTTCCTAAAATACTTCATCTAAATGAACAATTTTCAATACCGCAACCAGAGATTGGTTATGCTTTTCAAGTTTTACAAGATATTTCGCAGGAAAATTTTAATTCTTTAGAGATTATTATAAATTTCCTGATAAACATAATACTTCGTATTCTTCACAGTTACCGTCCCACGTTGTTGGCTTACTAAATTCTATCCCCTAAATTGTACATAACATTCTTTCCCACAAGGATCCTACAGTGGAATTGTAGAAGGATGTAAGATAAACGAACCAAAATTATTTATTTCATAAAAAAATACAATGTCTCATGGCTGAAACCCGATTGCAACTTTAGAATTCCTGGCTTGTGTTGTGTTTGAAATGACTGGTCAGATGGTTACGCTGGATGTGCTTTACTTATAAAAAACAATGTAGCTTATTCCTGTATAGATGTTTCCGATGAAATATTTCATTTCAATGTTGTAGCAGTGAAAATTCAAAATATTACTTTCGTTTCTATGTTCCCTCCCCGTCAATACATACGTTTCGCAGAATAAAAAATTTATTTGCCTCTCTCCCCAAAACATTTTTAATTCTTGGCGATTTCAATTGTCATCATCCTTTATGGGGCGATAAATCAGACAGGTGTGGTGTGGTGTAGTTTATTAGTTGAGATTCACGATGAATTTAACATTTGTGTCCTTAATACTGTTAAAATTACAAAACGATCTAGTCCTGATGAATCTAGAAGTGCTGTAGATTTGTACTCCAGATTTAACCACCCTTTTTAAATTGGACAGATTATAGTTCTCACGGCAGTGAATATTTTCCAATTCTGATTTCCCATGCAACCAAAGAAACGTCAGTTAATAATAAAAACCTTGTGTAATGAATTTCTTCACAATGAAATTTTAAAAATCGCTCCTATTTCCGATAATAATTTAACTTCAATTGTAGAAGCATTTACCAACGCAATTATGAATGCTACAGATCATACAATACCTATTAAATTATAAAACATTAACAATAAGCTCTCCCCTCCATGGCGGGACACCGAATGTGCGGAGGCCATCTGAAAAAGAAATAATGCTGAGAAAAGATATAAATTAGAAATGAATTCAGAAAATTTTTCATACCTTTCCCTTTGCTTTTTTCCCTCACAATCCATAAATAATTTTCTGGATAAACTTGCCCCGTCTTACGTTCCTTCGAGAGAGGAGTTACCTGAAAGTACTCCACATGAATCTTTGATCCTTTTTATATATCCTTTATTCATCTTTAAATTTATGATGATATAAAAGTAACTCGAAAGGTTTCCGAAAGCCTTCTCAGATTTTTTTAAAATAAATATTAGCAATGCTATCTATTAAGTTGCATTACAAACCATTCGACTATGGTCGTGAACCACTCTAGCTTAGTTGGAGATATAACAGATTTTTTTGTTATTTATTTTAAATACTGGACGTTGGCATAAATCATTAGGTTGTCACTTAAAGAAAAAAAAATCTCATAAAGTTGCTAATTATAAAGTAGGTATTACGTTAAGTCTATTTGTCTATGTCCTTCTAGAGTAATTTATACAGACTAAGTTTCTATGATCTCCGATAAACATTGGTGTTGTGTTTTGATTCTAAATAGATTTTAAGAAGACTTCCAGTGAGTTCTGTGAATATCTTCTATAAATATGTCTGTTTCACAGTTCAGAGTTACTTGCGATTCGTATAAAAATAATATTTGTTTCGGTTTTTCACTTTTACAACAGGTAGGTTTTCCTCATAATTATTATTGTGGTTTGGTATTTAATTTCAATATTCTTAAGACTTCTTTCCAATCACTATTTCTAATTGTTTTGTGTCATAGAGCACAGTCGAGGTCTAAACTCCGATTCTCATAAGTTTTGGTTTTGACCTCGCATTATATACAGATTGGATGCAATATTATAAAATTATACTTAACCTTATATTTTACTGGCCATTCACTAAATATACACATAAAAACAAGAATGGTAGTTATAGTATGTAGTATATATAATAAAATCAAAAAGCAAAATGCTTTTGAATTAGAAGTTTCACTGTTATTTCGAATACTGAAGTTATTCGGCTTAAATTTACTGATGAATCACAGATTTATTTTGTTTCGTAACAAAATGTTTTGGTACCAATGTAGTGAATAAATTTTTATGTGATCTGTACTAAGATTTGAGATAACTGCTTTATCAAATTTAAAAATATTTTTAAACTCTATGTGACCATTTGGTTGATATAACCAGACTCTTGATATTGAAGAAAAACCTGTAACATGTACATTGATCAGTTATGTATACTTTATTCAACATTACTTACAGCCACTAAAGAGTTTTCGGCATTCATAATTAAATAAAATTATTTGAGTTTACAATATTTTGAACTGATTTAAAATTATCCTCATATTATGAATTATTAATTGGCAATTATTAATTTTTTAAGAAATTAAGTGTTAAAATTGACACATTTCTCACCCTAAAAGTCACTGATAAATTTTAAAAGCATAACTTTATAGAATTTAATCTAGATATGTCTAGTTTATTACTACTTCTGTTAAAATTTAATCCAATGATATTTTAGGTAATATGGCTTTTGTAACCCATTAAACTGTAATCTGCCAACAAATATTGATTTATTGCCAGTTTATGTCTTATTCTTGCAGAAGGAGGAATTTGTTGATATGACCCTTGCTGCCGAGGGACACTTTGTCAAGGTTCATCAGAGCTTAGTATCATTGTGCAGTCCTTACATTAAAGAAATACTAAAATCAATTCCTGGTCAACATCCTGTAATTATTTTAAATGTAAGTAGTTTTCTGGGATATAAATAGTTTTCAAACAATAACATTTTTTTATCAGCACAACCCACTATGCAAAATTTTAGTAGCAAAATATAATTTTTAGGATTTTAGGTAAAATTATACTAAAGTTTATTTGTACATTGCATTATAGTATACAATTACATTTAAACATGCTGAAATCGTCTATACTATTACAAAAGTTGCATAAAATAAAAATATTCCAAAAAATCTTTTGAGATTATTATATGACCTGACTCCAAAGTCAATATTTTTTGCCGTTTGTCTGTTTGCCAAGGCATCATGCCAAAACTACTGAACCGTTTATAAACTGGTTTTCAACTTTCAAAAGAAATATGACATATTGAACTATTATCCTGCTAATTCGAAAAATTTGGGATTGACCAGAATGGGACCCTGACATGAAAACTTCAGATAATTTAGATAAGGTTGTTACTATACAAAGGTTAGCAACTCAACTTAACAACTGCAATGGCTTGATCCTGGAAAACACTGGAGTTGAATATATGAAATAAGTGATTGTAATGTGGATTTCACTATTCTTAACTCAAAAAGGAAGGTACTCTTAATCAAGAAAAAATAACAGGATTGACCAGAATGGGAACTTTACCCAAAAACCAGGGAACAATATTAATATATCTTTCACTGAACAAATGATAAGCTATACTAATCTGATATTACTAATTAGGAAAATTCTAGTACTAATTTATAATGTCTAAATCCATATAACATGTTGCTCTATATACGACATTGAATAAAAACGCATATTCGGTATTGTATTTGCAGAATTTCGCCATAACTTTTATACACAATTCGTGAATATTTATAGAGCTATCAATATTTTTCGAATGAATAATTTCGGAACAACGAGAGATTTTTTTCAATTGTTATTGAAAACGTGTGCGGCATAGCCAAACAAGAGAGAAAGAAAACGGTGTGTGACAGAGAATCGTCCTGGCGCGCGCGCCACTTGCTCGGGGATTTCCTAATTACATACTGACCTACTGCCTATTTTAGTTAGTGTTTTGACTATCCTATCTACTTTTCGATTTTAGTAATGATTATGAGTTGATGAGCATTAAAACTTATCGCGAAAAAGAAGCTTTTTGTTTATAGTTTAGTGCCTTTGAGAAACCAAAATGTAGAGCGAAGATAGCTCACAACCACTCGCGACAGCTTTGCGTAACGTACTGTGCGTGACGCTTGACCTCCGTCCCGATTCCAGGCACAGTACCTACAACTCGTTGTCAACAAACCGTGATAACATTTTGTGTAAGCTACTCGCCCCCCATTCAATAGATGTTACCACTTTTATTAGGTACATTAGGAATGAACTTTACGCCGTAGTTTACTTTATAAGTTGGAATTTTTATTAGTAGGTAAAGTGGATTATTTAAAGGGTAATGATGATATGCCTCTGATCCTTCACGAGGTAGGCAGGTGCCAATATTTTTTTTAACAGTGATGCTGTTTAGAAATATGATATGTTTGTTTTACAGAATGTAAGCTATGAAATACTTGGTTTCGTCCTGGAATATATTTACACTGGAGAGGTTCAAGTACCAAGTGAAAAGATGGAATTTTTTTTAAGGCTGCAAATAATTTACATCTGTATGGCATTAATAATTTAGAAGTTTTGAAAGTAAGTTTGTTGTATCTGTATGGTAGATTGATAGGATCATTCATGTGAGATATAGCTATTCATTAAGAACCTCTTTGATCAACTGAGGCCAGTGGTTCAAATGCAATACCATAACATAAATACCATAACCGTAATTTGCGTTCTGCATATTGTTTAGTCAACATAAATCTTTTAAACTATACAACACAGGAGTCGGAAAAGTCAAACGTATTTTTATTAAAGAAATTTTATTACATCTTAAATTAATATACAAAGTTTTTTTGTATTATATTTATATAGATTGGCGATGTTACACTTAAATTAACGTTAACATTTTACCTTATATTCCACTAAACATTTCTAAGTCATATACCAGGTATCTATTATATAAGTACAGTAGTTTAGTTGCAGAATATTTTTTTAGGTTTTTTGGCTAATTGTTATTTTGTCTGAAGATAACAATTAGTTAGCTCTACTAGTTAACTAGGTCACGACACCTATTCCATATCAATTGTCCGCGCCAAAGTCTGCTGCCTACGTTTGAAGTCGCCGATAATATAATTCAGTGAGGGCGCCGCTCTTACTGAGATCATTAAATTATTAGTCAATAGGGCTAGCGTTTTATTTGGATTATTAGGCTACTTCATTTTGGATTTTTTTTATTATTTCCTAAACAAAATTTTTACTATTTCCATATAATTATAGGGAACTGATATTTTTTTTAGCTTAGTATGTATGTATGTGTGTATAGAAAGAAACTACTAAACTGTAAGTGTTTATTAAGGGAGTGATTGAAATAAATTAGTTAACTTGTTTGTTCAAAACTAAGACTAATTGCACAAAAATAAATAAAGTGACACGAAAAGTATCATTAGGAAAATTTAAATTTGTTTAAACGGCAGAATTTTGGTACTCTCAGTATTTAGTATTACCTCCTCTTATTGTCAAAACTTCCTGCATTTGTCTAGGCATAGTTTTTATTAAATCATTAATAAAACTTTGTGGCATTAGATTCTATTGTTCTACAAATTCACTTTTAAGGTATCTAATGTTAGTTTGTACTGGATTTCTTTGTTTAACGTGTCTCCCAGTTTTCAGATCGTTACGTACCGCGCCGCAGTCATGGATCCGTTTTCCACGATGTGTACCCCAACTTTAATTATTGACCCTCCACCATATGGGTCTCTACCAACTATGTTACACTGAGCGTATCGTACTCCGGGTCATCTCCATAATTCGATCGTTCCAGACGTGGTAGAGCTAAGCGGCAGCTTTTGCTACTGGGATAGTACCACAGCCTCGCAGAATACCGACGTGAAGTAGAGGCATCTTATATTTCTGTGTTTCGTTCGGTGAGTGAGGTAACCGGGAGCTCACTCCCCCATACCCCTCTCTCTCCCTTTCTTATTTCACCCTCTCCTAATATCCTTCAAGGCCGGCAACGCATCTGCAGCTCCTCTGGTGTTGATGAATGTAGGTGTCTGTTATCAGTTACCACCAGTGGAGTCGCTTTGCTCGAGAACATACAAACTGTATGTCCGGGCTTATCTCGAACAAGATATACTGATGAAATAATCATATGAGCTTAAGAAAAAGCAGTTATTTCGAAAACGCAGATGGACACTCCAATTTTATTTATGTGTAATATAATGAGATCATAAACCCTTTACATGCACCACCTTTCTGCACTATCTAAATGATACCAAAAATGCCATAAACTACTTGATATTTCTTTTAAGAAAACTTGTAATAAAAGAAATGTCTCTAAAAAAACAGCATTTCCATTCCATTTCCAAAGCCGAAAGCAAGTAAAGTAGTTGACATTTTATTCATTTTAGATCTAACCTCAATGGACTAGATTTAACTTTAACTTCACATCTTTTTATAGAATATTTTGAGTAAAACAGAAGTAATTTTTTTAGACTTCCTAAATGTAGGACCTTTTTTAATTTCATAGAATATGTGGGCAAATATTATATATATAGAGTCTTTCTATAAATGTAAAGGCAAACAAGCTATGTATGCACAGCGATTTAAGATTAGTCGACATAGTTAATCTACATTAAATCTAAATTAAAAGAGTCTTCTAATGATATGAACTTTTCTTTTATGCCTATTATTTTCACAAAAATTTGCGCTTTAGATATGTGGCAGAAGTGCGGTTTTGTCACTTAAGTAATATATGAGCTAATTTTTTTTTCGAATTTAAAAGTTATCCTTCAAAAGTAAATTATTTTCATTACATTGACTGTAACGAGTCACTATTCAAATTTACCATACCATTTCTGAACATTGTGTTAGTACGGTTGTGGAACAAAAGTTGTGGAATTTTACCAAAATTTGTTCAAATATGAGGCGGGTGCTGATGATGTTTTTAAATAAATCTGTTTATTCGCATTTCAGAGCATAAAAACATAATTCACCCTCTGATTTCTGAAAAACTCTTTTTTTCAGACCTTTAGTCCTTTTGAAGACTCATCAATAAATGAACCACTTAGACAAACCATAGATACCAGGTATGTTTTGCTAGCAGGTTGCTGCATCATCATAATTTCGGACCTTAGTTTTGTTTTGATCTAAACAATTATTTCTGTTTCTCCTGACATAAAGTGTCAACTTTTACTGCTGTGGTATGTAATATATACATAAATTTATTAGATTAAATAAATGTTCTTTAATAGGCAATGAACGTAAAAATGGAAAATTATTAAAGAACGAAAGGCTTTTTCTAAATTAATTTAAAAAAGCCTTTCTTCGTTGACTATTTATTTAACTCTATGAGATGGATATAGATTAACGATTATTTTATCATCTATATGAGCGACCAATATTTAGAGAAGTTATTCGTTGTTCTTTGGTATTTTAGTGAAAATGATTAGCCTAAATATTTAAATGCTCGTCTCCATACGCTATTCTTGATTTTCTACTACCATTTCCACAATATCTTTATTTGTTGGTTTTATTTAAGATCTTGGTGAGACCTGTAATTATAACAAGTATATATATATATTATCCACCAATTTCGTTACTACGTCAATTAAATGTTCCAAGTTATTAATAATTTCGACATGGTACAGCGGACTGATATGATAGACGCGGTTTGTAGGTCGACTAATTGCGGACAACCCATTCGAATACGACGAACGTAAATTCATTGCTCAAGTCGTGGTAAGCAGAATCACAATTGGGAGACTGTCTCACCAACCCCTATGCCCATTGTCGGGAGTATGGAGAGATCTATGTAATGCATGCTTTCCCTTTCATCAGCCAGTAGGGGTACAATACAGACAAGACACAACAACAACAAAGACAATTTAACAATTAATCCATTATTCTTATTAAATTTGCAGAATTAGAAATGATTCATAAGTTTAATTTTTAGAACGCTGAAAGTAATTAAAACTAGTCTGTTTATTTTTTTTTGGTTATCACTTTTCAGATATACTTCTGAATTACCCAATATTACGATAAACCCTACAATTGTGAACGAAAAGTGTAATTTGGAGGTACCTAGTGTAGACAGACATGATGAAGTCGGACAGAATGTAGGCAGAGAGGATTTAAATTCCATAAAAGTTTTAAAAAGTGATATTGAAGGTATAGAAGGTACATCTGAGGATTTAACAATTGGGCAAAGTACAATTATAACTAGAAATAATATGGAAAGGCGAGAAACATATAACCAAGGTAATTATTACATTCAGTAACGTTTTTTGCATCTTTCCCATGCCACGGAAGATTAAATTAATTAATTATTTTCATAAATATTATTTTTATTTTACATTGTTTTTTTATGATTATTCCTTGGAGACCTTATGAAAATTCAGAGACATTCTTTAGAGATCGAGAAAATCCTATATTTGGGAGCTTAGTAAACAGACATTATATTTTTTTGTTAGGCTCTTTCACACGAGTAATATTTATCGTATGTGACCAATTTCACGGTTCACATCATTATAAACAGATCCGAAAATCGTTTTTATTTATTTATTCATAATTTCATTGTACATAACTTAAACAAACATGTGCGGGAGGCTGGTGTCCAAACTAGGAATGAACCTGTAAGATGGATCAGCAGACCTCCTCCCCACGAATAAATAAACGGTATCATTACGTCTTTTTTCCTTTAATACACCTGGATCAAAGTGTAATATAGTCTTGGTTACATACTGTGTATAAAATAAACATTGTCGAGTTGTGTCGACCTGTCATTTTTAGTTTATTTCATATCGCTCATAGAGCCTCTCGTTCTCATTTTGATATTCCTCCCCAGATCGTAATGTCATAGATTAATAAAGATGGTCGGATATAACATTCTAATAGTGTTTGGTTCAGCTATATTATGTAACCTATTAAATATATACATCAGTTTGCGAGTTCATACCTATATGAAATTCTTACGAAAATTCATACGACAGTTTGCATGTCCTAACATTCATGTTAATTTTGTTAATTTCTGTGACGGGTAAAACTGAGTTTGTGATCTAATTGAATTCCTGGTTATTTTATACTGTTGACAGACTGCAATCGAACAACAACAGGATGCATTCTTGTTTAGGTACAGCTAAATTAAGTGAAGTAAGTAGAAGTACAATGAAGTAATCGAAAAAGTAAGAGTGGGTATGTTTCCCTACATTTCAAATATTAGATACTTTGATTTGTCGACGTTTAATGTAAGAACATTATTATATAACCATTGGGTAACCAAGTTGTACCCATTTTGTCCATAGCAGAAAATATCTTCATAACTATCAACGCTAAAAAGAGCTCTACCTCTTATAACATTTTCTACCTTAATACGTTGGTTAAATAATCAGTAGAGATTTTTTATCTCTGTACATATTGGTCGATAATTATTGACACGGTCTCTGGCACTATTCTTATAAATAGGGATAATAAGAGATTTCTCAAAAGCTGATGAAAATATCCCTTTTTGTTTGTTATGATGTTTATAAAATATTATCCCACTCTAGACTATCACTCTTTAATCACTAAACAATCACTAAAAACAACAAATAATCTTTACGTTTTTGCAGGCAACATTACCAACGATTGGAGATTATTTACAGTTTCTGCTAGACCATGAATCCTAAGTCTTTTGCTATGCTTTCCTTTACAAAATGGGGTCGCGATTATCTGGTTAACCGTGGGCTATCTTTAAGATTAAGATTATTACACAAAAAATGGCTCTCACGTCCGTCTATCCGAATGAGGTGCTCAGAAGTTGATATAATTTAACCCTTGTAAACTCACTCTTCACTTAGGCCTTTAATAAAAAAAATATCTTTACATTTTATAGAATTAATTGTAATTTACGCTATTGATAAAATAATATATTATAGAGAAACTTATTCATTCTCTGTCCGCGACGACCGCATGATTAAGGATAATCTTAAACGACGTAGCTTTTGACAATTTCTGAAGATATACTTCTTTTGGCGCGTTTGGGAAAAATTATGAGAGTGAATTTTTACAATGCGCGCACACCGACATCTAAAATTAACAGGATGAAGTTGGTTTCTAAATGTCCCCTAAAATATCTTGGTAACTATTATGGAGACTATACACTATTATGGAGTGTATACCTTTATAAAATGTTCATAGTAATTATTCAAATATTTTTGAATCTTTAATACGTGTTTTACATCAGTGGAGATAAATTCTAATCATTTATCACAAACGCGCTAAAAGAAGTATAACTTCAAAATATATTCATACATATATATACATGTGTATTTTAAATTATATATGGTGGTGAATAATAATAAATTGTCAGTATTGGTGATGAAAGTCCTTTTTTATGCTATAATCTTTTTAAGATGGTATAGAGATTTGAGGTTAACTGTCGGTATATATTATTTTTATTTGTTTAATTATGGTAAGGCAGTATAACTTTTTACGTGCGTACATAAGTACACACACCTGTCTTTTTTATGTCGCTACCATAGAATGATGCCTATTTTTTGCTGTCATTGCGTAGATTTATTTATCGTAGAGGAAGACCAAAAAATATATATTGAGATAATTTGTCGGCGTTTATAACGATCTTAAAACTTTGTTGAAAACTAGTCAGAAAGTTTACCTAGCGAAGAAATAAATTTCCAATTATTCACTTCGGTAGTATCTAAATTCCATTAACAAAGGGTATTTGTCGCCTTACATATAAAAAGTTTAACACTACTTTGTTTCAGATCGAAGCCATTTTAAACTTGCCACCGTAACCCCCCTATCTTCACATCTAGAGGATTTTATGCCCTTGATCCCCGGACATATTCTCACTGGGCGGCCATTAAAACATGGACGTTGACTCGTAACAACAAGGACTACTCTAACAATAATTTAACTCGTTTCCAGCGTATAGAATAGTTGCGCTAACATTTCGAGCTTCACCCGAGATAAAATGGCGCAACCCTCATATGTTAAAGTTAGACGCTGATTTTACTCAAGAAGCACTATGTCTCCATTGCAGAGGAGGCTTGGGCGGGTTTTTGCTGTCCGGCCAAGATCGAGCAGAATCATTAGAGTGGCTGATATTACGTGGCAAATGTTTTTTTTTTTTAATTGGACACGCGTAAATCCTTTGTTACAATTTGTACACTTCCTGGAGCTGAAATCTGACAAACAGACAAGAACTCAAAAAATTGTTGAAATGGGTTCTACTCCGTCCCAAGCATCGTTGAACAAAATTTTCAAAAATTAACAGTATTCAAACTCACCTCTCTTTGCAGTACATTGTATGTAATGAAACTACATTGCTGTAAATTTGGAACACGGAAACATCGCGAGAAACAAAATATTTTCGAGAGAATTTTATATTTTACTTACAAATTTTGAGAGAAAAAATTAGGACAAAAGTGTCAATGTAATCAGAAAATTATGAATTTAATTGATACTACATTCGCCGCCTTTATAGTACAGTTTTTATACAGAAGATATAGTTTTCAGCTATATATTTATAGGTACAGTCAAGATCAACTCTACATCACACCGGTATTCTGCGTGGTCGTGGTACTACTCCAGTGAGCCAGCCGATTCGAGCAGCAAAAGCCAATGCTTGGCTCTACCAAGTCGAATACCATTAATAATATAACCAACAGGCAAACCGTTAAAACGCCTGGAACTAAACTACAGTTTCCAATACCACAGCTTCAAATAATTACATTGAACACATAAATGAAAACCAACAACAATGTCAAACTCACTGGACTTAGGATGATCTACCAAAAACTGTAAATAATCCCAAATTTAAAGATAATTCCGCTTAACATTTATATGATGAATATTAATGTTTGTACCCGAGTCAACAATCTTTATACACATATATATGATTAATTATCTATTTATGTATATTTTGCAATCCCCATCCAGTTCCCAAGATACAGGGAATCCTAGTTCGGTTCTGGAAGATGTGTGAAAAACCAATACCCAATGCTACAAATTAATGTCATTAGTTATATTTTTTTATCATTTCTATTTTTCAATTATTAAAATAATAAGTAATTGAAAATATAATTACTTTTAATATATAATAAATTAAATTCAAAATGTATCCATTTTTTTTTGTAAACAATCAAAAGAGAAATTATAGTTATATGCCTTGCATGTGGCTGGGCTTATAATACAAATTTATCATATACCATATACAGATATTAATTTCCACTGCTCGAGCCAGCGTAAACCGGTTTTGTACCCAATTTTTAGCACTGGCGGCTTGTACGTGAACTCGTCAGTAGTAGTGTACCTGTCACAGCACGCATATGATATTACAGTAGGCGATATTTACTCATATGGCCTACTGGTAACTTCGCGTTTGAAATGCTGCTTCCCTTCCTAGTTTTGTTTGTCGAATTTGGGTTCGGATATACTTGGATGTATTTTCTGTCATCATTCGGTCGCCAGAGTCTCCTAGTCTTCGTTAGTCAGCAGGGCGCACCGGCGCATTATCATTTGTAAATAAAAAAATATGCAATGTTAATACGACATAATATACGGATTTTTCAGAAACTTCTACCCTGCAGTATACAGTATCGAACAGGGGCTCTCTACAGATAATACTAAATCGATACATATATCACATGCATCATCAAGCACATGGTGGCCGTAGAGCTAGATGGCGGTGCATCGATTATCGAAGTTCGCATTGTCCTGCGTTTGTCGATACTGATAGTGATGTTGTTATTAACAGGTAAAGTTTGAGTTGTAATTAAGTCTTGACGTGTTGAAACTTTTATAACATCGATTTTAATTCTGTTGCTATGAGTCATATCGAGAAGGGTTAATTCAATTCCCACGACCTAGAAGCGTACCTAGCTGCGAGCGCAACAGAGTTTTAAGAGTTGGATTGGAACGCAAGCCGAAGCCATTTCTAAATAATATACAGATCACTGCCTCTCAGATGACAACTTCAAAACCATTATGAGGAGATCATGTTGATGCGAAAGTATCCACAGACGAACACTCGAATAAATCGCATAAGTAATATTTCTTTTCTGACTTCTGTAACCACCGTCAAATAGTCGATCACTCGCGCTTACATTAATTGTATCTGCCACAGGCCTACAAGTACACAGCTGCCTTGGAAGGTAAATTAATCAAAAAGGAAAATGAAAGTGGTTAAAACTTTTTTATAATTTTTTTAAATTCAAATGTTGCTATAAAAATTAATAAACCAGGCTAGACTCCCTTATATACCAATGTCTTATAATATTTATAATTCATTTAAAAGTTTTATTTCGTTTAATTTATTTTATTAATATTTTTACGGTTCATTAATAAAAAAAATACTCTAATATCTTTCAATTAACAATTATAAATAAATTCTTCAATCAAAGCAAACAAATTTATTGCAAAACTAATGTTGATAAAATGTAACAAAGCGTTACTTACCTACTTTGTATACCTAGCAACTGCTTATGTAGATAACGGACGTTAGGCACTAGAAGTAATGATTAATTATTTGTTGTAACTTGTTTCTTAGTAAAAGCATACTATATACTAACAAAAAAATGGTTAGTCGTAACATGGCGCCTGGCAAATGTGAAACATCGAAATATTTTTTATTTTAGGAATTAATTATTTCGATTTTCTATTTACTACTATACATATTGGCCAGAAACAAAGTACTTACCACATAAATAAGCTCCGTCTCTGCTTAGAAGTTGTCTAGTTAGGTATCACCCTCTTACCAATTTCTGTCGCCAAACAGTAACAACTGATGTGTTCCGGTTTGAAAGAGAGTCTCTTACAGAGTGTATAATTACGGGATCTGTGGCATTCAGTCTTAGTCCTCAAGGGTCGCAACGCATCTGAACCTTCTTCGATTGAAGTTGTTTGGGGGTGTCCGAGAGCTGCAGTAGCCATTTATTATCTGGTGGACTGTTATCTTGTTTTTGACAATCTAAATATAATCATCATTTCAGCCACACAAGTTCACTGCTGAACATAGGCCTCTACCAAAGATTGCCGCCTCAAAGCACGGTCCTGAGCCACCTGCACCTGCATCGACTTTTCGCAACACTGCATGATATCCACCATCCACTACATCTTGTGGGAGTCATTCTACACTGCATTGCTTTGTACGAGGTTACCACTTCAGAACCGTACTTCTCCAACGGTTGTCAATTCTGAGATCTATGTGACCGGCAAAATGCCTCTTCAGCTTGCTGATCCTTACGGCTATGTCGGTTATCCTTTTCCTGGTGCGATGTCATTGTTGCAAACGCAGAGCATACGCCGCTGTGTGTCTTTGAGATTACTTGTACGCTCTGCAGTGAAAGAGCACGTCTCGGTTCCGTAGGTAGTCACTGGCAACACGCATTGGTTGCATATTTTGCTCAAGAGTTTTTATTTCGTTTAATTTATTTTATTAATATTTTTACGGTTCATTAATAAAAAAAATACTCTAATATCTTTCAATTAACAATTATAAATAAATTCTTCAATCAAAGCAAACAAATTTATTGCAAAAACTAATGTTGATAAAATGAATAAGATGAATATGTCTATATAAATAACACTTAAGAAATGTTAACATGAATTAAGACAAATACGAAAACGAACGAAAAAATTTGTTATGATTGCAGAAAGTTTATTCACTCACACCCCTTTCATGATGCCAAAATATTAAAAAAGGTTCAGCGCAGTTTAGTCTTCTCAACCACTGCAAAATGTTTGAGCACATTCAAATCTAAACAAAGCAACGAGCAAGAAACGCGTGAAGATAATATGGACGAAAGTGATTAAGCAGATCGTATTAAAAGTTTAAATTTCAAATGATTTTCATTGACCACCATTTTTTTTTATATTTGTCCTGCATGCTTTTATAGCCTTTGAAAGTTTTGTGTTGGATGTTGCGTATCCACGAAGCACAAGTGCTTCCTTAACTTGGCAAACCATGCATGATAGAGGACGTCATATTGACCACGCCGAGAGTTGAAACATTTTTCTAGTTTCAGCAAAAGTAGCTTGTGAAGGCCATCTGATGTGGGCAAGGGCCTCATCAGGGCAAAGGCCTTCTCTCAAATATTGTTAGAGAGAAATTGGAGCCAGGATAGTTCTGCCACGCTGCTCCAGTGAGTGTCGGCGAACTTCATACGTCCTCGAAATGTGATTATTTCTCAGACATGCAGGTTTGCTCGCAATATTTTCCTCCACCACCGACCGCGTGGTAAATTCACCACTTATAATGAATAGCTTAAATTATTCAGCAGGAGCCGATTCAGTAGCGTAGTGGTTAGGGCGCTTGATTCTATTTCATAGTACCCGAGAGACCCGGGTTCGATCCCCGATGCCGGCACCACTAGGGTAAGTACCTCTTATTAATATATAATTATTTTCTATATTAAATGCTCGAACTACTGTATTACTAAGAAAAATTAAAATGAACTTCACTCAAATACAGCAGGGAGAGACCAAATTTTCATCAACCCTGGTATGTTATCTTATTATTCTTTGTATACGAGTAGAAAATTGTAAGTTGATAAAATGTAACAAAGCGTTACTTACCTACTTTGTATACCTAGCAACTGCTTATGTAGATAACGGACGTTAGGCACTAGAAGTAATGATTAATTATTTGTTGTAACTTGTTTCTTAGTAAAAGCATACTATATACTAACAAAAAAATGGTTAGTCGTAACATGGCGCCTGGCAAATGTGAAACATCGAAATATTTTTTATTTTAGGAATTAATTATTTCGATTTTCTATTTACTACTATACATATTGGCCAGAAACAAAGTACTTACCACATAAATAAGCTCCGTCTCTGCTTAGAAGTTGTCTAGTTAGGTATCACCCTCTTACCAATTTCTGTCGCCAAACAGTAACAACTGATGTGTTCCGGTTTGAAAGAGAGTCTCTTACAGAGTGTATAATTACGGGATCTGTGGCATTCAGTCTTAGTCCTCAAGGGTCGCAACGCATCTGAACCTTCTTCAATTGAAGTTGTTTGGGGGTGTCCGAGAGCTGCAGTAGCCATTTATTATCTGGTGGACTGTTATCTTGTTTTTGACAATCCAAATATAATCATCATTTCAGCCACACAAGTTCACTGCTGAACATAGGCCTCTACCAAAGATTGCCACCTCAAAGCACGGTCCTGAGCCACCTGCACCTGCATCGACTTTTCGTAACACTGCATGATATCCACCATCCACTACATCTTGTGGGAGTCGTTCTACACTGCATTGCTTTGTACGAGGTTACCACTTCAGAACCGTACTTCTCCAACGGTTGTCAATTCTGAGATCTATGTGACCGGCAAAATGCCTCTTCAGCTTGCTGATCCTTACGGCTATGTCGGTTATCCTTTTCCTGGTGCGATGTCATTGTTGCAAACGCAGAGCATACGCCGCTGTGTGTCTTTGAGATTACTTGTACGCTCTGCAGTGAAAGACCACGTCTCGGTTCCGTAGGTAGTCACTGGCAACACGCATTGGTTGCATATTTTGCTCCAAGAGTTTTTATTTTTTTTATAGAATGGGGCAAACGAGCATGTGGCACCTGATGGTAAGTGGTCACCGACCCCCACAAATATCCACAACACCAGAGGATCTACAGATGCGCTGCCGGCCTTTAAGAAAGGAATAGGCGCTTTTCTTGAAGGTCCCTGAGTCGTAGCTGTTCGGAAATACCGCTGGCGACAGTTGATTGCACCAAGTCGAAGTGCGTGGCAGATAACTTCGAGTAAAACGCACTGTGGTGGAATGCCAACCATCTAGGTGGTATTGATGGAACTTGGAATTCTGTCGCGATGAAGGATGGTGAAACCCCCTTGTATATAGGGTATATATACTCGATGAGAAGATGTGATGTAGTTTCCCGAATGCAGCCCAGCCTAGTTGGATTGGTAAATTGACCTCTGGTTCGAAGTTAGACTTACCTAGTCGGACTTTTTGTCCTAGGTATATGTATACAAGCTCGAAGAAGACGGGTACTCGTCTTCTTTGAGATAGTGTTCCTAACAAAAAACAGTATTGGTCTGACATAGACATGATATTTATTAGTCCGTGTTCACCTGAAGATCAAACTGTTGAGAGACACTGTTGAAGTCATTGCACTATGCTAAATAGCTGCAGTGACCCTGTCGATCGAAGGTGAGTGATTTATTCCTTCTTGATGGTACCGTAACCAGTTCAGCAGTATGAAAACATCTTCCAAAGCAGCGGTGAAGAGTTTCGGGTTATATAATCGCCTTACACCTTCCTCCAATTGGATGGGTTTCGTACTCTGGTGATGTACTCGGATCTGGCATCATTCTGGCAATTTATGTTTTCCTTCACCGCAGAGGACTTAGGTGTTCAAAAAATAAGATAATGAGTTAAATATAAATCTGTTTTAATGATCAGTTATTACAATAGAATTTCAATCGCTTCAACACGTCACGCAAAAAAAATCTGTAATTCTGATTATAAGCCGAAATCATAATAACTATGATCTTATGAATTAATATGAAAGTAATTGTACTAAAAATCTAAAATATATTTTAAATAAATAAAGAAAAAAAAAAGATTTAATTACTCTATTAAAAATATTGGATAGTACCAGGTAAGAAACGAAATATCATATTCACGACTTGTTCCCAATAGGGTAGACAGAGAAAATCTTCCACTTGCTCGGTCCTGACATATGTCTTTCGCTTTTTCCACTTTCATCAATCTTCGCATGCAGCATGCAGCGTTGGATTACAGTATTCTTGACCTGGCCTTTTTCAGAACATCTCCGATTTGATCGTGAAATGTTCGCCTAGGTCTTCCACTCCTGACTCTACCATTTACATTCGCCTCATATATTTGTTTCGTCAACCTACTTTCATTCATCAACATGTGAAAGAACAAATTTTAATTCTTGTAGAGAAAATGGACATTCTAAGGATCACAGAGAGATTTATGTGGAGTACTTTCAGGTAATTCCTCTCTGGAAGGAACGTAAGATGGGGCAAGTTTGTCCAGAAAATTATTTATTGATTGTGAGGGAATGGCACCTCGATAAGTACAAGTTGAAAAACTACAGCGAAACTTTTCTATATTGCGCCAAACGACTGATGAAGGAATAAATGGTGATATTGCTTGAGCGAAGGGTATTTTTGCCCTCTTCTTGGATACGTAAAAGGTATAAAAAAAATTCAGAATTAATTTCTTTCTCAGCATTTTTTCTTTTTCGGATGGCCTCCGTACATTCGGTGTCCCGCCATGGAGGGGAGAGCTTATTGTTAATGCTTTATGTTTTAATAGGTATTGTATGATCTGCTGCATTCATAACTGCGTTGGTAAATGCTTCTATAATTGAAGTGAATATATATTTCTATAAAGGAGCAATTTTTAAAATTTCATTGTGAAGAAATTCATTACACAAGTTCCAGTCTGCCTTATCTAATTTATATTTAATACATGGATTTTTATTATTAACTGACGTTTCTTTGGTTGGATGGGAAATTAGAATTGGAAAATGGTCACTGCCGTGAGAACTACATATCTAAAACTGTCCAATTAAATTAGTTTTGTGTCAAAAATGTTAGTTGGCAGACGAAAAATTGGGTACGGCGATAAGGAGATAAAATATGTATATATATTTTTTTATGGCTGCATCTATCTCTTATACAGTTAATACAGTTGAATCATATTTTCATCATAGTCAGTCACTAGCTCATATTTTCATCTCTGACGTATTGTACACCACTACATCTAGTAGTTTTTAATACAAGATTTATGGTATTCAAGACATAGGTAATGCCTGGACTAAAGTCTACTTCACTAGGCACACCACTAGTTCTATACTTTTTGGAAAGGAGTAAAACAAAACATAATAATACCTAGTTAAATTTTCTTATTCTATTGTTTTCAAAATAGGTACTATTCGGATTGGGAATTATCTTTCATTAATAATTAGTAGTATACATCTATAGTAATATCTATTGGTTTCTATGTAACCTTAGGATTATTCATAATGGTCCAATCTCAATTTGCTTTATCATGGGATTCTTATAAGTCCAATATATGTAGCGGTTTTAGTACTCTGCAACAGGTAATTTTTTTAATTTTCATTGTATGTAAACATTTTTTGTTTGTTATGCTTTACTTTGCTCGTATGTATATACGAAATCAATAAGAAATAACCGTATACTTTACCGGCCAATATTTATTGCTAGAATCCGAAGTTTTAATCACCACTAGGATAGATACTCATTTGTCCTTTCCCTCTTTTAAAACTGAATTGAAGTCTTATCTCTATTTCTATCTATTTAAAGTCGGTTGAGTGTCCTTGTGCAGTTATGTACATTAACAAAATAAGTGAAAAAAAGAGATATAGATAAAAAAGTAAATGAAACCAATTGGAGGAAAATTTTGCATGGAACATTAATCATTTTACCAATCTGAAAATTCCGTAAATTAAACTGAGATTCTGTGATATTAAAGCCTTACAAATTAAAGAAAATTAACAAACAATAATTACAAGTGTAACAAAAAAAAAATAACAAATGGTACTGAGAACTCAACGTCAACGTCAAATTCTGTAGCAAAATTAGCACTATGTTTGCAATTTCTGGTGTGTCATCAGCAAGGTATTCACCGCACCAGTGATTGCTAATCATCTTATGTGTACATTCTCAGGTAAGTATTTAATATGTAGTAGAGTAAAGATAGATGTTCCAATAGCTCAACCGGGGTAGTACCACTACCTTGCAGAGTACTTATTATATATACTTAAGAGCCCAAATAAGCTTGTCAAGTAATGATTCTGACCTATTTTTTTATTTGATGGCATTAAATGTGTTAAAATAAGAGTTAAAAAAATGTAATGTTAAAGGGGCAAAGCCAAGATGAAACAATATAGTGTAATTAAAGGAAAAGTGAATGTTGCATAGTATAAATTACTTAAAGAATTGGCAGTGCAAAGGGATTGTTGTAAAGTCCTCTACTACAAAA
Organism: Bhutanitis thaidina; assembly: GCA_029286595.1. NCBI lineage: Eukaryota > Metazoa > Arthropoda > Insecta > Lepidoptera > Papilionidae > Bhutanitis > Bhutanitis thaidina. The sequence goes on from JAGSMS010000022.1 coordinate 9,795,008, forward strand.
ATTACAGCTCTTGAATATGAGATAGATGTTACAATTTGATACAAGGAACCAACATGAGATGACAATAACTCATGGCTGGGCTAAAATCACGCTGCCAAGTAACAAGTAATCAACCAAGGCCCTTGTGTTGTTGCTAGTAGCCATTCCCCAGAGAGGGTGATGAGCATTGGTGTCTCATTAATCTTGGACGACAGGCACGCCATCGCTGGCGCCCCCCTCGTCCTCTCCGATGTTCAGCCCAGCCAGTAGTTCCCGGGCCTCGTCGTTGTCCACCGAGTCGGGAATGGACGCGAGCACACTTTCCTGTCCTCCCCCGAAAAGTGACCCTCGGAAACGTGGTTTGAGAGGGTACTTTCTCGTTTCCAGTAACCTCCTTCACTGACTGGGTGCTCACAGGCTGTATTGTTACCTCGCTGCCGCTTGGCTCCGAGATAACCGCTGCACCTCGTCCCTGGGTGACTCAATCTACACCACCCCGCATATGTATTTATTAATGTCTATCCAGGGATTCTGGTAGGCCAGCACTGGACCTATGTCTGGCGCGTCCTTCCAGGCCCCCAGCTTGTCAGCCACTTGTTTCGTCAAATGGTCATCATTGCGCACAGCAAGTAATTGCAACGCTCAGTTCAAATTTGGCAGCGAGAAGTAGTTGACAGCTGCAGTCCTCGCCGATTGCTCGAGTCTCACTCTTTTGTGTTCGCTTCGGGGAGAGGTTTTCTCGTCAAGAAACCGTTTTTCCACCTTCTCTTTCCTGCCAGGTATTTTGGTGACCTTCTGCTTCTTGGTCAGGGAACCCGCACTGGCGCCACTGTACGCTCCTTTGGCTGGAGCCTGACTGGCGCCAGTTCCTGCCTCCGGTTGCCCACCAGTTCCAGTACAGGGTTCCTCCCTAAACATAGCGTTGGGAATCTGACCTGTAACTACCGCACTGTGAGGGAGCAGCCTTTTGGGCCCCCAGAAGAGACTTCCTCTGTTTTTGGTTAGGTTTCTTATTCTTGTATGCCCTGGAACTGGAACCCTAATAATTACATTAGTGTATATAAATGTATTACGAAAATAAAAATTAGTTAGGAATAACAATATTTTTTATGAGCACAATTAACACAAGATGTATGACTTGTCTAACTCTTCGTACATCTTGAGTTACTTGCTTACAGTAGTTTATCACAAGACTCGTTAGGTTTTGCTTAAAAGATAGCTGAAATGTCAATTACAAGCCCTGTGTCTCAATATACATACCAAGAATTAAATTTAAATCAGAAATTGCTTGCTAATGTACTATTTACAAATATACTGTTTGTTTGGTAATTCATATATCATGACGACGCATACCCTTGCTATTTTGATCTGATAAACACATTGAGGTATAATGACAAAATTAAACAATATGTTTTCAAGCCAAACTTAAAAATTATATTTTATGTCTAACTACATGACTAATTCATAGACATTGTTGCCCCTAGTCAAATTAAAAATAACTAACTTGTTGCATGGAGCCAATGCGCGAGTCAAGAATAACATTTTGCATAATGCATTGCTTATGATTTTATTATTTCATAGATAACAACACCCTAACTCTCGGCTCACCTAATAATGAGTGATGCTTTTAATGATGATGCAATTTAAGTTGAAATGTGCTAAACTGATCTTTTTGGATATTATGTATAATAATCATATTCTATTAAATCAAACAACAATGAAAAGTGCAGCTAAAATCATTAAAAAATTAATTTAAAATGCTTAAAATAAATTTCCATTTATCTCTGCAGATCCATTTCTAAAATTTTCAATTTCAAAACAAGACATTACAACATTGATTCAAAGTATACATAGCTTTAGTAGTAATCAAAGTCATGGCTTTAGCGGCAGGGAAAATGGGCATTATAGGTAACTTAACTTTGCAAAACTGTAAAATGCAAAAGCATTTTCTCAAGTACTTAACTATTATCTAAATGGTTGTAGTGTCGTGTGAGCACTATGGATCTAATGTGCAAGAAAAGTTGTTTATGTGGTAATCCTCATAGCTCAGGGTTTCTTGGGATAATTATGCAGTGGGCTCCTAGATATTTCTGTTCTCTAGATCTCTCATCTATCTTCTTGTGGAAGTGGTTCATTACTCATATCACTCAATCTTATAAAAATAAATAAATATACTTGATCTTGTGAAGAAATAGTTATAACACAGTTGGCACCTAGGACTTTTGAGCAAATTCTATAAGTTTTAATATATCCCATGGGTAACATGCTATGAGGCTCATTATATGTTTTTGTGCACATACACATACACATGCTGGAATATTAGGGACAGTTTCTAACACACAGTGTAATTATTATGAGGAATAAATGCTTTTGTTCTTTACAGAATGGGGAATTTGTTGATATGACTTTAGCAGCTGATGGGCATTTTGTAAAAGTCCATCAAGTTCTGATGGCCCTTGCGAGTTCATACATCAAAGAACTTTTGGCATCAGCTCCTTGTCAACACCCAATTATTTTTCTCAATGTAAGTCATCCTTTCGAATTATTATTTTTCTTATGTTAGGTATTATTTTTATTTTATTTATTATATTCAATCTTTTTCTCAAAATTACAACCTCACCTGTATGTGGGGCTGCTAACAAACAAGGCTCTCGTGACCCGGCGAATGATGATGGAAAATCTATCATAACTTGTAGAACCGAGATTTGGAGTTTATCCTAAATCGAATTCTGAAATGGGGAGCAGCATCACAAGTGCATGGGTGTCGGTACTGCACTCTATACTGCATTGTGAGTATATGCAAACAATGTAAGTAATATATGCAGGCTGGCTGGTATTTCCTTAGAGCTCAAGTCTATGTTCAGCAGCAGTTAAATAGGCCGATGAAAAGCCTTATATGCTCTACATATGCATTGACCATTTTTTTAGATTCAGGTATTATACAATTAATATATAAATTTCAGAATATTTCTTATACAACACTATCTTTCTTACTGGAATATATATACACAGGAGAAGTTCTTGTACCGGCTAAGAACCTTACATTATTTGTAGATGCAGCTAAAGCACTTCATATAAAAGGACTTGAAACAGTGGTGAGTATGTATGGTATTGGACAATCTTGAGAGTCAGAGTAAGGAAGATAATTTACTGAGCTGATACTGTACTGCAATGATGTTATCACATTAATTTTTAACTTTATATTCTACAAACCAATTTAGAAAAAAAATTTCTTACACTATTTCTAAATAATTAACATCACTAGTATAAAATAAGTAAAGTAGCAGCCTGTAAGTGCAGACTGCAGGGCAAAGGCCTCCTCAAATATCTGAGAGGGTTTTGAAGCCGGGAAGGGCCACGCTGCTCCAGTGCGGGTTGGCGGGTTGGCGGGCTTCACATATCCTCGATTTTTTTTTTGATATTTCAGACATGCATGTTTCAGTTTCCTTACGATGTTTTTCCTTCACAGCTGAGCACGTGGTGAGTACAGCACTTAAAATTGGTATTATCTAATTTAGTAAATTAGAATCGAAAAGGTCATTCGCGCACTATTAAACTAAAGCGAACGCCTTGGCCATTAGACTACCACGCCCCAAAATAAATTTCCATTAGCAATTTCGTTTACAGAATCTGTTGTATCTGTTTTTGAGAAACAGTTACTGTTTTTATTAATTTGAAAATGATAAATTTTCAAGTTGTAGTAGAGAAATAATCAAAGAGAATATAAGAGTTCATCAGTAGTTAAAAATTTAAATATATATCTCACATAAGTGGCATAGGCAAAAGTTACGACTAGCCACCAATTAAATTATTAATGATAATGTATAAAAATGGACTTTGATGCCTCTAAAGGGCCGTGTAGTCTACCCCGCCCACCGCAGGGTCACGAAAGGCAAGAAAGCTTGAACAGAGTTGCTTCTTCTGTAATGCAGTGCGCTCAGTAGGAGTAGGTCATCGGGTGGTTTTACTGAATTCTGCACCACAAATTGTTAAGATATGTGTACATATTGGAAGCATGCTCTCGTCCTTTAATCGAGACAAGTGTGTGATTAGAGGTGATTATAGGTCGTGGCGGCGTCGTGGCATTCCTAGTGCAAAGCCCTAACCCGTTAAATGTTTGTCATCCGAGATAAAAAGATTCGTTTATTCTTATAAACGTGAAAGTCGTAAAAGATTGTCTTTTACGACTTTCACTTAAACGTAGTTAATTCTTATAAACGTAGTTAGTTCTTGTTCTCTTATGCTAAAATGTTGAAAAACAATGTAAATAGTATACGACCTCCGAATAGCATACATACTATTCGGAGGTCGTTACATTAGGTTGGTTCTTAAATTTTTGTTACAGTTTATAACCTAACACTACTACTAAACTAGTCCGGTTTAGACCAGGTCTGTCTTGATATTAACCATGCAAAAATGTCAAAAAAGTCACAGGCTATATATCTATGTTTAAACCAAGAGTAAAGTAAAAACTCATTTTGTAGAAAAGGGACTAAATGATTTATCTTACAGATCGTTGATTGTAATATGTATTTTTATTCTTTTTAGGTAGGCCATGAAAACGTTACTGTCCGCTCGACTGCAAACATGTCTCAAAATGAAGATAATGAAGGACGATATAGTAGTAGTTTTAAAAGATTAGCGGTGCCAACAACAGATAGTCTAGATCAGGTACATAATGATGGTTATGGTAAAATAATATGTATTAAATTATTGTGGGCTGATTACATGTACGTTATCGTAGCAATATTTGTTTTTTTTTATTTGTCATGTACACACAAAAAGCCATGAAAACATTAAAACATAGTATTTGTGTAAGGGCACTACTTATTCTGTACATTGAAATTTGTTTCAGCAGACCCTAACAGGAAATTTTATTGAAATGACTAACTTAGTGCGTACATTTCTAATACATATTTATATTATTACAATTGTTATCATGCTCTTCATCATCAGCAGCTTCATAACATGTCCACTGGTGACCATAGGCGTTTTTATGAACGCGCTATCGCTAGCGCACCAAGCATAAACGATTGAGAATGGGACACATATTGGGCAGGCGGATTGGTGTCCGCAGTGCCGAAACCCTCTCAGTACACGCTGCTCCCCATCACTAGTCTGTGGAATTTAGGTTAGGGATTCGGATGGGATTTCCACCATTAGCTGATCGCCGGAGTCAAGTCATTTGTCAGCAGGGTGCACCGCGGTTTTATATTTTAGTTGAGCTGGTTCCAGTATTTGAAATGACAGTACTCACATACTATTAAAGCGAACGTTCTGACCTACACCATCAAAAATAAATTATTGTCGATGTTGCATCAAATTACTGGCTTACGTCTTATCCAATTTATATAATTTTGTGTATACATTTTCATAATATAAATAGAGAGACCCGAAGTTAAGATATTATAAAATTATACTCTAAATGTTTTATTTGTGTTTTAGATTAATCTACCAGTTACTGCAAGAAAGATTTTAATAAAACATGAGCCCGATCCTGATACATCTTTAAGGTAATGTTACATTGTTATTCTATGTTATATCAAAAATATTGTAGGTTGAATAAATTACCTTTGTGAAAACGGATTTTATCTCCTTCTGACATAGCCGATCTTCTCAGAAACTAATTTCGCATTATATTGAAATGACTATTTGAGTATTTACAAGTATTTTTCATGTACTCTACTTATTTTTGTTGTATTCTATCGTATAGGGTGTTACGTAAAAGGTGTTGATGATTTTGCAATAATTAAATATATTTATAACCACTGACATAATATTCTTCCGATAGACGATTATAACGTTCATAGAAATAATGTTGCAAATTTGGGTCTAATACCATCTAGAATCTGGCCCGCTTAGTACAGCCGTGCTCATATACTTTGTCTAGGTTGTGCCCACGGTCATTAATCTGTAATGATGGAATTGGCAAATTTTGCGATAATTTCTACATTTTAAATTTAAATTTATATTACGTTATAAACAGTATTTAGAAAGCAACTTTTCCTTCATATAAAGATATATAAAAAAAATAATTAAATAAAATGATTTTCATTATAATGAAGTTTCACCAAGTGACAATAATCACAAACAAAACAAGTATAAAAAAATATAATCATTGATTTTTTTTCAGTCTGCTTGTCCAAAGGCAAAGTTTAAAATATGCCTTATAAAAGGCTTTTCATAGAATTTCAACTTTACAAACTTATCATCTGCACTGCCATATCCGGAGCTCCCGAACAGCTTGAGAGTCCGCTTGTTGTGTTAGTTAATAGTTTTTTAGAAAACATGTCTTTACTAAAATTCTTGAGTTAGCCACAGAAAACTGCATTATTAAGAACTTAATTTTAATATTTTTTTTATTTTTATGATGTATATCTTGATTTTTTAATGATGTAGATCCACAAAGCACAGCTCAAATACATCATTTTCTAAAGACGACTCCCACGGCTTCTCGGACATGGACGACAATGGCGGTAACGACGACGACGACGATGAATATTGTATAGTTACCAAAACGTCCGGCACATCGGAACAAGGAAAAGGTAGGTCGTTTTTGTATAATCATATATAAAATCATCATCATAATGAAACGGTATTATAGTTTTTTTTTACTTTGCTACCGATTTCACACGCCTTTAGGTAATATTACCATACTTTCACAAATCTTCTTTCCTCGAATCGTGAAGCTAAGTCTGCTGTTTTAAAGTCAGTAATGGGTCTTCACTCCAGTTTTTTAGTCTCTAGCTCAAGCTTGGCCAGTTTTGATTATTTGTTGTTTTACCTTAGTTATAGTACAAACTCAACACACCAAATTCTTCAAACTTTCCTCAGGTTAAATAAAGGAAAGATTTCTTCTAAATGAGACGATATGCTTGGGATCATTTTAATCCATTGTGGTTTGCTAGACCCCTATTACGTAACTTGTAGTTATCGGTTTCAATATGACGTTTCGTAAAATTTGACAGTATGTCTGAACGCGTTATTAGTTTATTGGAATTTCTTTGTTTACTTGATTTAAACTGATAAGCCTCTACGACGCGATCTGTCAAACTGTCGAAACGATAAAAGTAAACCAATCACGATTACCACCTTCGCAAAAGACTTACAGTACCAGTAACCTAGCAATGGTGACGTTCCTTATTTAAACATAGGGCATCCGCGCGCATTCAGAGTCGGTAACCCTTCTAGTGACGTAAATCCTAATATGACTCTAAACTATAGAATTTAAATTGTTTCAAAGTTATGACCAGTAAAGGGATAATACCTTTCGGAACGGCACGCTGTCTCGACTTCCGCAATAGCGGTTAGTGTCTGGTTGGGTTTATTATTTATATAGAAAAAGGGTTTGATAAAGAGCATGCGGCTTACCTGATGGTATGTGATTGCCATCGCCTACGTACATCTGCAACACCAGAGAAGATGCTGATGCGTTGCCGGTCTTTAATAATATTTTGGTGATGGGAGGGATGTTTTGTAGTGCGAGTTGTGTTTGGGTGGGGCCCTTCGAATACCACATTCACCAAACGATACGCAGAAGTATAAGATACCTCTACTTCACGACGGTATTCCGCGAGGCCGCGGTACCGCCCCGGTCCAGCCGGCCCATTCCTGCAACGGCTAAAGCCGAAGAAAAAAGAGTAGAAGAAACATACTTTTAAACTTTAAATTATATTTTCTCTTCCACCAAGCGAAAGAACTGGGTCAGTATTGATGAACACCTTTTATGGTTAAAATAACCAAATGAAGGGGAGACTACATCTGATTAATTTTTGCCTACTTAATGACATAAAAAATCAACAATGTGTGTTATTATTGGGGCTATGTACCCCAACTAGATGAGAATACATGTAAATACACCATAATAATTAATTGCAGGTTATTATCCATAAAGGTATTATCCTTACGGAACAATGGACGATACCCATATGGACGTTTATTTGATTTTTATTTTTATATTTATTTTATTTTATAAGTATAATATACTTTTTCTAAATATCATGATAATTATTTAGTACCAAAAATAGTGAAAATCCTTTTTGACAATTTTGCTAACACTATTTTAATTTTGTTTCAATAATCTTAACATTTTCTTGCCCATTATGATCGCGCGCAAATATACCACCTTGGAACATACCGTTAGTTTATGTTCAGTTATTTTTGCTTTATTGTCTACTTTTTACAATTTAACCTGAATATGAATAACGTTTAAGCGATGAGATTGAATAAAAAAAATTTTCATTGTCCCAAATATACAGGTTGTGGGAATGTTAGTTATAAAAAGTAAATTATTGATTTTCCTTTTACAGTACCAGCAACTGCGAACACCAATTTACAGTTTACAGTATCAATAAGAGGCTCGCTTCAAGTAATATTGAACCGGTACATGTATAACTTGAACTCCACGCAAAACTCTGGTGTGAAACGATGGCGTTGTATCGACTATCGTAATAAAAAATGTATGGCTTTCCTTGTCACTAAAGGGAATGTAGTACTGAACCGGTAAGTTATAGCTAAGTTGTAACGTAAGTATATCAACATTTTGAATGGACAAACAATAAACCTTAATGGTTCCTGCAATAAAGATGACCTTCCAATAATTACGTAAAGTTGTATATGAATGCAAATAATAAAAAAAATCTATGCCGGAGGTTTTAAAGTGGTTTAGGTATTAATAGATAGTACTTATATAACCTAGGTTGTCAGATGCTAGTATATCGCCTAGTAAGTTGGAGAGAGGCATATGAACAGCAGTAAAATTTTTACTAGTTGATAACATCGGCCTGCTTTTGAACCATTAAGATAACAAAACCATTATCAATTATTGTTTAATTTCAGAGCCAATCTCCACAGTCACTCATATCATGACAAGAAAATATTAGATAAAATTGAAAAGAACGCAGTTTTTTCGGCATTAGGCGACGCTGAAGGGTACAAGGAAAAAGAAAATAACAAAAACGCTGAAGACACTGCTATGGAAAGTGAAGATTACAGTTCGTTTGATCTTAGAAGAGATTGAAATTGTCGTTTGTTGATCTTTAATAGATTTAGCAAATAAATAGTTCTTTTTCTATATTTGACTGCTGTTTTGTTTTTGTTTATACATAAGAATACACTGGACTTGTGGTCAGTTTCGTTACCGAATTTAACGATAAAAATAAATAAAACTATATAGAATTAGACCACTTCAATTTTAATTTTAAATGAATAAAAATCCTTTGTTACATGACAAAATGAGTAAGGAGCAAAACTATATTAACAATTTAAATCGTCTTTCGGTTTTGTTTCCATTTGGTTCCAAAACAACCGTTGATTTTATTTAATTTTAACAATTAAAATAAACAATAACATCACCAAGATCAAAAATACTAAATATTTCTCATTTTGAACCAAAAACATTTTTTCATTTATGCAAGTGTAGAAAATTATGAGAAAATACTAACTCTAAAAAAATTGGGGACAGCAATAAATGCGACGGTAACGAAATTTCTAGGTATGATTTACATTTAATATAAGCGAGAAAATGTTTTTTATTCAGTTGAGTGTGGCAAATGCTGTATCGGCAAAAAAAGACTAAGTACAGGTCTGCGCAATTCTGTTGCACCCGCGGATTAAGAAGTTATGTAAGTGCATACTCTATTGGTCGTCGCCGAAACACACTTTCAACAGCAACAAAAAGAATTTGTGTCTGATACAGGGTAGGACCCACACATACATTTTATTAGGAAGGTTTATAAGCAAAACTAAATGTGAATGACATTTAGTTTATACCTAGTATGGCCTTAGGTTCTGTTACACATTTCTCTTTTTAAAATAACTGTAATAATACTCGTAAAACTTCGGTGTATCGATATCCAAAATATTGATTAGAAACAATTATATTCATAGTGGCCGCATTTGGCATTAAAACAGGCCTTAACCTCTCTGGCCAAGAATCTATGGATACTCACCGTCTCCATGGCGAATTTTGCGACTGCTATCTCTAAATATTTCTTGAAGGACTTAATGTCGTAATAACGTTTTGAGCAGGCCATGTCCTCTAGTATTGACGTTCAGATCGGGGACGAGGGTCCGATATGGAGCATTACCAAAATAATGATTACCATTGTAAGTTGAGCTTACTTTGCATATAAGCGCAGACGCTACGTCGTAGATCTACCTATACTGTTTTGCTAAACTTAATGATATTATGATACCATCCCATTGAGGTAAACATGCTTGATTGTCATTTTTAAAAACTGACATAGTTTTATCGTACATGCTGTCATAATCATAATTCATAATTGCAAAGATGTGCTCGTATCATGTTTCCCTTGTGCCATTTTTAATTCTCTACATCAGCGTAGAGGGATAAAAATAGCCTATTTGTTGACCAGAAAGTTAAACTGCCTATCATAATAAAAATCCTAAAAATCACTAATTTAGATTCAGTATTATTACTCGTAAAGCACTTACTTTTTCCGAAAAATATTAGATTTAGCGAAAACACATTTCTATCTATTTATTATAGTTATTACTATAGCGCACCGGCTTCGGTCAGATCGGGAATTAGAAACAAATATTAAACGCAATAAAAAATCACGCAAATAATAGTTTCATAATTCAAAAAGCAATTTTTCTTTTTGAATTAAAATTTGGTTTGGGTTGAATTGTAAAAAAATTGCCGTTGCCGCCTTTCCACATATTTTTTTTTTACTGTGATTGTTAAATTACATTATAGTGTGAGGCTTAAAAGATAACAAAATTGTTGTGATTTTTTAGTAATTTTTAAGGCGCTAACAACAATTCTAATGCCAAAGACCATAAATAATCAGGTCTCTCCGTGCTGTCAGGATCTGTCGGATAAATAGATATACGGAAATATACGGACTGTATTCTATTTTATATCTTGATAATATAGAAGGACAAGTATTTACTTATCATAATATTGTAATGCGCTGTACACACGCGGCCTATTTAATTAATTTGCATGCGCATTACCGTCATTAACATATTCAGTCAATTGTTGTAAGTAGTAGTTCAGGGAAGACCTAAGACTAGAAGGCGTACCGATCGAAAACATGTGGAAGATAAATTTATTTTTACTCATACTATATCACGAGACTTTCTCTAATCCGATACCAACAATATGTAATGAAAATCCATTTGTGAATAATCCTTCTGTAAAACTATTACAAGAATATATACAAATAGATACAAGTAGAGAGGAAAATATTGGTAAGTGAGAATTTTAGGTTATGTTAAACGTTTTGTGTTATTAAGATAATGGAGAAAAACAAATCCTTCCCTGGTTTGGATGATGTTCACGTATTCAATCAAGTGTGTTTTCTTTTATATAAGAATATCGTTTATGTAGATTTTTTTTGAGTGGGCTTATTTTTCAAATGGTTTATTAAGATGCTGTTAATGAAATACAAGCACATGAAATTAGTTAATTAAATGGCATTTCTGCATAAATATCAGATCTGTTTTTTTTTAATGGATTGGGATAACAAAGGAGCTTATAGCCCACCTGAAGGTAAGTGGCTACTGCAACCCATGGACACCTGCAAACAACTTCAATCCAAGAAGGTTATATAGGAAGTTATCTGCCCTGGGGACTAAGATAGAGTGCCTCACAGCCCGGAATTATACTGGCTTTCAATAGCTTTCAAACCGAAACATAACAGTTGTTACACAGTTCTGTGGTGGAAGATATAGGTAAGAGGATGGTATCCAGACAACTCCTAAGCAGAGAAGTAGCCTAGTAAAGTAGTCATTTATCTTGTGATACGCCATTCAAAAAAGTTTCATATTAGGCGTTATTAGTATTAGGAATTGGGAGGCTTTTTATTCTAGGCTTTATTTTTTAAAAGCTTAGATGACAGATCTCCACATGTATGAGACGAGACATACGCAAATTCAATATTGACCGTATTGAGAAGCATTAGAATACAACCAAGGCTCCAAAGTGGACCTAATAGAGAGATATAGCATTAGATTTATAGGCAGAAGCCTATCGGAAAGAGCTACCTGACCAAGTTGAAAACCAAAAGCGGTGCAGTTATTTTCGTTGGAGTTAACATTTTGTCATCAACGAGAGAGGTCGTCGTTGAAACCATTCTCTGGTGTGAGTACCCGAGAGCCAAGCTTATCCAACAGAATAAGGGGTATATGCGAGATATATATATATCCCGAACGCCTATCTCTTAAAAACGGTAAGGTGCCGCTAGAAGACGGAATTACAGCTTAGCTTCAAAATCTCCTAAAATCGATACTTATATGTACTCGGTGTCTCGGTAGTAACCTCAGAATTTATATAACAGGTTAATCTTAAGATGAACATGGACCAGACGTCCATGTCACACCAATACCGGTTATTGTTGGGAACACTACGGACGAAGTTGTTGACCAGTACGTATACCTGGGACAAATTGTCCATCTGGGATACAGGTAAGTCTGTGTCCCAGTGGTCAATCAATGAATCCAAATCGGCTGAGTAGCGTTCGGAAACTACGTCACATCTTTTCGTCCACTACACCTAAAAACCTTAAGACCAGAGTGTGACTAAAGTTCACTACAGGCCGTATGGGGAAGCTCAAAAATGCTCAACGGGCTATGGGAAGAGCTATCCTCAATGTTTCTCGATGCAAAAGAATCTGCAACGAAGATATTCGCAGCAGAATTACGATAACGGACGGCCAATCAGTAAGCTGAAGTGGCAACGGGCCGACCACATAGCTCCTCGTACTCTTCTTCCATACCTTACACGTACCACGTAGAGGAAAACGTGCAAACGGCCGTGTTAGACGGTCCCCCACAAGGTAGTGATGACCTGCACATCGTTGCGGGAGGTCGCTGGATGGTATGTGGTCTCCAGCTAGGCGAATCGACCGAATCGAATCATATAGGCACAGAATCATACTTTGTGGCGAGCTATTAATTTTTAATAAAAGTAACTATTTCTTTTTTTTTATTTACTTTGAATTGAGATGTGTTTTAAAATGTATAAAAGATAAAATCAAACAATTAGGTACAGGTGTCCCTCGTATGACACGGTACTTCTAAATCACGGTTTCGATATTGCACGGTATTTTGTAATATCGAAACCGTGATTTGAGAATGTGAATTGAGAATGATTGTAAAAAGGTTTTAATATAACACGATTTCAAAAAAGCGAATATGCTTTGGAAATTTTAATTTTTCTTTGTATTGCGTTCAATAAGGGAAGTCCCTAACTTTATTGCTACTGAAAAATTACTTATTTCATTTTGAGAAGTGGCAGTATGCGTTTTAATGAATTTGAAAAATAATAATTATTTAATATATTTTTTTTATTTTTGGGTTGTATTTTTAACTTTTGTATTTCATCACAATGTTGAATAAATTGTTTTTTAATAAAGACTTGAAGTCAACTTTCTTTTTCATTTATGTAGTATTTGGAACAAAATTTCAGCTATCATAAAATTTTACACCTTATGACATGGTTTCGATATAGCACGGTACACATTGCTTTTATTTATATTGTTTCAAGGTTTCGTATAACATGGTTTCGATATAGCACGGTACGAATTAATCATGTTATACGAGGGACGCCTGTACCTTTGTCGTATTTAAATGGACATTACACAAAGGTAGAGGTTAATAGAGCACGATCAAAATGTAAATGAGCATTAAAATTAAGCGTATTGGTGTAAACATTTAGCACGAATGTTTACACCAATACAGAATTACTTAAATATTATATAGAATTTGCTGTTAAGTTTTGGGAACGCCAAGCAGCCGATATTGGCCTTCCGTTCGCCGTATACAGACCTGCAACCAAGCCAATATGTGTGATTACATGGAAGGGAGCAAATACGACGCTCCCGAGCATAATACTCAATTCTCACATGGATGTCGTTCCCGCTGACGAGGTAAAATTTCATTTAAAGAAACAGATGTCTATGTTAGTAAATATTTGAAGTTATTTATGTCTCAGTCCTCAAGTTTTTCTTGCATTACGTAACTAATATGAAACAAATGTATTACATATAAGTTCTCACTCCTGTGACCCATAGGGGTAGGCAGATACTAATTTCCATTTAGGACGACTCAGCGTAGCCAAATGGGCTTTTGCTATTGGGGGAAATTGCTATGAGATTTTGAAAGCTTTTCTCTTAGTAGTCTCTTACGATACCCACGGGAAGAAAAAGGGTGGTAAATTCTAAAGGCGCTACCGCACTTACACTAGTATATTATTGACGCTATTAATGGTAGTTATTTATTTGAACTTACTTTAGGTATTAGGCCAAGCAGCGGTATTTGCTGCAGCTAAGTCATTCTTAGTAGAAGGAAGCTTTATTAAGACTTAAAAATCATATAAAAGACGAAAAATTGTATAAAACACAAAAATTGTTACGAAATTAATTAATATTGCATGTTATAGCAGATTACTACGACACAAATACTTACCATTTGCAATATGTAGCAAAATTTGTATTCTAGCAAAAGATTCTGATTCTGAGCAATCACCTCGGGGCCGTTAATATTCAACATACGCGGGAGAATTTATGTTAACGCGTCTGGTCTCAGAGCACTTCTAGGATCATAAGGAATATTCAAATATCAACAAGACCGGTCAAGTTATTATTCATCGATTATGATGATGAATATAGACTATAGCTGTTTTTTTACCTCCAAAGATAAGTTTAATCATTCGGTGTACAAATGTAGTCATTGTCCTTAGGACTACGGCGTGAGGAACAGAGCATTATCATAATAAATTTTTTAAACTAATGTTGAAAACTGAATATTAGCAATAACAAATAATGCACATCAGGGAGTTAGTATCTTATTATGAAAAAGTGGCAGATTGTTATGAAAATTTTTACATCGATTTATAAAGATTTTTTTTCTATACTTTGTTTTAGCAAGAATGGAACTATGAACCGTTTTCAGGATATATCGATGATAATGGAAACATGTACGGGCGCGGCACGCAGGATACGAAAGCTGTTGCAATCCACTATCTAGAAGCTATTAGGAGGCTTAGAAATGATAATATCACACTGCAACGGACTATACATATAACTCTAATGCCAGGTATATTTTTTGCAAAAAGGAATTGCATCGCACTAGTGCGAGGGCACTACAAGCAAACAAAAACAACGAACAGCACATAGTTATTTTTGCTGCTTTATCAAAATCTGTTCACTAAAGTCAGTACGCTAAACGGCGGCTTTTGCTGCTTCTCGCATAGGCAGTTTCGAGTATATAGTATTACCTCGCAGAATACCGTCGTGAATTAGAGCCTAATGCTTCTGTTTTGTAAGTGTGGCCCACCTCTCCCTCATATTCCCCAAATACCCTTTGAGGTCGGCAACGTACCTGCAGCACCTCTGGTGTTGCAAATGTACGTGGGCGTCGGTCCTCACTTGAGGTAAGTGTCAGGTCTTATTTTACATCTGGCATTTACAGGATTTTTAGTTCACTTTTATGACAATCGCGTGACGAGGCTAGGTGGCTGATTTTCAAGTCACCAGCGTTTCACTATTTCGCCCACACGGACCTTACGTTACATCATTTCATCCACACGGACTTTTGATCACTATAATACAATAAGGTTTTGGTTTGATCTTGGTGTGCAGGACGTCTGTAATTTACGTTGCAACCAGAACTACAACCAACACCGAATGAATCACGACGGGCTACAAACAACCCACAACGGCTTCAGAAGCCCCTGCCGTCACCCCCTCCGAGATCGAAGATTCAAGGTTGAGCTGGCTGAAATAGAAGTGGAGCCGGAAGCAGAAAAAGATGATGTATCCTGCACTCAACTGCTAAACCACTAGGGATACGAGAAAAACAGAGAATCAAGACGAGAAGATTAACTCGACCTGATCACCCAGAGTCTCCTTCTTGAAGGTGGCTCCAATCCGTGTATCTGGACCGGCGGGAGCAGCGGAAACCTTTGCTCTGCTTGACGATGATTCAACGGTCACTCTCATCGATGCTGAACTAGCAAAGCTGGCTATGGCAACCAGAACTGGCAAAAGGAATCAAGCAGTGGCATCACTCACGCCACTGGGATACAAAGAATGGAACTACAAGCAGCAGTGCTAGGTATTCGTATGGCAGCCGTGGTGAAGGAAGAACACGAACGACTACCTGAATTCACGACTTATTGGACGAATAGTCGAACCACGCTCACGTGGATTAGAACAGGCTCGAAATCCTACAAGCCATACGCTGCCCATTGTGTCGCAGTAAAAGAAGAAAACAGTAAAAAGGAACGAATGGCGTTGGATACCGACTAAGCTCAACATCGTCGACAATGCCACCAGAGATGTACTAATCGACTTCAACCAGGAACATCGTTGATTTTGCGGACCCAGGTTTCTACTCGATGAACCAGAAATATGGCCAAATGAAACCTGAACCCTGATGACGATAGGTGAATAAAAGATCAGCGTCATCAGTACCCTCACTGCTCTATCGAAACTCACAAATAGCATCCCAGACGTCACCAGATTCTAAGCAGAGCGTGAACTACAAGAAAACCCTCAGGAAGAAAGAAGCCGAACACAAAACAGTCGACGGCTTACCAATGTCTCCCTGAACCCTGAAGACCCTGAGGCACTGACACCCAACCACTTAATCTTGGGTGAACCTGGAAGAATCGCTGCGTCCGGAAGCTTCAACGACACGGACCTGAACCTACGCAACGACTGGCTGATATGTTTTAGACACGCTGACTTCGAGAATGCTTTCCGGAACTACGCAACAGAAGAGAACCCCACGGCCGAGAACCTAGCTTAGAAGTCCTGGTTAGGTGACCTGGTGCAGATTGTCGACGGCAACCTTCCTCGTAACACGTGGATACGGGGACGTATATGCGTACCCCGGACCTGATGGTATCGTACTAACCGTGGACATTACAACGAGAGGAAGAAACCTGCATCGCCCGGTGAAGAAGGTCGTCATGATCCCAGTGAACAATGAAGATCCTGCACCACTATATGGTGCGCCAACTGTAACTTCAGCAGACGTCGCACGGCGGGAGAATTGTGCAGGACGGCCGTAATATACGTCGCCATTTTAGGAAAATTGCAAATTTTTTGTAAATTTAATTGTAAATGTAAATTACGTAGTCATCTGTAATGTTTTTATAATAATAATATTTGTAATAATAATTTTGTACATTTTTACATATCACCCGTCAATAAAGTCTTCAACCGGTATTTTCACTTGGAATGCCTTTATTTAGGTATAAGTCATTAACAAAATCACGCGGATTATATACTACTGCTCGTCACCTATCATCTGATTGTTTTAGATTATTGGTCGAAGGTCACATGAAATTTCTGATTTTACTTAAATAGGAACCGCGACACACACATGGTAGCATTGTGGATTTACATACGCGCCACAGTACGTGGCTGACCCCCCGCGGTCGACGGATAGAAATAGTAACATTAATTTAATACATGTAATTAGGTATGTCATTAATTTGTTAAACTATCGCAGATGAGGAAACTGGTGGCTTATATGGCATAGTGCCTTTTATGAAAACGAAACAGTTTTGGGCATTAAATCCTGGATTTTTTTTCGACGAAGGGCTGACAACTTCCGATGGCACGCTATATGCAACGTTTCAGGATAAAAGACCTTGGCGTAAGTATTTTTTTGGAATATAGTTTCAGTTATCGTGCCATAAGACACGCCATCCGATAGTAGTATTTCCCCTGGAGGTGAAAAATGGCTCGCATAAGCGGTGGTCTTGCGCCTTGATGCGCTGTCACCCGTGAGACCTAAGATGGAATGCCTCACCACAGCCTGTAATGATACAGGCTCTCTGTACCCTTTAAACCAGAACACAACAGTGTTCAAGCGAGCAAGTGTTATAACGACTGCCTAATCCAAGTTCAAATAATTTGATAACATTATATCTAATGAAGAGCCTTGCTAGCTCAGGCATCAGGATGTTCGTTTAAATAAAACTAAAATCCTTATTCATTGCAAATGCAGTTATAAATTTTAGTGGAAGTTTGGAAGTACATAATTTATCACGCACGCAAGCTGACGGAAAATATGTCGACCATACTACCATGTCTTGGAAATATGTATGCAACAAGAATACTTCAAGGGCATGTGAAATCCAACAACCCGCATAGAAGCAGCGTGGTGAACCCTTTAATAAAACTACTTATTTTTTTATCGCACGAAATACGTGACTTAATGTCAAAAAAGTACGCGTTGTCAATAACCATAACTTTCGCTACTGTTTTACAGAACTTAATTTCACTATTCACGGAGAAGGAGGCCACGGCTCGTCAATTCCAAGTGGAAGTGCAATGGAGAAGGTAATCACTGTTTCGTAGATGATTTGTATATTCGATACTATTTTATTTTTATTGTTATATATCAATCTTTATTCTAAAATTTCAACATGATTGTATGAATATGAATTTGAACATATATATCAGACGGTAAAGGAAAACATGCAAAAACTGCTATGTACGAACCATAATTAACTTATATTTGGAATACTGAATTCACAATCTGCCAACTCGCAGAAATGTTTCTCAAATAACCTCATACGTGGGTAAAAAGTTTCCGACCTAACAAAGATACAATTTATTTTATTTCTTTAAATAATTTTTTATTTTTTTTACTTTCTCTTTGTAAGTCTACACATTTCTCCCAGTAATGCTCCCATTTCTTTAACCCTTCCAAATCGGGGTCTTTCACCACAAAATAATTGTTTCAAGGTGATGGCCTCCTCATTTAACGAAAATCTTTGTCCTCCGAGCGCAAATTTTTGAATAGGGAACAAAAAAAGTCGCTTTGGGCTAGATCTGGTGAATAAAGGCAAGAAATTAAAACCGTAATTCGTGGATTTGACCATGGTAACCGCTGAGGTGTGAGACGGCGCATTGTCTTGGTGAAACAGATTTTTTTTCAGCAAATGTGGCCGTTTTGCCCCAAATTCTACCTTTAGCTTGTCAATTAATGATGCGTAGTATGTTTCTGTGATGGTTTTTCCTGCTTGAAGATAATGGATTAATGATTTCTTGTATTTACGCGAACACTATACATTTTAAATGAAACTATTATTTACGGATAATATCGCGTTTAATTTTGTTTTTATATTCCCGACGTTTCGATTGCTTTACAGCTGCCGTGGTCACTTTAGTAAACTATGACTATCCCAAAAAACAGTCGCTATCACTTTCCTAGCCGAACAGTATTTGCTTTTTTAGAGTCGATTCCCCCTTCGCAGTCCCCTGTTTTGGCCGTATTTTGTTTCGGGCGTATAATGGTGTATCCAAGATTCACACTACAGTAATTGGATCGGCGCCAAAACTCTGATTTATTGCGTCTAAACTGATAGAGCGTTGGAAATGTTTATTCGAACACGTTTGGTCTATGAACAAATGCAGCACCCAACGCGCGGACAGCTTTCTCATGCTTGGCAAACACGTGCTTTAGACAAATTCGTAGCCTCTGCTATCTCTCAAATTTTAATTCGACGGTCGTTTAGCATCATTTAGTGAAATTTAGCGACGTTATCGTCAGTGGTTGCAGTTTTTGGCCGTCCCGAACGTTCATCGTTTCCCAAGCTGGTACGACCTCGTTTAAATTCAGCGGGCCAAAATTTCACGACGTTAAAGAGTGCAGAGTCCCCGTACACAGCGTCCAATACATCTTTGATTTGCGCAGACGTATTGCGTTTCAATAACAATTATTTATTGATTTGATTTTTTCCATTTTTACAAAAATGCTGCAATTTGATTGACTCACTTACACCATTACCAAACAACAACTTCAAGTCAAAATTGTCAGAAAATTTAGTGAGTACCTGTCAAACGATGGGTAAACACATTCCCTAGCTTTCGTATTACACCGTCGTATTTGAGAAAGTTTCGGCGGGTTGGCAGATATCTGTTTTTGCCCAGCTGTGGGATTTTTATATGGGCTCTACACTACGTTTCAATTTACTTGATATGTAGAGAATACATTGTGTTCCATAGTTGTTCAGAGTTCCAGACCATTATTTAACATAACTTAAATAGTCAAAATATTAACTAATTAACTATGAAATAATAGATACTATGACTGATTAATGTATGATATGACTAATTAACTATGAAATATAGATAGATATGTTATGTTTAAAAAAAATATTTTCTTTTGCTATAAAATAATTATTATAGTAAATAGAATCAGGGAAATCAGGTCATTTTACGGAAATCCATCGGTATGCATAGAATCGCGTATTAAATGTTGGTGACATTTATTTCTTTGTATTGGTAATAGTTGTGGTTAGGGAGATGGAGCTCTTCTTGTCTTCGGACTGGGTAGGAAGTTGTCAACTGCGCAGAATATATAGCAGTACCGCAAGTGTACGTGCAACCACAGAGACAGTCATTCGTCTTTACCCTTGCCACAGCCAAGGTCAACTTGTTGTCCCTTCACGAGTCATAACAATAGCATTTCTATTGTTTCAACAAGTCAACAGATAAGATCGGAGAAAGAGTGCAATGCAGATTACGCAAAACAATCAAAGTGGTCGTAACTACTATGTCACTAAGACCCGTGGAAGTCTCAGCAAATTCTTAAAAATCTGCTTTTGTACATTTCATATTTTTTACTTTTAAAAAAGTAAGTCTGTGAGGGAAATGTCCGGTAAGCATGAGTGACGTAAATTCTACAGGTTCAGCTCTTAAAGTGTAACTTTTGTATGAGTAGGTACTATTATGCGAACGATTGATTTTAGTGCTCTAGTTGCCGGCTTTTCTATCATACTCGAAGTCTGCAGCTTTTTACGGTACACATCTGAAACAACGTCGAGAACCTGTGGTAGTCAATACCATCACCGGGCTGATACTAAGAGTTTTTATTAGTTACCTTGCGTTTTAGACATTGCTGGGTTTCAACTCCTCTAGCCACTAATACGAACGTTTGCGCTTATTACGAAATTTCTTCGTTTTGTCGGTTCAATAAAACGGTGCACAATTCGACAAGTTGTTGCCGCCGCCGCTCCGTCTGTTTATACGGTACCCCGAAGGTTTAATTGATTCGATTTAGATAAACTTACATTGTTTTATCATCTAATCCTGCTGCTAACTCAGCTGTACTTTGACTTAGATCAGCTTCCGATAACACCGTTTATTCATCGTAAAATCTGTCATATTACCAATAAACGAAACCATGTACTGGATGTGAGAAATAACATGGTATATTTTTATTGAGGAATGACTTCATTCGGAATTTATGTGAAATATTTTTGTGGCATAGCGGAAAAGGCCTGCACGCACGCAGGCGTCAAACCGTCCACGGACTGTGTGATTGTTTGTGATTATTGGCCTCATGTACATACATTGATATCGCGAACTGTCTGACTTGTGCTGTTGCCGCGTTGAAACATGAACCAATTTGCATATAGATAAAACAAATGATAAATTTATTTAGACAAGAATTT
Organism: Bhutanitis thaidina; assembly: GCA_029286595.1. Lineage (NCBI taxonomy): Eukaryota > Metazoa > Arthropoda > Insecta > Lepidoptera > Papilionidae > Bhutanitis > Bhutanitis thaidina. The sequence goes on from JAGSMS010000022.1 coordinate 9,816,432, forward strand.
AACAGAAGAAAGCTAAACAAATTAGGCAATTTAAAATCGGTAATTTCGTCGTAACTATTTAATACTATTTGTTCTACATCAATATCTATTGAATTGTTGCAAAATAAAAACTATTGAAAGGCGCAGTAAAAAAATTATGTTAATTTCTAGGTACAACAACTATTTGATATTACTATGGGATTTAGAGAGCAACAGAAACGCATTATGATTTCTAAAGAGGCTATAGACTTTGGATCTTATACATCACTTAATATAAATATGATTAAAGTAAGTTACATTACAGTAAATGGTTTTTCTAATACTTTTTGTCTCACGCACTTTTTATTGCTGACTAGAAACCCAAGTGCTGGGGGGGAATAGTAAAGAGTTTATAAATATTAAGTTTTATTGTAACTGTTTGTTTAAAATGGTGTTGCGCCACTACCGACCTTCTTCATCGATATGTATCGTAAAAGGCATCTAATTGCTAATACAATTTGCATTTTGGTCACTATTTTGTATATTGGCAATATCAGAAAAGCAGTGATTGTTTTGTTATTTATTGGGATAGACAAGTAACGGTACACTATGACTTTTGAACGATTGTTATTGTCCTTTGACCAAATTATTTCAGGGAGGTGTTATTCCGAATATAATACCCAGTGTGGTTACTGTGGTAATTGATATGCGACTAGCAGTTTCAGCAAGAGTTAACGAAATGGAAGCTTTGGTTTGAAAAAAAAAATTCTATTTTCTTAATTTTATCTAAAAATTTATTTAAAATGCTTTAATTTTAATGTCTAATAACATTTAATCGCCTAGAAAAATATTTTCCTTCAATCTTTACCTTACCAGCCTGTGAATAGGTATCTTCCATACGGAGGATTTGTCATAATCGCCACGCGGTGCAAACGGATTGGGGATCGCTTTACTGGAAACCTCGCATTATCGGTCTCGTCATCGGTCGGCTTAATTTTGATAAACACACGATCGATCTGTATTATTATAATATTATTTCAAGGAGAACTCACAACATCGCGTTTTGTTACATGGCGGACTGGCATTGTAGCTGGATGAGAGGAACATAGCTTTATTTTTATTAAGATTTTAATATAAATTCTTTTGAATTATTAAGAATAAAAATAGGTTGGTTACGTTCAAGATTACTATAAAAACATTGCAAATTTCTTCACCAAATTTTGTTTTTAGATAGAACATTTTGGTCATTGTAGATAAAAGTTTCATAAAATGTACATTTTTTCAGATACAGTCGTGGATCGCGCAAGTAGGAAACGAGACTGAATTATCATACATACGTAAACTTGATGACTCTGCAGCTACTCGACTAGACGATTCCAGTTCTTACTGGGTAGCCATCGTCGACGCGTTAAGAGAGACGTAAGTGCTTATTCGAATAATAGTAAAGTAACAGCTTACCGACTTGCCACTGTATATTTTCTTGAGTTAGTTAAGATTTTTGAGCAAAACTGTTAAATCAATTCCATTAATTAAATGTATTGAAGTAATTGCGCACGGAAATTTAAAAATATATCATAGTAATATAAAAGTATCAAATGTCTACTATAAATATATATACTTCATAAAGTAGCAGATTTATATGACCACCTCTTAATATTTGAGGATTTGGAACCGGGAAGGGTTGCCACGGTACTCCATTGCGGGTTGACGAACTTCAGATATAAATATTCCCGAAATATATTTTTTGCTATTTCTCGGACTTATTATGCAATAGATTTGGACCCAGGTCATTTATGGGAAAGCAGGCAAACGAGAAAGCGGTAAGCGATGAAGTGGACCAACGTCCATTCACTTTTGCAACACCAGGGGAGCTGCAGTTGCGTTGCCGGCCCTACAGGATATGTAAGGAGGGAGAGGGGAAGGGAAGGGCTCCCCAATAGACTTTAGGATTAGGCGTTAGTCGCTTGAGGCTCGACAATCAGTAAGTTGGGTGCATCACGTGCAGTTGAAGTTGACCTTTGGAGAAAAAGATAGTATGCACCCGTACTTTCATTATATTGATGACTAAATATAAATTTACAGGGACATGAAGATTACGCCCATCGTGTGCCCAGCTACATCAGACATGGTGTACATTCGAAATAGTGGCATCCCTGCCATTGGATTTGCTTACAGACCGTACACTGTGTCTCGTATCCATGCTGCTGATGAATACTTAAATATGACTACTTTTTTACATGGAATCAATGTGTACGTCAATATTCTGAAGAAAGTAGGTAATTTAATGTAATCTATAAAGTAACGTAGAATAAACGATTACAAAAAATTAAAACTGAACTTTATTCAAAAAAACTCCTCATCTACATGTTCCATTATTGATTAGTTACATAAAAACAATGTTTTCTATTTACTTATACACCTATTTACAGAGTTACAATTTAAATGTTACAACCGATACCTAAACAAGATAAAATCGACTACCATCTTTAGGATACGTGAAAAATATATACACAGACATCGAGTTGTAACTGATAAATAAACAATAAAAAGGGTTGAGTTTAGTTCTGAGTATTTTTAAATGAGGATGATATATTAGTAGTAATTTAGACTTGAGTTAGAAATTATACATAATGTGTGTGTATGGTTGTGTGTGTGTGGTTGTGTGTGTGTGTGAGTGAGTGCCTTGAAATAAATATGAAAGTGAATAATTAACACCTCTGATCAATATCCTATTATCACTATCGGTCGAAAGATTTAATTTTTTGTTGATATTTTATGATACTCTCTCCTAAAATCAAACGCATGTCCATATAACTGTAGCAAAGGTTAGCAAAATACAATATTTCAAGTTAATTTTAAAAATTAAAAAAATGTAATTTTGTTTATCTATTTATGTATCTAGGTTCGCTAACAGTTGTTACACTGATACAAAATTTTCAGAAACATTGGAATAAACAAATATAACTTAAAACACAACCAATTATGGGTAGACTCCGTATGCACATAATATACATAACAAGATAATATTTAAGTTGAAACGTTTATGATTAGAAAATATTTTTTTTCATTGTAACATTGCAAGAAATGTGAGAAGGAATTAATGAACAGACAATATTTAATTTGTAGTCTGTGTAAACTAAATTTTCACATCAAATGCTTGAATATTTTTTCTCAAATATTCTACTTAATAGAACCTGAAAGAAAAAATAACTGGATATCTATTACTTGCAAATACTATAATGATCTAAAAGCAATATCACAACTTTGAAGTCCCATGTGACACCTACTGCTTCAAAGGGCTATGTACTTCAAAGACTTAAAAACAGGCCAAACATTCCTAGCGAGACCTCTTTTGAATCTTTAAATGTTTTGATTTGGATGGAGAAGCAAATTCAACATATGCAAACTCATCGTATGAAAATACCAACCGAATAAATAGAAGTTTACTAAATATAACTATAAACCATATGTAAATAATAGAAGTACTAAAAATGTTATTTAGAACATGATGAATAAGGTTACTGGCATCTTAAAATGATAAAGACGATTTCCTCGAGGAAAACCGTGTGATAAAAAAAACTATTGTCAGTCAAAAAATGAGCGTTAATTACATTCTAATCAAGAGGCATCGCTCAGTAAACATAATTTTCTACATCAAAACGAATCGCAAGTTACCGAATCAATTCATTGGCATCTACTAATAAATTACAGGCAATAATAGAAACAGTTGATTACAATGATACCAAAACACTGAAAAAAATTATATTCTCCTTGTCTGTGATCACGAGGCAAAACATCTTACTTCATCACTTATCTCAAAAATTATTGCTGTAAAAGTGTAGGATTATTAAGATATTAAAAAAAAATTGTAATTAATGTATTGTGAAATCTATTCTTAAATTTACGTAAATTAAACTCACAGTTAAAAACCTTGGTTTCCTTTTATAAGAATTGTAATTGTGTCGATTTTATAATGAACAACAGACCTGTCAATAATTCAATATGCGTTAAAATATTAACTACAAAAATTAATCATGTTATTAATATAATTATGGCACATACTACTTACAATTTACCCGGAAAAATAATTATCAGAAAATGATCAACTAAGAAACCTAGCACAATACCATATTACTTTAATAAAATTATGAAACGTAATTTGCAATTACTATGCTCTCATTAAAGGAAAAACAAAACGTCGGTTAAAAAAATGCTCAAAAAATACACTCCGCTCGACAATGATTTTACTAATAATAATCAAAAACTTCATTTGATTACAAAAGGAACCATTCGATTCATCCTCTCCACATGTCTAAACCAGCTCAGCATCCTTTTCTCAATTCGTGTCACTACATCGTCTTTCACGCCACAACGCTCTCTGATCACATTATTTCGAACCCTGTCTTCTTCACATTCGAGTTATCTTCACATCAATCATACTTCTTAACGCTCTCATTTCTGCTGCATTTATCCTGCTTTCATGCCTCTTCTGCCATACCCAGCTTTCGCTACCGTATGTTAGTGTTGGTACCAATACTCCTCTAGTAGGAATGAAAGTAGGTTGACGAAACAAATATATGAGGCGAGTGTAAATGGTAGAGTCGGGAGAGGAAGACCTAGGCGAACATTTCAGAATCAAATCGGAGACGTTCTGAAAAAAGCCCAGGTCAAGAGTACTCTAAACCAACGAGCACGCATGGGAAGATTGATGAAAGTGGAAGAAGCGAAAGACGTATGTCAGGACCGTAGCAAGTGCAATAAGATTGCAAATAATGTAATAAAAAAGAGTAAGTAAAAAAATAATACCTATCAATAAAAGCAAACAATTATTTCTTGCATTCAATATATTACGCCAAAATATAAAAGGCTAGATCTCGAAACTCAGTCAAAATACATCTGCTACTTGTGACAAAAAATTAAATCATTTGTTTCAGTGAATCTTTTATTTAAGTTTAGGATGTAAATATTTTACAAATACCTAAGTATAGATTAGCCTTTTATTTATGTCATAATAAATCTAGGGGCGGAGTATGCATATATATAAAAAACTTGTGTGTGTACTTATGTACGCTTGTAAGAAGTTATACTTCTTTAGCGTTATTTAACAAAATAACTAAAATTTTTATCCCGTGTGCCAGTACACTTTGTTTGTGAAAAAAAAACATTAAATGCAATTGATAACGGTTTAATTAAAAAAATATAATTAACATTAAAAGGCTTTAAAATATACTATTTATCAAATAATAACGTAATAATTTATTATGTAAACATATAAAAAGAATACATACCGACAGTTAACTTCAAATCTATAAACCCACTTAAAAAAGTTTATAATATAAAAAAACTCTTTTATCATGTATACTCACAATAAATACTCAAAATATGAATATATATTTTTATCTCCATTAATATAAAACACGTGTTGTAGATTCATATATATTTGCATAACTACCTACATAGTTATCAGTTCTCACGACAACTTGAGAGACGATTACGGACACCTAAAAGCGACACCATGATTTGGTCGCTTTTTGGTGTTGGAGTGCGCGCGCATCGTGAAAATTTACTCTCAACATTTCTTCCAAACGCGCCCAAAGAAGTATAACTTCAAAAACTGTAGAAATTTTAAACAACTTGACTGCATTAGTATATATCTATACTTATAAATATGTTTTACCCGATACCCTACGCGATAGAAGACCTATGCAGGTATACTACAGTAAAAAAATACATGACGTAACGCTTAAGCTGCTTCTACTTCGACAATATATTTTGTTCATCGAACATGTTGAACAAGAAAAAGAGGAAAGAAAACTTGGATGTTAAAACAGTTCGACACAACATTTATGTTGAACGAACACATCGAACTGTCAAAAATTGTTATCAATAGGGGACGTAAAACTTCTCGGATTCCGTCTGCGGCGGAAGAACTTGTAAAAATATGCTCTGTTTCAATTAAATTTAACATTAAACGGTTTTCATGTTTTAAGGTATACAGACAAATTTTCAATGACTACGCTTATTACGCATTTTTAATTACTTATTTACATTAAAAAATATGTCTTCGAAACAATAGTTGATTTTTCATTCATCGAAGAACGGAATTCTGATAGGATCTCCCGCATGCGTGTCTCTTCATTTCCACGTTTTACTAAATTTATGCGTTACACAATACCTGCGGTGATGTAAGATTTTTTGACATAGTATACAGACATCCATTTTGGTGCATGCAATCGGTCTCTGCTTTATAGCGTCCGTGACGGTTTCTTAACATACCCGAAAAAATTATAGATCTTAAACAGGATTAATAGAATTTTTTAAAGGATAATGTAAAAAACTAAATTCATATTATAATATGGAGACAGAAAGCGGAGACTCATTGCAATTCTTATTTTTTTTTTAAAACACCTTAATTCTTTTGATTACGGTAACCATATACATTCATTATTATTCACTTTGATAACGAAAATAATTACAAACTCAATTAAAATTCATAAACGTTCTGGTTTCTTTTATCGAGTACGGACGGAACGACCTTCCGTGGTTATCTGGCGGTGAAGGTTAAAGTGGCCTCTAAAAAGCTGGATGTGCTCAGTAAAGTGAGACAGTATTTCTTGCCGGTCAAGCGATTGTAACTTTACAAAGCTGAAGTTCGGATTCACATGGAATACTGTTCACATCTCTGGGCCGGGTTACCCTAATACCTTCCCTTTGACCGCATCCATCAAATCGGCGGCATTTTCGAACAGTTACGATAGAGACCTTCAAGAAAAGAGCCTACTTCTTTCTCAAATGCACCTGCAACTCTCTGGTGTTGTGGATGTTCGTTGACGTCGGTAATCACTTACCATCAGGTGAGCCGCTAGATAGTTTGTACCATCTACTATATTTAAAAAATATTTGATATCCTAGTGGTATGTAACCTTGACGCCATGAGTTCTACTTATGTTTGACCAGTTTTTAATATTGGAATTAGAACCAGAGGTCATAGACGCAGTGGGATATCTTATTTACCATTAAGATATTCATTTATATAAAATATATTTCTATAAAATAATTAGTGTACCCACTCAGCTTTATTTATTTATTCATATAGAACTGAACCCCAACATAAAGTTAGCAATCTAAATGTATTTAAAGTTTAATAAAAATATTCCGTTTGTTATCATTCTGATATATAAATTTATAAATTGTTGAATGCTCAATGCGCCGTATAGACTCAGTGCACGTGATTGATAAACTCAAATCCTCATTCCCATTGGAAAGGCCTAACATTTTTTTTTTTTTTTTTATGTAGATTAGACGGTAAATAAAATATAAGATAAGCGGCAAATGAGCAAGCGTTTCACCTGATGGTAAGTGATTACCGTGCCCACGTACATCTGCAACACCAGAGGTGCTGCAGGCTCTACCATGTGTAATATATTTACGATATTCACCGATGGTCTTTAGTATTTTTTTCTACATCTTAAGAGATCCGACATTTAAGAGACCAAAACCAATAGTAGAAAGAAGTACTTTTTCGAATCAAGCGATAACGACAGAATAAAACTATCATTAATAAGAGTTTTTGTTTGTTTAAAACGATTGCTTACTTAGGAACTAGCTAGACGATGCTTTTAATATCTTTTACGAACATTTGTATAATGTCATAGAGAAATAAATTCATTAGTCCTACTACTTTTCCTTCCTTATGGTATGATGCAACACTGAAGAAAGTTTAAGGGGAAAAGTAAAATTTCTTTATAATCTTTTTTAAAGATTTATAATACCTACTCTGTCAGCTTCCTTTAACGATGGATTTTTTCGTAATCGGTGAACTAAATTTCATTTATTAAAATTTATCGATTTTACAACATAAGGTATGGATGAACATAGTAATATGATTTTTTGATCGTATAGATTACTTTTGATGGCCGGTATCCATGGCAATTTATACAGATGGTTACATTTAGAACCAAACTCAAGCTGTCGTTTTCAATGTTTATATGTCCTCGTGGAATCATACACCCTTTATCGTACTACAAGGCTTTATTAGAGCTCTGCTACTACATCTACATTAACAATATTAACGCTTGTGCCCAACGTTTCAACTTTAACTCTATGCTGAGGATATGAAAGTGTTAGAAATTATATAAACTACACACACATAAACGATTGTCGCCTATTACAGCAAGGCCTATCTAGATATGAAAAATATTGTCTCCTTAATAAATATGATCTTAATGTAACAAAATTTGGGTCAGTCATTAACTCGATAATCTCAAGGAATTTGAAAATCGTAGATGAAATACGTTACTCAGGCATCATCCATAATTCAAAGCTTTTTCAAATTTATAAGAAACACGTTGATAGTATCGGTAAAAAAGCGAATACTTGTGTCAAAGTTATCAAAATTCTTTATTGCGGGTATGTGCGTAGCGTACTCAAGTATTGCTCACAAATAACTTTAAATATTTATCAATAAAAACAGGCTAGAGTCTATTCAACGAAAGTTTTTGAAGTATTTACTTTTATATCTATTTAGGTGCAAGAAATACGACGCTGGTTATGAATCAAGATGTAGGAGATATCATAAGTTACCTCTTTATGAAAGTCGTAAATTACCAGATATTGGTTTTTTAACAATAATTGCACACTGCCAGGCTATTTCTCCGCAGTTCTTGTCTATGATAAGTCTGGTAGGTTCCTACAAGGTCCGTAAGACAACTAATATATCATTTACATATTTCTTTAAAACATTATCTGCAGTTTCACTGATCTACATATAAGTGTACATTTTAATATAAATTGTAGAATAATAATATATGGACAGTTTGCTGTAGCCATTATTCCCAGTACTCAGACGTTACAGATGAAGCAGAAATATGTTTTTTCAGTCATTGTTAGAATGTAACTTAGCCCAAATAAATTTTTACTATTACATTAATACTACTATTTTGGATTTAGTTCTATTAGTTATTAGTTTAGTTCTATTCTACACTGAACTAGAAGTGTCTACTTGTAGTCGTCCATTAGAGCCGGATTTTTTTTTTATGTAGATTAGACGGTAAATAAAATATAAGATAAGCGGCAAATGAGCAAGCGTTTCACCTGATGGTAAGTGATTACCGTGCCCACGTACATCTGCAACACCAGAGGTGCTGCAGGCTCTACCATGTGTAATATATTTACGATATTCACCGATGGTCTTTAGTATTTTTTTCTACATCTTAAGAGATCCGACATTTAAGAGACCAAAACCAATAGTAGAAAGAAGTACTTTTTCGAATCAAGCGATAACGACAGAATAAAACTATCATTAATAAGAGTTTTTGTTTGTTTAAAACGATTGCTTACTTAGGAACTAGCTAGACGATGCTTTTAATATCTTTTACGAACATTTGTATAATGTCATAGAGAAATAAATTCATTAGTCCTACTACTTTTCCTTCCTTATGGTATGATGCAACACTGAAGAAAGTTTAAGGGGAAAAGTAAAATTTCTTTATAATCTTTTTTAAAGATTTATAATACCTACTCTGTCAGCTTCCTTTAACGATGGATTTTTTCGTAATCGGTGAACTAAATTTCATTTATTAAAATTTATCGATTTTACAACATAAGGTATGGATGAACATAGTAATATGATTTTTTGATCGTATAGATTACTTTTGATGGCCGGTATCCATGGCAATTTATACAGATGGTTACATTTAGAACCAAACTCAAGCTGTCGTTGTCAATGTTTATATGTCCTCGTGGAATCATACACCCTTTATCGTACTACAAGGCTTTATTAGAGCTCTGCTACTACATCTACATTAACAATATTAACGCTTGTGCCCAACGTTTCAACTTTAACTCTATGCTGAGGATATGAAAGTGTTAGAAATTATATAAACTACACACACATAAAAGATTGTCGCCTATTACAGCAAGGCCTATCTAGATATGAAAAATATTGTCTCCTTAATAAATATGATCTTAATGTAACAAAATTTGGGTCAGTCATTAACTCGATAATCTCAAGGAATTTGAAAATCGTAGATGAAATACGTTACTCAGGCATCATCCATAATTCAAAGCTTTTTTCAAATTTATAAGAAACACGTTGATAGTATCGGTAAAAAAGCGAATACTTGTGTCAAAGTTATCAAAATTCTTTATTGCGGGTATGTGCGTAGCGTACTCAAGTATTGCTCACAAATAACTTTAAATATTTATCAATAAAAACAGGCTAGAGTCTATTCAACGAAAGTTTTTGAAGTATTTACTTTTATATCTATTTAGGTGCAAGAAATACGACGCTGGTTATGAATCAAGATGTAGGAGATATCATAAGTTACCTCTTTATGAAAGTCGTAAATTACCAGATATTGGTTTTTTAACAATAATTGCACACTGCCAGGCTATTTCTCCGCAGTTCTTGTCTATGATAAGTCTGCAGGTTCCTACAAGGTCCGTAAGACAACTAATATATCACAATATTTCACATAGTTTTACAAAATGTAGGCATATTGAATTTTTCATCAGATCACCAAACCCTTTTATCAAATTGGATGGCATTCACGATTTTGACATTTTTAACTTATCATCAAATGCTTTAAAACGTTAAATGACAAAGAATTGGTTGTATACAACTTTTAAATTGCTGTGGTTTACTTGGGAATAAACAAACAAGCATATCACTTAGTTTCGATATGCCAAAGCAATTAAATTGTTAAGTTACCAAACAATGTAACAGTATGTTTTACGACAAAAATAAAAATAACTTCTTGCGAACAAGCCTTATCGTGTTGATGGACCGGGTCCAGTCGAGGATATTTTTGGTCGTCATCACCTTTCTTGTGATAAGAACCTCGTGAAAGCCAAAACAGACAGGAAGATAAAATATTTGGACCTGGCTCACGAAGTGACCGACCGAATTATTCCGCTAGTCGTCTCTGCGAATGGGTTAATCACGGTTAGCCTTTCGAAACAGGGACACTGTGACGCATCGCACCGTGCTCAAATGCAGAAGGCAGTGTTCCTCGATACTGCCCGCATCGTAGATGATATTTGTAAAATATTAGCAAGTTAAAAAATAATGGAGAGCTGGTGAGAATCCCTTAGGCTGTCAGGGCGAGTTTGCCGACGAATTTGTTTTGTTTACAAGCGGGTTTAATGTTTACAACGACGTTTTCCTTAATCACATGATAAATTAGTATGTTTTACCATGTGTAATTGACAATTATTATTTATGAAATCGGGTAGTATTCCTTTGAGAAGTTTAACGTGAGTGAGTTATCACTTTCATTTTAATTAACTATATCCTGAGTTATAATTAATTGTTGCTATCTTTCTCTACTTCATCAGTATGTGAGTAATCCACTGCGAGACATAGGATTTACCCTTTTTCATTCCTACTGTACTCTTGAGGAAATGCGGATGCTGACAATACCCGACAGATATCTTGGTTCGCCAGAAGCAAAATCATTATTACTTCACTAAAAATCGTACTGTAACAGAGAATGTGTTTAAAATACTTATATAAGCAATTATTTTCAGAACCAACTATCGATTTCTGGAGAAAACTAGTAAAAAAAGCTGGTACCCAATTTTTTGTTTACTCGTTTGTTGAAGATTTTCCGGTGGTTGTTATAAAATGGCCAGGGCAAGACTCGTCTCTTAGCAGCATAATGCTCAACACCCATATGGACGTAGTATCTGCTGACATAATGGTATTTATTATTGTAATGCAAATAAATGTTCTAAATTGTTGTTATTCAAATGACATCATATTATGGGAGGTGTTTATCATCATTTTCTCCAAATGCCAACTTAACCTGTCAATGGTGCATCCTGCAAGCTACAGAATTAATGAATGCATACTTTATTTTATAATATATATTATATATCTATTTCATTGTACTCCACAAAACCAAAAGATACAGAAAACATTAAATAAAAGAAAGTACATTAGAAGGTACAATTCGGTGGACTTATTGCTGCATAGTGATCTCTTCATAGCAACCAAAAGCGTAAAAAACAAAACTACAGATACAATCTATTTAGTTTATGCTAGGTGGTGCAATGTAAATGTACATACTATAAAATTAGATAATACAAACAATGAAATTAAAAAAAAACAATGAGTTATCATATGCGTACGTAAATAATGTTTATCCAAAAATATAAATACATTCATATATACTCATAAAAATATATAAATAAAAACAGTAAATACAATGTAAACATAATTATAGCAGTAATTTGTCCTAACATTGCCTGAGAGATTGAAACAAATAATGATGGATAATTAATTTCTTAAAGTTGCCAATGGATCGTGCCTCACGGATATCCAACGGCAAGGTATTCCAGAGCTTAACAGCCTGAACTGTAAACGATTTGTGAAAGAATAACGTTTTAGGAGTTGACCTTAAAAATTACTTTTTCGAAGAACGGAAAACTTTCCATGGAAGCCCTATAAATTGAAACTTATTTACTTACATAGCTTGCGATAGTATGCTATCGCGACATATCAGGAATTTTAAGTAGAAGAGTCGGTGCAAGCATAATTTTTGTAGGAATGGGGAAGAATTATCGAAGGCGACGCAAAGGGGTAAGAGCGGCAAAAGTTTTCTCCGACTAACTTCATTAATTTGGCGTGTCCAACATAAGGTGCTGTAAAGATAAACGCACAGTTTTTTTAACATTATCGCATTAAGAGATTACAACTCTATCGAATTCAATAGGCGGTAAGGAGAACCAGTCAATTTTTGAGATTAAGCTCTAGCTGGCAATAATTATTGCCTGTGACTACGCGCCATATGATTTACTCCACTCACGAATAAGATTCGTGACATCGTCAGCATACCACATGTATGGTAACGATGTAAAGTGTTCATTTATTGGGGTATAAGAGGAAATATTCTAATTTTTAATTTAAATGTTCTATTCGCGAGCTTCTAGTGGCCGACTGATTATATAAAATCCATTACATAATTCAAACTATAATTCCACCTACAAAGCAGCCGTGGATGAAGTCCAGGGTGCGAAGGTACCGGTAACGTACTAATTTTGTGTCTTCATGTGTAGCTACATTACAATTAGATACTATTATTCATTAATTCTCATTGTAATTAAAAAAATATACACCTCGCCAAGATGGCTTATGGCGAAAATTTGTTTTTAACATTTAGTCTAAACCGGAAACAGTTGCCATTCATTAATTAAATCATTTCACGAGCTACTGTTTGCAATTACTTTGACTAGTTCTAGCGTAGTCATACCGTCACTAATATTTATAAGTTTTCTTCAACGGTGAAAAACTATGAGAATATCGGTGTTACTTCGCCCATGATATCTAGAAAAATAAAATATAAAATATATATCTCCCTTGTCTTCTTCTTTGAGAGTGGGCCTCTGGTTACTTCACTCTCTCAATGAAACGCAGAAGCACAAGATGGCTCTACTTCACACCGGTATGTGATGCTTTGAACCTGGTCGTGCCGATCCATTCGAGCAGCAGCAAAAGCTGACGCTTGGCTCTACCACGTATGAGTACTTGTTGTACTTGTTTGTCTATTTTCCTCAGAGTTGTGTCATCCTTTTTCGCGATAGCGCAATTAATACTGCCTACCATACGACGTATGATACGAATACTTAGCAACGTAAACTGTTAAATCAATGTCTTCTTTACCATGTTTCACACAGTGCCACTTCTATTTATTCCAGCCAAAATACGCAGAAATACGTTTCCCTAACGAATATACGAAAAATTTATCGAATTGATATACAACGAAGAGTTTCTCACCTATTCTCGAAGTATTTTTATTGAATTTTCAAAAACAATTGAAAATTATCAACTTAGTTCTTGGTTCCGTTTTGAATGTTCTGAAAATCTAAATTGCATCGTATCAGCGCATATCTACGTCCCAAACGACTTCTGTTATTAAATTCTGGTTATAAATTCAAAATATTTTGAATAACACAAATTAAATAATTTTTCATTGATGATGTGACACAAAACTTTCCAAACTCTGATACTCAGAATTTTTAGTTTATACCACAAAAATAAGAAATTTTCAGAATTTTGAAATTGACTTACTGATGTTGCAGGACGGCTGGACGTATCCGCCTTTCTCAGCCTACATTGACGAAACCGGGGACATTTACGGCCGTGGTACTCAAGAGGTGAAATCTGTAACTATGCAGCATTATCAGGCACTTTCACGATTGATGAAGAAAAACATTACCATGCTTAGAGATATTTATATGGTTCTCACACCAGGTACAAACTTTTATTTAGTTTTAAGTACCTTTTTGATAATTATACGTTAATAGTTTTATTTATGTTGGTGTGGCTGTCTGCTAAGCCTTGGGTCCTTAGCTCGAATCCCAGCCAATATTTGACCCACTTTTTGGGCAAAACACACTATGTGTATGTCTGATTGTGTTGGGTTGCGTCTGACTATTCCTCCGTCCTGATCGTTTAAGTATGGCTCTGTGTATGCGCGTACGATTCATAGCTCATAGCATTCATTAGCATAAGTTGTCCGGGTATGATCAAATAAAAAGAACTGAGCCAACTGCATCCATCGAATTTCCGCAACACTATGCAGATCGTCACTACATCTTGTGGGGGGTCGTCCCACATTGCATTGTCCATATGTGGCTTCCATTCGAGAACCTTTTTTCCCGAACGGTTGTCAGTTCTGCGTTGTATGTGGAAGGCCCAGTTTGCTTATACTAACGGCTATATCGGTTACCCTAGTTCTGCTGCGGATATAATCGTTGCAGACTCCATTGCGCAGAGAAACACCGAACATAGATAGCGCGCTGAGCAACTTTGAGCTCCTCATTTCTGCCCGGTTCTTCAATCAAGTCTCGGTTTCGTAAGTCATCACTGGCAACACGCACTGGTTGTATACTTTGCTTTTGATGTTTTAAGGTATACACGACGAGAAGATATGACGTAGTTTCCCGAACGAAGCCCAGCCGAGGCAAATTCGTCGATTGACCTCTGAGTCGAAGTTGAACTTACCTAATCGGACAGTTTGTCCCAGGTATACGTACTCGTCGACAATTTCGAACCTATTGTTCCCAACAATAACCGGTATTGATGTGACATGGACATTAGACATGATCTTCGTCTTATCCATGTTCATCTTACGACCAACCTTCAACAGGTTACGAGAATAAATATTAAAAAAAATCAAATGATGACATATTGATAATATCGTGTTCTCTTTACATTATGCAGATGAAATTTGTAAATAGTAATTAGTGATATTAATTTATACCCAAAGGGTTGCAGATATTTTTCAAATAAACCTGTCATAACGATCAGCCTGGTAGCTCTCTACTTTTGGTCCTAGGTTTTCCCAAGTTGGGACGATTTGCTATAACCACCAGGCCCGACAAGTAGATTGGTAATTGCAGTGTCTGTCAGTTTCCTTAGTGAGCATAGCTTATCGTCTAGAACTTGAATAGTATTTATTAGATTAAGTGAAATTTTAATTTTATTGTTTATTTAGTTATAGTAATATAGTAATACATTTTTTCAGATAAAGAAGCTGGATCTAAAAACGGTATAGTTCCATTTCTACGCAGCACCGAGTTTAAAAAAATGAACGTCGGCTTGTCCATAAGCGGTGGGGAGCCCACGGAGTCTAAAGAAATCGCCGTATTATATCGAGGGAAAACACGATGGTGTGAGTGACGAGCTTTTTCGTTTTTCTTTACCATTATCAGTCTTTAATAAGTTCGTTGCCAGACTAGATATGCTTTTTCATGAAGGCACCCACAAAAACAGATTTGCCCATTCTCAATATGCTGCGCAGGCGGGTTGGTGAACGCAATTCCTCTCCATTCACACGACAAATGCTGCTCTCCATCAATAGTCTGTGGCTATGGGATTTAAATATTCCGCCACCAGTCGCAAAGAGCACCTAAGCTTCGTCCGTTAGTCATTTAAGCAGCACCGCACCGCGTTCACGTGACTTCTGGAGATAGTGATGGCATATTCATCTTAAACTATTTTCGTGTAGTACTTTCAAATATTTCCTGTCCACTGTTAATTCCCTTTCTCGTTGTATTATGCGGTTATACACGATTACAGCTTCTAGGCACCGATAACATTTATAAATTGGTTTTACTTCATATCTGAAAACTGTCAGAACTGACAATTTCCAGGCGTAGTTTCCAAGCCATGACTTGTTCGTCATGAGTTAATTAACTGGACAATAACAACGGCAACAATAGAAAAAATATCGTTAGGACACGTTAAGGGTTATATATCTTTCAGCGTTCCGAGTCGATTGCTTTGGACCAAGCGCTGCCAGTTCGGAACTAGTTGATCCCGCTATCTCTGCAGACGGATCGGTAAATATTTTGATTTTTATTAAAACACATACCAATGAAACAATGAGTGGCGTGTTAGCATTATTGTGTTTATGTTTGAAAGGCACTGCGGCTAATCAAATTACGATCAAACTAACTTATGTTGGAAGTCGACGAGTGCAGTGTAGTGTCACACAGAACGTAGCGATTAAAGCGTCTGCGTGTACACTGCTACTATCATAGGAAACTAAAAGACTTACAGTATAAAGTTTCGTCATCATGTTCATTAAATAGGTGTACAAGAAAAGGAGTTTCAAATAATCGACTTTCTAGTGGTATAAATTAGCATTAGAATTTTACATATGCTAGTCTATATATAAGAAATCCCTGATCGTTTTGTTTTTCCACTACCATTATTTCGGCAACGGCATCAAACTTGCAGTCTCTATCTCATTAGATAGTCTTGAAATTTCGTATGTGTGCTTCTGAAAAGGCTAAATTTGACTAAAAGTAGTTTTCAATTGTATAAACAATTTTTAGTTTAAGCCAATTATTTAAAAAACTTGTGATTGTTTAAATTTAAAACTATAACCCAAATCTCATTTCACTGTCTAATTCTGCGGAAAATGTAACATGCCTTTTGTGTTATATTTTATTTATCAAACCCTTTTTATTAAATCTGTAAACAATTACGAAAACGTTACAAAATCTGTCCTCACCCTTTACCTTTCTGAATCTATGCAGTTGATATCAAAAATGGGAAAAAAATATTTTTAATTGTTTAAATAATTATGGGTTTCTATGATCCACATATTACAGGCAACGGACGGCGACAGGCTGATATGCAGTAGTAATTTAATCGTCGTATCAATATTTCAGTGCGGCCGCTTCTACTTGTCATACGCAGAGTACAGAACGAAACAATACCAACTATCACAGAGAGCAAGTTGTTCCGACCCTGCCAACATCACAGTTATAAACTTCGTTGGGCCTAAGGTAACGCTATTAATATTGTATTGTGACTTAATAACATATGGTTTCTCTCTCTTTTTTCTCGTGGGTGACGTAAAAGGCGACTAAAGGAAAAACCATGAAAACACCAATAGTTTCAGATAGATGGCGGCATAACCATCTCCAAAATTACCAGACGTAGACTGATGACGGGCAGCAGGGTCTAAGGTGCAAGGCTCTGGCACTGCGATATACCAGTATGTACCAACCACAACACTAATGAAATAGACCAACAACAAAGGAGTGGTCAAAAAAAAACTTCGAAATATTGTGATTATAATTCAGTTTTATCCTTGAATCTATTTCAGTTTGTAAATACTAGGTCGGGGAAAATGTTTTTTCGTTTTTAAAAATAAATAAATTTAAATAATTAATCTAAATTGTGTAAGAAATGATAAAAAGTTTCAGTAAAATCTCTTTGCTTGTAGTGTTTGTATCTGACTGGTTTGGATACCATTACATTTACTGTCTTATGATATTTAATGACACTAAAAAATCATCAAGAGATGACATTTTAAAAAAAGTGGAGTATGATCGGCATATTAGTTGTTGCGAAGTAGAATAGCGGAATAACTAGAGGTTGACCACAAAAAAGTTTTGACCCATTTGAAAAAGTCTGGGTATACAAAATAGCGCGATATTTGTGTGCCACAAGAGCTCACTGAAAGAAACCTAATGAATCGTGTACTCATTTGCGATTCTCTATTGAAACGTAATGATACCGAACCGTTTTTGAAAATATACATAACGCAACTCATACACAAGACAAACATAACTATAATTTCTAAATCATAAACAAAAACTGTGAATTCAACTTCTAGAACACATGTTTTGTGACTTGACTTAAACGCGGGGTTAGAATCGCATGCGTGCCAAGCTTTGTTCGCTTGTTACTTAGGTTTGTTTTGTTTAAATTAAAAATAATTTGCAGGTCAACACAATGCTGGGTGTAATACCAAGCAGTATATATCTGTTCTACGACGCGTATCTGAGAGTAAATTCAAAATTTTCTGAGTTTGAAGCGATGGTTAGTAAATATATAATTTATTAATTTAATATATGATAAAACCTATGATGGAGCGTATTATTTGATGTACGATTTCGACGTCAGTGGCAAATTCATGTTTAACAACTTCATTGACACAGGACATTAATATCATAGTGCCGTAAGTATTAGCGCCAACAAAGAGTCCTCTCTCATCTTCTCGTTCTTTTATTAGGTGTAGCGTTAAAACACCTAATAAAAGATTGCTTAAAGCAAACTTGGGACAATTCATACAAATCAGAAATCCAATACTTTTTAAAAATTTATTGGTTACATTTCAGAAAAGCTTTGTACGAAAATATTTTTCATGTATCGGATATTTTTTATTTAATTTATAAGCAATTTAGATCTTATCCTTCAGGAGTATTCCTTAGTCTGTAAATTTTTTGCCTGTTAATTTTACTCAATTTATCCGGAAATAATGACAGAAAGCATATCATCGTCATATCTTATTACTATTATAGTAGTAAGATATGACGTTATACGAAGAATAACTTACTATTTCTATTATAAATAACTCTTTTAATAAAGTTAATTTCTTTTATGAATCGGCACTGTTCAGAAAAATACTACCAGCGGTTAGCAAAGCTTTTAAAACTGACATTTTATTTAAATGAGCCTTTGCTGTAATTGTAAGTATAGCTTTTTTTAATATATATTTTAACTTATTCCGTCTCTAGGACTGTGTCGTGGAAGCAGTTTGCATAAATAAATTAAAGAACATGTTTATTTTAAAAGAAGAAACTACTATAGAAGTGATCATTCCAATCAATATATAATATAGGTCACACGATAGTATGTATACCCAATAATAGGGTGTCAGTGGTCTGGATATATTTTAGTCGTATCAACCACTTTTGACCATAGCTTGTTTGGAATAACGTCTGTCTGTCTGCTCGGTGGTAACGGGAAATCCATGACTTTTAACTTCATCACCGAGTAACCTACATGGTGGAGAAATAATATTCCGCAAAAACCCGGATTGAAGCATCGTGGCGGTCCCTTCCCCGCTCCAAAAGCCTCTCAAATATTTGAGAAGGAGGGTTTTACCCAACTGTGGGCATTTACAGGCTGCTACTTTTACGAGACCTCCACATAGAGTTTGGAACTAGTCTTCTGATTCAAAGACAGGTCCAAAGTTATAAATACCTGCAAAACATTCTTAACAACCTACAAAGGAAATCTTTTCTTAGATAAAATAGTATATTAATATTTTATTAAGCTCGAATTTCTAATCGTACGGAAACGCATTACAAAGTCTTGCAGTGGGGGTTATACCTCGATATTATTTTCCAATCATACTTTCGTTT
This sequence comes from Bhutanitis thaidina, assembly GCA_029286595.1. Lineage (NCBI taxonomy): Eukaryota > Metazoa > Arthropoda > Insecta > Lepidoptera > Papilionidae > Bhutanitis > Bhutanitis thaidina. The sequence continues at coordinate 9,836,061 of JAGSMS010000022.1, forward strand.
TTAGGTAAAGCAGTGGATTGTCAAAGCTGGCAACAACACCAGGCTCAAAACACTTTTGATAATAGACGCTGGACGTGAGGTTACTATAGATAAATGCAATCCTTACTGGAACGCTCTCCAATCGGCTTCTACAAAACTGTAAGTGATGAAGTTACTATTGTTTAGTACATATGAATACATAAATATATAAGCCAATTACCACTGACAAATCCCGGAATTTTAGGAACAATGAACCTTTCGAAAAAACTTCCCTAAACGGGTGTGTCTCACACACACTCATTCATTAATATTCCAAAATAAATTGAAACTTTATATTGTATGATATCATAAATAATTCATTATTATATGAAATAAGTTATGATTCGACGAAGCTACTTCTACATGTAATCGAGATTACAGTGAATAACGTTTGAGTGACAATTATTAATTTACTCCCGTCATTGATAATTATATTTTAGTTGTTCTTATATAGGTCCTGATATTATTTGATAGCAAATTTTGTCGTGTCTTCGGTGAATGAACGAGCACATATAATCGCATTCAATTGAAGATCACGCGAACGAGGTTGCAGCCAATAGCTTGTTTTAAATAAATAAGTCAAATTAAGGGATATTAAACCAATGTAAAGTAAAAAAGTGAATGTGTTTATAAAAGTTTTGTAGCAGTCTGTAAGTATCCTACTACTAGACTGCGTGACCTTATTAACCAATGGCAATGCATAAAAAGTCCAGGCCGATTTACCCCGCCCACTATGGCCTTACCTTAACAGCCAAGAATCAGTCCACTGCAGGACAAAGGCTTCTCCCATAAGAAGGATTTGCCATAATTGCCACGATCGGCAAGCGGATTGGCCATCGTCATCTGATCTGCTGTTCGCCATCGGTCTGCTTTATTTTAGTCTGGTATTTTTCGAGATGGTTATCATCAATGAGTACCCATTGCTATTTTCAAGGCTTTTCCCTTAGCAGCCTCTTATGACACCCACCGGAGGAGAGGGAATGGTAGATTATTAAGATACCTCACGGCATTGCTAGGCAAAGGCCTCCTCAAAATATTTGATAGGATTTTGGAGCCGGGAAGAGTTCGCTGCGCTGGTCGAATGCTGGTTAGTGGAGACTTCACATGTTTTCGAAATATTTTAATGTTATTTCACAGACAGAGACATGCAGATTTTCTTCAAGTGGTTCAGCACGTGGTGAGATTTATTCGAACCCACTTCAGTTGCTTATAATGGAAACGCTATGAACAACTATAGCTCTTAAGAGGTACCTACATTTTATAAAAAATCTTTGTTCTCAGTAATATTACATTTGATGCCCACACTGCTCCTGGACCTGAAGAAGCAGCCTTCGTAACCGCAGCTGGGTATCCCTCTTTCGGTATCTCGCCACTTCCTAATACTGAAAATCTCAAACATGCAATCAATGAACGTTTAAATGTTGATACATACTTAAAAGGAATAACCGCTTTCGAAGAAATTTTTATGCAAGTTGCTAACATACCCGCGGACCTGTTATCTGACGATCCTAGTGACTATTTGGTGCCGAAAACATAAAAATATAAACTATGTACCTACCTTTTTCAAACGTGTATTAATTTTGTATTTAGTTTTGTAGTTGTAAAGTTGTAACAATTGTTCAATAAAAGTACTGATTATAAAACATTGTAACAACCCGCGGTTATCTGTGTCTTCGCTTATACTCGTAACTTCTAAATTCCCAAGTGGATTTTAATACAGCTTTCATCATAATTTAGAAAATTTTATGTGCAAGGTTTATTTATTACAAGGTGTACCTGTGACTTCGTTCGCGTGGAAGTTCGTAAAGTGGTGTCGTTAATTATTTGTATAATGGACCATGAATTATAAGAATATTAACTTCGCGACAAATATCTTAGCGACCATATCGCTAAGACTATCTATCAGTGCATTTATATCAGGAATGAGTAAGCCAGCAAAACTAAAAGAACTCATCACAATTATCACACAAACAATAAACTAACGCAAAGAAACCTACATTTTACCCGATATTACAATCTCTGCAGCACTCTTTTTATTTAAATAACGGATTAACTACACGTTAATTTCCTGTATATATTAAAAACAACATAAGCTTAACACGGCCCATTGGCACCTCCATATACTAAATATGTACCTTACCCACTTTGTCGGTCAGTAAATTTCAGCATGAAAAAAAAATGATTTTCGCCTCGATCTAAATCTCTAAATCAACAACCGGCACTTTGTCGTAATGGATGCCTTTCTTTCCGTACGTGCCGCAACATTTTTAAAAGGACTTTTTCGCGAGCGACCGCTCTCTGTTTGCCGAGCATCGTTGGATTTGAGAATAGTCACGCTTTTAACGAGCAAATGAATTCGCTGGTATAATCAGGATTCACAAAGCAAACCGTTTAACACGCAACCGTCGTAAAAAAATGTAGGACAGAAGTGCGCAACAGCTTGATAAAAGAAAGAATGTTCGAACTTGTGTTATTAACTTGTTGTAAACCTCTGAATAGGTGCATATAGACAGACACCATAAAATTATGAAAAATATGCACATTTATCCGATGATCTTGGCGGCGTAAAAATTTACGTACAACCTATAATTATCTATAAATTGCTGCCAGACGTCATAGCCACAATCATCACCTCAACTAACTAAACTAGAAAGCAGACCTAATTCCAAATAATGAAATGTAATTATAAATTGCTTAAGTGAGTTATTTCTGCAACATAATTACAAATTTTTGGAAAACCTTATACACAGTTGTTCCAGTATATTTAGAATAATAAAACGAGATACTTCTTTGTTATTTCTATGCGAATCTTAATAATAGTGAATTAGAAGAACTTTTGCTAATTTAATTATGTTGGATTTTCGCAAAGTTATTTCTTTTAGAAAGCTGTCTGTCTGAACGCGCATCACGCAAAAACCTAGGGACGGATTTGGATACGACTTTTGATGCAACAGTATTACTTAGGGCTCGGACCGTTATAATCAATGTAAAAAGATTATGTATCTTTTAAAACAGCTGAGCAGTAGCTGATATTATCGTCATAACATAGAAACCAATAGAAGTAAATTTATATGACTTTCATGACAGCGTTTCTTGACATCGGCAGTCTAATCGAATCGTCCGATAATTTGCCTGACAGTCGTTGTGATTCCGGCTAATCTCCCCAGTGGAAGAAGCCCAAGTCCAGCCATGTGTGGTCGTTAAAGAAGAGAATTAGAAAATTTCCTGGATTCCAAGCAGAATATACTACAAGGTAAAAATTATTTGCTCGACGTGAATCGATAGTTACGTTTTGTACTAGTCTTGCAATTGTGATGTCGCCTCAGGAGTAAAGCGTTAATTGAAATAAATTGTCACGGCTCGATGTCGCCCAAACATAAATCAGAGTGCCGCAGGCTACTAAGTGCCAGCTACGTAAAATATGACCTATAAACATACAGACAGCGACGTTATTTTTTAGACGAAGGCACAACCCAGGAATTTTATTATTACTATATTATTTTAAGTGTTATGTATCTATTTCTATGTACATATATATATATTGGATTGGAATAAAACGCGCGCTAACAGTCCACCAGACACCTGCATACAACTTCAATCGAAGAATGTTACAGATGCGTTGTCACCCCTGAGGACTGAGATGGAATGTCAAACAACCCGCAATTATACTGTTTAGCGACAGAAATGGGTAAGAGAGTGGTACACCTACCGTGGTCGTCGAGAAGGAGCCTACCGTTTAGTTTATTATAAGGTTTATTTTTGGTTTAATAGTGAGCTCCTGTCGTGTATTTTAACTATTACCCGTGGTTGACTTGTAGAGAATGCCAAAATCTTGGATATGTAAGAGTAAATAAAGAAATAAAAGAACATAGTTATTTTTTTAATCTGTATCTGCGAATCATCATTATCATCATAACAGCCTATCATAACTCCAATACTGGACATCAGACTCCCGAAAATAGCAGATCTCTATACCGAGCCACCTGCACCCTTCGACTTCTCACACCACAGTCCAGGTCGTCGCTACCTCTTGTGAAGCCTCGTCTTTTACTGAATTATTAAAAAAAAACAATACGAAACCCTCTATCTCCTGCATAGGTCTTGATTTGGGAATGACGCTCGTAAGAGACACCGTAAGACGAATTAATTCAACCAAGAGAGACGAGCGCGGCGCGATTTTTGCCCGTAGTGCTCATTTGTCACTACTGCAGGTGTGTATCATCGCACCGTTAAAAGCGGGTCGGGACCAAAGAGAAGGCTGGTGAAGCGTATTTATGATATATGGATGCGCTATTTCGGTATTACGCACGGTAACCAGTAGCATTTTACCGTGCGCACTTTTATAACAAGATGATAATTAAGAGTCGAGTTTTACTTTATGGAAATACATAACTTTGTTGACGGTAAAAATAATTGTATGTATTAGTTAGTTAAAAAATATAAAGAGTGTTCCCTCAATTGTCTGCAAAAAGGCATTATCAAGCTATTATACTGTACGATTATCAAACCGCCAAGGTTTCCTGGCGCTTCCTTGAAGAGCTGTCTATGTTCATCAGTGGACTTAAATAGACTGATGAAGAAGAAGAACATACGTTTGTACATTTTCTATAAATTATTTATTATATTTTGCAGTTCGACCGACTTCGTCTTTAAGGCCTCATTGAAGGAGATTAATTATTTTTCGGCCTGTTTTACAGATAAGTTTTTATTTAGGGTGTCCTGACCCCTAAGCTACCATAGCATTCATTTTATTAACACACCTTTTAGAATCAAAATCAAAACTTGTTTACTACCACATTTTTAAACATAATCCTTTCCATGTAAAAATGTTAACAGATGCTGTTATGTCTTTGTAATAGAAGACAACTTAAAACATTTTCTCCATGTGCTTTAAAACTGCTAGAGTAACATGCAGTAACAGCAGTGCACTCCGCCAACTGCTAGAGTAAACTCTGAGAATCGACTGGAATAAAATAATAACCTAATTTCACTGACGAAGAATAGTGTTCACTGTGCTCAAGAATTAATACTTGCCCAGCGTTGTGGGTATGGATATATCTTCCAAACCACCCAAAAAATTACAACCAGTACTTGTTTTGTTTACAGAACAACCTAATCGAATCTTCTTCTTTTATTAATTAACCAGGCTTTATAAGCCGATTACTGGACTAAGGCCAAGCGAAGGAGCCCAGATAGGCTGACGGGTTGGTTAACGCAGTGCTGGTAATCTCGCAGTATAAAAGGTCCCCCCCTATTGTTTGTAGTAGTAGCGATTCAAGAATTGTGGAGGCACGGCATTTTGGGATGGCTTTTCTGCCATCACCGGCTGCTAGTCTCGTTTGCCAGTCAGCAGAGTGCATAGCGTGCAGGGGAGGTTGAGGACTAAGATGGTATATATTCCCTTGCAGCCCTTACACAAGCTATCGAATATCTCAAAACAAATAAACTTATCCTTTAACTTGAAACATCAATGTAAACACCTCTTTTGCGTAAACCAGCGTAAGCGCTAATGGCGCTAAACGAAGGGAGACGGTGTAGTCTTGATATTGAATGAGTTGTCGTTCGGAATGTGACGGTATATTCATATGGAATATGTGACGTAATTTGTTTATGAATAAACCTTTTGTCAATGAAGTACCCATAATTCACGTCTGATGAACAATGATTTTAAAATAATGAAACAAATCGAAATTAATGTTTCGGAGCGGCAGTACACATTGCAAACTTACATGTACGCATAACACATGACGCCATTTGAAGTTATAAAATGATATCTAAACACGGTTAGCGGGAACTGGGAAGCACGTGTATATCGCCCACTTATTTCTATATTATATATTGTAGTATTTTATACGCTTCATTATTTCTGTGTAGTATTAAAGTGTATTTAATAGCATATTATCTAACAATTATAATAAAATTTTTCGTTGTGGTAGCGCGATAAGAATCGGCCATCCCCATTTTTCTCGTGGGTGTCGTAATAGGCGGGGATATGCAAACTCGGACGGGCCATCACTAGTGACTAAGATTTGCAATCGGCAAACTCGGAAGGATTTTCACTAACAGGCGGTGGCTAGCTTTGCCAATAAATATCGTGTTTTATTTTAACTGCCAGCAGTCTTTAACTTTGAAGCTAACGTATTTTTTAAGTACACCTACAACGGCTTATGGGTACAGCTGACTCCATAACACAAGCGAGAACCTCTTCTAGGTGTACACTACGTACGTGCTCCGCTAACGTTAAAATCTACACCGATACATTTAAATATCTATTTTTTTCAGGTCAGTGTTTGCCAGCCTTTAACGTAACGTAATAAATAAATAGACAAAAATTTTTATTAATATATATATAATATTTATTTAGTCACACTTTCAATTTCTAAATTCAATACTATTTTAAAGTAAGTATATGAGCATGGCGATAGGACATGAGATCGCAAATCTATCAACTTGTTACCGCAATTTACTCGTAGTATTTCGTAGTATCGAGACAATTTTAATATAGAAATAAATATTTTTGTTAATTATCTTTAGTGTTTATATGGTACACAAGCGGACGTGGCCGCAGGCACATGTACTTATCTGCATTAAATATTTGCAATTGAATTATTAAAAAAAATGTTAAAACGTTCACAGATTATTAAAAATATGCTTGCACAAAAATAAGCAACCAATGATAGTATTAAAAACATATCAAGAATTGTTTTATTGTCTGTGCAAATGGGGCTTATGAAGGACTTCAACCAACAATGGGACGGACACGCGCACATTGTCCGAAGTGTTTGCTCTTCACGCTCACGCGACGATGGGGTTACCCTTTCAAATTTATGTCAACTGTGCATATGCTTTTATTTAAAATTAACAATAGTAGAAACATCACCGCGGATCTAGTTTAAAATTATTTTCTTTTTGTTTTCATAAATTGTTTTTCTTAGATAATTTTAAAGGGGTAAGGACGTGAGAACTTCACACAGTGAAAAAGTACACCAAAACTATAGTCTAGATTTATAGTTATTGTTTATTTATATTAGATAGTTATTGTGGGATATCGGTGTGGAGTGTCTCCCTCCCATCCCACAAATATAATTTAAGGCCGGCAACGTACTTGCAGTTCCTAGCAACAGCAGATGTTCGTGGGCGCCGGTGATCACTTACCAACAGGTGAGCCGGTTGCTCATTTGGCGCCTTTCTTTCTTCAAGAGCTTGCTCCATTCTTAAAGAGTCTGCAAAAGCTTGCTTCTTTCGAAAATAGCTTCACAAGCTCTTTTATTGAAGATTTCTAAGTTGTAGTTTGCTACCTAGAAGAATATACCACCCTCTTTCTTCCCGTGAGAATCGTTAGAGGCGACTAAGGGCCTTGAAAATCTCAATGGCTACCGACAGATGGTGGGTTAACATTACGAAAAATTCTAGACCAAAATTAAACAGACTGGTGACGGACAGCAACGTCTAAGGTGCGAGGTCTGATACTGCCTGATCCAGATCGCCGATCCGCTAGTCAACTGTGGCGGTTATGGCAAAAGCTCTTTGTGGGAGAGACCCATTATGTCCTGCAGTGGATTTGTTACAGGATATTAAGGTAAATTATTGTCTAGAAAATAAATGGGAAAATAACACAATATATCTTATTACATTTTATAATACCTATGATGAACATAGAGTCGTGGAAGAGTGGCCGGGCGCTCGTTTTATATAAAAGGTACGCGAGTGCAATTAATGCGAATACCAAATGCAATTTCAGAGATTAATATCGAGAGGTGAATATATAAGAAAGTCTACTACTCTGTCTAGTCCCTTGGGTGTAATAGTCAACGAAGGAAAATGACTTTCGCGGATATAATAAGATAAAAAACCTCCACTCTGTCCAATACTGGGGTGGTTAAAGGTCGAGGCATATTAGTCGTTTCACCTCACTTTTCACAAGTGCAAAGTTAAAGATAACGTGGCAGCCTTGTATGTGCACCATGTCGTGGCCAAGGCAACGTTACAAATTGTGCACACGTTTCGAAAAACTCAATAGTACGAGGCACCCACATAGAGGATTGAAGTCGAGTATCCGCCTCTGAATCCGGAGGATCAGATACTCTGACCACTTGACTATTGTGGCCATAAGCCTAATTACGTGGCGGAATAATCACCGCGAAACAACGCCAAATAGAAAAAGCACGGATGAGACAAAGTCAAAACTTTGAAGAGTGTACTCCAATCGCCCACACGCTGGCCATGCGTGGCGATTAGCTACGAATTGCTGCTGCTGATTTAAAAATAACCTTTAAATATCACTCAAAATTTCATTCCTATGAAAGCTTACACATCAACTAAAACTTATGTGAAAAATTAAACCTATTGAATGTAAATATTTTTTTTTAAAAAAATGCAAAAAAAAAGCGCTCAGCGGTTAAGGAAAACGTCAGGAAACCTGAACGTCTGTTTAAACATTTTAAAAAGATTCGGCAAACACGAGAATGTGAAGTCCGCTCACACGTGGCGCACAATTTCCAGTTCCAAAACTCTGTTATAAATGAGACGAGGCCTTTGTCCGGCATACGTTTATTTATAGGCTGCTATTCCACTTCTTTATATTAGATCAAAAGGTTTAAAAATACAATGGTACAATTGATATTTAAAAAAAAAAAGCTAAATAACACAAACTAGCTTACCTATATTAAGAACTATACCCACCTGTTAAGAATGCTATATAGCGCGTATAAAAGACAAAACTGTTTTCGCCTAGGCGTAATTCTGTCGAATAGCAAAGCGCCAAAGAAATAATAACAGACGTATTTGAAGTTGGATTGAGATAAAACCAGAGAGAGCATTTTTAAATCAACTTAAACACGTGGCGGGTACCTACTTCTTGTGCCGAGCTTAGAACGCGCTCCCTCTAAATCAACAATAGCCGATTCACATACTTGATATAAGACTAATGATCCCTGATTTTTAAAGAGAATCACGAAATACTAAATGGAACAATGTTAAAAGTAATCCATATTAGTTCATACAACAATGTTATACATCCGATAGTCCGTCTATCTGTTGTGTTTTCATGGCTAAACCGCTGAACCGATTTGGATGAAATTAGATACAGAATATGAACCTTGAACCGCGGGGAAGGAAGGACTACTTTTTTCAGTGCAAGCAGTGGGGAAAATTATCACGCGGAAGAGGCGAGGTGAAAATTTGTTTTTTTATGATATTTAAAGAAGATTGTCAATTCTAACAAAGACAGTTTTAATAAATCTTAGGAAGTGTAGAAACTCATAAGTTATAATAAGTCTTCATCGTCAACTTGTAAGAAATTCACTTCAGTACCCTGAGCTAAGCCTTTGCCCTTAATACCTATATGAAAATGAAAGCACCACTGTCACAAAATAACAACAGTCTTTTTTATTTGTTTTTAGCATTCTTTTTTTTGTTGTAAGATTGCCAAATAAATGTTTCTGTCTTTTTAGTTATATTTAAAACGCATACACGGGCCACTGATCACGAGCTTTTCGGAACAGAGGAAGCTTTACTGTATTCGCGTAGTAAATTGGAAATCGCGTAGACGCCGCTGTTGCCTTTCACAGGTCTATTTATGTTAAGCACTAGTTTTAGTTTAGTTTCTCTGCCAATGTTGAAGGCTGGGCATTTTTGGCATATTTATAATTTCATAGTAGTTAATGTTCGCATTGAACAGCGAATTTCAAGGTGATGTTCTAAATATTGACCGCTAAAATCAGGGACCATCTGCCATCATCCCAAACATTCACAGTTTTCTAATAAAAACAGTTTAGAAAGCATTTGTTCACTAAACATGTATTTTAGATTGGTAGAACTATTTAACTATTTTTGTTGCAATTTTATTGTTGCTAAATTTTTTTCAGCTATGATAGCCAAGTGAATAGGAGATCTGCCTTCGAATCAGGAGACTCGAGTTCGTCCCCTTATGTGAAGAGCTCGTACCAATGAGTCTTTTCGGAACTTTTGCGGGATTTGAATCGTAAGCTTGGACACTAAGATGGTGGTGAATGACCAGACTAGCCCTCTGACCACCCCTTTGTTGGTCCCAATTATACGGTTGTGAGAGTAAATTTTTTTTATTTCAAAATTTAGTACCTGTACACCATCGCTAAACCCAAAAATACCTTAACAGGCGTGATATAAACATGAGTTTTCAAATTTGTACCTGTACATACATTTATCGTCATATAATAAGAGAGATAAAATTGAAAATGAGTAAGAACCCCTTATTTTTTATTTTTCAAATTATACTCTCCAATTGATATTGTACAAAACCCCTGGAGCTATTTAAGAACACCTGTATATGCGGTGTAATGGTTGCGTCTCACGTGGCGACTTCGCTTCGTAGCTCGGTTTCAGTTGAGAAGCACTGGCGCCGCCCCCGGCTGAGGCGCGCCGTGCGATTGGCCGCGGCGCCGCCCAGACAATTAAAGCTCTCTCTCGCCCTCATCTTGACATTTTAATGTTTACAGTGCTGATAGTTCGCATAAGAATATGGTTGGCGTTTTCTTTGGACGCGAAACGTCTTTTAGGTTACACGAAGCATCTGTATTATTTTTCTGCTGTTATTTGAAATTTTTATTTTCTTATTTAACTATTATTTATAAATGAAATAGATTTAAACGCAATTTTGGCTGGTAAAGAAAATGTACTTGATAAATAAAATTTACTAATTTTATTACGATATGTTACAGTTGTAATTATTACGCTTTAGTTATTATTTCCTTTTACAAGAAGATGAACTAGGTAAATGAAAATAAAATAATGAAATATAATAATCAAAATTAAATTGTTTTTTATGAATAACATCTTCAATGTTATTGGCATTTCAGTACGTGAGCCCATTATGTTTGCACGTAATACGGTCAGATTCGAGCCGCCCGAGCCCTGACAATGTAGCCTGTGGACCGGGACACAAGATGGGATTGCAGCTGTCTCGTTCACTCCCACTGCCTGTCCGTATCGGTGTCCCGCACAGGGGGTGGGACTCGATGTAATCAGGGGATGATGTGACTCGCGATCTCCGCGGCTTCAAAGATCACAATTATCAGCCCAGTCTGTCGAAAGCCGCGAATGGATGGTGAAGTCACCGAGAAAAAGTCACTGAACGCGTAATATAAAATTGTAGTTATATAAATTGTAATATTATTCATATTCTCACCAAACTAGTAACAACAAAATTCAATGTCAGCAAATCTTAAATTATTTTTATATATTAAGTTGTAAAAAGTGTGTTCCATGAATAATTATTTACCTATGTGCAAACAATAAAGTGTTAGTGGAAATTTTATGGACAGTTGGTACAGACGTAATCGAGCTGTCTTCATTTTGGGACAAACAGCGGGCGCCGGCAACGGCATTCCGTAGGATGGGGACAGGTGAGGAAGATATCAAATCTCATTAATTCCTTATTTTCTTCGAACTGAAAAGTTATATTAAGACTTTTCAGGAACTTAACTTAATTGAATTATTCCTTTTGCATACTCCCAATAAGAACGTTTGATTTTTCATTCCCATACATCTATAATTTATAATTTATCTTTCAGGCTAAGATAGCTAAGTTCCTCGAACTATTATTTTACCTTCTGGCTTTATGGTGAACTAGAATTTTAACGTGCATGTATCATGATCAACCCTTCGAACAAAAATGTTATCTACCTTTATAAACTGAAACAATTATAATGTATAATATAAAAAGTCTAGTCTCTATATTAATAAAGAGAGAATAAAAATGTATTTTAAACCTCCAGTGTTCGCAGTTGAATTTCAGGCCAATATGTCTCCTCGGTCAATGTTTACCCAATTATTATTCTACTTAAAAAAAAAATTGAAAACTGTTAGAGGCATAAAAAAAACTACAGAGAGAATGCATGCCTATGTAAAAAATGTTGAGTAATATTAGTAGACCGCAACAATTTAGTCTGAAAAGGCGTTGACATTTATGTAATTTTATTTCATCTTCCTCTCAGCTTTTAACCTGCTTGTATTTTATGCGAAATTGGATGCCTACTTAGGCTTTGGATTTCAAAGTTAATCTTCAACAAGTCCATCTGCGAAACTATTGCCGTATTACCTCTGTAACTTAAAGTCTACCTTAACTTCTGATATTTATGAATATTTATGTGTATGTTCATAAAATCAATAATATGCGTGATGATGTGTAAGTCGAATATTTTTAAACTTTGATTGCTATTAAGTAATCTGGTTTTTCGTTTGTACATACAAATTAGAACATTAAATTCGGTAGCGATTGTGTTCACTTTCCTAGTAGGTATTTAAACACGAATGCAACTTTACCGGATCCTGCCAGTCCCATCAAAATTGTAAAATAAAAACAATTGATCTACCACAAGAAAATTCGAGAAGTAATAATATTTTAAGGCGTCATTTCTGTCTGTGAGTTACTGCCACCATATTTGCTATAAATAGAGAGTCTATATTTGTGTTATGGGACTCCAAAAATGAAAAACAATGCGTTTTTGGTGCAAATCATAATACCTTATTTTAAGAAATGTGTATTCAGTTTTATCAAATTCATCGAGTATACTGGAAGAGGTATATCGTAAAGGTGATTACTATGTTAATTACGTATAACAATACCATTGGCTCAGCTTTGATCAAATTTAATGAAGCATTATCTGTAGATGGCATTCACAGACACACACTACAGGAATTAAGTTTGAAAGTTAATATTGTGGAAATAAAGTATTTTTTGTGTTGTAGCAATTACATCAATTATAAAACATTTCTAAGGTTGCGTAAAAAATAAAGTTAATTTGTAGAGTAGAGTATTTACTCTATTGTAAAGTTCAGGTGGGAACACTAGTCATTGCAGTAATAGAGCCATATCACTAGACGTGGCCAGGTAGTGGGTCAGCTGAATCCGAAAAGGACCAAACAATCACAAAGCATCGGAATAACATACTAGGGTATACTAGTAAAAATGTTGCTGTGTTTAGTATGAGCAGTGATGAGAATAGGAATTCGTTATAGTCCTGAGTAGTAACAAGTTCTTTGCAGCCTGCATATTAATTTAACGAAGATTGTTTAGGTTACGGCGTACAGTCACCACTTATGTGGTGGTGGCCTGGAGAGCCGTGGTAGCCTCGTGGTCAGGGCGCTCGCTTTTAGTTTTATAGAGCGCGAGAAATGAAAAATTATTTCCAGGACATGTGAAGTCCGCCAACCCGCACTGGAGCAGCGTGGCGGACCTTTCCCGGCTCCCAAACCCTCTTAGGTATTTAAGGAGGCCTTTACCTAGCTGTGAGCATCTATAGGCAAAAATACAATCTATATCTATAGGAAAATATAATTACATAATTCCACATATACGTACACACTAAATAGAGAGAGATAACTTAGAGATGAATAAATATCACTAAAACAAACAACTTTTGCTACAGGGATTTTTCTTAAACTTGACACTTTTTCTAAAAATTATAGATAAAGATAACTATGATTTCATTACTCTACATACCACGCGCCAATGATCTTCTAAAATCGGCAACGCATTTGGCTACCGTTTCTTTGTTTTGATTTACAGAGTAATTTTTATTTCGGAACTTTTATTATTTCTATATAATAAAAAAAATTCAAAAGTAGTACAGTAAAAGTTGTTAGTTATAATAATTTACACCTAAGAGGACGCAGTGATTTTTTCATTAAGCCTTTATAATGTATGTATATTGCGTTACGCAATAGTGTAGTTATTGTGACTTGTCCTATGTCCTCGCCAGAAGATCTTCTCGTAAGCGCTCCATTGTTTGCAGTAAGCGTGCAAACAAGATCTCAGGAGATGAGTGGAGCGAGACAAAGCGCGACTCCTCGCAAACGTAACTTAGGGACGGACCCGAAACTTAGTGCAGGCACCCTCAGAAACTCAACCTACATCGTGTTTATTTTTATACTCTTGTCCTGATCGCCACGTTAAATTTTTTAAGTGACTTCTTATTACAATTAAACTAAAATGAGGTTTATGGTCACCGACGGTTCCGATAGCTTTTTTTTTAAATTTGTTTCGTATTTAACTTTTTCTACGGTGTCATTTTCAGGCAGTCAGAGTTGATATTTTACCGCTTTAAGTCTCGGATTTGATATCTCGCCGTAACGTAATAATAATCTTTATCTACGGCCTAAGAGCACTTTTTTTGTTATAAATAATAATATGGTTTAGTATAATTTCAAAATTATATATTTTACTATATAACACTACCATGTTTACTCCTTTTCTACCTAGTAGCCACCTGGCCAGGTACACATCCTTTTACCTATTTCGTATAGGACCAATATAGGTATTATTACTTATATTGGTAGGAATTAACCCTAATCCTCAAGGGTGACAATGTATCAGAGTCCAAGTACAGCTGTAGCCCCTTACCATCCAGTGAACTGTTAGCTCATAAAAGTAATGGTACTATATGTAAGAGGAGTAGGTAATATAACAGATAATATACCATAGTTTTCCTCGAATGAAAATCTCCTTGCTGGCTAACAAACCCAGCAACCGACTCATAACAGAAAATCCGTTCGAATTTAGGGAACACTAAACAGTTGATTGCTTGCAGCTTCATCAGTGCCCGAGTATTGGTACTGCTCTAAACAATCTCTGTCCAGAGAGTAACTTTTAAGTTTGGCCAAACCTTATTTGAAATGCAGGCAACTAAAGTTGGAGAGAATTCCGAGGAGTGGACTCGTAAAGGCTGTTGTTGATGAAGCTGATAATAAAAGATAAAATCTTTATTTTTTAAAGTCGAACAATTTATTTTAGGTCTTCATCATGAGATATATATATTCAAACATATGTATATCAAACCTATTTGCTTCAACCTGTATATTTTATAGACAAAGGCAGATTTAGAACCCTCCATTGCAAGCCCACATCTCGGAATCGTCGGCAATCAACATCCGCTCTAATATGTAAATCCACATTACTTATTGCATAATCCCAATTCCAATTTTTTTTTATAAAGTGAGAATGTGGAAACTTTAATATTTTATTTCCGACTTAATAAAATTAAATCAAATTCAAAGATGTTAGAAAAAAATAACATCTTTAAAATAATGGATTTCCGCAAAGTAAATTTTCTATACAAATGTTTTTAAAATCAGATTGAATGATATACACCTGGCCTATTTCGGCCATGGAGACTGCTTTTGAATAGCTTCGGCAATTGTCAATTGTGCACGGCATACTATATTGCGGCAAGTGTTGTTCTTATTGGATTGGGTGAACCGATTCCGTAAGCTAGCAGTCAAGCCTGAATTGAAAAACAACTTAAACCAAGGTAACTCCTGAGGGCTAAGATGCAGTGAATCACAGCCCGTATTTCTATACCTAGCTTCCTATACCTTTCAAACCGGAACACAACAGAAAATTACCGTATTTCCGTATCCTTTGATAAGAAGATAAGGGGATAAGCAGTGTTAATAATAAAAAACTAATAATTTATATGTTGTACTTCGACTGGGACGCCAATCCCGGACTTACGGGTCAACATCTCATCGCATAACTATTACATCGGATATGAGTAGGAATAGATGAGTGAATGCCTCTGTGTTTGAGTGTACGCATGCGGCACCGTTGTAGATCGCCCGCAGGATTTGGAAATTGTCGTCGTGGGCGAAATCGTCCAGGACTCCAAAATGAATCAACTCCAACGATATCAACGGTCGTCCTCTAATGCAATTATTTAATACCGCCAGGTTTTATTAGTTTCTTAAATTTCGTACAGCTGGACAAGGGCCTATCAAACAGTTTTTACAGAGGCCAATGAAGTTGTATTGCGAACCCAAATTCAACGCGCGGGAAGCCGCGGGAAAACCCACTCGCTAGTGTGTGATTACTGTAGGCCTCTGTGTGTAATTTGCGCGTATCTAGTCTTACGAAATTACAATATCCCTGCCCAGTTGACAACTGCCGTATTGCGAACCCAAATTCAACGCGCGGGAAGCCGCGGGAAAACCCACTCGCTAGTGTGTGATTACTGTAGGCCTCTGTGTGTAATTTGCGCGTATCTAGTCTTACGAAATTACAATATCCCTGCGCAGTTGACAACTGCCGTATTGCGAACCCAAATTCAACGCGCGGGAAGCCGCGGGAAAACCCACTCGCTAGTGTGTGATTACTGTAGGCCTCTGTGTGTAATTTGCGCGTATCTAGACTTACGAAATTACAATATCCCTGCGCAGTTGACAACTGCCGATAATGTTCGAAAGTTGAATCTGAGATTTTAATTTTTATTCGTGGGGAAATACTTAAGACCCAGAGACCTTTTTTACATGGGAAAATGCCTAACGTATACTTGCACTCGGTGAGGTAAGGACAGATCTGCACCGACCAAAATCCCAGGTCTTTCACCCTCGTCGCATATCGGCAGGACCAGGAAGGCTGGCGCTCTTAAGCATCAACCTTCCCGGCACCCCATGGCGGATCTGATATATATATGTCTTCGCCACCGACCTCATTACGCCCACGCTTGGGGGGCCAAGCCCACTCGGAGCGATTACCTTAGGTCTGCCCTTCCCGCAAAACCTGTCATTAACCTACCTGATACTGCCCTCGGCCATGTTGTGATGATATAATTATACGTATAGTACACGGCGTAGTTAGCAACTACTCGCCTTATCTTAGAGACTACTATCTATCAACCGCTAAACAGTTTTAATTTTTCTGACATTTCTCTCTTAGTTGATGTTTTCGGAAGCGTGATTGTTATTTGCATACGTCACCACCACACAAACGTACATAAAGACACATCAAATCAAAAAAAATAAACGTACATACATTGAAATGCGGTGGACTATTTATTTATATATGGAATGATGCCCCTAAATAAAGAGAATTGTTACGTTTTGAAACTAGTGGCTGTTTACTCGCTTTGGCCCACCCAAAGTTGTATCTAACAGTTTTTGTTATCTCGAAGTTTAATATTTGTTTAACGAAGCACTATTGATTGTCAAAAGATTTTATTTTGAGAAATTGTCATGAGCATAGCATAGTATTTTAATAACATATTTGGCAAGAAACATTCCTTATTGAAAAAATATGAATAGATTTAAATGCTCAAAACAACGTGCACTATTTTTCAAAAATTATAATGATCGCATAATTGTTCTTATGTTTTAAAGAACAATTTGTGCAACGTGGCAGACCCTTCCCGGCTCAAATTATTGCTACTTTACTTTTATTTTAAAAATGAAACTACCCACGAAGACACGAAATCAGTAGAAATAATATTTTGATATTTTCAAGCTATTGCCGTATTTTTGAGTGTTGCGTTTCACACGGCGTCGTAATTTGCCACGCATTAAGTAGAGTTCGACGCACCGCAGCCCGCGCACTCATGCATTCTTCGCTTTTCACAGAGCCGCGCCCTTTCATCCACCTATGAGTAAAATTTTACTTAAATTAACACTTTGATCGCTTTAATTTCTCTTGAGTAATCTTCGTATACTAAAAATACTGCCTGCTTATGTTAGTGATCGTGTAACTTTTGAACTACCGAATGAGGTGTATATGTCGACAGTACAAATGTATTTCTATAATACATTTGTACTGTCGAGATGATGGTTTATGGCTATGGTAAGACCCGAGAGGGGGCGCTATAATCGAGTTATTAACAAATTTTATGTCGGTTGAAAGACAATTACAAAATGTAGACCTGATATATGGCGCTTTGTTCGAGTTATTAATAAATTTTATTTCTCATAATCATTGCGCCACCTATCGTTAACAGTAGAACAACGTCTGCTGGGCCAGCCAGTAACATTTATTAAACCAAATTTTACTAGGAAACAGACAGCGAACCGGCAGTAAAGTAAAGCAAAGCCCTCACCAATATTAGTGCACAAAGCAAAATTTTAAGATTATAAAAAAATAACTAGTAAAAAACTTCTTTAACATTGTTTGGGTTGCTCAAAATTTGGTGATGTCGAATGAGTCTGGGTCTACGTTTTTTTTTATCACGTGGGGGGAAGTTGTTAACACATATCTGTTACTGAAGGTTTGACCGATCAGCATTAAGTGCAGGCCTTTACAGTTTCGGCGGTATCTGTGTCTGCGAGTTCATTATTTCCAATAGTAAGTCGGTCGTGGTCGAAATCGCGCAGAAATCGAAATCATCATGATCGCCAGTAATAATAAAACTATTTATAAAGTAGTCAAGTACAAAATATTGGATACTTATGCTGTTACTTATATCTGTATTAATTATTCGTTAAAAACGAGCTAATCGCGCAAATTCATTCTTACAAAATCCTTTTCAAAGCGAAACGGAAGGAGATAATTACGACACTTCGCGGCTATTCTTCGAGGCCCCAAAGATGATCAGTAAAGTCGTCTAAGTCCATTTCGGCGGGGAAAAAAGATCTTTGAAAAGGATTCTTGGCATTATGTATGACCTTCTGTTACACAGCTGCGTAACATTTTCACATCACAATTTTAATCGATATTTCCGAAAGAACATGAAGGAAGCAGTTTCTTTTAATCACTAAGTTTAATGGTTTTCTATAAAATTAGAGTGACAAACGAGCTAAAAGCCCACCTGATGAAATGGCTACTGCAGGACTCGTGCAAACAACTTAAACAAAGAAGGTTCACCGATGCGCTGACGGTCACTCCTGAGCGCTATGACGTAATCCCTCACAGCCTGTAATTATGCTGTACCATTTAAAGCAGAACATCGCAGTAGTTGCACTTATACTGATTAGCAGCTCAAATAAGTAAGCTATTGCTAATGGTTCTTGACAGTTGAGTTTTTCATCGTCATTCATCAACACTTGTGTAGTGATAGAGTAATCTGGGTTTGCATCTTCGCCTCTCACTACAATTGTCAACAGAAATTTTTAGTGCTGAATTAAGCATTTCCTCGGTGGCGAAGGAAAACATCGCGAGGAAACCTGCAAGTCTGAGAAATTATAAGAAAAACAATATTTCGAGGACAGTCAGTGTAAAGTGCATATACTAGGTTTCCCATTAAAAAAAATTTTTTAAAATTTGCTCAGCAGTAATGGGGACATTTATAGCGAAACATACAACTTTTTTTGCAAAATAAAAATATCAAGAAACGCTTTATTAATACGCTATGTATGATTTCTCAAGGAAACTCACCTCTACTCGCTTATGATTAACGGTGGGTATAAGAGTAAACAGGAGGATTGAAATTTTCATTTTACACATAAAAACAAAAAATATAATTTCTTAAGTCTGGGTCGGTAGGACTTAATTATTTCTGCCGATAAGCAGCAGCTAAGTATCTACAGATGTGTTTCGTTTTGAAGGGTATAACAGGTAGTGAGGAATTTCCTCGCAGTCTTTTAGGAAGTAAACGCAATTATAGCCTTTTTTGTTTGAATTTGGTTGCAGGTGTTCATGGGCCGGAGTAATCACTTACTATGGACAGGGGTGGACTGTTAGATCAGCCATGACTTACAAACATTTGTGAATAAAGTAATAAACAAAAAACACTAACCTCCTATGTAAATCCGTACATAGGTTTTGAAGTTTGGCGTATTAACGACAGATACTGCCAAGCACCTTAAATAGATAGCACGAAGATCTCTATAAAGGCTGGAAAAGCTGTAATGTAAGCCGTATAAATTTACGTTTATTGGTTTATTAAAATTCTGGTTTCGAATTCTAACGCTGTCAAATAAAAATTATAGAAATATTTTAATGAACATGTTACAGGTTTATGTGTGTATGAGTGTGTGTTTTATTATATATAGTAATAAACAAATAAACACAAAGTTTGAAACGCAATATTTCCTGAGTGCTATATATTCGTATTCAGCATAATATTACTGATCGGTGTGAAGGCAGTCCGTTCGTAAGCGTTAAGGAAAAGGGGCAGCTGAAAGGGAAGGTTTCTGTAAACGGAACAAAAACACCAACGTTATTAGCGAGATTGTTGTAATCTGACTAATCTATTTTGGCAAAGGGGACGCGCCGCGGTCGACGGAAGTGTCAATTAATAGATAAACATTTCTTGTGAGGAAACGATAAACTTATTAAATCATATAGATTTAAGGCTAAAGGTGCAACAATTGTAATGTACAGGTAGGTTAACTTTTAAATCAGACTAACCAACGATGTGAAGTTTTTAAATCAGAGGCTGAATTTCCAAAAACTACTAGCAGCTTATTTTTGCTGTAATATTATTTCTGTATCCCAAATACATTTTGGTCTTGTTATAGAATGACACCAAAATTTTATTGTAATGCTAAAAATTAATTGTAAACAAAAATATATTGTCAGGAGGTTCATAACGAGCTTTCCTTCTTAAATCGAAATTATGATTTAGGTATATAGGTAATGCACACCATTCTAGTTTTGTACTATTTTTTGCGGATCAATACGAATAATTAAAATCATGTTTAATTATTGGTATTGAATCCATGCATTATGTTTATGTCTGGTATTACAAATGTGAATATGTATGTATGTATTTATTCACGCCTTGTTCCCAACAGGGTAGGCAGAGACAATCTTCTTCCACTTGCTACGGTCCTAACATACGTCTTTCGCTTCTCCCACTTTCATCAATCTTCGCATGCTTACTCTTTGATTTAGAGTACTCTTGACCTGACCTTTTTTCAGAACGTCTCCGATTTGATCGTGAAATGTTCGCCTAGGTTTTCCTCTCCAAATCAGCTCAGCATCCCTTTCTCAATTCGTGTCACTACATCGTCTTTCACGCCACAACGCTCTCTGTTCACATTATTTCGAACCTTGTCAGTTATGTTCATATCAATCATACCTCTTAACGCTCTTATTTCTACTGCATTTATCCTGCTTTCATGCCTCTTCTGCCATACCCAGCTTTCGCTTCCATATGTTAGTGTTGGTACCAATACCCCTCTATCCACAGCCAAACGAGCTTTGTGAGATATCGTCTGGCTGTTCATTCACCATATTACCTGCCATCGCTCTCCTTTCAATGTCACATTCGTACCTTCCATCTCTTGTAAATATTGTTCCCAAGTAAACAAACTCATTCACTTGCTCTAAACTATTTTCCCTAGTCTTGATACATACTTCTGGCATCCTCTCCTCTCTTTCAAATACCTTTGTCTTATTAACGTTTACTTTCATTCCCTTTCTTTCCAGTGCCCAATTCATTATTGTCACCATTGCCTGCACTTCCTCAGCCGATGACGCAAGTAAGACTTGATCGTCGGCGTAGAGCAAACATTTAACAGGCAACTCATTCATTCTTAGTCCACAATCACTCTCCTTCAAATCTGACAAACAAATATCCATGAATAAATTGAACAGCCATGGGGATGCTACAAAGCCCTGTCTAACACCTTTATGAATATCAAACCAGTCCGTGTACGCCCCGTTAATTCCGATACAAGCTCGGGAAACCTCATATAGAGATTTTAGTGCTCGTATCAGATCACTGCTGCACTCCATGCAAAGATAGTGCCGACCACAATTCATCCCTCACTATTTTGTCATAGGCCTTCTCCAAATCTATGAAAGCGCAATAGACGTTTTGGTTCTTAGTCAAATACTTTTCAACTATGTACCTTAAGGAGAATACCTGATCCGTGCATCCCATCCCCTTTCGAAATCCTGCTTGCACATCCCATATATTTTAATCAGTTTCATCCATGACTCTCTCTCTCTCTATCAAAATTTTAGCATACAATTTGCCGACGACACTGAGTAGGCTAATATCTCGGTAATTCTTGTTGTTGCGACCCTTTTCTTGTTGTTCAATCTTGTTGCGACCCTTTTCCTTTGTAGTGGTACAATTACAGCCTTGCACCAGTCTCCCGGTACTAGGCCCATTGTCCAACAAAGGTTGAAAAGGCGATACAACTGACTAGCTACCACGCCCTGTCCAGCTCTCAGCATTTTGACCGCCACCCAATATTATCCCGCTGCTTTACCTGCTTTCATGCTCTTCAGTGCTATCATAATCTCATCCATACTTATGTCTCTGTCTGATTCACTTTTATTTGTTTCTTGAGGAGGCGTTCCTGCATCTGCTGCTGCTTCAACTCTTTCAAATAGACTTTCAAAACATTCCTTCCATCGCTTTAGTAAACATTCTTCTCCTTTTATAATATTACCATCCTGACTTCTAATTTCAGAAAGCTTTGAAATTGCTGACATTCCTCGGGCTAATCTAATCGATTTCCAGAACATTTTTATGTTCGAACGGAAGTTATCAGAAAGGCGCCTATCAATTTCATCCTTATCCTCTTCTTTTCTTCTGATAAATGTGAATAACTTACAATAATATAGTTATTATCAATGTTTGTGTATTTTAAGTCATGGATATGAGATAATTATTATTAAATCAAAGTCAGTATATGTAATTGTAATGGATTTAGATACATAGTCCGCACGCTGTTAAAGCGTTTGTGTTTTATTTTTAGTCTTACTTTAAAGAAACTTTTAAAAAACTTGGTGTAGGTACAAAGAACATTGGTTACTGAAACTCTCATTTCACAAGAGCATATGAAACAAACGTGACAGGTGGTGAGGCTGTCGCCGTCTTAGTGTTCATGCCAACGATACAAATCGTACATAAGTTATGAAAAACTCATTGGCACGAACCCTCCACATAGGGGATCAAACTCGGGTCTCCGGATTGGGAAGCCAATATTTTATCAATATGTAACCATATTAGGATATTTTATATTTTTATTGTTACGCAGGGGATCGCTTGCTCGACATCCCCTGCAACGTGTGCGGAGACCGCAGCTCGGGAAAACACTACGGTATCTACAGTTGCGACGGTAAGTTTCACACTTTATTTTTTCAAAAATACGAATAGGCCACAGCGTTCTAGTGTTTTATTACTTTAATATGAAGCTTTAAAATTTTTGCTCTCATATTACTGCTGACGTACATAATTTTTGTTAAGTATGTATACCCCATAAAGGCATGTTAAAATGAGAATAGTCAAGGTAACTATTTCTTACCTTGAAAATTAATGTTTAAAACCTCAATTAGTTTTTTGGTATAGGCACTCTCCACTTAGACGAAGCTATTTAAAGCAGTGTAAGGGGGAATATACCATATCTTGCCAACCTCATCTGCCCGTGGTGCACCCTGGTAACAAATAAAAATCCGAGCGGAAAATCCATCCGAATTTACCGAACCCAAATCCCACAGTCCAATAATGGGGAGCAGCATGTCGATGCGAGGATTTCGCCACTGTGGTTAATAATCGTTTGCCCAGCGTGGTGAGTATGGGTATACGTTTCAAGAAATGTTTGCCGGTTTATGCTGGCGCTTTCTTGGGGAGGTCAGCAGTGCTATTAAATAAGACGAATCGAGTAGCGGTTAATAATAATTATAGTGACAGCGTATTTTAAAGGACTCTATAATGCTTTATTTTCTCTCATCTTAGGCTGTTCCGGTTTCTTCAAGCGGTCTATTCACAGGAACCGCGTGTATACGTGTAAGGCCGGTGGTGAGATGAAAGGCCGTTGTCCCGTGGACAAGACTCATAGGAATCAATGCCGCGCTTGCAGGCTTGCCAAATGTTTTCAAGCCAATATGAACAAAGATGGTAAGAATATTTTTGTTAGTATTGTGATTTAGTAAAATTTTTGTTATATTATACAATTGTTCAAGCGAATCTTTATTTCAAAAATCTATGTCCAATTTGCTGTATTTAACTAAGTTGCTATCAGGCGTTACTTGCTATAGTAGTTCAATAAGTAAAATTTAATCCTGTCACAAACGGAAGTATGCAAAATAATTACTTTGTTACTTATGCTTTCTAGGTTTACACACAATTAGTGTATATTTCATGTCGATAATACGTACAAACTGATATACATAGAAAACACTTCTCGCCAATAAATAAAAGATATTTGTTGCATTTATATATAAACTTTCTTATGTACGCACTTGATAAATAAAAACGAGTCGCCAACTATAAACCTGAGTACCTGCACAGTTACAGATGCTTTGTAGCCGTTTCGATCACACTCGCAGCAGGTTGTTTTGTGCGCTCGCCCGCTGAAATATGGAGTGTAATAAAACCAGATGCCGTTGCCGGCGGCAAGTTCCATTCTCACGGCGGTTTGTGATCCATCTGTCATTACGCCATCTCCATGTTTCCAATATGGAACGACTGCCCGCCCTTTGTCATCATTCATTCAATTCAAATATCGATAGTATTGTATTCTTGAAATAAACGGACTCGCGATTTATATCAACACCTTTGCAAGTAAATTTGTGAAAGATTATATTATAGAGTAGAGGACCAACCAACAAATATATCACTTAATTCCCACTCCTGAATGTAAGTAATTTGTGATCTGTTGTAAATTATAATAAAACTGTATTTTGATACTTTGATAGGCAATAGAAATAAATTCGTATCTAAACCTATTTCATAAAACCTTGCTAAATTATACATAATTGTGACCATCGCTGCGATACGTCCGTAAAATACTTGAACTTAAATCTCCGCAATCACTTCCTTATTTGCATATAAAGGCTGAATCTCAGTAATTAAGCATAATTTTGTTAATTGATGAATATTCATAGTGTAACATGTCCGCCACAAGTCTCACTGTGTGAGAAAGCCTTTTACGTTGCCTTATAATACTTCGTTCCGTTCTTCCACAGGGTTGTCTCAAGAACATTTATGTGTTTTAAAAACACTTATTTACACCAAATGGCGATATCTATGTAAATCCCTTACCTATTTCATTGTCTGTTATCACTTAACTTAGTTTTAACTTTCTTTTCTCTAATGACTTAATCACTAAATCTGCCTCACCGTTTTAATTTTATCGTGAGTGTTGGTTAGAATAGATTGTGGAAAAGCCCCGCAAAAGGCAGTTGGCATCGCTGAATATCATCGTGTCAAATTTTGCGTTTTTGGAATGCATTTTTAAACGGAATTTTTAGCCTGGCACTGCCTGGGATCGAGTGTCTCCTGCGAGTAGTTACGATTTGAGGACCTTTTAGGGAGTTTACTCCTTCTTCTATAAAAAAAGAGTATAAACAATAAAAACCTTTGGCTCTGCCGAGTAAAGTAATAAAAAGACTTAGTTATTATTATAATTATGACTTGACTTGACTCGAATCTGCGAATATTTTAAATAAGATAATTAGTGGAGGTAACGCATACCTTCATTAGGTATAGAGACATTGTAGAGAGATAGGGTAGCCCTCGCAAGCGAAGCGCGAACGAAGCGCGAGCTGCGGTCTCGCCGCAGGTGCTCCATCGCTGCATAATTCACGAGTATCACTTTGTGCCGCCGCGACCCGGATTACCTTTATATGTTTACTCGCTCGCGTAATTATACGCCCTCACGAAACTTAGATACCGCACAACCGACTGCCGTACCTTTGTACTGGCGTATAACTTATTCAGAACAGTAGGTATGTAACATCCAGAGCATAGAGTCAGTTCGGAACATTATCAGTAGTAGTATCAGTAGTGCAGTAGCAGTATAGTATATAACAGCCTCTCCTCATTTTTAAAGTAAGCCATTGTGGGATATTTTTTTTTGTTTTTCTATCTGTCCTTTAACATTCTTTTCTTAGGAAGGGCTTGACGTTGCTTTGCTTTAAAATTTAAACTTAAACCTCGTTATCAAATCAAGTTTGTGGCCGTAAATTCTGTTAAAAATTTTTAGCCTAAACATTCAAAAGACCGTATTTATTTATAACTAAAGTAATAAATAGGTTAATAACGTCCCTTGGTTGTTTTATTTTAATACTTTTACACATAAATAAATACGGTATTTAAAATATTTATTTTTACAGTCACTGAAGTGTAAAGTTATTTTATAATATAAGTGGGTTCCATCGCAATGGCTACCGTTAGATCATCTCGAAAAACACCATATCAAAATTGTCGGGCAGCAGCGTACTATATTATGTGCGAGGTGCCTGTGTACTTGCCGAGCGTTGAGTTTATGGCAAATCATCTTCTTTATGGGAGAAGACTATGTCCTTTAGTGGACCATTACAGGTTGTGAAGGTAAGGTTAAGGTACATTCCTATTTCTAAATTTAATTTTATTCTTCAAAATTTGAACTAATTTACATAATACAAAACTAAAACAATTAATTTCATAGTTTCTTAAATTTCAACCGATTGTCACGTTCGCACCATATACTCGTAGCAATGCCATGTGTCGAACTTAGCGAAAGAAGTGATGTATGTTTGTGTGATGTTCGCCAGCGCCGGATAATTCGTAATGTAGCAGTACCTTGTCGAGTAAAATTACTCGAGTGATATACAAATTTCTAACTGTACATACTATAATGAAAGTTCCTCTGTGGTTCCACACACTTTTGCGACACTATAATATATCCTGAGCAATTGACTAATGCCGAGAGTATTTATAACTTGTCATCGTGCCCGAAATCGCCAGGAAATGACATCACGAATGAATCAGTTATACATTTATTGCGTATAATTTTGCATACAATCACGAGTATTAAATAATACTGAACTATTCTTGTAAATTAAGAATTTTGTTACTACTGTTGGATGTTTCGAGTATACTGTATAAAACAGCGACTTCAGTTGCTAGGGGAGTAAGCCGATACCAATTTATAATTCATGCATTTTCACTTCGACTAGGTCGCTTACCGGCCGCAACCGCAGAATAATGGATTAACTCGGTACATTAATCCAGGTGGAGACAACCACTTGTCTCATTTTACCTAATGCGAATAATAATACGTCAGTGGTAAACGAAAACGTTAAGTGTAGTAGATCCTTGTTATATTCTTAAAAGTAGTATTTACGCGAAATGCACGTAATTTATGACCTTAGTATATAAATATATGCCACTTTTTATACCACTATGCTGAAGTTAAAATGCGGTTGATGAATTTCGGTTTTTTTAGGAACTATCTACAGCATAATTTATATCTTTACTGCACAAACGATTCGGTTACATCAAAATTTAGAATAATGAGGTACAGAAAGCTGATACGTATTTGTAATTTTTAGCGAATAAATCTCGAACAAAAATGGTTCAAGGTCAACGGAACGCAAACATATTTTCTGGCTAATTATTCTGTACGCTAAAATGGTGTCACAGAACCGCAAGGATTATATATAGTTATATAACATCATGTCATTAGCATAAAGCTATTAAACAAAACCCAGGATATGTCGTCTCTATAGGTCTATATAGAGATGAAGTGACTTGAGCAAGCTAATAAAATCCACCATACTTTTTTTATATTCTCTTGAATTGTTTCTAGACAACATTTTATTTTATACCAAGAGTATTTTTATTGTTACACGGTTTCATATTGTTGAATGACTTGTCTTGTTGTATTGTTGTTGACGTCCAACAGATCACCAGTCCACCAGCAGTCCCTATCTCCCGCAACTACATGGGGCGCTAAACCGAACTCGGATGCTCTGGGGATGCCACTGATTTCCTTTAGTCCACACTTACAGCACCCAGGGGATACACGAAATAAATTCTAAGTCGTTAGTTTTACCTTAAATACAACCTTTTTACTTAATTTTGGTACATCAATTAAAATTATCATTATATAACACACATTATATAAACGTAAGAGCGGCGGCTTTTGGTGCTGCTCGAATATCTCCCCAACTTTCCGTCCCGTCACCCATCATCCAAATATCCTTGAAGGCCGGCAACGCACCTGCAGCTCCTCTGGTGTTGCAGATGTATGTGTCGCCTACGTAATGATGACCATCAGATGAACCGCTAGAGAGAGCTATTCTAAAAAAGAGCATCCATCACCCTATCGACGAATTGCATGGCGGAATATCTGTCCAAAATAAGTTATACTTAAGTAATACGGACCGGTGGAAGCACTGCGTGATATCTAGGTATTGTAGATACTAGATTCGCAACTCCGCTTGCCAAGCATAGCAATTACGGAAAATTCACGTCAATGGGAATGAAGTCTTGCATTGCGCTGTTTAGAGGTTGATGATGAATATATTATATATGTTGATAAACTAATAAGTCTATAATAAATGAAACCAAATATTTTTAATAATATTGTAATTAATGTAAATCAACAATAATATTGTAAATCACCAACTTCTTAATTATATTTAAATTTTTAATTAAAAGTCTATATATTCTATGACCAACACAAACAAAAGATTCAATCTCCTTAAAATCACTCCTTGGATCGACAAAATAGACGTAATCCCCAATTTAACTTTATAAAATTAAATTAAAATCAATGAAACTGCGAGCAAGCCAGCGCCTACGAGTTTCGGCACTTTTTGAATTTTACTGAAAAAGTTAAAGGGTTGATATCAAAAAGCTTTTAGGTAGGACTTCATTCTGAATGGTCTGAACCATTTACATTTTTTTGTAATTAAGCAAGATACA
Source organism: Bhutanitis thaidina (assembly GCA_029286595.1). Classification (NCBI taxonomy): domain Eukaryota; kingdom Metazoa; phylum Arthropoda; class Insecta; order Lepidoptera; family Papilionidae; genus Bhutanitis; species Bhutanitis thaidina. The sequence goes on from JAGSMS010000022.1 coordinate 9,864,410, forward strand.
AGTAATCCTAGGAATACTTTTAGCTGTAGACCCTTTTTTCATATTATTATAATTTTAATTTATTTCACATTATTTTTAAACAAATTGTCTTTACGTATTCATTGTTTTATGTGAAACTAGTTTTAGCTTCAAAAACAACAGGCTCTAATAAATTTTGAATTAAATTAAAGAATTTGCCGCAATCGCCAAGATCGCAGTACTGTAAGGTGTCTGCCCACCTTGCGTGTTAGACTCTGCTGCCAGTTATCGGTCTGCTTAATTATAGTCTGGTATTATCCCGCCATGTGGCTTGCCAAGGCTTTTCCCTTAGTCACTTCTTACGACACCCTCGTGAAGAAAGGGGGAGGAAGATTCTAAGGCTAATACCACGCCCTAATAAAAAAGATGTGTAAATTATGTTAATGTTGAATAAATTATATCATCCTCGCATTACAGTTGTTATTAATAAGGTTTCTAAACTTTCTTGAATTCAGTATTATAAATTGAATTCTCACAAACTAAATAAGCATCGGTACACGCTGTAACACTCTGGTTAGAGTAAAAGTAAATTACTGCAGCCTATAAATGTCCCAGTGCTGGGCCAATGCTTGCTCTTTTATTTGGAAGTTGGCGGAGTTCTCATGTCCAAGAAATATTTCTTTTATTATTTCTCAGCCAGCTTCCCCTTTTGATATTTTGCTTACCGCAGTGCTAATTTTAAAATTCCAATTAACAATTGCAGTGGTACCGGTATGGGGATTCGATCCTGCGAGTATATTACTCGCGTACCCTGATTCCTGAGCTACCACTCTTTGACTCTTTGGTGACTTGGAAGTAGAATAGAATAGATTTAAGAATTTCGTAAAATACAGCGAAATTGACTGTGCGCATTAAAAACTAATATGTCCACAATTATCATAAAGCGTTGCTTAAACCGAAGTGTCGCAAAGACGTATCGCCGACGGCGCGACGCTGGCATCCGACAAGGGGCAAACTTTTCAATTACCGCCATGTCGTGTTACCCCGCAGCGGGTTAAATTAATTCTCTCCACTTCACAAAAAGATTCACCTTACCCCACACCACCCCTGTGAACTGACAGCGGCTATTCTGACGCTTTTCGATTTTTTCCCTGATATTTTCCGACCCGTCCCTAACATGCTGACGTTTCGCAATATTTATTTTTAATTTAACGGTTCGCGCGCAAGATTTGCGTTCTACCGTGCGCTTACCTTTTTGAAGTCCTTTTGTACTAAAAAGAGTATTTAGAATGTAATGAATTGAAGCACAGCTTCGCAACGATGCTCTCTTTATGTTGTTATACGTGTAATCGTTTTACGAACTCTTCGATTTCGTGCGTTTTGCTATATTTTAGTTTATCTATCAAATATATGCCTTGACCGCGTGGCTCAGTGATTAGCATCCTGACTCATGTGCCATGGGTCCTGGGTACGAATCCCAAACGAAGTCGATATTAGTGCAAAAACTCAAATTATTGGTTGTCGAGTCTGGTTGAGTTATGTTCATTCAGTGTCTCTGACACTGCATTTTACCCGATATTATTAATATGACAGGCGTGAACATTAGTAGGCAGAAATTTGGGCCTTCCATGTTGCACAATTCTGTTCAACGTAGATTTTTGTCTACACGTTTGTCTACCACCTCTCGCCTCTCGAAGAGATCGCCGTTACAGGTGACGAGTAAGTAACAAGCAATTAAATATTTCTTAAAACACAATATCTTTAAATTATTACCACTCTAAATACAATTTTCATAAGGTTTTCGCTACTTCAAATTTATACATCCTAAAACTGCGTAAATGTTAATTAAACTGAGAATGATTATAAATAAGTTTTTTATAACCCTCGACTATAACCCATTACTGATTGTAGCGCCCATAAAGTAAAGTGTATCAAATGAAATAGATCGCAACTCCTGGGATCGTTTTAGGATCAGTAACACGTGTTCAACACCTATTGCTCTCCTGGGCCAATACAAAGGGGCGCGAGCAGCGAGGGTGCTTACAATTGCGCCATAATAGTGAAATTAGTAATGCTCATAGAACTGTAATTACACAATAATTTGTTGATAGAATAAAGTTTTATTTTTGGTTTAAGTGGGTTGTGAATACCACACCATTTTTATTATCATTTTATATTCGGTTTCAGTGTTGATAATATAATGATTTTTTTTTGTTGCGGTTTTGTCGACATTAGTGTCGTTACTGGGCATATAAGATATTTGTTTGATAAATGATATTTGAAGACATGTAAAGTCTGATAGCCCGCTAACATCTACCATATTCAAGGTGATAATTTTAGCTACCATACCGTAAAATAGCAATATTAATTTAACAGAAATAAGGTAACGGTTTTCAATTTTACTATTTAATGACTTTACTTTATACCGAATTATTTGCAATATCGTGACAAAGTAAGAGTTCACCAGTAAATGATCAACTAAAATACGTAAAAGTTAAAATAACTAAGCCAGCGTCAGGCAGCAATGTGCAAAGAAATAACAACAAACTAATTCACTGAAGAAGCAAAAAGAATCTTACATAGCAGCATTCAGCAGATTGTTTTTAAGTCTTACACAATTTCCACGAGTACAGACATGTTAACAATTTATATTAATATAAACAAAAATCAACGCTGTTTATGAACGAATAGTTACGATAGGACATCATGAACGCAATATTACTAACAGTTCAATAGCATATTCGCATTTCACCTTTGATCTAGGATTACATAAACGTACATGTAATATTAAAAGATTGAATTCAATAAAGGACGAATCAATGGTTGATCTGCGTACGCTAGGATCCGATTATGTGATTTATTCACCGCTTTACCAGGGTCCTCTAAACCATCTGAAATATTACCTCTATTTTGACAGAAACTGATTCATCCCTCGCTCCCCCGTCATGAATCTCGCCTATCTAATTTCATTTTAATGTTTTCCGTGAACAAATTACTGCAATGTCATAGCTAATAAAATTAATTTAACAATAACGGCTGGATTGTTGCATCTGTTGTTGAATTGTTTTTTTCTTGTATTGCGTGATTCTTAATTAATTTGCACCTCCCTAATTTTGTATTAATTGCATACTAC